>JBBMOL010000007.1:0-1200000 GCA_037954665.1 Laguncularia racemosa | reverse complement strand
ACTGTTGAGAAGAGATGCACTTACCATTTCAGAAAGGAAAGCGATAACTTTGTACATCATTGAGAGCCTTAAAAAAACAATTCATACTTTTTGCATTTATGTTTTCATAAAATGTGTAATAAACTCTAAACGATAAGATAATTTTTATGGGAAATTAAAAAAAAGAAAAGAAAAATGAATTGTGTTTTGGAGTTTTTGTAAATTCATGATCCACATTAATTATGTTTCATCACTTATATAATATTAGTAAGGAGATACATTCATGTCAGCATTTGTTTGATCCACAATAATTAATTTAATATAATAATATTATAGAAGGTTAAAATGTTTTTTTAACTTTAAACATGGTAACAATCTAAGTTTAACTCATTGAGCCAAGTGACAAGACTTAAAAAATCAAGTTTATGGACTTAGAATGACTTGGAGATTTAGTATGGTAGGTTTGGAGTAGAAACTATTGGATCGACTCATTAGCTCTCAACCTTTCTTAGGGAGCTCATGTATAAAGAGACTTTTTATGAGCCTAAACTCAAGAGGAGCCCATATAGGGATCCAATAAGAAGACTCATCTTGGTCGTCGACTATATTGCAATCCATTTAAGCATCATCGATGACCAAACTTTATAAATACTCAAAAGCTCACCCATAACTTCAGAAATTGGGAGAAACATTGTTGTGTTATTAGATTGTTATCACAAATGATCAAATAGAACTCAAAATAAAGAACACACTACTTCTTAAGAACAATAAAGTTGATTTTATCTAGCTTTTTCACTTGTCACATGTGTGTTTAAGCTCTCCCGTGATTGCCTACTCTTCTCATTGCCCTTTTTTCTAAGTAACTTGCCCATATTGTTGCCTCTTTACTCCTCTAAAGTTGTGTAGCACAAAATGTACACTAAATATCATGCCCCAAAACCTAAGGGCATAAAAATTACCATGTGTCACATTTAGGTGTGACTTGCTAAGGCTCTCCAACCATTTAATTATTCTGCTTTAATTTTTTAATTGATAAAAACCTCTATTGAGTTTTAAAAAACATTGATTTAAATGATTGAATAATTGGCATGTCAAGTTTTAGTTTATGAAAACATCTAATAGATTTAATTCCAGTTACTTTTGAAAAATGTTTGATTAGTTTGCAAAGTAAAAATCATAAAACCTATAGGAAGTTCCAAAATGTCCAATAGATCACTAAGGCTTAGTAGGTCAAAACCAAAAGTCCAAAAAGTCTAAAGTCCTAGTACAATTTATAAACTAAGGAAAAGTCTAAAACTGACTAAGTAAGATTATAGTTTATATAGGGAAGTTTAGCTAATAGATAGGAAATCTATTCAACGATGCACTTGTAGTCCCCAAACTCTAGCCCATGACCAAAATCATCATATGTAAGATCAACATAAAGATCATCCCCTAAAAAAGAGAAGACAAGGGGTTAGTCACAAGTAGGGCTAGGCAAATAAACCGATTGAACTATGAACCAAACCTAGACTAAATTGAATTGAATCGTAAATTAGGTTCAAACTGTCTTTTTAGGTTTGAAAAAATTATGAGCCAAACTAAACCATTTTGAATTGAACTATAAGAGGTAAAAGAAAGCAATTGGCGATAAAAACCTAGAGAATGCATGACTAACAAAGATAATTCTATGTTACTGATTCAATTTCTCTTCTTATTTGGTTTTCATTGAGTAGTTCACTATTTTTTTTACTCATATTTTTGCTTTTTAATTATAATAAAAAATCATAATTATTTAGAGAATGATAATTAATTAGTTTTTTTTTTTACGTCAAGCATAATTTTCCATAACTTATTAACTTCTATATAAAATAAAATTAATAACATGCATAAAAACATTTCAAAACATAGACTAAACCGGATTGAACCATTTTTCAAATTAAAAAAAAATGTGAAGCAAACTATTTGGTTATGTTTGATTTAGAAAAAAAAAAAAAACAAATTATAATATACAGTTTAGTTTGGTTCAAGAGACAAATTATACCAAATCGAACCATGCTAGTAGCCATAAATGCATACCATTATACTAGCATGCAGACTTATTTCTAAATGTAACAAACAAGATTTATTAAGGTATTTAATTGAGGTAAAACAAGCAGCACGCGTCCAATATCTTAAAAGTTGGAGTATCTCATGACCCCATAGCACGATGAGGAACAAAGGGTTCTGATCCACCATAGTCCAATCAGGGGTTATAAATGGCCAAATCATACATCTTTGACTACAACCATACATCTAATAGTCTCATATGGAGTTCATTGTGAGACGTAGCCACTAGTGAATACAATCCATAGTTAATATATGATATATGAGGTCTATAACTCCATATAACACCCACTAACGTATCCTACCATATTTGCTAATTGTATTAACATGCTTCCTTCCCATTGACTATTTGCCACACCACCTATAGTGGCCAGGCACTTAATCTACTGTATCTTCCTAGTATTTATGATCGTAACTGTAAATCCAGTCCAAAGGTGTCACTTGTTGACTTGAAATGACTAAGCACAAGCAATTACATAGGATTATTAGCTAAGCTTAAATATTAGTGAATTTTCTCTATCACAAGCACATGTAAACATAACACACATTTCGACAAACCACGTACTTGCAGATCCCATGATCACAAAACGAACCAAACACCATAAACTAAAGTTGAAACTAAACGCATATGCAATTAAGATTCAAAGTTAATTACTTGTTTTGGGTAAAGTTTATATCTTAACTTTTATTTAATAAGCCCAATTGCAGGGGTCTAATTTCAACATTTAATGAAATTTTAGGTATTCAAATATAACCCATAAAAGATAACTAGACCTAAGTAAGTTAATTAAGCTCAACTACTAAAATAATTATTTAGTTAATTATTATTAGTAATTCTTGTTACTTGTTTTATTTTATTTAAAATTTTCATTTCATTCATTTTTTTTGGTTTGTTACATGTAAATTGGTTTGGTATGGCTTATGTTTAACTAACCACATGAATGGTTTGGTCCACATAGCAAGGGGTCCTATCTCCTATAATTAATTATTTTTATTATTTATAGAAAATCAAATTTTTAATATTTTTCCGAATAGTGCTTTTCACATGACAACACCCTCTCAAGAACATCAAATACCTTTTTTCTTAACAAGTTTGACTCCAAAACTTAATGATATTTAATGTTGTTATTGTTTCATGACTTTGGGGTTTTGTTGATTATGAGGTAATCTTGAGTGTTTAAGCTTTCTAAATCTACTAATATCTCAAAACTCATTGATAAACATGTTTTAGATGAATTTAAGGGCTCTTTAAAGATCACACTTAAATATTAACAATAAATACTTTGAATATGAGGTTGAATGTAATGAACATGGTTGAAGGTGGAATGAATTTCTAGAAAAAGTATTCAAGTTGAAGCACTTTTCTTTGTAGCATTCAAGTTTCTAAGATCAAATCACTTTCATTTTCAAAAAAAAAAAAAAAAGTTTGAATTACTTAAAATTCTTTCAAGAACATAATTGGCTATTCATCATCATATTCAATTAATTTTCCAAAGAATTTCTAAAAAATCAATTAACATTCCAAGTTCACTCTTTTAAACCTTAATTCATCAAAATCGATTTCTAATCAACAATCCATTAATCATATATCAAGAAACATGATTAATAATCACCAAATATCAATCAAACATCACATTCATTCATTTTAAAAGTTCCAACAACTTTTGTAACTGCTCATCATATTTAAATTCATATCAAATATGCTTCAATCACACCTAACTTACTACCATATAAAAAATTGACAATTAACAACATGTAACATAATCAAAATATCCATATATCATCATTTTACCAAAAATCCCACATATGATGTAGTGAACAATTTTTCATAGTTAGATCCATCTAGATACCTATTAACATATCCCACCATTCTAATTCTACTTCTAATTCATCTAATGTAGCCTAAACATGGTATTTATCATTATGAACCCAAATTTTTTAGTAACTTCCACCAACCTCCATTAAGCTTAAAAATACATTAAACTAGCGCCAAACAATATTCACTCATTAACTTCATAAGAATCAATTGTTATCAACCTGTTGACCCACTTATCATACTATGATCATCATCAACACAAAATTTTCAGCACTTGTACATAAATCAACATTACCTATATTAACATGCCAAATGAACTCCAAAACTTATCCAAAACTTTCCAATTAAATACTCATTCAACTAACACTACTCAAACACCTAATTAAACAGTACACATATCAAAATACACAATAAAAAAGTATGGTTAACCTACACTGCACACCACATGCCATAGCATTTAATTTCTTTTCTACTACATACTAAAATTTCATCAAATCCAATGTCAACTCCTGCTTATGAACATCAAATAACAAGAATCAGTACATCTTAGCGTCAAAATTCATTAAAATTACTCCAATACCCATAGATGCATCACACGCCACCCAAATCCCATTTACCTCAATTTCTTCTTCAATTTCAAATCAAGCACTACTCATCATATCTTACATATTAAATCAAACAGTCAATTTCAACGTGTATTTTTTAGCATAAACAATACATTCGTAAACAATAATTTTCTGGATCATGTCGAGTGTTATTTCATAAATTAAACTAAACATGCACAAATCTTTTCTTCTTCTTTGGTAGCTATGCATTAGCCAGCATGATCATTGGCAAAAATGATTTACAAGCCACCGATGGTTCCACATTAGACCCATTAACTATTCTCTCTCAGATTGCAAAAAAAAAAAACTTTTTTAACACTCCAAAATTGTTGAGAGATGCATTCTGATATATTTTTTAGATTTGGAAGGATTACTTCTTATGCTGAATATTTTTAAAATCAGTTTGAAGGAAGGAGGGATCATTTGATCATAAAACCCAGTTTATGCTGTATTAATTGTGGTTAGGTATCGATCAAATTGGGCTTTGGAATCAAAAGGGTATCATGCCTTTCATTGTGACCGTAATTGCCTCACCAATTGTTCTCAAGCTAAATAAACAAACGTAGAAGAACCTAGGATAGCCACATTGTTTTAAAAGAATTGATGATTATGACAGTAGATAGGAGAGCCTTCTAGCTAGAATAATATTTGTACCCGTTTGATTCTTGAATTCCGATAATTTCGTACATGGATTTCAAAGACTACAATTACAATTGATTTCACAAGGAGTTGCTTGAGGAATGATGAGGAAATTAACATACATATCGTATTGTTGTTACTTTTAAATCCAGAAGCCCCGCTTTTTATACTTTTCTTTCGTTATTTGCACGGAAGTATATCCAATGGAAGTACATTTCAATAACTCAAACGCGGATTATTGAACGTAACAATATTAAGTAGAGAAGGTATCATCATCTCCTTCAAAGATGATGATGAGAAATGAATAGGAACAAGGAATTTAATATTCCACATTATTATAAGAAATAAGGACTTCTTTTAATCAAAATCGTAGTTCATTACTTCATATATAGACATATATAATATTCTGAATAGGATGTAATGTGTGTATTAATTGAGTACTTTGACACGTATTTCATCAAGTTGGATATATATATATCATCACAAGAGTGACGAAGGATTGGGCTGCCTTTGGTGCTTTAGAAATTTAGACAATATTGAATTTATTACCTCAATGTCATAAACTTTTAGATTGCTATTGTAGATGACTGAAAATATTATATAAATATAATGAGCTAAGCCCATTGATTATTTGGCTTGACTCATTGGGCCAAGTAATAGGGCCTAATGAGTTTGGTCCAATTAATGGGATGACTCAAGGAGAATTAGTGTAGTGGGCTCAAAACAGGAATCGTTGGATCCGTCCATCCGCATCCAATCTTTCTCAGGCAAGTTCATGTATTTATGAGGAAGATTATTAGTCTTGGGCCTATGGCAAGCTCATTAAGATAACCTTAAATTGAACAAACCCCATCTTGCCCATTGATTGCTAAAGTGGTTTAATGGATATCATCAAGCCCAAGAGTTTATAAATACTCAATCATTTCTTCACATTAAGAGACCTTTTCCTCAAATTCCAGAAATCAGAGAAACAGTATTCCACTAAGAGTTCTCTACTTTCAAAAATCAAACAAGTAATCGGACGAAGAACGATCTCCATTGCCCAAGAATTGCAAGGTTGACACTTGAGGTCCCCTTAGCTCTCTTGTTTGTCACTTGTGCATTCGAGACGCTTAAGATTGCTTGTTCCTCTCCTCTGCTACTCTTTTCCCAGTCATCCCATCACGTGCAATCTCTGAATTACTTTTCTCTAAATTCACGTGCAATGCGGTACTCGCATGATACACATGTGACCACTCCTACCGAGACCCCCCATCTATATATTGGAAACTCCATTGGAGACAAAGTTAAGTGATAGAAGAGTAATGGCACCCCTAAGGAAGAGAGGACCATCTGATAATATCTATTAAGAATAAGATCCTAATGCTGAATTGATGGAGCAGAACCTGCCTCAAATACCACAGAATACTAGTTAAGGCAATTTATAGCCTAAGGCTCCCATAGATCCTGCACAAATGATGTAGATTATGTAAGAGAACACATGGGCTTTGAATCAACTCATGACTATGCTTACTCTACTCATTATAGGGTTGGTTACTACTACTACTGTGCAATAAGGTGTGGCTTCACCAAACACCAATATTGCTTCGCAGTAAGGCGTCACTCATACAACTCCATCACATGCAGTTCCTCCTATTAACCCTCCCATTGATGAAGAGAACATTCCTCAAGAGCAAACCACTCAACTAGATGTCCCACCTCCCAATGCTCTCAGTTGATTTAGCTGTTAGCTTACTCCTACACTTGCTTCCATGGTATCTACCTCAAGAACTTCCTTTGTAATGAAGGAAGACTTGGGCATATACCTAAAAGAAATATAAGCAAAGTCAACTATGGGAGTACCAGAATTAAGACTCCTTTATCATTAGCACATTGCTAAAAAACCATATCCTAAGGACTATGTTAGTCCTAAGTTCATCCTATTCAATGGTAAGAAAGGGAGTGCCAAAGAACATTTACTTAAGTTTATTGAGATCTTGAAGTATACAGGCTGGATGATGACCTGAAACTCAAAGAATTTTCTAAATCACTAGCTGAAAAGGCATACACCTGGTATGTCAATCTCCTTGCAAGGTTAGTTGATTCATGAGGGTCAATGTGTAAGCTATTCTTAGAAAAGTTCTTCTCCACCTAGGAATGGGTAACAATCACGGACATGGGAGGAACACGACAGTACCCCAAGGAAGACTTAATAGATTATATAGAATGCTTTAAGGAGCGCACACTTGACATCCAAGATGTATGTGATGAGAGGGAGTTAGTGAAGATTTACATCTAAGGGATATCCATTGAGTACGCAGTTCATTTAGAAAATCTCAATCTAAGTTCTTTTTCTACACCGGTCGAAACTACAAGGAGAACTAACAACTTTGTTGCAAGACAATAAAGAGAAAATGGAGTTTTGGGAAATGAGCAACATCTGCTAGCTTAACCTAAGTTAAGACCCCTAGAGACAATAAGAAGCCAAGGAACGATACATCCTGAGGATCTACATCAATTCCCCCTTTCCTATGCCTAATGGGAAAGGTATATGCTTTATTTGACCAATGGTTATAAGATGGGAATATCAAGCTCCCAAGAGTGGATTGTTTACTAACACAAAATGATCTTAAGTTTTGCAAATATCACAAATTCATAGGTCATCCTACGAAAGAGTGTTAGACTTTGAAGAAGATTTTCAATGATAAGGTCCATAATGGAGAACTTATCATAGAAAATAATGATGTCCGTAATAATTCACTTCTTACATACAATAATCAACGGGGTACTACAAATGCCATCAGTCACAATCTTAGTATTGAAGAAGGAGATATGTCACTTGCCGAGATGTGTAATGTACAAGAAGCTATGCTTGGGAATAATGAGGACACGTGTATGCTAGAAGTAGCCGCCTTAATGAAGATGGCTAACTTCATAATTTTTTTTAACCTACTAGGGTTTAACGAAGATGCACGCCTTGCAGCAACAACTGCCCTTACCTAAATCGCAGAGAGACAATATAAAGAGTGCAGTCTAATGCAGCCTGTACAAAGAATGGCAAAGGCACATGTGAATGCAATTCTCTTTACTGATGCATACATGTGCACCAAGAACCCCAATCGTAACCGTCCTCTTTATGTGGAAAGTATGCTAAATGAGCATCCCATTAAGAGGACATTCATAGACAATAGCTCTTCTATAAACATAATGCCATTGTTTATATTAAAGGCTACAGGGATAGACAAGTAGCGCCTAGTGAGATAACCTATTGCCATCAATAATTTCATTGACACATCTACAAACATAGTAGGGTATGTTAATGTGAACTTTAAAGTAGGCCCCATACAAAGCTCCACATGGTTTCACGAGACCGATGCGCTCGTATCCTACCATCTACTGGTTGGAAGAAAGTGGTTACATTATCATAATCTCATACCCTCAACATGGCATTGGTGCATTAAGGGCTATTGGAAGGGAAAGGACATATTCATTCTTGCTATGAACAATCCATTCGAGCATAATGAGGCATACTTTACCAAAGCAGCATTCTTTGATGAATATGCTGAAGAGGGAGAAATTGCTATCGTAACACCTTCCAACACACCACTACCCACTTGGGAAGAGACTCAAGAGAGGCCTATAAGAAAGAAGAGAATGTGAGGCTCTCATAGTGGCCAAAGGAAGCAAAGGAGAAATGAAGTGATAGAAAGTTTCATTAGAGAAAATGGGTAAAGGGTATACTATTTATGATGGTCCATAAGGATTTGAAGGAGATAAACTCGAAGAAGCTTGTTCATCTTCTTTAGATCCCATACCAATACAAAAAACCCAACTGACCCCCCTAAAAATGCAAGATCAACTCAAGCCACAAGTTGATAAAATTGAAGAGTTAGATCTAGTGAAACCAAGGGAGTCTCCGAGACTTATCTTCATTGGTAAGAATCTCTTACAAGAGCTTAAGGTCCACCTAGTGGAGTTGCTAAGGAAGTATAGAGATGTGTTTTCATGGACATACGATGAAATGCTAAGACTGGACCCCACTTTAGTGGTATATAGATTAAACATTGTAGCGAAGGTTAAGCTAGTAAAACAAGGGCAACAAATTTTTTTGCCCAAAAGTCGAGGTCTAAATCAAAGAAGAGATTGAGAAGTTGCTCAAAGTTGGCTTCATTAAGCCAATTGAGCACCCATTGTGGTTGGCCAATATTGTGCTAGTGAGGAAGAAAAATGGTTAAATACAAATCTCTATAAATTTTCGTGATCTCAACAAAGCTTGGCCAAAAAATGACTTCCTATTGCCAAATATTGATACGTTGGTAGACGTCATAGTTGGACATGAGTTGTTCTCATTTATGGATGGTTTTAGCGGCTACAATCAAATCAAAATGGCTAATGGAGATGTTGAGTGTACTGCTTTTAAGATGCCAATCAAGAATTTCTACTAGACAGCCATGCCCTTTGGGCTTAAGAATATAGGAGCTACTTACCAAAGAGTAATGACTGCCATTTTCCATGATATGATGCACGACTTCATGGAAGACCATGTGGATGACATTGTTATCAAGTCAAGGTGGGTACCAGATCACTTGATACACCTACAGAAGGTTTTTGAGCGATGTCAGTTATATAAGTTGTGCATGAACTTGCTAAAGTGCGTCTTCAGTGTAACGTCCAGCAAATTCCTTGGATTTGTAGTTCATAGAAAAGGGATCGATGTTGATCTAGCAAAGGTGCAGGCTATAAGATCCATGCCTTCACCCATTAACTTGAAGGAATTTAAAATGTTCATGGGCAAAGTCTCTCATACTAGGCGATTCGTCTTTGTACTAGCCGAGATCTCTTATCCCTTATAACAGCTCATGAAGAAAGGAGCACTGTTTGAGTGGGGGCAATTACAAGAGGAGGCCATTCAAAAGATAAAGGATATACTCATATCTCCACAGATGATGACAATGCCTATTAAGGGTTTACCAACGATTCTTTACTTGACATCCATTGACAAGTCCATTGAAGCTTTACTTGCACAAGAACTCGAAGGAAGGGAGCGACCTATATATTACCTAAGTCAATCCCTCTAAGGGAGTGAAATTAATTATTCATCTTGTGAGAAGCATTGTCTTACACTAATATTTACTACATAGAAGTTGCATCATTACTTCTTGGCGTATAAAGTCAATTTGTCACTCACTTCAACCTGATAAAGTACTTGCTATCACAACCAACCTTATCTGGACAAATCGCAAAATGGTTACTTCTCCTATTAGAGTTTGACATTACGGTTATGCTACCTAAGGCTATTAAGTCTCAAGCTCTAGCAGACCTCCTAACTCATTTTCCTATAGCACATGAGACCCACACCACATATATGATCCCAACAGAGTTTCATGAGGATTCCATGAGGACAGAATTGGGCGAGTTATGGCAATTACAGTTTGACGGCTCATTTAGTAGTACCGAAAAAGGAGTTGAGGTAGTATTGATAACCCCTAAAGGCCAAGAGATACAATTAGCATTTAAGATAGATTTCCATTGCACCAATAATGAGGCTGAGTACGAGGCTCTACTACTTGGATTCACTGCAGCACAAAGTGCTGGGGCATCTCACTTGTGCATTTGTGGTGATTCAAACCTGATTATCAAATAAGCCAATGGTGAATTTGCTTTTAATGAACTAACACTAGCGTTTTATAGGGTTGCAATGCAATCTTTAGTTAGCAAATTCAATTCAGTGAGATATGAACATACCAAACAATCGACCAATTGTTATGCAGATGCACTTGCAACTTTAGCATCCAAAGTTCCTATTCAAGCTGAAGAAGATGGTTTAAGTATTCAAGTTATTAAAAAATCAATTTTGTGCACAGCTCTATAGTTGCTATATGAGGAAGAAGAAATGTCAGATGATTGGTGCACTCCCATCAAAGGTTAGCTAAAGCATCTTAGTTCATCTTCTTTAGCAACCTTAAAACCTTTTCTCCCAATTAATGGCATTTTGTACTTCAAAGGTTTAAAGGGCATCCTATCGCGATGTATTTGTGTAAAGTAAGCATGCCTGATGTTGGACAAGTGTCACAAAATCTGGTGTGAAGAGGAAGGCCCATCCTTGTATCATCGCATACAACGCACAGGGTATTACTGGCTAACTATGGCAAAAAAAATGCTTCTCAAATGCAAATGAGTTGCCTAAAATGCTTTGAGATTCTTGATCAAGGAAAATGCCACTCCGTGGCAAGTGCTGGTGATTAGAGAAGCTCTTATATAGACTATTTGCAGAACGACACCTTATTTACCAATAGCATTGATGCCTGCATGGTAAAACGCAAGGTAAAGAAGTATATCATGCATGAAGATCACCTATATAGGGTATCTTTCATGGGACAACCCCTTAGGTGTGTCGCACTACCTAAAATGGAGACTATACTAGCTAAAGCCCAATCTGGAGATGGTGGAGAATATCAAGGAGAAGGGACGTTATACCACCACCTATTGAGCTTGGGGTATTACTGGCCTACAATGAAAAATGATGCATTTAACTTTGCCAGGAGGTGTGTCGCATGCTAGTAACATGGGAATACCATCCATGCTCCTACCGTTACACTACATAGTTTGACTACTCTGTGGCCTTTCCATACCTAGACATTTGACTTAATCGGCCCAAGACATCTACCATCTAGGGGATGCATTTAGATCTTGGCAGGTACCAAATGCTTCACTAAGTAGGTGGAGGCAATCCCGTTAAAGAAAGCTACAGGACAAGCAGTAGCAAGCCTCATGAAAAAACATGTCATCTACTGCTTTGGAACCCCAAAGCGCATTCTTTTAAACAATGGTACACCCTTTATCAACTCACACATATGACAACTATTAGCTTCTTATGGTATCGATCACGTAAAGTCTACACCTTACTACCCAAAAGGAAATGGCTAAGCACAAGAAACGAATAAGACTCTTCTAAAAGTACTTAGTTGTATGGTGCATGAAAATAATAAAGAATGGCATGACAAGTTGCCATTGGCACTATGGGCATACAGGACATCTAAACGAAGCCCCACTCAAGCCACCCCCTTTTCTTTAGTATATGGATGTGATGAGATGATGCCTATAGAAGTTTTGGTCCCATCTACAAGATTGGCCATTAATGTTGAACTTGAACCAGATACTTTATGTATGCTCGATCACAAAGCTTTAAAAGAGAGATGAGACACCACAAAGCATTATCTTGCCAACTATCGACAGTGGTTAAGTGTGGCTTATGATCGTATGGTCAAGAAATGGTCCTTTCAACAAGGTGACGTTGTACTTCACGTAACAAAGCATGTGTGGTGAGATATTCCAGCAACAAAGTTCACACCAAAGTGGGAAGGCCCCTTCTTCATTCATGAAGTCTATGATAATGGTTACTGTAATCTTCTAAACCTAACAACTGATAAAATTACCGCACCTATCAATTTTCAATACATTAAAAAATTTCATATGTGAAATGAATGATGTATTTGCAAATTATCATGAATCATATGCAGGCTTACACTATTCGAGCCTTTTCAATGCTTTTTTTTTTTTTTTTAATACTCACTTATCTTATTGTTGTAAAGTTAAAGAGTTATCTCCTTAGTGTACAAACATGATTAACTATCCCCACTTACGTTGTTGTCGCATGGTCAAAGCAAGTGCTCCTTAGTGCGCAATGAAATACTTAGCCTACAAAAACATATCTACAAATTCAGAAATAAAGAATAAATGGTTATGTATTGGGTAATACCCTCTTAACCATCAATGCTAGTATGTTGAACTTTGTAATAAACACCACTATTGCCGCTTAAGCGTGATTGATCATTTCAACCATTTAATGTATTGTTGCTAGCAAGTGAAAGCTTTGCTTTGATATGCGACATAATAACTTAACTAAATTATGTGATTGTAACTAGCATCACTCATGGCAAGTACATGCGAATAAGTCATGATCACACACATATAAATACAAAATAAAGACAAATAACTTTATTGATTGTAAACACCCCATTTTTTCCCTAATAATCAATAATAATCAATTTCTAATTTTTCCTAATTTTTCTCTAATTTGGCAAAAATAGGAAAAATATTCAAAAAATAAAAATAAATAGGAAAACACATTAATTTTGAAAAATGATTTCAGAAATGGCAATAATAAGGAATAAATAATTTTTACAAATTTTGAAATTTCAAAAAATACAAAAAAATAAAAAAATCGCATTGCATATATGCAATTTGCGAAATAAACAAAATAAGGAAAATGGGCTAGCTCAGCTGGTCCGAGTCATGGTCAGGCGGGTGCATGTGAGTGCGAGGTCAGGGGTTCGAAACGCGGGGGAAGCAGATTCCGCGTTTTGCAAATTTTTCATTTACCCGGGACACGTGGCAGCATCTGATTGGCTGGAGCGAACGCATGCGCCGGGCGCGTGATTGTCTTCGACCTCGGTCCGAGATTGCCGGCGAGGAGAAAAATTCGAATTTCGGCCGTTTCGATTCGATTTTTTGCACAAATCCAACAGATCTTCAACAGAATTGAGATAAACATCATCCAATTGGAATCAAATCTCAACAAATCGAAGGATTTACACGAATCGGAGTTGGTTCATTTAACCGCAAATCTGATTTGCCTCGATCGATGGAAATCCGAGCTTATCCAGCTCGATTTCAAGAGCCTATAATAGAGGATGAAGTGAGGAAGCCAGAACAGAGATCAAAAGCGAGAGAAAGTGAGAGAAAAGAGAGAATCGAAGTCCACCGGAAGAGTTCGAAGTCGCGACCGCCGATTAGGAGTTAAGCAACCACTAGGAGGCGTTTCTAGAGCAAACCACCGCCACCATTGGATTCCTCACCCTCGATAACCTAGGATTCGACACCTCAACCGCTAAAGAAAACCGCCGGAACACCGTTAACGAGCACTCCCCACCGCCGTATCCGACCGACCCGACCCGACCCGCACACTAACCTGGATCCAGGTAAGTCGGATTTTTCGTTTTTTTTTATTTTGTTTATTTATTTGATTTATTTTATTTCGAATTGATTTATTAATTTTGTTATTTATTTATTTATTAATTTGTTATTTATTTATTTGTTTATTTACTTATGTGTTATTTATATTTCAATAAATAGAAAAATGTTAGAAATTAGATTTTTTAGGAGTTAATAATATAAAAAAATAAAAAGAAAAATTATAATCAAAATAATAAATACTAAAAATGTAGAAAATAATAAAAATATTAGAAAAAAATAATAATAAAACTTTAGATTTTGAAATAGGGTAGAACCTAGGAGGAAGATTTTTAATAAAACAAAAATGCACAAAAATTATGAAAGATTAATAAAAAATCATAAAAATAAAAAAAATAAAAACTTATAAAGATTATAAAAATTGTAAAAGAATAATAAAAGAATCATAAAAAAAATACAAAAAATTAATAAAAATTCAAAAATTAAGAAAAAAATAGAAAAAAAATGAGTTTTATCACTTAGAAAAATCATTTTCTCAAATAAATCCAAAATTGATGTTTTCCCTAAAAATTATTTTCAAAAATCAAATTATTAAGCTTAGGTTTAGATTTTTTTTAGAAAAATCCCCAAAATGGTAAAAACATAAATCAAAAGAGATTTCAAAATTAAAATTCACAAACCCACTAAATCTTTCAGGAAAAGCGAACTACGGCTTGTTTGATCCTGAATAGCAGGTACGTAGGCACCCATTTGGGTCAACCCATAAAATGAAATAAAAAAAAAAAATCAGTTTTTCAAATAATTCATTCAAGAACATAATAAAAAAGCAACAGAAACAAAATAAAAGACATTTCTAGATAGAGATAATTTTAGGAGATTAGGTGGTAACCGTAAGGTTTTAATAAGTTAGCCTCCAAACTTAGAAACTCTGGTTTTCCTTTTCCTCTTTTCACTAAAAACGAGAAGAGGAAATCACGACGACTAGTGGTCCAAATTAAGACTAATCTGCTCCTTTAGTCTTGATTCAATCTTTCCCAACAACAGTTGGGTGGCGACTCCAAAATTAAATGAAGTTCCTAACTCAAGTCGAGGATCTATATTAGATGAGCATAGGGTCTAGTCTAGATCGGATTAGGAATGGGAAAATTCAAAAATTAGACTCGATAGGATGGCGACTTCGCTGGGGACTCATTCAAGTAAGCTAGCCACCTGAATCTCCTCAAATTGTTCTTTTAAAGAAATGTCTTTCAATTATTATTCTGTTGCTAACTTTTCAGGGATTAGCTAAGTTTAGTTTTCTTTACTTTGGGGTCTGCATGCATGCATATGTTCGTGTGAATAGATGCGGTCGAACCTGGACCGTCCTAGAACCCTAAGACGGGGAGCCATTGTGTAGGTTTCGGGCGAAGTGAGTTGATCATCATTCGGGACCGATTAGGCTATCCCACCCAATGCTTCGATATGGCCTGAGATCCATTTCTCTGAGAATGCGGGAGGCCATAGAGCTTGGGGACCAGTTAGAACCATCCTATTTGCATACATAAGTCATGGGTTGACAATTGATGATGATGTAATAATTTATTGTTCTACTCAATGGAGTTCGAATCTATTTCCCTGTAATATTTTCATAGTTCTGGTTGTAATTAGGAAATTTCTTGTTGTAATAGATGGCTAGCACTACAGTCGACTGCCTCCTTCGCAAAGAAATTCGGGTGTACAAACCTTTGGACCCAAAGTTGGTACTAGACCATTGGTTTACCTTGTACAATCCAGAGGAGCAGGCCTTCATCCAGCAAAAGATAGGGCCCATCCTCTCACTAACAAAGATAGAGGTGAATTTGCTTTTGGTACGGGCCATGCTCTAGTTATGGGAAGTAGAGCCCGCAGCTTTCTTTATTGGGCCACATGAAATCACCCCTACCCTAGAAGAGTACACCCAGCTGCTACAGGCTCCAGCACTGACTAATCAAATCTACGGGCCAGCCGGTACCTTCAGCAGACTACTAGGTATCCTCAAAACAGTAGTCAACAAAGCCCTAGCAGACTGTAATGGATACTGCATACGGATGGATGAT
This sequence comes from Laguncularia racemosa, assembly GCA_037954665.1. NCBI lineage: Eukaryota > Viridiplantae > Streptophyta > Magnoliopsida > Myrtales > Combretaceae > Laguncularia > Laguncularia racemosa. Next base: position 1,183,849 of record JBBMOL010000007.1, on the reverse strand, counting down.
TTGGAAGCCTGGTTCATTGCCCAAGAAGACAATGGGGATAGAAAGGACATACTGTGTGGGGACCCCAAGACTTACAGATAGAGAATGGTGAATGCTTTCATCTTGACAGCTTTCGCCACCATACTATTCCCCATCGGAACTTTCTATGTTCACTATCGAGTTGTAGAGCTGGTGACCCAATTCCTGAAAGGAAGATCTTACATCCCGGCTTTATTGGCTTAACAGATTCAGAACTTGAACTTCCTCAAGAAGAAAGGCCATGGGATCCTCCGCTCAAGCATCAACCTTATGCTGATATGGTTCGTAAGCCACCTTAAGTGTTTCGGGCTAAACATGGTCCAGAAAACCTTGGCCCAGCAAGTGGACCTTGTGGATTCATGCATAGAAAAGATAAAGCTACCCGACGACCTTACCAGCCACAGTTGGGTAGAAGTGCTTAGAAGCTTCAGTGCCGAGGATATTCTATGGACAGCCAGGTGGAGTTGCTGCGACAAAATTATTTTGACCTGCAGTAATTTTCAAGTCGTGCCTTTGATCGGAATCAATGGATGTATTGGATATTACCCCAATTCAGTGGTCCGCCAGTTTGGTACTATCTAAGACATAGTTTATCGACCCTCGTTGGAAGCAGTCACCTTCAAGTACCAAGATCCGAACCTGCTGGTGGCTGAAAAGTTTGCTAAGCTGGCAGAGGTCAAAGCACTTTGGGAAGCCAGAATTGAAAGCCCGAATGTAGACCTCGGGGAGCTAGATGGTGAAGTGGGAAAGCACCGAGCCACCAGAGAGTTTGTAATCCACCAGCTGTACTAGACAGGGGAGAGAGCATACCAGGTTCCAGATGTCACTCAATCGAGGCCAGACAAGATAAATCCAAAGCTAGAAATCTACCTAGAGTAGGTCAAGGCCCGGATGGAGTATACTTTGAAGCTGTAGATTATAAGAAAGACATCTGGAAAGGACGATTCAAGGAATCCGACTAAAGGAACAAAGCCTTGGAAGCTCAGTTAGAAAAGACCAAGGCCAGAGTCGAAGAACTGGAAGCCGTCATCAACAGGAAGCCTGAGCCTCTACAACAGAAGACCAAAAGAGCTGGGAAATAGATCATCATTTGTAATCTTTTATTTTTCTATGAATATCGAACTCCAAAATTTCCAATATTAATAAAAGTGAAAGTTTCAATATTACATCGTCAATCAATTGTCAACCCTTTTTATTTTTAGCATCTGTGTGACACATGCATAGCATTTTGCATACATTATACTAAAGAAAAAAAAAACAAAATGCGCGCTAGGTATCAAGATAGCTCCCAAGCAACCGAACCCTCCCAGAAGCCCAATTCGCACACGTTCAAGAACAAAAATGGCCAACAGTAGCGACAACCGCAACAACATAAATGTTGAAGCTGCCTTAGACTCTAGGATCGTATCCCTAGAACAAACGGTCCAACAATTGGCTGCCCAGGTCCACCTCTTAACTGAAAGCATTGGCCTCCTTCGCACCACTCAGCTAACCTAGGAAGAACATTCAGGGGCCAGGAAAGGAAAAGCAGTGGAGGGTCAGCCTCCGGAGTATGAAGAGATCAATTCCCACCTTAACCCGGCCTTTGAATATGAGCCGAAGATCAACCAGGGGCCAACCTCTGATGACCTGAAAAGAGAGATGGAAGAGAGACAAAAGGAAATGGAGAAGAGACTCTTCCAGCAGCTCCATGATAAGATGAAAACAATTGAGGGTCCTGATGGTTTCGAGCAGGCCGGGATCACTAGTCTGCTAGTGTACAGGGAAGAGGTATACCCTGAGAAGTTCAAAACCCCGGAGTTTGAAAAATACGATGGGACCGGGTGCCCCAAAATGCATACCAGGCTATATACTCGAAAGATGAGCAAGTATGCTCAATACGACTAACTCATGATCTAGACCTTCCAAGACAGCCTCACAGGCGCTGTATTGGTCTGGTACGCCCACCTGGACTTCAATAATGTCAACACTTAGGAAAAACTAGCCCGGGCGTTCTACGACCAGTATAAGTTCAATATTGAGGTCGCCCCCTCCGTGATTGATCTGGGGAGTCTCCGGAAAAGACATACTGAGCCGTTTAAGGAGTATGCTTAGCGCTGGAGAGCTCAAGCCGCTAGAGTAGCAATCCCCATCTCTGAGAAGGAGTTGACATCCATATTTTTCAACACCTTAGACAAGACCTACTTTTCACATCTGGTAGGCCAGACCCCATCTAGCTTTGCAGAGGTGGTAGCTGCAGGATGCCGGATTGAAAATGCCATCACCATCGGCAGACTCCAAATGATGGATCCTCCTAGGGTCACACCAACACAAAGGCCCGTAGGAGGTAATAGAGCTAAGGAGTCTACCGTCAGCACTGTCCATTCCGGTAAGGCAGAAAAAGTTGGAACTCGTGTGACATTTCAGACCATGAGTACCCCAGGCCACCAGGGTCCCAAGGCAGTTCACTCCAATCCCCATCCCGCTCAGTCAAGTCTTTGCTCGGTTGAGGGCGGATAACTTAATCAGCTTTGAGATCCCCAACGACCGGTACAAGCCCAAGAATTTTGACTCAAGCCTCAAATGTGACTACCATATGGGTCAAGAGGGGCATTCTACAAATAGGTGCTAGAGGCTCCTGCATAAAATCCAAGACCTAATCGATGCAGGAATTGTACAGCTGGATTTTGTGAGCACCCCAGCACCCAATGTCAACACCAACCCACTGCCTAATCATAAGCCCACCATTAACATGATCACATCTGAGGAGTCAACTCCCAAAGAAGCCCCTAAGCAGAAGACGACGGACCAACAGAAAAAGCAATCTCATCAAGCTCCAGAGAAAGCCCCAAAGGCACATATCAAAAGAAGATGGTTAGCCGGAGACCCAACAGTCGGCACTTTGAGAGAATCACACGAGAGGTTTGAATACTTGGTAAACTATTCTTACACCCCAACGGAGTAGGGCCACCTAGCGGATGGGGGCCAAAGTTTGAGAAAGAGGACAACCCGCCAAAGGAAGAGGAGAAGACTATAAACATGATCAATTCCCATCAGAAGCCTAAGGTTATAAAATGCTACGAGGGACAATCAACTGAGATATAAATCCCAAGGAAAAGATATGTATTTAATGTCCTGATACCGGCAGAAAGTTATGAGGCCGCACCTTTCGACTATCGGGCCCTCGAACAAGAGTGACCTCCTATGGTAGGAGGAATCACCCGCTCTGGGAGAATATACGACCCAAAGTATAGAACCCCGACCAAAGAGCCCAACGTGGAGAAAGGAGAGGAAGAGGAAGAGGGACTCGCTGCGTTTACAAAGATGGTCAAGGCAAGTGAATACAAGATAATGGAACAACTAAATAAAGTTCTAGCACAGATATCACTCATGGGCCTTCTTACAACATCCGAGCCCCACAGGGAAGCACTCTTTAAAGTGCTCAAACAGATTCAGGTCCCAGAAGGTATCGCTACAGACAAGATAAGTCACGTGGTAGATTCTATTTTTACAATGGACCAGATATCTTTCTCTCTGGAAGAGCTAGGAGAGGAGGGAGACCAACATACAAAACCACTGTTCATAGTGGTTAAGTGCAATGACACAATCGTCTCCCGGGTACTCATCGACAATGGATCATCCCTCAACGTTTGCCTGTTGGCTACTCTCGACTTATTGGGGGTCGATCCAAGCAACATAAAGCCTAGCTCAACGGTGGTCAGAGCTTTTGATGGGTCAAAAAGAGATATAGTAAGGGAGATGAACCTACCGGTGGAAATTGGTCTACAAGTATTCCACATATCTTTCCAGGTCCTCGACATCCCAAGGTCTTTCAACCTACTTTTGGGAAGACCCTGGATATACGCTGTTGGAGCCATCCCCTTTAGTCTCCACCAAAGGGTCAAATTCATTGCGAACGGGCAGATAGTCACCGTACTTGGCGAGCAGGATTACACCATATACAAGGAGACTGCCATACCATATATTGGGGAGGAAGGTTCAGTAGACCTTGGACTACAAATTTTCAATGAAGTGAACGTGGTGACCAGCAAGGAGGGCCTTCAGTTTAAAGAGGGGCAGCAAGGGACGTTTGGACTAGGGTACATTCCCACAGCCGAAGAAGAAGCGTAAGTAAAAGGTGTCAAAGGCAGAATGAAGGAGAAGCCAATCGACGCCCAGATGTGCATTCCACCTCTCCAACAATCTTTTCGAAGAGCAAATATTATTCAAGAGCTTCAAATAAATGAAGGTGACGTCAACAATGGGAAACCAACCCCCTGCACATCCAATCAGCATCCAGCTCTGAACAATTGGTTTTGTTATCCTATCAATAGTTCTAGGTCAGCTCAAAAATAAGAGAATGATTATTGAACGAATTTTATTGAGACTCTATCAATTCAATTACAGTCTGTGTTGTTCTTAAATACATGCTTTCATCTTTACTTTACCAGATCTCCTACCAACGAACATCAGGGATATTTCGTGCAGGTAGAAAATAAAAACGCTGATATCGTTTCCAAAGCTGCTGGGTCAGTTGTTGAAGGCGATATCCTTGACTACGAAATAATACAAGAAAATTGGCAAAAACATGAACAAAGTGGAATTTTGATCGACGAGCCGATGGAGACAGTAAATCTAGGAAGCATGGAAAAACCTAAAAATCTCAAAATCGGGACTAGTTTGAGTGCCGAGCAAAAATGTAAGATAATCGAGCTATTAACAGAATATGCAGATGTGTTTGCCTGGTCATATGGTGACATGCCAGGACTAGACCAATCAATAGTGGTTAATAGGCTTCCCACAAGGGAATATGTCAAACCTAAAAAACAGAAACTAAGAAGATTTAGGCTTAACATCTTGCTAAAGATTAAGGAAGAAGTCAAGAAACTGCTAGAAGTAGGGTTCATCGAAGTGTCCAATTACCCTGAATGGGTAGCAAATATAGTCCCTATTATGAAAAAGAATGGAAAAGTACGCGTATGCGTAGACTTCCGGGACTTAAACCAAGCCACACCAAAGGATAACTTCCCCCTACCTCACATTGATGTTCTAGTGAACAACACTGCAAGAAACCATCTTTTCTCATTCATGGACAGTTTCTCAGGATATAATCAAATAAAAATGGCTGAAGAAGAAAAAACAAAAATGACTTTCATCACAACATGGGGAACTTTCTGTTACAAAGTCATGCCCTTCGATTTGAAAAACGCCGAGGCAACGTATCAGAGAGCCATGGTCGCGATACTTCATGACATGATGCATCGAGAGGTTAAGGTATATGTCGACGACATGATAGCCAAATCTAAAGAAGGAGAAAGCCATATAGATATCCTGAGGAAATTGTTTAAATGACTGAGAAAATTCTAGCTCAAGTTAAACCTAGAGAAATGAACTTTCGGGGTCACAACGGGGAAATTGTTAGGGTTTGTCATAAGCCAGGAAGGCATTAAAATCGACCCAGACAAGGTAAAGTCTATATTAGAGTTACCTTCCCCATGCTTCATTAAAGAAGTAAGAAGCTTGCCGGGAAGATTAAATTATATAGCTCGTTTTATCTCATAACTCACCGATAAGTGCCGGCCACTATTCCGTCTGTTGAAGAAGAACGCCACAGTAGAATGGGACGCCGAATGCGAAGAAGCATTCAGGACGATCAAAGACTACCTTATAAAACCTCCGGTCTTGATAGTCCCGAAGTAAGGAAAGCCCTTATTCTTATACCTCACAATACTCCCTGAATCCATGGGTTGTGTGCTGGGGCAGAAAGATGAAGAGGGAAGAGAGCATTCCATATATTATTTGAGCAAGAAATTCACAGACGGGGAACAAAGGTACTCAGAGGTGGAGAAGACTTGTTGTGCTCTAATTTGGGTCATGCATCGACTAAGGCAATACACCCTTTACTATCATATTGAGCTACTGACAAAGCATGATCCCTTGAAATACTTGGCAGAGAGACTAGTTTTGATAGGGAGAATCTCTAAATGGCAAATGCTCCTATCCGAGTTTGACATCACATACATAAATCAGAACTCGATGAAAGGGCAAGCCTTAGCCGACCAATTGGCAGAACACTCTGTCGAGACAGATTCACAAGAACTACAAGCCCAATTCCTGGACGAAAATATATTAACAGTGGAAGATATACCGGTAGAAGACTTTAGGATATAGCAGAACCCGAAATGGAAACTGTTTTTCGATGGAGCCGCCAACGTATTCGGTTGTGGAGTTGGGGCAGTATTGATATCCCTAGATGGCACTCAATTCCTTGCAGCGACAAGACTTACATTCCCCTATACCAATAATATTGCGGAATATGAGGCATGCATTCTTGGCCTCAAAATGGCCTGCCAAATGGAAATTCGCGAATTAGAAGTATACGGAGATTCGTCGCTCATCATACTACAGACAAGAGGGGAATACAAGACTAAAGACCCCAAACTGGTACCGTATCATCAACACTTGACAGAGCTAATCGAAGAATTCAAGGTAATCACTTTCACATACATCCCGAGAACTCAGAATCAGTTTGCAGATGCATTAGCCACGCTAGCATCTATGATCCAGATAACAGGGGGAGCCGAAATCCAACCGATGAAGATAGACATCGAAAATCGGCCCGCCTACTGTTTAACCATTGAAAAAGTACAAGATGACAAGCCCTGGTATCACGACATCAAGACCTTTCTCCAAGAAAGTAAATACCCTGAAATGGCTAGCAAGAATGACCAAAGAACACTCAGAAGGTTAGCAAGCCATTTCTTACTAAGTGGGTCTATACTCTACAAAAGATCATCTGATACCACCTTGTTGAGATGTGTAGACAAAAATGAAGCATGCGAACTGATGAAAGAGGTACATGAAGGAGTATATAGACCTCATATGAATGGCTACATGTTAGCCCAAAAAATCATGAGGTTAGGATACTATTGGTTAACCATGGAATCAGATTGCATAAAATATGTCAAGCACTGTCATCTGTGTCAAGTATACGCGAACCGGATAAATGCTCCGCCCGATGAGCTACATTTGTTGTCAGCACTATGGCCTTTCTCCATGTGGGGAATCGACATAATTGGCCCAATCACTCCGACAGCATCCAATGGCCACAGGTTTATACTAGTAGCGATTGATTACTTCACCAAATGGGTAGAAGCTTCGTCATATGCCAATGTCACCAAAGGGGTAATAGTCCGCTTCTTGAAAAGGGACATAATAGCCCAATATGGAGTTCCTGAGTCGATCATCACTGACAACGGTACCAATCTTAACAACAAATCGATGACAGGTTTATGTCAACAATTCCGCATAAACCATAGAAATTCAACTCCTTACCGACCTTAGATGAATGGGGCAGTAGAAACAGCTAACAAGAATATCAAAAAGATCATCGAGAAAATGACAACTACTTACAAAGATTGGCATGAAATGTTACCGTTTGCTCTCATGGCTTATAGGACTTCAATAAGAACATCTACTAGAGCTACCCCATATTCATTGGTATATGGTACTGAAGCAGTGCTACCAGTTGAAGTCGAAATATCATCATTCAGAATCTTGTCAGAAACTCAGCTAACCGAATCAGATTGGGTAAAGAAGAGGCTTGATCAGCTGAATCTGATTGATGAAAAAAGACTTACCGCACTATGTCATGGCCAGTGTTACCAACAAAGGATGGCCCGAGTGTTTAATAAGAAAATGAGGCCCCGATACTTCAAAGAAGGGGATTTGGTGCTAAGGAAGTTTCTCCCGAACGCCCAAGACTCTAGAGGGAAATTTACCCCAAACTATGAAGGCCCTTATGTGGTGAAAAAGGTTCTGTCAGGAGGTGCTTTGATACTGACTCAAATGGATGGTCCGGAATTGAGAGACCCCATTAACACAGATGCTGCAAAGATGTACTATCCTTAGGCATAGGAATTGAAATTTTGCCAATGTTTATGAAAGCCAATGTTCGATACAAATTTTGTTGAGTCGAGTTTTTACTTTTTACAAGCAAAGTTAATGTCCCTAAATGGTCAATAATCCCAATTGATTCTCATCGCAACAAATATTCCTAAACACATTACCCATCACTTCACCAATAAATGATAAACGCTAAAATAATAATGAATCTCAATAAGTTTTGTAATATAATTCTATCTATTCTTGAGCATTAAAACTTAGCGCATTAGTAGGATAACACTACCGGCAAGAGAGCCATGCCCACAAGAAAGGAAGCACATCAAGATTTTCAACCCCGTGTCAAGATAAGAAGAAGTGAAGCAGAAGCAAACCAACAGGAAGGTTCGGTTGTTTGGTTGCCATCCACGATAAATTGGCAAGCATATTAAAATGAATAACTATCATCATATCATGAAAAGCATCACATCATTTAGCTCAGTCAGTAGAAAGCATATTAAAAAAGCATAAGATGAGTCAGCCCATAGTGGGGCACTTGTCTAAACATCTCCTTTAATAGGGTAGTCAGCCTAAAAAGAGGCACTTCCCTAGATCTCCTCTCTTAAGGTCAGCCCTAGGGGCACCTTTTTGAGATATTTTTTTATCATAGGTTAGTCAGCCCAAGGGGGGCACTTTCCTAAATATCCTCTCTTAAGGTCAGCCCATAGGGGTACATTTTTGAGACATTTTTATCATAGGTTAGTCAACCCAAGAGGGGCACCTTTTTGAGACATTTTTATCATAGGTTAGTCAGCCCAAGAGGGGCACATTCCTAAATATCCTCTCTTAAGGTCAGCCCTAGGGGCACCTTTTTGAGATATTTTTATCATAGGTTAGTCAGCCCAAGAGGGGCACTTTCCTAAATATCTTGTCTCAAGGACAGCCCATAGGGGCACTTTTTGAGACATTTCCCCCAGGGTCGTTAGTCTAAGAAGACACGTCCCGCTATAGGTTAGTCAGCTCAAGAGGGGTACTTTCCTAAAAATCTTGTCTCAAGGTCAGCCCATAGGGGCACTTTTTGAGACATTTCCCGCAGGGTCATTAGTCTAAGAAGACACGTCCCACTATAGGTTAGTCAGCCCAAGAGGGGCACTTTCCTAAAAATCTTGTCTCAAGGTCAACCCATAGGGGCACTTTTTGAGACATTTCCCCCAAGGTCGTTAGTCTAAGAAGACACGTCCTACTATAGGTTAGTCAGCCCAAGAGGGACACTTTCCTAAATATCTTGTCTCAAGGTCAGCCCATAGGGGCACTTTTTGAGACATTTCCCCCAGGGTCGTTTAGTCTAAGAAGACACGTCTCGCTATAGGTTAGTCAGCCCAAGAGGGGCACTTTCCTAAATATATTGTTTCAAGGTCAGCCCATAGGGGCACTTTTTGAGACATTTCCTCCAGGATCGTTAGTTTAAGATGACACTTCCCGCTATAGGTCAGTCAGCCCAAAGAAGGGGCACTTTCCTAGACTCCCTCGATTAGTTAGCTTAGAGGAGCACTTTTCGAACCCATCGATTAGTTAGCTCAGAGGAGCACTTTTTGAATCTATCAATTAATCAGCTCATAGGAGCACTTTTTCAAACTTTTAATAACCGATTAGTCAGCTCAATGGAGCACTTTTCGGAGGTATTTTTCCAAACAGCTGCTAGTCTAGTCAGACGCTTCTGTTGACAGGTAGCCAGCTCATAAGGGTGCTTCCTAAGATAATCTTATTTTCAAGGTTGCTAGTCTGATAAGACGCTTCCTATCATCATTTATTCTACACTCCTAAACAATGCTTGAGATGTTTCATATCGCCAATTAGTCAGCCCATAAAGCACTTTTTGGGAAGGAACATTACTCTAAATTGTTAGGACCATTTTAAACTCGTGGGATTATTAGCTCTTGGAGCATTTTCCTACCAGAAACCAATTTCCAGATGATCAGCCAAAACAAGGCATTATCTATTCAAATCAAGAGGCCAAAAATGGCGTCTTTCTTATCTTTGTAGTTAAGTTTTTCAAAATTTACTACAAACAGGGGCAGCTGTAAACACCCCATTTTTACCCTAAAAATCAATAATAATCAATTTCCAATTTTTCCTAATTTTTCTTTAATTTGGCAAAAATAGGAAAAATATTCAAAAAATAAAAATAAATAGGAAAACACATCAATTTTGAAAAATGATTTTAGAAATGGCAATAATAAGGAATAAATAATTTTTACAAATTTTTGAAATTTCAAAAAATACAAAAAAAAAAAAAAATCGCATTACATATATGCAATTTGCGAAATAAACAAAATCAGGAAAATGGGCTAGCTCAGCTGGTCCGAGTCATGGTCAGGCGGGCACGTGCAGGTGCAAGGTCAGGGGTTCGAAACGCGGGGGAAGCAGATTCCGCGTTTTGCAAATTTTTCATTTACCCAGGACACGTGGCAGCATCTAATTGGCTAGAGCGAACGCACGCGCCAGGCATGTGATCATCTTCAACCTCGGTCCGAGATCGCCGGCGAGGAGAAAAATTCGAATTTCGGACGTTTCGATTCGATTTTTTGCACAAATCCAACAGATCTTCAACAGAATTGAGATAAACATCATTTAATTGGAATCAAATCTCAACAAATCGAAGGAGTTACACGAATCGGAGTTGGTTCATTTAACTGCAAATCCGATTTGCCTCGATCGGTGGAAATCCGAGCTTATCCAGCTCGATTTCGAGAGCCTATAAATAGAGGATGAAGTGAGGAAGCCAGAACAGAGATCAAAAGCGAGAGAAAGTGAGAGAAAAGAGAGAATCGAAGTCCACTGGAGGAGTTCGAAGTCGCGACCGCCGATTAGGAGTTGAGCAACCACTAGGAGGCGTTTCTGGAGCAAACCACCACCACCATTGGATTCCTCACCCTTGATAACCTAGGATTCGACACCTCAACCGCTGAAGAAGATCGTCGGAATGCCGTTAACGAGCACTCTCCGCCGCCGTGTCCGACCGACCCGACCCAAATCGCCTCGACCCAATTCGACCCGACCGACCCAACCCGCGCACTGACTCGGATCCAGGTAAGTCGGATTTTCCGTTTTTTTTTTTAATTTTATTTTGTTTATTTATTTGATTTATTTTATTCCGAATTGATTTATTAATTTTGTTATTTTTTTATTTTTTTATTTACTTATGTGTTATTTATATTTCAATAAATAGAAAAATGTTAGAAATTAGATTTTTTAGGAGTTAATAATATAAAAAAATAATAATAAAAAATAAAAAGAAAAAATATAATCAAAATAATAAATAATAAAAATGTAGAAAATAATAAAAATATTAGAAAAAAAAAATAAAACTTTAGATTTTGAAATAGGGTAGAACCTAGGAAGAAGATTTTTAATAAAACAAAAATGCACAAAAATTATGAAAGATTAATAAAAAATCATAAAAAAAAACTTATAAAGATTATAAAAATTGTAAAAGAATCATAAAAGAATCATAAAAATGATAAAAAATTACAAAAAAAAATAAAAAATTAATAAAAATTCGAAAATTAAGAAAAAAAAATAGAAAAAAATGAGTTTTATCACTTAGAAAAATCATTTTCTCAAATAAATCCAAAATTGATGTTTTCCCTAAAAATTATTTTCAAAAATCAAATTATTAAGCTTAGGTTTAGATTTTTTTTAGAAAAATCCCAAAAATGGTAAAAACATAAATTAAAAGAGATTTCAAAATTAAAATTCACAAACCCAGTAAATCTTTCAAGAAAAGCGAACTACGACTTGTTTGATCCTGAATAGCAGGTATGTAAGCACCCATTTGGGTCAACCCATAAAATGAAATAAAAAAAAAAATCATTTTTTCAAATAATTCATTCAAGAACATAATAAAAAGCAACAGAAACAAAATAAAAGACATTTCTAGATAGAGATAATTTTAGGAGATTAGGTGGTAACCGTAAGGTTTTAATAGGTTAGCCTCCGAATTTAGAAACTCTGGTTTTCCTTTTCCTTCTTTCACCAAAAACGAGAAGAGGAAATCACGATGACTAGTGGTCCAAATTAAGACTAATCCGCTCCTTTAGTCTTAATTCAATCTTCCCCAACAACAGTTGAGTGGCGACTTCAAAATTAAATGAAGTTCCTAACTCAAGTCGAGGATCTATATTAGATGATCATAGGGTCTAGTCTAGATCGGATTAGGAACGGGAAAATTCAAAAATTAGACTCGACATTGATTTCAATATAATTCTTTAGAATGAAATCAAAAGCATAGTCATGCCGAACTAAGGAAGATAGTCTAAGCTTACTGAGGAATTAAGATCTGAGTCTCCTAAAAGTGCCTTCATCTTAAGATCGGTTGCTTTAATTGCTTCTTGTAACTCCTGCACTTTACTCATCTGTTCATCATGCCACCTCTTAATAGTATAGTAACTTAATAACCTCTTGGCTTTAGCAGCAACAGGCTCTAAGTTGTTAATCTTGAATCTTAGAAGGTCGACTCTCTCAATGCATTTAATCACCTGCTCAAGTTCCACCTCTAACAAGGAATTCTAAGGCCTGTTCAACGATAACGCGACTTCCCCCAACATGTTCACCATAATGTAAGCTAACTTAATCCCTAACACAGGAGACTCAACCTAAAAGTTTCTGTCCATAGCATCAAAGGTCTCCAATGAGTCCAATAGCTGGGAAGGCACAATGAATGCTCGAAAGGATGTAGTCTCCTCTACCATAGCATAAACCCTCAGAGTCGCTTCCTTGTCTCGAGGAGACATTGTAGCGACTAGGGGAGGATAGATATCCATAGGAGCTACATACAACTCATCTTCATATGTGCTAGAGCAAAGCAGCGCATTAGCATGATCACTAGCATCGGTGTTATCATTATCCTCGTTTATCTCTATGGCTGGCTCATTAGTACTAGTAGTAAGTGCTCTACTTCCAATAGAGTCATGTAGCTCTTTAATGTCATCATCATCACTTCTACCATCTTCAATTAGTTTCTGCATAATTCACTAAGTCTTGATGATCATCAACTTGAATTGAAATGGTCGCTGAATCAGTAGAAGTGCTAGAGTAAACTTCAAAGCCCATCTTAACTTGCATATATATAATAGACAAGGGTGGTTAGTAAAAAAGACTACATGTACATACATAATGACAAGAAATATATAAGGATGCTACCTCATGAATAAAGGCAAGCTTGGCTTGTCTACCCTCTATCGATGGAAGAAATGGGCATTTATTCTTAGAAGATCTCCTTAATCCCACATTAGTAGGAGATGTTGATTGCTAATCCACCCAATCAATAGTCTCTTGGGCATCACCAGTAGGCTTAAGCTTGGGTTTAGGTAATAATTTAAGGCAAAACTCCTAATGGTACACAGTAGGCACACGAAGTGTATCATCTACTGGAGAAAAAGCATACACTTGGAAGTCTTGCAAGCAATTTGACCAATATGTTAGCTAGCTAGGAGAAGCGACCCGAGAGTGACTTGTAGAAGAAAAGTACAACCGATGCACTTCTGGATGGATATTTCTATAGTCACCTAGCAATAGTGATCAGTAACACAACTCAAAGTTGTTAGTAATATTAGTTAGGCGGGTACACCTTGGTCAAACCCAAGCTGGCGTGCAACCCTATGAGGAGAATAATACTACAACCTTTTACTCTAGATAGCACTCAAAGGAGTCCTTGTTATCTAGGAAGGAGGGTAGACTCCCTAGTGTACACTATAGAATAAATCTTGCCTCAGAATTATGGAGGCCCTTACGCCTATCTACAAAGGTTGGCTCATCCTTTGAGCTTGGAGGATATAATTCAATCTTGTCTTCATAACTAGCAAGCCATTTTACATAAGGGCGAAATGTAAATTCTGACTCAACATTTATAAGCAACAAAAGTGCCCGCTCAATAGTTCCTTCAACCTAAGCCCATGCTCTAGGAAGGGCAAGGTTAGACTTAGCACTATTAAGAGGAGGTGTAAAGTGTTTTTGAAACCATTCGCAAAAGAAGAGTTAGAGAAATACCAAGTCCACATGCGACACGTTCACATAGCGCCCCTTTGAATGAACAGAAGCTGTGGTATAGATCCAAGTGTCGATACAAAGAGCCGAGATAAAGGGACCTAATGTAAAGCACTCACCCTAAGTAATTTGTATGGCTAAGGAAAACAGTCGGGAGCTCACACCTTCTTCTAGTCTACTAGAGAACATAAATAAGGATAGCCAATACGCTATAAAAGCTGCAAGCTCATACCTACAAAAATAACAAAAAAAAAAAGAAAGAAAGTAGGAGAGGTATAAGTACACAATTATAAAAGTATACTCGAAAATGAATGAGATTACTTACTCCTGTCCACGACCTGGGTAAAAAACCCGAGGTTTGTCCTTCCTTTACTCCTCAAAGAAGTATGCAAGCCAGGAAGAGAAACACGACTTCCTCTTGCTATTGCAAGTAGCTTTCAAGGAATTCAATATATGCATTTGAAAAATATGCTCCTTATAAGAAACTTTAGTAGAGGAAATGTTGGTCTACCAAAAACTAGTCAAGTTTAGGAGAAATACCACATCCTCAAGTGTTGGAGTGATTTCCCCCTAAGAAGTGACAAATATATGAGACTGAGTACTCCAGCGACAGATGATCGCCCACCACACTTCTGGCCTGCTCATATGTGGGAACCACAGGTGGGTGGAAGTAGTAATGGCACGGAAGACACCGGCTTTCTCTAAAAGAGTCACATACTCTAACTTTGAAATTATATGTTCTACCTAAACTTTCTGCTCAAAGGGTGGCTACTTGAGGAATGCAAACTGGGTGGTTGAGAGGGGAAGTTCCTTCCTTTCATTCCTAAAGCGCAAAATTGAACTTGCGTTGATGGTGTCTCTCAAGTTTGCATGGGGCTCGCATTCGATAAAGCAAAGCATACCATCTATGTGAGTCATTGCATAAAGCTCCCAACGTTTGATTTTGTCCCAAAAGATAGCTTTAGAGATAGTTTCATTCAACCATGTAACTCGAGAACTCGAGATCGGTGATGGATGACCATTTGAGTCCACTAGCAAGTCTTTTTGCCTCATCTGTGTTTTTCTCCATTGATGCACAATATTACCAATATTGGGACAAAAATTATAAAAATGTATATATATATATATATATCAAATTGATAAAAAAAAAATGAGTAAGTGGCTTAGCACATGTGCGGGAGAACCACATCCAATTCCTTCGGGCACACATGATTCTTCTTGTTAGAGTGGGGCTCACTTGTTTCAAAATGAGAAGACTTTTCAACCTTGCAAGTTCAAACCTCTAACTTCTAGACAGGGCGGCGATGCAACTCCGATTGACCTTTTCCAATAGATCGACTATGATATACATATATATATTTCGTGAGTACAACAAGATAAAAAAAAAAAAAAAATTGGTGAGCACAGCAAGACGAAACCAATGACGACGACTTTTAATTCTTCCCATAGGTTAAGAACTTTGGTCACTTGTCCATCGATTCCGACCAGATCAAAATATTTTTTTTTTCTTTTCGGTGTTAAATCAAGATTTCTTATTCGGTGATGATGAGTATAGTAGGTTTTCGAACTTGACTTTCGTTGGATTCCTTTGAAGAACATCTTCGTCGATGATCACGATCTTAATCCTCCAGCTTCGTCGTCATCGGAAGCTGACGGGGTCAAGAACAATCTTTGTACCGTCATGCTTATGATCAAGAGCATAAGAACATACTGCGAGATCAAGAGCATACGATCTTAATCTTCGAACATATTGCGTATGGACATCGAAATCATCTGTACCGTCATCTCCGAATCACGCGAAGATCAAGAGCGATCCAAACAGAAGTTATGTTGGCATTGACATTGAAGGTGCCTCCGTGTCTATGGAGTTAACAGCCTGCAGATGATCACCATTCTTGTGTATACCAAAACAATATCAGAATCCAGTTTCAAAAATAACAGATGATAGATCCAACGATATTGATTCAGGAACATCCCAGTACTTGCCTTTATGATCAATAAATAATCCAAGCCATGCAGCCTCCATGGTTATGCCATGATTAGGAAGCCTGTGAAAAAGCATGAACTTGTGGCGACGTCGTTATTTCTCACTGTGCTGTTCGGTGGTAATCAGACAGAACGTTGAGGGAAGCAAGAAAGAGCTGAGGTCCTTGTCCTTGTGGGGGGGGAAGGGGAATAAGAAGGGATAATACCGAGAGGGAAGCCATTGCAAAGGAGGGAGATCTGTTGAAAGCGAAGGGTACGGTTGGCTGAGCACCGTCAAGAGGAGTGGGGTCGCCAGTGACCAAATTGGCCAAGCCGTCCAGTGTCTGAGGGGAGGCGATGTTCAGGTCCCAGAATGCTGCGTCCATAGCCGTCCTCAGAGAGATGATATGACTAGCGGTAGCAGCAGCAACAGCAGAAATAGTACCGCTGTGCTATACTAGAGAGCCACATGGGTTACCAACTGACAATGGAGTATCCGGATTGGTTTTCAATTGCTAACCCACCAAAAAAAAAAAAATCGAGAAAAATGATGAGTATAGAAGAACCTCACCTGCGATATCCGATGACACAAGATGCTGAATCACAATGACGATCGGCAAAGCAACAATCCTTTATCCTAGAATCAAACCTGTGATGAAAGTGAATGTAATGACTCTTTAGTTACCGATAACTTGAAGAAAATACAAGAATGGCATAAGAATTCAAAGATAAAAAGAAAGGAGGATATGTATTGCACTATCTTTAGCATTTCACCACTAATGTAAACACCTCAAGCATGAACAAACTAATTTATAAAGCAAAGGTAAAGTTAAGGGCAGCAACAGTCTCAAGATGAATAAGAAAAAGAAAGATTGTGTCTGAAGATACACTATGCACTTTCCATGTAATCGAATGATGGACTTATATAAGGAATGCCAATCAACAGTGCGAGAGGCAACAAAATCATTACTAGGCACAATATGAAGTATATAAGGAAGTGAATTTCACAAAGAAGATTGCTAGAGATATTATTATCTACCAAAAGAAAAGAAAATAAAGGGGGAAGACAAGTGTGATCTTCCATCAGATATTTGAAGTGGTTTAAAGATATATATATATATATTACTTAGTTTAGTAATAAATAAAAGATATATGACATGCTAAGGTGGCACCAAACATGAAGTTATTGTTATTATCCATAACATTTGCTCCTGTCTAAATTAACGTGCGCATAATATATGGATTTACTAGTGCATTTCCATAGATTAGAATCAGTAAGTCAATTGAAGTCATTAATGGAGAATGGAGACATTAAAGACAACTTAACTAGCTAGATACTCTACAAAAATGTAAGGCAACTTAACGAGCTAGATACTCCATAAGAATGAAATATATATATATATATATATATATATATATAGATTATCTATTAAATAAAATTTATACATATGTTTTTTTATGAGTAAAGCCATTTTGATGAGCTTAAAGGAGACACACGCAATTAAATAGTGTTGTAAGCTTATGCACTAAAAAGAAAATTTATGTAGCTTATTAGCTTACCATATCTAATGAGTGTGTCACTTGTGTATTTGAGATGCTTGAGATTACCTATTTCTCCTCCCTGCCACTCTCTCCCTAGTCATCCCATCACGTGCCATATCCGAATCGCTTTTCTCTGAATTCACGTGTAGTGTAGTACCCACGTAATATGCATGCGACCACTCCTACCAGGATTCCTCATCTACAACTACAATTGCAAACCTTGCTCAAGTCAATTAGTAGATGCATGCTATAATATATGCTATCATTTCTAGTTTATGAGCGAACCACACATGTCATTTTTATCAAAAGGGCTCTTATCTTAAGAGATAGCTCCCTTCCTAATATTAAAATCATCATTAAAAATATATCATAACAAAATCAATATTTAAAAATATAAAACAAGAAAAAATATTGAGTTTACATCATCTCAAGTTCATATGGCTCTATCCTTCAACCTTCTCCTCTTTTTTTCTCTCCTTATTGTTTCTCTCTATGTCTTTATCCACTTCATCTGCTCTTAGTAGGTGTCCACTATAGATGAAGGATTCCAATCGGGGTGATCACATGTGTATTGTGTGCAAGTCTCACATTACATGTGATTTCAGAGTAGTAATGCGGATATGGCATGCAATAGGATGGCTTGAAGAGAGTGATGGAGTAGGAACAAATAATCTCAATGTCTAAAATACACAAGAGAGCTTAAGAGAACCTTATGCGTCAACCTTGTAGATTATGTGATGGAGATTTGCGATTGCTTGAGTTGCTTACTTAATCTTTGAGAGTAAAGACAATATATTAAAGTGTTGCTTCTCTAATCTCTTTAAACTTATCAAATGAGGAGGAGTGAATGAGTATTTATAAGCTCTTTGATTTAATGAAATCCGTCCAATCATTTTGATGATTGAGAAACAAGATAGAGTTTGCTTATTTCATGGTTATCTTAAATGAGCTTATTAACAGGCCATGGCCAGTAACCATCCTTATGAGTGCATGAGTTTACCTGAAAAAGGTTGGGTGTGGATAAACCAGTCTAACGATCCTTATTTTAAACCCATTAAGCCAATTTTCCCTAAGTCAGCTTAAGTATTGACTAGACTCCTTAGACCCTATCACTTAATCCAATGAATTAAGCCTAAATAAAAAATGGGCTTAGCCTAATTAATATGGCAAATTTTAGTCCTCTAAATTTTGTCCCCTAATCAAAAGTCTTTAGATAGAGTAAGTATTTTGGGCATCATATTATGAATAGTTAGATCATAACTTGATGCACATGCGATATAAAGTAGTAATATTGTTACCAAGCACGTACTTATAGATTATGAATTTATTTTATACATGGATCATAGTATATAAGCCTAGCACTATAAAAATTTAATTCTTATATACACATATTTTATTGTGTGAGCTTGCAACATTGATTAATTACATGTGTCACTTTAGGCTTACTGAAGTGACAGCTACCCCCAAAGATATACATTAAATAAATCTTTTTCATTGGCCAAGTAAATTCTTCATAAGCTAGTCCACTTTGCTCCTTTTGATTTACATGAACTATCTGCCCTGTTAAGCTAGATTCATCTACATATTCACTCTAAGAAAGTGGAATTCCAAATAAGATCAAGGGAAAATTATAAATAGCCAATCTGTGTTTTATCTCATTTGCAAATAAATGACTCGAGTTCTTTTTTCTTTCTATTTCTTTTTTTTTTTACTGTTGATTAACTTGTGTTTATGTTCGTTCTATTTCGTTAACTTATCTATCAGTTCTATGATGTGGACCTCATGTGTATATTAAAAGACATCTCAAACTCAATTTCTCCATCGTTTTCTTCTAAAAAAAATCCATAAGCCCCAAAATAAAGATCAGGCTCCCATCTACAAATCATCCAATGAAAGAAGAACCTTAACCATTTAATTGTAATAGAGGTTTCTTCCATGAAATCCTATTTCCCTCATCACCAAAATATCATTCCCTTTCATGATCAAAGATGCCATTAAGTGGGGGAAACAAACCCAATGGTAGCAAGCATGTGGAGTCATGGAAGAAGACACTCATCTTCATCACTGGCGCCATTAAGGTAACATCTTTAATCTTTGTCGTCATTGTTCTCTCTCTCTCTCATGTGTAGATGTGCATAGTGACTCATCCAAAATTACATTTGTTTACCAATGCATTTTCATCTTCATTGATATGAATGATTTTGCTATCGTCGACATGTTCTTTCTTATATTATGTACAAAATCATGATATCTCCCATTCTCTTATATGTTTTCATTCTAACAGTAGAAAATAAGTGTTTGAGCTATCATGTATATGAAAAAAAACTAGCATAAGGAAAAATGTAGATTTTCTCGTGTAATCTTGAAGATAAGTGAATAAACTAGAATGGCTTACTTTGAGGCAAAATGTTGCAGAAACATGGTAGAAAAATGCATTTACATTCATACAGAAAATGGAGGTAGTATTATAAACACTTAGTGTAGAGATACATGGCAATATTAGTGTTATTATGTGATTATATTCAACCTCTTTTTCTAGAATTGGTTGTTGTTTTAGAAAATTGATTTTGCATTCATTTGGATTGAAGATAATAAAAATCCAAAGAACCTCATTTAGTAGGTTGAAGTATACGATCAAAGAATTATAGTAGAAAACATGGTTGGAAAATTATTTCTATTTTAAGCATTTCATGGAATCTACCTTCAATGAAAGGGAAATGGTCTATATATATAAAAAATTATGAAATAATTCATGGTTCCTTTTTTTTTCTTTTTTATGTCAATGTAATTCTTTCATCTTTTAGTATTAATTTGATGTTAACACCTTACCTCATGTTATATGGAAGATAATTGAAAATAATTAGACATAATGCCTACGTGTAGATGAGAAAAACTAGTTTATTAGCTCATTTAGATAGATTACTCATAGTTGTTCTCATTTACATAAAATTGAAATTGAATGTACTTACTTTTACATTTTCATAAGATGAGCTCTATTTTACTGCTACAGGTGTTGTAATATCAATAGTCATGGTGACTTCTTATTTGGTAAACCTCTAGGCTTACTATGGTGAAAGATTTATCAAGTGTTGTTTAAACATATGATGGAGCTTCTATTAAGATTAGAAAGAACATTGGTCATGATTTGATAGGTTACCTTGAGTTTCAAGATGCTATTGTTGATTTAGGAGAATCAACTAACTCATTCATCTATTATTTAGTGCTTAGCAATCTTTGGATAGTGACTTAAGACCCCTTCAAAATGATGTTGATGTTCCCACTATGCTAGAGGTACACTACTCTCTAGGGGTCTATACATTTATGTTATATGTAGATGAGCAAGCATTAGTGTTAGATGTTATGAACCTACTTACTTTAAATGCATTGCCAATGGAGGGGGTAGGAGCTAGTTGTGAACGTCAAGATAGGCTTAATCAAGAGAATATTATTAATAGTGATGAAGACATGACTAAAGATGATATGCACAAAGATTTTATAATTCCACTTGAGGATATTATAGATGATGATAGTGTACCAATGAGGTTGGGAAAGTGATAATTGGTGGGGATGAGAGGAATGGAGATCCTTTAGAAGATGATTTGTGTACTATGTTGGATTTAAACGAAGTTGATGAAATGGATAGATAAGTTGTAAATAGTAAAGATATTGATAAAAAGCATCAAAGACTTCTAGTGGGTATGAAATTTCCAAACACAAAGACATTCAAATAGTGCCTTCTTGTGTATTCATTGAGGAATGGCTTAGCATTTTGATATGCTCTAAACCATCCATAAAAAGCATCAGTCCATATTGTGTTAATGAATGTGGGTGGCGAGTGTATGCATTGAAGCTTAATGATGAGGAAACTTTGTAGGTGAAGGCATTCTACTCTAAATGTACTTGCCCTTAGAGCTTTAGTGACAAACATATTGCATCCACTTTCCTAGCATTAAAGTACATGCAAGGATTTCAAGATAATGAGCCAAAATGGGAACTCAATGCCATTTAGCATGATGTTATGCGAGACTGGACATTCCTATCCACATTGTTTACTATAGGAGAAGAAAGGCTTAAGCAATTTTAGATGGTGATGATTCAAAGTGGTGTGACCTTATTTATAATTATGATTATATGGTGTTGCCCTATGATGTCAAGAGTCAAGTGAAAGTGAAATGTAACTCATCTATAAAGGGGTCCCTATCAATATTTGAGAGGATATATGTGTGTTTTAATGCATAGAAGATTGAATTTGTTAGTGGATGTCTTCCATTAGTAGGATTAGATGGTTGCTTTTTAAAGAGACCTTATGTTGGTCTTATTCTTACAACAATTGGCAAAGATGAAAATGAGAATATATTTCTTATTGCTATTGCAATTGATGACTTTAAGTGTGAGGATTCATGGCATTAGTTCCTAGAGATCTTTAGAGATGACATTAAAGTCTTAAATGCGTTAGACTTGTTTTCATATCAAATAGATAAAAGGTATGCATGTTGCATTTTTTCCAATTTCAATATAATAGTAAAATTCACCTATTCTTTGATATAACGATCCATTTTTCTTTTTTCTTTCTTTCTTTTTTCTTTCTTTTTTTTTTTTTTTGGTGCTCTTTCAAGGACTTGGTAAAGCATTGGAGGATCTATTTCCCACATGTGAGAATTGGTATTGTATGAGACATTTATATAAAATTTTAGGAAAAAGTTTGCTAGACAAGAGTTCAAGGATGCAATGTGGGCTAGTGCAAAAGCAACGACTATAAGGGAGTGGGAGAAAAAATTGGAGGCAATGAAAAACTTATGTGATGCGGCATGGCAAGTCTCATTTTAGCTATTGTGCAAAGTGTGATACACTTGTGAACAACTTGAATGAGTCATTTAATCACATGATACTTAAAGTATAAGGGATGCCAATCATTGTGATGTTAGAGTGGTATAGAAAGCTTTTAATGAAAAGGTTTAACTTGAAAAGAGAAGGAATGGGGAAGTATGAAAAGGATATTTGTCTTAATATCTTAAAGTGGATTAGCTTATGGTGTTAACATGTATGAGGTTGATAATGGATTTTAACGACATGTTATTAACCTAAATGCACATACATGTAGTTGTAGAGTGTAGGCATTGCAAGGATTACCTTACAAACATGTTATCACAAAAATTCTTTGAAATTTTGAGAAGTCAAAGCAATATGCTCATGAATGCTACAAGAAGAGTGCACATTTGGCAACTTGCCAGAAAATCATAAACCTTAAGCCTAGAAAAAAAGAGTGGTCGCAATCAGGACATGTAGCACCAATCCTTCCTAAATTCAAGGTTCCATCGGATAGGCCCGAGAAGTTATGCGGATGCGGTGAAAATGAGTTAAGAAATCTAAACACCATTAGTCATAGGAAAAGGGTCAAGTGGTGGAAAATGCACAAGTGTTAGGTATAACTCTCTTGATTTGTTTTCTTTTTTACCTTAATTCGACTTAAATTAAGCCTGACCCACATTAATATAACTCACTCAACAACAAATTAAGGAAAAATCAAAATTTCAAGAAAATACCCTCTATAAAAATATTTTTCAAAATTGGAATTGCCACCTAACCAAAGTTGTGAAAAATGAGAAATTAAGGTCAAGTGAGTGGATTGAACTTAAATTCAGCCATTAGTTTGCATAAAAATCGTTTTATGGAAAAAAAAATGAAAACTAGAGAAAATTAAGTTTAGGAGCTATCTTATTTAAAAATTTTCGATTTCTATTCATGAAAACATTTTCCTAGGTGTCAAAACTTATTTTAGGAAAAAAAAACTTTTTTATTAACTATTTGCAAAGAACATTCTTCTTTCAGTAAAATTTTGTTTAAAAGGAAAAGAAAGTATTTTTATTTCATGTTACCCTATTAAAACAACATCAAGAAAAATACCTACATCAGGAAAAAAAAGTTTACAATACATAAATACATTTTTATTATTTTTTAAATAAGCAAAATAACATAATAGAAAAATTAAACAAAAAGAGAGTAAAAGAGACTTACCTTGCATCACACCGGTTCAAGCCAGTTCAGGTGGCTATGCACATCTTTGATTAACAAGAGTTGGTTGAATTGACTTCTTTCAAGGTGGTTAAGTAAACCCCTTAAACAATTTTGCAATTAGAACTGTAGAACCTCACCAATTTGTCTTAAAATGAAGTTTGAAGAATACATGAATCCTTGTCTTTTCTTTTGATTTGAATTGGAGCAATCCACATAATGTTGAAGCCAATTAAACATTGGGCTTTGATATTCTAGTGTTGGGGGGGGGATGACCTAGTGCAAATGGTTTGCTTCAATTTTCCCATATTTGAGAGAATTTCAAAGAGAGAGAGTAGTGGTGTGTTGGTTGCAGGTTAGAGAGAGAAAGTGAGAGATTTAACCGATTGAGTACTTATGAGTTGAAAAGCTTCTCTAGATTGATGCCAAGAACCTCTATTTATAGCGCTGTAGCATTAATTTGTCTCCAAGAAACTCTAGATACGATGAAAAAGTGAATCTTTTCATAAATGGGTATTTTTGGTTCTCAAATATTTCTTGGCTGAATTTATCATGATTTTTGCAAAAACTTTTTGAAATTGAAGATATAAATACGTTCTAGAGGCTTTACTTGACTCACCTGTATATTTGGTTAATGATTTTCAAGTCAATTTAGCCTCTAATTATCAATTAAAAATAGAATGTAATATGTGTTAATTATTTTTTTTCCAATTTTTTTGTTTATTTTCAGGGTACTTTTCTCTATTATAAAGGTCAAATTTCGAGTGCAATGGATAGTATCCTAAGTGTATATTTTATTTCCACTTTTTTTTGTTTGATTTAGTTTAGCCAAAAAATGAAAGAAATTGGGGGTTTGCATTGTAATTTTGCAATTACTTATTTTGGTTGAGTGTGTTGGTGGAGGAAGAAAGATCTATAGTGTTGTTGACCTTATCAAACCATCCAATCTAACAACACCAAGTGGCACTTCGAATTGTGAGAAAAATTGAGTGCATACATGCACACATCCTAGAGATTGAACCCTCTTAATGCATACAACTATATGCTTGACCACTAAGCCATGCTCAACTTTTAGCCTCAACTCATGAAAATTTATTTAAACTAATGCTTCCAACCAACTTCTAATAAAGCCACAATTAAATTGACTATGGACCTTTAAATCGGCTAAGCCTTTTGGGTTCTAAATTAGTCTAATATGAATATGTAAATAATTTTGAAAGGTAACCTAATATGACATAATTGTGACCTTGGTTTTGTTGAGCGCTCAACTTAATTCAAAAATTCAATTCCTTATAAAATGAGCAATTTAAATCGAATTAAGGAACTATTTAAATTCACGATCAAATTAAATTATTTACTTTTTATGACTAAGATAAATTTGGGCCAAAATGATCAACTTCAATAAAATGGAATATTTTTTTTAACTCTAATTATGTCAAATCACATATATATATTTTGACAAAAAAATTGTTTTTGACCTTGAAAAATTAATCCCACCCCAAATTGAGCCTCATGAATTGCCATACGGATTTTTTTTTTTATCTTTCAATTTTTTTTTTTTTGTGTTTTTCATTTTTCCAATATCTTCTCTTTTTTCTTTTCATTTTTCAATTTTTATATTTTGAGCCTTTTTCTTAAAATTAGGGGTTTCAAAAATTAAACTAAAAAAGGCAAAAATTCTAAGGGGCAACAATGGGGTGTTTATAGGTTATGTATATGGTCAATGTCTATAGGTTAGGTAGATGCTAGTCATGCTATCAAGCATAGGTTTTTAAATGCACTTATGTGTTGTGTAATGTTATGACTATCAAGAAAGTGAACAACTTTTTCTACTACTGTTTGGTGTAATGTTAGGTGCATTGTTTTATTGGTCATGCTAATAAGCACTTTATGTAAATGAATAGTCATTGGTGTTGTGTAATCTTATGGATTACATTTCTTTATGTGAGGACCTCGGCTTAAGTAATAATGTTGCAATTGAAATAGTGTACATATACATGTAATGTAAAATTAATGTATATATATATGTATATATGTATATATATATATATATATTATATGCAATATTTTAAAAATAAATAAATAAATAAAATGTGAATTATATGAACATATATATATATATATATATACATATTATATTATATTGTATAAGACATGTATATATATAAGAAAGGTACATTTACACACATACACACAAAAATAATTATTTATATTTACTTAAGTATAATATGTGAATTGTATACATATTATATTATATATATATGTATATATATATATATTATATGTTATATATATGGCTAGGGAAAAAAAAAGAAGAAAACCTTGTAGAACAAACTTAAACCTAAACTAATTGTAAGTAATATATTATATATATATTTAGACATTATAGAATAGAGAGAGAGGGAGACCAAAATTCCAAAATTTCAAATCTAAAACTCTCTCCATTTCATTTGAATTTTTTGGGAACATTGCAATTGAAATTTCCAACATGCAATTATCAAGGGAGGATGATGAACAAGATTGAAGTAGGATGCAACAAGAATTTGAAGAAATTAAAGAAAAATCATAATTAAATAAGGGAGGATTTGGTCTATTTGGTCGAAGGAGTTAGGGTGAAGCTACTGCTAGGCCAAGCTAGGATTAAGGTTTTAGGTAGATGAGGATTCCAACTGATACAATGGTGGTCGGTGTTGGTGGTCAGAGGTTGGCGAATGGAGCTGCCCCTAGTAACGCCCAAAACTTCCTATTTTTGTTAAAAATATCAAATGTTGATGAAAAATTATGATTTTTGGCATTCTGACATAACTTTGTATGTATATTAACATGGTAATTCTGTTTTTGTAAAATTTGAATAAAAAATGTGTGGTCCTTAACAAATGCTTTGTTTTGGTTGGAAATTAAATTAGAAAATGAATAGGGCAAATGAGGTAGTTTTGATATAAAATTTAGTATATAAAACCATTATATGATTTGGTAGATCATCGAATCAATAATTGTTCAAATAGGAGTCATTTTCTAGTTTTCGTGAATTTTTCAAGCCAATTACCTTATTTTGGCCGAATTTAATCATTAGTAAAATTAGGGAATTTGATTTGATTAGTTGAATTTGATGTTTAGTTAAGGTTCATTGAAGTATACCCGTGCAAAATTGTGATAATTTGGAATTCTACAATTTAACACAGAACCGAATCAGAATTTAATTAAATTAATATATAATGGAATGTAACATACCCATATGTATATGAATAAGATATTGTAGGAAAAGGGTGGAATTTAGGAGCTTGGAATACTGAATTAGCAATTTAGGGTTCAGTGGAGTAAATGGAGTAACATTGATTGATATACTGATGATTCAGGTATTTCTCTTGAGTGAGGAGGCTATAGGAATTTGGCTGGTGCAACTATTTGGATTGTCATATATTGCTTTAGGTGAGTACCCCCTTAACTCCTCTCTTGGGTATAAGTGATTGATAATGTAGACTACTTGTTGTTGGTTGAAATTACCTTGTACGATCACTTACTGTGATCAGTACAAGAGGATTGTTGAATTATATTGAATTGCTGATAGCTGGTTATGTGTCCTAATATGGTTGGATTATGAGAAAAAGGGAACATTCTAGAAATCCTAGAATGAAAGTTGGGTGCGGGATTTGATTATACTGTTCTTGATTGTATGTGATGTAATGAACATAAATCGTTCAATGCTTTATGATTATGATGTAATGCTCGGTTATTTTTAGCTTATTGAATGGGGTTTGCGCTGTAAGTACCTACTAACCCAAAACACTTAATGTAAGGAAAGTCCTATTCCTTACCTGGTAAGTTTATGGTATGACCTTTGAGTTGACCCGAATAGGTTTGAGGCATGATTGACGAACTAGCCTGGTTTAATGACCTATAGGGATCTGGTTACCCCTTTTGTTTGAGGTAGGTGAAAGGCAAATTGAATGTTTCTAACTAAAAAGAGTATGTAAGGATGCTTTAATTGGCTAAGAAAACATTGAGTTTTGAAAAGTACATGATGGTAGTTTATCTACCAGTTAACAAGCTTTGCTTGGGTGAACTGAAAAGTATTTGTGACTTGTGAGTGAACATGAGAGGCTTGAAATGGTCTCCAATGAAAAGGTTATGAGTTTGGTAAAATGGAATCATAAGGAAAAGTTCATTAAGTGAGATCATGGTGATGTTAAAATGTAAGAAATTGAACTAGATTTCCTATGAGTATAACTTTGAGTTGAAAACTTGCTTGCTTGAGTAATCAATTCTAAAGTATTTGATAATATTGTTAATTACTATTATGTGATTTTATTGTTTGTTTTTTGTTGGGTTGCTTGATTATGTACTCACTTTGCTTCTTAAGAAGCTGAAGGATTAATGTTTTTACTAACCTCAAGTACAAGTACTGAAGAATAAGTTGCTGGAGACTCGGGTTTTTAGAGAGCGTCAATAGAGGTAAATAAGCCTTTAGCTTCCATTTTGGAACCTCTGTTATTTTGTAATAGGATGTTCTGTACATGATGTTGTAGTGCTTGTAAATAAGATCTATAGGTGTTGATCTTCGGATTGTAATGTAAATATATGTATCTATAAGGTTGGATTTGTAGTCTTTTTGAGCCACTTAGGTCTATAGGATTAATCATGGGCTATGCCTACTTACCAGGAATGCAAATCTCGATGGTATATATATATATATGATGTGATAGGAGATTTTAAGTACAGGTGTTTAGATATGATGTGGATTTTGAAATGATAGCACTAATAGTGTCATTCTATAAGACATTTATAGAATTACAACCAGGTTCGGGATTTGTCAAATTTACCTTATCTCTAATTCAAAGACGGTATAGTAATCTACCTATAAGTACTAAAGATAGTTACATAAATGTTAAACAGGTTTAAGAATCAGACCTAGTAGGTGGGTTGCTACACTTTATGTGTTATGTTTAGTTACTCTAAGTGATAGTAGTTGATAGGCAAGAGTGTGGATTTATTTAAGTTCCATGTTTGATAGAGAAGATTCAATGGAAAAATAGTAGAAAATATTTGATTGGAGAAACTATAGAAAATATTGCTTAGAGGGTAGACAATTGGAGGATATTTGCTTGGTGATTAGTTTTCTTTTAGTAGTTGTGAGTTGGTGTTTAAAAAAAAAATGTATGAGCATAAGAATAACATGAAAATCATAAAATTTATGTTACATTACTAAGGAAGGAGACCTTCTACAATCCTAACCACTATTTTAACATGACTAATCCAATCTTCAATTTCATTATTTGATTACATATATTAAATCTCCACCATTGATCATTATTAAATTTTTACTATTAATATGTAAATTAACAATGAGATTAAAGATTGGACCAATTCTATCAAAAACATAAGTGGGACTATACAAAATTTCCTAGAGGAAGAAGTGTTATTTTATTGTATATGATACATTCTGATAACATGACTTTAGCAAGATTGTGAATACCTGATAAGTACTAGATATAATTTGATGATGGGGAGACATAGATATATTGGATTTTTCACCTCTAGTTTAGGTACCTACAAATTACTACTGTTGGTATCTAGTATATATCAACAGATTATGATTGTATCACAATCTTGGTATAAATTATTTGTGTTCTTTTTTTGTCATTGCTAAAACAAAAGTTTAATATCCTTTCAACAAACATCATGTTGCATATTTACCCTCTCTCTCTCTCGCTCTTTTATGGTAAAGAAGCATGTCGTGTAATGTTAAATCATGTAAAGCTAGCCCTCATTTACGCATGTATTACTACATATAGAGGGAGAAAAATTCAAAGATTTCTAAGAATTCTATTAGGAAATCTTCTTTCCATTTAAAAGTAGAATTTTTTCCAAAGATGGTTGCTTGTTGAACTCAGGATAAGCTATTTGAGCATTAAGATTGGTTAAGTGCACTTGCCATAATTGCTTGTTCTATTTTTATGGAGAAAATTCACAATAGCCTTCCTTAACTTTTATGCTTTTTTTTTTTTTGGCTAATGAATGGGTTTCAACAATGGTAAATAAAAATAGAAAAGGAAAGAAAGTTGAAGAATTTTTATGGAGAAAGTTCACAATTGCTTTCCTTTACTTATATATATATATATAATAATGAATGGGTTTCAAATGGTAAATAAAAGTAAAAAAAAGTTGAAGAAGAGAATGTAGGTATCAATATCTTGATCTATTAATAATTCCTATTATGAATTTTTCTATTCACTAATTTATTCCATGTACATACACACATATATGAACAAGCATAATCGGAGATATGAAATACATTTTTTTTTCTATTTTCTTTTCAAGTCAATTACAAAGATAAGAAACCAACAAAAATCCTAAAGAATCAACAAGAGACATTAGCTATACTAAGATGTACAAACCCATAGTTAAACTAAATAAAGTAGTCCCATCCTATCTCTATAATTCCCTTGCTTAGTATTTATTACAATGACTATTACAAAGAACAACAAAGATATGAAGACAATCTTTTGTAAATTCGCTCTCTCACATTTTGTCTTTTAACTCATGTTTCATCTTGTAAACTTTTTCCCTTTCTCTTTCCCTTTGCTTCATTGTCGCCAATTTATGTTCAAGCTTGTCAAACCATTCTCACACCTTGTTTTTTAACTCAAGCCCATATTTCCATGTTTGTGGATCTATCCACTTGAAATAATTGCAACAATCTCTTCTCTACCATATTAGTATGGCATTTTCAATCAGTGTAAGTGAAAAAAAAAAAGACATAAAGGGAAAATAAAAAACACAAACCCATTATTTTGGACACCTTAGAAATCTTCTTCTAAAACTTCTTTACTATCATGATGATATCATTACATATTGTTCCCCACAATAGCAAGTTGTGTTCTTTCCCTTAGAAGATAAACAATTGTTGGATAGAGATCTCTAGCTTATATTTGCTCACTCTTTTTTGTAGAAAGTAACAAATGAAACAATATTTCATAGAGAAGAAGTAATAATTTTTCACAATGCACATGGAAGGACTAAACAATATTTCAAGATGACGTAGTGCCCCTAGTAAAAAATCGTAGATCAATGTGCTTGATCACTATCAATGTGATTAAAGCTCTATCGAGGAAATGTATTTTTATGTGTAGGAGATATCACTCATTTGTTTAAGGAATGTGTTTTTATCATACTAACTAGTGAATTGGGGATTAATACTAGTATAATCAAATGATATAAATATAATAAGTTGAATTAGCATTAGTACAAAATATTGCAAGTGTGATCTTGCAAAACCATATCCACCATAAAAGGTCTTGGCTTTCCTTCCCGGGCAATGTCGGACTAACATATATCATATAATCCATAGGTAACAACAAAATAGGTTTCATCCATTTTCACTTCAAAACATAGCTTGCTCTTTAGAACATGAAATTTTTAGTCTTCATATTTATAGAAGAAGAAAGTTTGCTATAACTTAAGAATCCTACTCTTAGACTCTCCACTAGAAGAATGGTTGAAACTAAACACAAATGCTTTGTACTTTCCACATTTATAGCAAGAAATAATGATACGCTCAGAATGTATATAAGCACAATAGCAGCAAGTGCACTAGTCGTATCAAGTAATAAAGTGGTGAAAAGTAAGATTGTCGATCCCTCGAGGAACCAATAGAGTACTAGACCTATGGTAATTCTTATCAATATCTAGGTGATTAAAAAGGGGTTTTGAAATGTCTAAGCTAAAAATTTAACTTAAAGCAAACAAAGAGAATTTTATGAAGAATCTATCAATTATGAACGAAGAAAATTAGAATTCACCCTAGATTCGTTAATCAAACTGCTACTATGTTATATCAACTAGTGGTTATAAGGTTATTCAAGTGAGTTTAGAAAATCCTTTTTAGGGAAGTTAACCTTAAATCAATTAGTCGGCTTCCGCGTCTCCAATTAACCAGGGAATCAAAATTATGTTCATACACCTCCCGATGCTATAAACAACTAATGCCCTAAATCAATTAACCCTAATCCCTTAGTGATTAATTAACAAGAAACATTGCATTGCGCCCTCCATAAACTCTAATTAAACCAATTATCGCAACTCCCGTATTGACAATCAGTCTAATTAAGAATTCCTAACAAATCCTAATCAACTCCCGTATCAAAAGGATTTCTAACAATTATAATCAAAGACCAATTATAATTGAAATCAAAGGAATTGCAATCATGAATAATCCTAATAATTCCTAATCATATAACATGGCTACAATTATCCTTTTAACATTCTAGGATTTTATCCAATTTCCCAAGGAAAAGACTTAGCAATTCATGGAGATAAAGACATGATTATGATTCAAGGAGATTCGTGCAAAAGAAATCATATTCAATAGTTGGATCAAATACTTGAATTGCATATGAGAGATAAAGTTCAGAAATCACCAATTCAACAATACAAATAAAACCTTAATTGCAAGGAACTCCACAAATCCTTCACAAAGGATGATAATCTCCACCAAGATCACAAAGTTTTCTCCAAGATTTGATCTCCACAATTCTCCCTTAAAACTAGGTTAAAACTACTTTAAGAACAAGAAATATTGACCAAAGATCCCCTAAAAATCGACCTAAGACCTATATATATGCAAGGGGAGGCGAGAAGATGCAATTAAAACAAGACCGGCCCAAGGCCGGCTCAAGGCCGGCTATAAAGGCCGGTGGCTTTGAATGTCATTTTGCCGGCCTAAATGGCCAGCAGAGCTCCAAAGTAGGCTGGCCTTTTAAAGGCCGGTAGCCTTGATTTTTCCTTTGCTATCCTTTAATCTTTTCATGCTTCAATTTGTATGCAATCTCTCCAAATTGATTAAGCTTTGAACTCAAAGTCCTCCAACATCTGAAATGTAAAAATAAACATGATTAATTACCATTTCCTTGTGATTTCTCTAAAATCAATAATGAATACTTGCAAATCGCTTAATAAATTATGAGTAAAATATGCCTTTATCAACTAATATAATCAAATGATATAAATCCAATAAGTCGATTTAGCATTAGTACAAAATATTGCAAGTGTGATCTTGCAAAACCATATCCACCATAAAAGGTCTTGGCTTTCCTTCTAGGGCAATGTCGGACTAACATATATCATATAATCCATATGTAACAACAAAATAGGTTTCATCCATTTTCACTTCAAAACATAGCTTGCTCTTTAGAACATGAAATTTTTAGTCTTCATATTTATAGAAGAAGAAAGTTTGCTGTAACTTAAGAATCTTACTCTTGGACTCTCCACTAGAAGAATGGTTGAAACTAAACACAAATGCTTTGTACTTTCCACATTTATAGCAAGCAACAACAGGTGGTGTCATAAGGAATGATAAGGACCAATGGATTGTTAGTTTTACGAGAAAACTTGGAACTTTAACATCCTCACTGTTGACCTTTAGTGTCACTTTTGGGGATTGAATTTGTATCATAAACTTAATATACAAAATCTCAAAATTCAAATGGATTCAAAAGTTACAATAGGTTTGGTTTTATTGAATAGCAATCTTGCAAGAATTTTTCTAATGCCTTACTTGCAAGTAGAGAAATGCTCAAGCCAATTAAGAATGTCAAGCTTTTTATTTTATTATTTATTTTTACATGAGATAAAACAAGTAGTTGATCTTTTTACAAATGAATCATAAAAGAAAGATGTCGACAACACCCTTTTGTTTGTACCTCCTTTAGCCATATGCAATATTTTGATAAAAGATGTGTAGTGTAATTTTGTTGCAAGGAAGTTTAAATCTCCTATAATGTGTAAAAGGGGTTATAGCTACTATACCCTTCCTCTTGGTTTTAACCTAAGTTGAAGCTGGTTTTGTAAAAGTTTGTCGTATAGACTCTTTTATAATAGTAATGCTATGTGGATTATTGAAAAAAAAAAATTCTATCACATGTCCACGATAGTTTATCTATTCAACATTTCAGCATGTTTTGGCTAAAAAAAAGGGGAAATAAAAAAAAAATCAACAAGTTATGATCTTCAGAAGTCTAAAACATTGCTGTAGGTGAACTTCATTAAACTAGAAAAGAAGTTGGACAAAGGCATTGATTCAATGTTAATGTGTTATTTCATATATTTAAGAATTAAAATGTCAATAATAGAAAAATTAGAAGCCATATATATCAAAATCAAAATGTAATGTCAGTAAAAAGATGTCAATGCTAGCAAAATCAACCATATCAATAAAGATTAAAACACATTAGTAAAAAGTCCTAATTTTGGATCAGTTACTACAAGTACACGCACCCGAGAGAGAGAGAGAGAAAAGGATGACAATAGGATTAAAGATGTTACCTTAATGGCATTAGTGATGAAGATGAGTGTCCTCTTGCATGAATCCACATGCTTGTTGTCGCTAGGTTTGTTTCTCCACTTAATGCCTCTTCGATTGTGAAAGGGAATGATATTTTAGTGATGAGAAGATTAGGATTTCATTGAAGAAACCTCTACTATAATTAAAGGGTTAAGGTTTTTCTTTCATTTGATGATTTGCAAATGGGAACTTGATTTTGATTTTGGGGCTTAGGGTTCCTTTTTTTTTAATTTTTTTTAAGAGAATGGTGAAGAAATTAAGTTTAGGTTGTCTTTTAATGTATGTGTGAGGCACATGTGATAGAACTAATGGATAAGTTAACAGAACAAGATGGATGTAAACACAAGTTAGTTAAAAACAAAAAAACTCAAGTTAATTATTTGTGAATAAGGCAAAACACAAATTAGTTATTTGTAAATTTCCCTAAGATCAAGTACAAAACACATCATTTCCATTTTTTTTAAATCTCATTCTCTTCCATATTGTGGAGAGGAAAAAGTACATAAATAATGTAATTTTTTTTAAAAAAAATTACCTAAATAGGATAGCGAGAAAAATATTGCATGAATAGCAACTAGAAATGCATGTTGCGCATGAGTTTTCAATACAGAAAAAAGTTTGTACTGAAAATGCATGCACTATATGTGTTTTCAATACAATTTTTTCCATACACTACCTAAAACACCCTAAAAATATTGAAAAAAAAATATAGAAGAGAAAAAAGAACTTTTCATTAAAATATAAAACATTTCTAATATCCATGAAAATGCTAAAAATAAGTCATAAATAACTCCATCCCATCCTACTTTTACTCCTAGTAAATTGTCTAGTGATTCTAGCTATGATAGATTTACGCTCAATTTGTCTCAAATTAGAGGTAGGAGGAGCCTATGACTCTTATGTTGTAGGCAATTGCAGGGGCTTGTCAAAGTCACGTAGAGGAATTGGACTTCATTGTACCAAAGGCTATGAGATATCACCAATATTTGGTTGACAGTGGCATGATCTTCATGGAGTAGGTGGGTCAGAAATGGGACCGCTAGTAGAGTGCCTATGAGGGGTGATGAATAATTTAGTATTAGGAGTTGAGCTACCTACGATGTTCTTGTCCATGATGTCCGAAGGAGTGTGGTCATGATGGGTCTACTCATCCCTCCATCATCCTCCTTTAACTCTTACTCTATTAACCCTATGATATTGTGGTGGTGTCGGTGTAGAACCTACTAGAGGTATATACTCTAGGTTTATAGTAACTTCCCCCTCTGGTGGTTGCTCATATTGATCAACAAGAAAAAGTACAACTTTGTCATGATGCTTAACTAGTTGTACTCTAGCATCTACATGTATATGGCATAAGGTGTTAGCTTGGAAGAATCGAAAGAAAGTGTTTTGGCGTAATTTAGTCATATAGTATAGTCAATGTGATATTGTAAGTGTTTATCTTACCAAATGTCCAATTATTGCTCCAATACATCCTACATAGTAGTGGCTGATACATATGTATCACTGGACGTAGTCTAAATGCATACCATCACCATATTCCAATAGGATCCTATAGGAGTAATGATTCTCTTAATGGCAATGCATGAAATGGTATCTAATCAGTGTTGATCTGGTCCTTTAAATCAATATGATGCAAGTGGGGCTCTATGTTGACATCAATAGGCACTCGCTAGAATTCACTAAATTAGCAACAAATGCAATCTGGGTAATGCAACTCTACAATATGTAAGTATATCAACAATACCCGAATTGTCTAAATGCCTCTACTCGCATGATAGAATGGGGGTAATATGTTGATGAGATCCTTGGGATAGGGTTACCAAACAACCTAACAATAAATGCGCATAGGTTAATGAAGATTTATAATGTCTAGTAGATATTAAAAAAAAAAAAAAAGTAAAAAGACAACATACTTGCTGTGGGTTCTAACAATAAAATGCATCCCTATACGCCTTAAAAATATACGTAGAATGTTGCATAGTGATTCGAGCTGTCCTCCATCAAGATGCTAAGGGTCTCCAATCCTCTAATGAAACCCCGTAGTGGCTTAAGGAAGCTATGTGTGAGAACCTATCTCATACCAACACTTGCAAAAGAATCACTGCTCCTCCCATGTCATGTGCATTGGAGACGGATGTACGACATAACTAGTGATACAACCAGGCCAAACATGAAAAGCCTCAACTATATTGCCCTACAAGGGCAAAGTCCTCCAAAAGTGGAAGGAACATACAATGGACTAAGTTGCTTGATTTATCTGCAAATGCATAGGCATACATATGACACCTAACCATTTCGTCAGATGCCTGAGCATGTAAAATTTGGAATCTGCGCCATAACTAAGATAAGTTAATTTGTCAACCCTTAATGTGCTTTGCCTTCAACCTCTCACCAAGTAACCACACATACTTAGATGGCCAATTAAGGTTGATGTTACCTGTATTGGCTTGTCTATCAACTGGTAACCCAAGTTAGACCTCAACATCCAGTAAAATGGGCCATGTAAAAGTCGTCTATCTCGAGCCTCTACCTCTCCATCAATGCTGTAAGAAGATGCTAATCCAATTAAATGAAGGGAAGGCGTTCCAATCCTATAAACCCACCTTGCTCTATATAAGGTAACATACGAGGATCTAATGGGATACCATCCTTGTCATGACATAGCCGTAACTCACAACGCCTAACTATCAGCTAAGATTCTTCCTATAAACATGAAAGTACAATTGTAGGAATCAATAGATTTAGTTGGAAAGTAAAAATAGGACTTATAAAATACAATATCTACCCTTATCAAACAGATTCTGATTGATGTCTAAACTATTGTGCCAACAATGATGGAGTAGAAGGTCTTGGATCCATTTATCCTACGACATGAAAGTGAAATTTGGTTAACAAAGGGAAGGTTATCATGTAAATTAAATTACAAACAATGTTAGATGAATGAAGGAAGTATTTTTTTTTTTTTTTGGTTACGAGCTCTATACTATTATTATTTCTCTCTAGGTACTTTCCTTTCATTGTGTTCTTCCCTTCTTCATCTACTACACCTAGTTCTGGATTAGGGATCTCTAAGGTCCATCTCCATGTGATATCATTTTGATATGGACTTTCCCATTCCACGTTGAAGTTTATTAATGTCAAGGCAAATGAATGGAAAGTCTACCTTCGGCTAATAGTGCTCATCTCCAATGGGATATAAGTGACTTTAATGACATTATAATTGATGTGTCCACCTATACCAATGGTTAATGACTAATGAGCCATCAAGCCTCAAATATGTTGCTGCAATATAAGTATATGAACATAGAATTTTGTATATTTGCCACTTGTTGCATGTGCACATTTGATTCTTAAGGTTTACAGTTTGTGCCCTTCCTCCTCCTTTAACCCCGCTTGCTATATGCTGGGGCCTAATTAGGGTCTCAAATATTTGGTTAGGCCTCCTAAACTTGATGAACTTGTGGATGTTGGCCTTACGTCTCCATTTTTCTACTTTATCATTGGCGTACTTTATGAAAACCTAATATGATGTAATTCCTTTATATGCATCCCTAGTCATCCTATCCTAATGTTTGACATAATTGTAGAATATTTTATTGACTAACATAATCACAGGTAAGCCTCTTACCTTTTTTACAATAGAATTGTAACTTTTTACAATATTTGAAGTCATATACCCAAAACGATACCCTCCATCATATGCAAGTGTCCACCGTTCCAATAGGATGCTATTAAACCATGCAGGGGTGTCAGGCTTTATTTGCCTATTCATGTAATGCCAATACTTGTGAGGTTATACCTTCATTCTGGCAACCATCACCAATCCTACATTGCAAATTCTTATGAGCGGTCTTAAAGTTGCTTACAACGTTGTGTAAGTAAAAGTGCCACACCTAAAGGGAGGCCTCCATCTATTGTTTTGTTGCTCAACTACATTGTTGCTATCTGCATGTCCATCAGAAATGAGATAAATGGTTTCTTGATGGTTACCTACAACATACTCGTTCAACTTTTGAAGAAACCATCACCATATTTTCTTGATTTGTTGTCCACTAAGGCAAATGCTAGGGGGATAAAGCAATTATTTCCATCAATACTACATTTAACTAACAATTTATGAGTATACTTTCCATACAAGAAAATACCATCATTCTAAGTATAAGCCTGCAATACTTGAATGCCTTAACATATGGACCAAATGTCTAGAAGACCCATTTCAATATGCACTCCCCAGCAACTATCGAATCATGCTAATCCCATTTGACCCGATTGATGTATTTTCAATAAAACAAGTTCTCATAAATGCCCAAGCAACTATACCAATTACTCCAATCTAGTCTAGTTGGCTTGCATATTTTCAATAAAACGAGTTCTCCTAAATGTCCAAGAAGCTACACCAATCACTCTTACCTATTTTAGTTAGTTTACGTATTTTGCATAAAACACATTCCCCTAAACATCAAAGCAATTACACCAATTAGTTTGACCTATTATACTTTATTGCATGAATTTTGCATTAAAACGCAACAAAGAAGGAATTATAGTTACCATGATCTAAACAATAAGGGAATTAAAATTACAAAACAAGCATATACAAAAGCCATTTCATTAATTGTTTACATATATAAGGTTCATGGCTGGCATTTCGACCATCATATAGAATGCAAAATGAAAAAGAGAACAAAGAAAAAAAAAACTTCTATTCTATAGGGCTATTCGCTAGGATTGAAGATGAAGTAAGCTCGAGCAGAGGAGGAACTTCTTCAACGAGAGGAGGCAGAAGCACTTTTTTCCTATAGAGGTAGAGGAGGAATCTTTTCGGCCTCGTCAATAGGAGGAGGAGGAGGAGGAGGAGGAGGAACACCTTGAGTAAGCGCCATTACCAACAGTTGAGGAAAGTGCTCATTCAGTAGATAACCTTCTTTTTCAGCCATAGCTAGGCTCTTACATATTTTTCCCTAAGCTAAGAGAGATCAAACACCGGATCCCTCTCATGGATCCAATGCTTCATGATCCTCTAGCCTACCTCTATTACCCATACTAACTCATTAGCATACTCTTCAAAGGACTAAAGTTCCTTGTAGTACCTTTTTTTGGCTATCTACTCTTTCTCCTCTTGCTCACAAATCCTTAAATCCCAATTAGCCAACAACTTCTCAAGATTTTGGACCCATGCCTTCTACTTGGCCTCCTTTGCATTACTAAGCTTGAGACATTGTTAAGCCAAATCTAGATCTCACTTGAAGTTTGCAGTACTCAATCGTAGCTTCGATATAAAGTACAACTCCCACTCCTGTAAACTAGAAACCTCCTCTTTTGAATAGTTGATTTGACCATTTGCATCATTTAACTCCTACTAGGTGTTGGATATGTTGGAGATGCTCCTTTATGCCCTCTCCTTAGTGTTAGCAATTCTATGGTGGTTTTCCCTTATTGCCTTAGGCTTATCGCAAGCCTCCTTCAACTCGACCTCAACTGCCATTCACTTCTAAAAGTGCAAGTCGTAACAATTATATTACCGCAAGAATAACTGATAATAACATTCACAATAGTCACCATGCTCTAAGGACCTACCTTAAGGTGCAACCATGATAATGCCAGTCTATTAAGCAACGCCTAAGCCACAGATCACAATTCCACTCCCCCCTAAAGGGCCTCCTAGCAGTAAAGGTTGATACCCTGACCTTCCTCTCCTACTATAGCTTAGGTCTGCTATACCTAGCTAGGGCTAAGAATGCGGGGTAAGCCATGTAGGTCGGCCTAGTCAACTTGCGAGGTGGGCCAAAATTTTTTGGCCTTGCGGGTTAGGGCGGGCTATGTTGATGTGGGCGTAGGTTAGCCCATTGGCCTACATTTTTTTTTTTGAAAAAAAAAGAAAAATGGGAATGAATTGAACTAAAAGTGGTTTTATGTATAATATATCATAAAGTTATTAATACAATACTTATAAAGACTTCATATATTTTATTTTTAGCTTAGAAGTTATATATCCTTAATTATTACTTATTAGTTTACTTCCATATTTTATAACAAAAAAACAAGTTAGAATAATTTAAGGTGAATACCAATCTTTTAGGTATATATTCACCTATTACATTTTTGTATTGAATTTGGAATTATAAATTTGTCAAAATGAAAATCTTTCAATTTTCAGCTCAAGTTGAATTTAAATAGGTTTCTTTAATTTTTTTTAACAAAATATGTATTACCTCATTTTTAAACTTATATTGAACTTCAAATTTAATTTAAACTTATTATTATAAACATTTCATATTAAATATTAAAAGATGCAATTTAAAGTATTAATCCACCACATTAATTTTCTATTTTTGTAATAAAAAAATTTATGTGCGGGGCAAGCCGACTTCTTCGATCTGCATCATGTGCGAGCCATTGTGGGCCGACCCACTTTGACCAGCGGGCTAATGCGGGTCAAGGCGAGTCGGCCTGCAATGGCCCTCTTTCCCAACTCTATGCCTAGCTTAGTGGCTAGCTAGGTTAGGCAAACGAGCCCTTTTGAATGATGCCATTTTTATAGGGAAAACCACACAGTCAACAAAATAAAAATGCAAAATTAAAACTTACCATATAAAAATTTGAGCTATAGCTTGTGAGTTTACCTTCA
This sequence comes from Laguncularia racemosa, assembly GCA_037954665.1. Lineage (NCBI taxonomy): Eukaryota > Viridiplantae > Streptophyta > Magnoliopsida > Myrtales > Combretaceae > Laguncularia > Laguncularia racemosa. Next base: position 1,143,437 of record JBBMOL010000007.1, on the reverse strand, counting down.
AGCCAACTCACTTTGGACTTCCACTTTACTTGCACCCTGATCCTCTATAGCGTCCCTAGTGATGTCATCTTTGACATTTGAGGCTTTAGGTGAACCCGTACTTTTTCCCTGGAATACCTAAATCAAGTTGAGACCGTCGAAGGGCCTTCCATTATCCTTAAAAGCCCGAAAAAGGACTTCAAATCATTGTTTATTGAACGGTATTAGCTTGATCGACTTCATGCATATCAGATTCACCTAACTAACCAAAAAGTCAAATGCCTTGGGTGTCTCAACAATAATAAATTTCTCTTTCCAATAGTGTAATAAGGACACCAGCTTATCCATTAGCTTTGCCATAAGTCGGCTAGATAAGTAAAACCACCCTTGGGATAGCTCGAACCTCTTCACTCCATAGAAAAAACAAAACAACTATGAAGTAGGTTGGATGCCATATGACTCACAAAGGCTCTCAAATCCGACTAACCAAGTATAAGCGTTAGGTATGAGATTGCAATAGTTAATGTAGTGGTAGTTGAAAAACTTCTTTTGGAAGTCACTAAAAGGCAACCATAACCTAAACTCGAGAAATCTTTAGTAGAGGCAAAAGTGATTACCCGACATTAAAGCAACACGCTCTTTTTTACTTTGAGCTTAGACGACCCGACCACTTAAAAGCGACTCGCAATATATGGTGACCACATTTGCATCGGTTTCATTAGCAACACTTTTCACTCTTACAAGTCACACCCCTGGTGATGATGGCTAGTCGTGGCACAAGTGGATGGGCTTTCAGTCCTCCCTATCATCAGGATAGACATCAAGGGCCAACTCTTTGCCATGAACATCTTCATTGCACTCCTCCTCAAATGACTTAAGGATCACACTATCCACCTCTTCCTCTATCACTACTATCGCATGGGGTCGGCTTGAGGGCCTTGTCTCTCGTCTTGCTACATTGGAGATAACCTTGTGAATGACATTAAAAAGATTGTGAGGAGATGAGCTTAACATACCTAATGCATTAATGGATGAGAAAATTTGAAAAGAGATATATTAAGTGTGATCGAGTAAACATGAGAATTCCAAATGTTGTAAGAATGCTAGAAGAGCAAAAGGTATGGAAACAGAAGTTTTCATACCTTATATAGGCAATTGAAAAGTTTGTACGCATTTTCCCACAAAGTATGAGATTATATCACATGTCATTTGGCAAAATGAAAGGCTAAGATGATTTCATACCTATGACTACCTTAAGCCCTAACGTGCCATGTGGCCTATTGCATTAAATGCATAGGTTTGCACATATAGACAAAATTTGAAAATGACAAATGAAAGCGTGGGTGCGTACATAGCAAGTGTCTTCACCTCCCTTTAGGTTCGGGTTAACTTTTGGAGCAATGAAACTATTTATCGCAACTCAATTGATGATGTCCAATTCTATGCTATTGACCTAGCTCGAATATCCTGCTTCTCATAACCCTTAGCTCATGCAAGTCATTTCATAACTTAGAGGACACCCTAACTCTTAGCCTCAAAAAGCAGAGGTCAAATAAGCCATTCCACATATCAAATATGTTGCCTTTAGCCCAGCACAGGCTTGGTCAACACTTTCACCTTTACGTTGGCAAATAAACAAAACCCAACCTCTACTCTCATCAGTTTTATGACACTATAAAATGAGGTCCTCTAATTTTTATGTAACAAAATATCCTGAAAACAAATATATGAGGGTGGGCAAATATTCAATTATGGGTTCAGTTAATACACATAGTAACGATCTAATCAAATTATCTAAACTACATTATTTGTTATGGAAACTTACGTGTTAGCTAAATAAAATATTTTGAATATAAATATACAGTAAAAAATTCTATTTAGCCATCCTAAAATTGAAATTTTAATTCTTAGTTCCTATTTGTTATAATTACCTAATTGATCTAGTTTCTTTCTTACTTTCATATGTTAAAGTCTATTGTTATTTGTTATAAAATTTTTGCTACACATAAATTATTAAAGTAGTATTAATATATTATAAATAACTGTTATCAATCTTTTCAAAATTTTCATCCATTATGAAATCTACTCATGAAGCTTTAGTAATTCATAATGTGTTGAAATTAAAGGTTGATATTGGTGATTATATTATAATATTATAACTTTACATGTATTTATATTATTCCATAGTCACTCTTGATTAATGTTATAATTCTCACGTTATTTCTATAATCTTATAGTATTGAGTTAACATTTGTGTACTCGTGTAGCCCCCCTTCTTTTTTTTTTAGGTAGATTCTAAAATTTATTAAACTAGATATCAAAGTTATTGATTTTTTTTGGTGCTCTTTTCTTCTTCTTCTTCTTCTTCTTCTTCTTCTTCTTTTAATATTTGTGGGGCATTTCATGTAGAGTTGCAAAAAAATTGTACTATTTGTATTGAAAACGTATGCAATATATACATTTTCAATACAAAGTTTTTCTATACTGAAAAAGCATGCATTACATGTGTTTTTAGTACCTTATTCATGTAATATATTTTTTTTCCTATTCTATTCGTATAATATTTTTTTTTAAATTACATTATTTATGTATTTTTCCGTATCATGGAGACCCATCCCATCTTTCTTTTTCTTTAACTAACACTTTTCTTTAAGAAACATATGCATAAGCATTGATACCTTTAAGCACCCATTTTTTTCCCTTGGCTCGGCCTTCTTTATGTCAAAGCAGATCGACATCCCATGCTTTCACCGTTGCACATTAACAAAGATAATTTAATACTGTGTCTTGCAGGTAGTTTCTGCCGTTACGAAAACAGAATTCCCTTCTTATTTTATTTTCTTCTTTTGCATAAACCGGACTTCATCAGAGAAATTCCATATCTTGACAATATTTCGTCCCATGTCGGGGTTAAATATCAAGTACCACCAATAATATTCACTCTCTATCCTTTTCCACAATGATTCGTCATCTATGTCCAAATAGGACATTCACTTTTATACTTTGGAAACCTTATGTATAACTATCATATCTATACAAGAGTATCAATTATACGCACAAGCCGCCTTCATTTTCCCAACTGCAATACTTCTTGATATCTCATAAAACTCCACACAAATCTTTTTCTCGCCCTGCTTTCCGTAGTCTCTTCTTCGGATGAATTATCGTTAGGAAAAGAAGCTTCCATTCTATTCCTCTTGCCTATGCGATTCACAATTAACAATAAATAATCAATAATAAAATGCGGAATTAAAGCAAAATTCAACACCAAGGATTTACTTAGAAAATCCCAATTTGGGAAAAAACCACGGGACCGCCGCATACAAACTCTTTCACTATAAAAAATAATGGGTTACACACTTCACTAATCTCACTAGTGAATTACACAGTCACACCACAAGCCGGTGGATCAAATATAATGATTTCCCTCTCTAGAACTCTTTTTAGGTTTAGGAATCACGCCTGCTGTGTTTTAGGTTTTCCTCACTTGTGTTTTCGTCTTTTGCACACAAAGTTACAAAAAGGATACGACTATATATATAATTCAACAATGATCAACCGACTTAGGACTTACACCGGCACAAAAGCCGGTGGCCTAAGTTTCAAGGCTAATGGCCTTTACCTTCCAACGCCGACGGCCTAGATTCCAACGTCGACGGCCTTTAGTCCGTGTATGCTTGTTTCAACACACGGCTTATACACGGCCGTGCCTTAGGCTGTATATGCTTCTGTGGATCTTCTGAACTCAACACACAGTCGTGCCTTAGACCATGTATTCCTGTTTCGCTTGGTTTTGGCAATTTTCTTCAAGCTTAACATTCCTTCATCCAAGTATACTTCATATACATAGGATAACCTTGGTATAAACCCATATGTGTTGGATCTATACCCCAACAAACTCCCCCTCCAACTCATATGGGGGGTTCCATCACCCCTGTAATCTTCCTGCAACAAATAATCTTCTCTTTAAGTAGAGCCTTTGTCATCATATCTGACGCATTATCATTAGTGTGAATCTTCTCAAGCTTCAACTGTTTAGACTCTAGCACATCCCTGATCCAATGATACCTAACATCAATATGTTTTGATCTAGAGTGGAACATTGGATTCTTACTAAGATGTATAGCGCTCTGACTATCACAGTACAGCTTCAGCTCTTCCTGCTCTTGACCCAGCTCTTCTAAAAACTTTTTCATCTACAAGACTTCCTTACAGGCTTCTGTTACAGCAATATACTCATTCTCGGTAGTGGAAAGTGCAACACACTTTTGTAACTTCGATTGCCAGGACACTGCTCCCCCTGCATAAGTAATCAGATAACCTGAAGTGGATTTCCTAGAATCCAAATCACCAGCCATGTCAGCATCTGAAAACCCCTCTAGTGCAGATTTATGGTCATCGCCAAATTGCAAACATAACTTGGAAGTGCCCCTGAGATATCTGAGAATCCATTTAACTGCTGTCCAGTGCTCTTTGCTTGGATTTGAGAGATAGCGGCTCACCACACCTACAACATGAGCAATATCTGGCCTGTTACACACCATAGCATACATAAGACTTCCCATTGCTGAAGCATATGGGACTTTCTTCACATCTTCCTTGTCTGCCTCACTCTTTGGACACTAAGCTGAACTCAATTTGAAGTGACCTACAAGTGGAGAGCAGACGGCTTTAGCTTTGCTCATGTTGAATCTCTCTAACACCTTCTCAATATATCTCTCCTATGATAACCACAATTTTTTGCTCTTCCTGTATCTGATAATCCTCATACCCAGAATTTGGCTAGTGGGTCCTAAGTCTTTCATAGAGAAAGACTTACTCAATGCAATCTTCAGTTCTTTGATCTGCTTGGCATCCCTACTAATAATAAGCATATCATCTATATAAAGTAGCAACATAATGAACTCACCACCGGTTGACTGTTTAATGAAGACACAATGGTCTGTAGCAGTCCTGATATAACCCTGATCAATCATAAAGGACTCAAACTTCTTGTACCACTGCCTTGGAGCTTGTTTCAGTCCGTATAAACTCTTCTTCAGTCTGCAAGCAAGATTCTCCTTCCCCTTGATCTTGAACCCTTCAGGCTGCTCCATATAGATCTCTTCCTCCAGATCACCATGGAGGAATGCTATCTTCACATCCATTTGCTCAACCTCTATATTCATTCTAACAGCAATACTGAGCACAACCCTGATAGATGACATCTTCACCACAGGTGAGAAAATTTCTTCAAAGTCGACCCCCTTTTTTCTGACTGAACCCTTTTACAACCAGCCTTACCTTGTACCTTGGCTGAGAAGTACTTTCATTAGTCTTCAATCTGTATACCCATTTATTCCTCAGAGGTCTCTTGCCTTTAGGCAGTTCAACTAAGTCATAGGTCTTGTTCTCATGCAAGGATTTTATTTCCTCTTGCATGACTTTTACCCAATCTTTCTTCTTGTCATGAGTCATTGCTTCCTCATAACATTCAGGTTCTCCCCCATCAGTAATCATCACATACTCATCTGGACTATACCTCATGATGGTATTCTATCTCTAGAAGATATCCTCACCTCAGCCTGCTGTTGTGGCTCTTGTAACTCATTACCTAAGTCCTCTATTAATCTTCCATCAGTAAGGTCAAATAAAGGTGCAGGGTCTACATTTATGGGAATCTAACCTGAAGATGCTGGCTTCTCAATCTTTTCCATATCTTCAACTGCCTGGTCTTCTATGAAAACCACATCTCTGCTCCTGATAATCTTCTTATCAACAGGATCCCACAATCTATACCCATACTCATTGTGTGCATATCCAAGGAAAATACATTGCTTGGAGTTGACATCAAGCTTTGCTCTCTCATCCTTTGGAATGTGCACAAAAGCCCTACAACCAAAGACTTGTAAGTGATTGTAAGAAATGTCTTTACTTGTCCAGACCTTCTTTAGGATATCACCATCCAGAGCATATGAGGGAGAAAGATTTATCAAATCAACAGCTGTCCTCATAGCTTTACCCCAAAATGACTTAAGCAGCTTGGCCTGAGATAACATGCACTTCACTCTCTCAGTGATAGTGCGATTCATTCTTTCTGCAACACCATTCTGCTGTGGTGTCTTTGGGACTGTCTTCTCCAATTTTATCCCATGATCAGTGCAGTACTGTTCAAACAGGCCACTGTACTCCCCACCATTGTCAACCCTGACACATATCAACTTCCTGCTGGTCTCACGCTCCACTCTAGAGTGAAACTATTTGAATACATTCAAAACCTGATCTTTGGACTTCAATGCATAAGTCCAAAGCTTCCTAGAGTGGTCGTCAATAAATGTAACAAAATACATTGCACCACCCATTGTTAAATCCTTCATATAACACATATCTGTATGAACCAGATCTAATATATGAGCTTTTCTACTGGGTGTATTTCTTTGAAAACTAACTCTGTGTTGTTTACCATCTAAACAATCAGTGCATGGTTTTAAAGAAGTACCTTTCAAATCTAGTAGAAACTTCTTCTTCATAAGCATCTGAAGTCCTTTCTCACTCATGTGCCCAAGCCGTCTATGCCACATCTCTACAGTAGCATCATCAGTCAAGTTCAATTCACCTTTACTTAACTTTGCTGGCATTAAGTAAAGTGTGTTATCCTTTTTTCCTTTTGCTACAATTAGAGACCCTTTGGTGAGCTTCCAATTACCATCACCAAAGTAGCTGTGAAAGCCTTCATCATTTAATTTTCTTGCTGAGATTAGGTTCAGCGGATATCTAGTACATGTCTCACATCCTTGAGAACGAGTTTACAGCCTGTATTAGTTTCCAAGATGATGCTTCCAATGCCTGTAATCCTTGAGGTTTCATTATTTCCCATCCTAACATTACCATAATCACCGGCAATGTAGGATGAGAAAAACTCGCCATGTGCTGTCACATGAAAGGAGGCACCAGAATCAACTACCCAGTCACTGTCATGACCTGCAAGACTAATACAACCCTCATCCTATGTAACTACTATCTCACCATTTGCTGCTGCAGTGGTGTCTTCATCTAAATCATCAGCCTTTCCTTGCTTTTTCTTCCACAGCCTACATTCCTTCTTGTAATGTCCTAGCTTGTCACAGAAAAAACATTTAATGTTCTTTTTGCCCCTTGATTTGGATCTCCCCATTGACTTATTTATTCTGTCAGATTTTTCATTCTTTCCTCTATTCTTGCTTCTACCCCTCCTATCATACTTATTTGTGATAAGTGCCCTGGATTCAGAACCAGTACCCAAATCTTTCCTTATGGCTTCTTCATTGATTAAACTGTCCTTAACCATAGACAAGGTTAAGGTTCCATCTGGAGCTAAATTACTAACTGATACTACAAGAGTCTCCCAACTCTCAGGTAATGAGCTCAACAATAGGAGTTCTTGGATCTCATCCTCAATCACAAGTTTCATTGCTGTCAATTGATTCACGAGTCCCTGAAAATCATTTAAATGCTTTGACATATTCGAGCCTTCCCTGTATTTCATATTAACTACCCTTCTTATCAAAGAGGTTTTATTCAGGGTAGTTTGTCTTTCATACATAGACTTTAATTTCTTCCATAGGACACCTGCCCTAGTCTCTTGAGCAACATGATGATACACACTCTGATCAACCCACTACCTAATGTATCCTATAGTCTTTCTATGTAGTATCAACCACTCTGCATCAGATTTATCCTATGGCTTTGCAACATCACCACCCAGAGGCAAATACAAATCTTTGCAATATAACAAATCTTCTATCATCAACTTCCAGATAGAGTAATTAGAAGAGTTAAGTTTAATCATCGTACTTGAAGATTCAGCCATGTCTGTGATTGAAAACACAAAACCCTAATACAATTTGCAGCGAAACCCTAATTTTCTTTTGGAACCTGGTGCTCTGATACCACTTGTTAGGAAAAGAAGCTCCTGTTCTATTCCTCTTGCCTGTGCGATTCACAATTGACAATAAACAATCAATAATAAAATGCGGAATTAAAGCAAAATTCAACACGAAGGATTTACGTGGAAAACCCCAATTTGGGGAAAAACCACGGGACCGTCGCACACAAACTCTTCCACTATAAAAAATAATGGGTTACACACTTCACTAGTCTCACTAGTGAATTACATAATCACACCACAAGCCGGTTGATCAAATACAATGATTTCCCTCTTTAGAACTCTCTCTAGGTTTAGGAATCACGTCTGCTGTGTTTTAGGTTTTCCTCACTTGTGTTTTCGTCTTCTGCACACAAAGTTACAAAAAGGATACGACTATATATATAATTCAACAATGATCAACCAACTTAGGACTTACGCCGGCACAAAAGCCGGCGGCCTAAGTTTCAAGGCCGGCGGCCTTTATCTTCCAACGCAGGCGGCCTAGATTCCAACGCCAGCGGCCTAGCTTCCAACGTCAGCAGCCTTTAGTCCGTGTATGCTTGTTTCAACACACGACTTACACACGGCCGTGCCTCAGGCCGTGTATGCTTCTGTGGATCTTCTGAACTCAACACACGGCCGTGCCTCAGACTGTGTATTCCTGTTTTGCTTGGTTTTGGCAATTTTCTTCAAGCTTAACATTCCTTCATCCAAGTATACTTCATATACATAGAATAATCTTGGTATAGACTCATATGTGTTGGATCTATACCCCAACATTATCCCCTTCATGCTCACGTGGCCACATCAGGAGCAAATAGTTCTTAAATACACTCAAATCTTTGTTCGTCATCTTTGTCAAACGCGGTTAGAGCAAGCGATAGCAAAGCTTCGCATGAGCCTTCCTCCTCCTCCTTTCCATCATTAAATTCCTCGGCTTCAAAGTCTTACACTAGTTTTATGTTTCCTTGGCAGGTGATCGATACAACCTCGTTTCAGTGACAAGTCGGATCAAGATCAAAGATGCAACTTCTTACTTTCATCATCAATCGGGTCCAATCATTCTAAACTTCCTTTAGGCAAATTTACAGCAGTAGTGTTCGCAAATTCTCCATATGCTTCTTATTGAAACTTCCAGTCTCCGTAATATGCACGTGTATACGCATATAATTTCCCATATCTTCTTGATGCGCATCCCTTTCTTCTATTATTTTTATTTATTTATTTATCTACTTACAACTCCACCCGATGGCAGACCTCCATAATTTTTTGATGCTTGTATATTGTGTACTAAGACATCTGTTAGACAGCATGGAAATCTCGTAACATTGATATCCCGGGATGAAAGAGAAAGACCCTTTTTTTCTTTTTCTTTTCTATTCCTTTTGGCCAAAACCGTGACTAATAATCACATCTCTTGCTGGCCCTTCATCCTTGTTTAAATTTAAGTAACGTCCTTGTTTTTCTTTTCTTTAATGAAAAAAAGATTTTTACATGTAAGAGTCTAACTACAATTATTTATTTATTTATTTTTCAATTCTCGCTTGAATCATCAAGACGCCACTGTACCTCAACTTAATATTAGATTTGCCCCAACAAGCTTCATGTAATCTTCCGAAACTCCCATGTACCAAGATCAAATCTTTAATATTTTTCTTCAATTCTCTTCTCGTTGGCTATAAGTATTATGGCTATCAACTTGTTCTTTTAATTCCTTCTCCCATGTACCATGTAATTTTTATTTATTTATTTTATTCAATCGTAGAAAAAAAAAATGTCAGATAGCAACAGCCCCAATCAAGGACGACTCAAATACCATCCACCGATCTCAAACGGTGGGAGCTTCCTTTTGACATTATCTATTCTCCTTCTGTTAGTGGTTTCTTTAGGAAATCCGATAAGTTACATAGCAATACATGCAATCTCCATTCGCTTTTAATGTTGTACTCCATTTACTCTGGTTTCTGCCATTGCACGAGATGCTTAAAGATATCTCCTTATAATCATAGAGGCTTCCTTTACTAGTCGTTCTTGTCAACTTCTTGTCTTCGTGCATATATATATTCATATTCCTGTCTTTGCTCAATTTTTCTATTATTGCTACTGCATTGCAGCTTGCGTCAAGTTTTGACCATTGAAGCCGCTTTTTACCATGATTCCCTTTTTTTCTTTTTTTTAGGCTGTGACGGGGAAGTCGAATTAGGGTTTCTGGTTGTGATGTCGAGGGAGTAGAAAGAAAGGGTAAAGTAACCGAGAAGAATAATTTTGTCAGAGTTAAGGAAAGGAAGTGAAGTGTTCAGGTTAAGAGACATGCGTGTGACGGGTTAAGGAAAAAGGGGTCTGCTGGTGGGTCGGTATACTGGTAGGTGGACCGAGGCACGGGTAAAGGATCTGCTGGTGGACCGGGTGTATTGGGCAATGGGGCTAAGGCTCATGGGCCTATTCTGCCGGCCTGTTGAGGAGAAATAGCCCATCACATTAGCCTGTCCACAATCGTAAATTAAGCCTGCCCATAGAAGAAAGATCTGGTTCCAAAAATTACCATAACAGATCACATGGGTTGTTAGAGATTTTTTTCAACAACCCTTATCTGTAAACCAATATTAAATATAGAGTTTTCATGTAAGAAAGGAGGGATATTATTGAAATGAATCAAGTAAACATTTTCCTCCAAATTTTGGTTAACTAATTTGCATACGAATTGTTATCCAATCTTCCCTATTACAAGTGGTATCAGAGCTGGTTGTTGCCATGGAGACCCGTGAATCCAAGAAGCTTGATGAGGCCATGCGTAATGCTGTAAACACACTAAAGAAGCTCTTAAACCCATTCACGACACACTCAAGAGAATGCAAGAGCTTATGGATCAACAGATACTTACCATTGCTGAATTAAAGACGAGTAAATCTGACAAGTTGGAAGCATCTGGCTCCACGGCAATAGATTATGGTAAGTTACCTAAAATTGATGATAAACATGGGTTAGCACTAGCTCACACTGTAGCGGTAGAGAACCATTTGCAAACACGAGCACTTAGGGTGGATTTTCCATCTTTTAATGGTAATGACATTAAGGACTGGTTATATAAGGCACAGCAATACTTTGAAATTGATTCAACTCCTGAGGACTGAAGATTAGGGTGGCAACCATGTATTTAGAGGGAAAGGCTTTGAAATGGTATCATTCATACATTCAGACTCTTGAGGGTCACCATGTTGTCACTTGGAATGAGTTGGTTAAGGCTTTACAAGCCAGATTTGGGGAGAAGGCCTATGAGGATCCCATGGCTGAACTTAAAGAGTTACACCAACAAAGATCGTTGCAAGATTATCTGGAGGAGTTCGAACATCTAGTTACTCAGGTCAGATTACCAGAAAATTACTTGATTAGCTGTTTTATGAGTGGTTTACATCCATCTAAACAATACCCCATTGGAATGTTTAACCCATAAACCTTACAAGAAACTTACTCACTAGCCAAACTGCAAGAAGCTAACCTATTATCTACCAATCAATACCTTAAGACACCTCGTATAACCTACAATTCAAACACATCTAACTCCAACCCTTATCTACCTCCTAGTAAAAACCAGACCTATCCTAAGAACACTACTACCATCACCAGCACGAACAAACCCAACATCAACCCAAACACCAATAATCCCACCAAATACTACAGCCCACCCAGACCACCAAACACATTCAACCCTCAAACGCGCCTAACTAAGAGATTAACTCCTATGGAACTAGAAGAAAAGAGAAGGAAGAAGCAATGCTTCTGGTGTGATGAACCTTTTGGTCCAGGACATCGTTGTAAGAAGAGGTTGAATATGCTGGTAGTGGATGCAGAGGAGGAACCCATAGGGGTAGATGACGAGGAAGAATCTCATGTAGGGGTTGAGACTGACTTTGCCAATCTAACTCTCAACGCCTTGGATACAGGAAGAGGACCCTCTCTAAGTAGCATGAAGATACAAGGGAGTTACAAACGAAGGAAGGTGGGTATTCTCATCGACACTGGCAGTTCATTGAACTTTACAGATGAACGCCATACTGAAGGATTTAAATGCCCCTTTACTGACATTTCCCCAATGAAGGTAACCTTGGCTAATGGCACCGAGGTTTACAGCACGAGTAAAATTTCCAATTTCACTTGGAAAACATAAGGATACGAGTTTGTGGCAGAAGTTTATTTGTTAACCTTGTCTGGATGTGACATTATCCTAGGACTACCCTGGTTGGGATCATTGGGTACAATACGTTGGAATTTCCAACACTTAACCATGGATTTTGAGCTGAATGATTAGAAATACAAGTTGGTGGGAAATAGGGAGCAATTGAAGGTTATCAAATCATCTGAGTTGAGTAGAATCATTGCGGGTGGAAGGGTTGTGCAGTGTGAATGTTAGATGGTACAGGCTAGGGACGAGAGGGTTAAGGATGGATCTCATCAGGGCTTACACCCTCTTATCATGGACATACTAGAAGAGTTCCTGGATTTATTTGAGGAACCACATGGATTACCCCCAGTTCGGGTACATGATCACAGGATACCACTACAAGAGGATTCCAGGATAGTCAATATAAGACCCTATAGGCATTCCGCAGTGCAGAAGACGGTACTGGAAGAGATGGTCAGGGAGATGCTCTTGAGTGGAACTATTCAACACAGCCACAGCCCATTCGCTTCACCAGTAGTTTTAGTGAAGAAAAAAGACAACACGTGGCGCATGTGTGTTGACTTCCGCGAGTTGAATAGGCAGATGGTTAAGGATATGTTTCCAATACCTATCGTTAAGGATCTATTTGATGGACTAAATGGATTTGCCTACTTCAGCAAGCTCGATTTAAGATCGGGCTATCATCAAATAAGGATGTGCCTTGAGGATATCTACAAGACACATGAAAGGCATTACGAGTTCTTGGTAATGCCCTTTGGCCTAACAAATGATCCATCTACCTTCCAAGGACTTATGAACCATATATTTAAGGCCTATCTGCGGAAATTTGTCTTAGTCTTCTTTGACGACATTCTGGTGTACAGCCCAACACTTGAGGACCATGGACAACACCTACAAACTGTATTTAGTGTTCTTCGACGAGAGCAGCTCTACCTTAAGAGGTTTAAGTGTGTCTTTGGAGCAACACAGATTAAGTATTTGGGGCATATTGTAAGTAGGGCAGGAGTTGCTACTGACCCTAAGAAGATCGAGTCCATTGTTAAGTGGCCAATTCCTAAGAATATAAGGAAACTAAGAGGCTTTCTGAGGCTGATGGGCTATTATAGAAGGTTCATCAATGGTTATAGTGTTATTGCAAGACCCCTTACATTGTTGTTAAAGAAGGATAACTTCCATTGGGATGATACCTACTTACAGGCTTTTGAAGCTCTCAAGGCAGCTATGGTAAGTTCCCTAGTGTTAAGCCTACCGGATTACACTAAGGGGTTTGTGGTATAGACAGATGCTAGTGGGAATGGAATTGGAGCTATTTTGATGGAAGTACGTCACCCAATAGCCTTCCTAAGCAAAACCTTATCTCAAAGACAACAAGGGTTGTCTGTATATGAGAAGGAATTGCTAGCCTTAGTATATGCAGTGGAAAAATGGCGGCACTACTTGATGGGACAACACTTTGTGATCAAAACAGACCATCAAAGTTTGAAACACTTGCTGGAACAACGACTAGTTACTCGTAGCTAATGCGGCTGCTGATGCCCTGTCTAGATTGGGTCAAGCTGAGTTGAAAACCATGAAGGTGACCATCACCACCCCTGAACTGATTCAAGAAATTAGAGACAGCTGGAAGTTGCCAAGAGGCTACCTGGATATCCTAAACCAACTAGAAACCGGAAAGGTGTGTAAGAATTTCACCTTGAATCACGGAATGTTGAGGAGGAAGGGTAGATGTGTGGTAGGACCTTCGATTCCATTGAGGAGGAGACTACTAAGAATGTATCATGATGGGGTACTTGGTGGACATTCAGGAGCTCATACCACCTACAAGAAGTTAAGTGTTGTGTTCTATTGGCCAAAGCTAGAGAAGGATGTGAGGCAATATGTGCGAGACTATGAAATTTGCCAACGACACAAATTTGAAAATATTGCTACACCTGGGTTACTACAACCATTACCGGTGCCTAACAGCTGTTGGGATGAAGTTACCATAGGTAAGAGGTGATTATGGTAGTAGTAGATCGCCTAAGTAAATATGCACATTTTATGGCTTTGCCCCACCCATACACAGCTCCTCAGGTGGCCCGGTTATATCTGGAACAGGTGTTTAAGCTGCATGGATTACCAGAAAGCTTGACTAGTGATCGAGATCTTATATTCGTTAGTCATTTCTGGCAAGAATTCTTCAAGCTACAAGGGGTCGAATTGAATTTATCCACAGCTTACCATCCACAGACGGATGGCCAAATGGAGAGGGTCAATAGGTGTCTGGAAACCTACCTCAGATGTATGACCAATGATAGCCCTAAGAAATGGGCTCAATATTTAGCAGTGGCTGAATGGTGGTATAACACTAACTACCATTCGAGTGCTAAAAAGACTCCCTTTGAGATCTTATATGGGTATCCTCCCCCACTACACCTTCCGTACATTCCTGGGGACTCACATAATGCCACTGTGGATAGCATGTTGACCAAAAGGGAAGAAGCAATTAAGGTCCTAAAGTTTCATCTCCGGAGAGCTCAAAATAGGATGAAACAACAAGCTGATAGAAAGAGGACTGACCGAGAGTTTAACATTGGAGATAGGGTTTTACTTAAGCTATAACCCTACCGGCAAGGAAGCTTAAAGAGAACCCTAAATCCGAAGCTAGCAGCTAAATATTACGAGCCCTACAAAATAGTAGACAGGATAGGGAAAGTGGCGTACCATTTAGAGCTGCCAACAGAAGCGGATATACACCACACCTTCCATGTTTCACAGCTGAAGCGCTACTACGGCTCTAGAAATGACCATCTTCCATCACTACCTGCAATAAATCAAGAAAATGAGTTAGATCCAGTGCAAATATTAGACAGAAAGATGGTAAAAAGAGGGAATGTCGCGGAAACCATGGGACTTATCTTATGGCGAGACCATCCTCCAGCAGGCGCGACCTGGGAGTTCTTGGAGGATTTGAAGCTCAGATATCCCTATTCTCCCTTGTGGACAAGGGAATTTCAAGAGGAAGGGACTGTGACGAGGAAGTCGAATTAGGGTTTCTGGTTGTGATGTCGAGGGAGTAGAAAGAAAGGGTAAAGTAACTAAGAAGAATAATTTTGTCAGAGTTAAGGAAAGGAAGTGAAGTGTTCGGGTTAAGAGACATGCGTGTGACGGGTTAAGGAAAAAGGGGTCTGCTGGTGGGTTGGTATACGGGTAGGTGGACCGAGGCACGGGTAGAGGATCTGCTGGTGGACCAGGTGTATTGGGTAATGGGGCTAAGGCTCATGGGCCTATTCTGCCGGCCTGTTGAGGAGAAATAGCCCATCACATTAGCCTGTCCACAATCGTAAATTAAGCCTGCCCATAAAAGAAAGATCTGGTTCCAGAAATTACCATAACAGATCACATGGGTTGTTAGAGATTTTTTTCAACAACCCTTATCTGTAAACCAATATTACATATATAGTTTTCATGTAAGAAAGGAGGGATATTATTGAAATGAATCAAGTAAACATTTTCCTCCAAATTTTGGTTAACTAATTTGCATACGAATTGTTATCCAATCTTCCATGTTACATAGGCATTGTTGCATAATTAGCACCGCTCCTAACCTATCTTAAGATCCATTGAGAGAACAAAGTGGTATCACACATTAGTGATGAAAGACACGAGGAATTGCCAAGTTCAAAATGTAGAAGCAATCAAATAAAAAGACCTATTGGTATAGTGAGATAGACGTTTAGCACCAATTTTGAGTCCTCAGGGTAAATGATTTGATGATACTATCTTTGAAGACATGTTCTAGAACAACACAAAGCGTTGTGAACTCTATGCAATACCCTCAATTGATGGTGTGCTCTAATTCATTAAGTGGGAGCCTCTTGCTAATTTTAAAGATACCATCAAAAGAGATTTGTAGTTGTGCTTTAGAAATAAGAGGAGAGAGTTACCACTCTCCAACACCCATTTTGCATTTCTCAAGGAGCCACCTTTTAGATGGGTTACTTGAGTATAATACATCACCACGAAGTTGGAGTACGTGAATCTTTTGAAGAAGGCTAGGGTCTTGAGCGCCATCAACACCTCCACTCGGCGATTGTGTCAACAAATGAGTGAGATGGAGGTATAGCGAGCCCACATCTATTGTTGGAGTATTCAAACCAACATGTTTATCACTTCATTCAGGGAGATAACTTCAACACTGGAAGATGTATGCTCCTAAACCTTTGTGGCTCTAGGTGGACCAACATTGTTATAGTTGCAATTTCTCATATAGAGCATAGTTTTTAGATGTCCTTGTTGAGTGCTTTGAAAGCTACTTGTACGAAAAAGAAGAAGCCATATTTCTCATCTTAGCTTGCATACTTCTTTGAAGAGCGGAGAGCGGATAAACCTTAGGTCTCGGCCTTGAGTTGCACATAAGAGTAAGTATTCCATATAATTCTACATACATGCTTGATATTTGTATTTATTACTTTTAAGTTATTTTCTTCTTATTGTAGGTATGAGCTTGCAACTCTCATTGCATTTTGGCTCTCCTCATTCATGCTCCTTAACGGGCCAAAGGAAGGCATGAGTCTATGCTTTTTCCTATTAGCTATATGAATTTCCTAGGGTAAGTACTTCGCACTAGCCCCCTTTTGCTTGGACTTGTTATATTGGAACTTAAAGGGTTGCTATGTGAATGTATCATAAGTGGACCTTGAATTCTCGTAGCACTTCTTTTGTGAGTAGTTCCAAAAGCATTTCATACCTTCCATTGCTGATGATAAATCTAACCTTACCTTCCTTAAGGCATAGTCATGGGTCTGAGGGGTGTTTAAATGGCCACTCCTATAGCTTATATATATTGAGAATGAGTAAAATTCTATCCTTACATCGAATGGATTCTAGGCTATGAAGACTGTAGTAGATACTATCCTACAGGCTCAAAGGGAGAGGTAAGCTTGATTTAAAATTGTGGGAGTCTACAAGATTTCAAGGCAAGGTTCCTTTGTGATGCATTCTAAGGGGCTTGTTCTTCTTGCTTGATAATAGAGACCTGAATAGGCAATTCTTAGAGCAAAGAGTCATGGTGTACTCACCTCATAGGGTGGTGCTTTAATTTGGCTTTGACCATGGGGTGCCTCGTCTCTTACTGTGACTTAGTGTTTCAACTCATGTTGTTAGTCACATTCACCAAGTTACTTTAAAAGTATTCATCAAAGCATGTGATTGTTATTCTTTTCTTCTACAATACATCTTGAGGCTACTTCTATTAGCTAGTTGACATACTAATCAAGCTGCACAGATATATTTCAAGCTTATGGCTTTGCATTAGTAGATGACATGGGTCCTATGCCAATTGTGTATTGCTATGAGTTCTATCTCAAGTTGCTAAGGCTTAGGTCTAAACCTAGTGGCAGTGCTTAGAAAGTTGTGGAACATGCCTCTGAAAATTTTGGCCATCTTACGAGTTTATGATTTTATGATGCCTTTTCGAGTTAACTCGGGCATAGAATCGTTTTCATATAAACTCATGGTAGAATCACGAGTTTGCACATAAAATCAGTAGAATCTTACGTTTTTAACTAAATCTACCAATTTTACCTATTAAAATCAATTAGACTAAAGATTAAAAAATACAACTTAACTTTCATAAGATATGAATATTATTAGTATTTTGAAAGACTTAGAATTAAGATATAAAAATATAATTGATAATAGTACTAATAACAATGTTGGCTTTAACAATAAAGATGGTAGCGATGATGGTTATGGTGAAGAGAGAATTGACAATAGTTTTTACTTTTAATGATAAAAGGGACTTAATATTTTTTTTTTTTTGTCTTTTTATTTTATTATTATAATTTATATTGTAATACATTTTATATTGGTACTATTATTTATATTGTAATTTTATGCATTAACATAATAAATTATACTAATTTATTTATACTATAAATACATAACTTTTATTGCGAGCTATGACTAAAATTTATATTGAATTTATTTATTCTCATCTTATATTTTATGTTTTTTATAATTATAGTAAACATATCAATAGTTTTTTAAAGCCATTTTATATAAGTTGTGAAAACTTACGTTTCTATGTTCCGATTCTATAGACCCTTTAGCGATTCTAGATAGAATTATGAGTTTGACAACCTTAATCCTAGCGATGCTGAGGCTATGAGACCTTCATTGAAGTCTAGGAATCATCACCCATCCCCTCCATTAGTAGACTCCAAACGAGCCAAGTGTCCATCTGCTCAAGAGGTGACAACTTTAGACACGTCTTCTTGTCATTACTTTTCTTCTTCATCTAACCATGACTAGTGTTCTCAAGTAATGGAAGCGAGTTCTTCTCAATAGGTTCAACACTGGTGTCTTGCTCTTGAGAGTTAGTGTTAATTGCTCTCTTTCTTGGAGATGCCATGACTCTACTATCACCATACTTGTGTTCTCCAATGGAGTCACCAAATTTAGATGAAGGGCTTCAATTGGGGTGGTCACATGAGTGCTATAGGCAAGTCTCGTACTATATATGACTTCAAAGTAGTGATGTAGATATGGCATATAATAGAATGGCTTGAAGAGAGTGATAGGAAGGAGGAGTAGGCGGTCTCAATGTTTTGAATGCACAAGTGACAAACAAGAGAACCTAAAGAAATCTTGAGTGTCAACCTTGCAGCTTATGCAATGGAGATCTGTGATTGCTTAAGTTACTTGTTTGATCTTTAAGAGCAAAGACAATATACTAAGATGTTGTTTCTCTTATCTTTTCAAAAGTGTTAAATGAAGAGGAGTAGCTGCATATTTAAAGGCTTTTGGGTTTAATGATATTTATCTTATCATCTTGATGATTAATGAACAAGATGAAGCTTACTCATGTCATAGTTACCCTAAATGAACTTGCTAATGGGTTAAGGCCAATAGTCATTCTCCTAAGTACATGAGCCTACTTGAAAAAAGTTGGATACCCATGGACTAGCTTAATGATCCCTATTCCAAGCTTATCAAGCTAACTCTCTCAAAGTTATCCCAAGTATTAATTGGACTGCTTAAACCTTATAATGTCACTTAGCTCAATGAGTTAAGTTTAAATAAATAATAGATTTAACCCAATAATTAATATGGCAAATTTCAATCCTCCTATGTGCTTTGTGATTTGGATCTTCATTTCTTTTCTAATATTTAATATCTATAGATCGAGTTACCTCTTCCAAATCTCATGATCTAGGGGGGTTTTAAGGTTTTTTTTTTTTTTTTCGAGTGTTAGATAATATTTGTATCATAAGTTGATATTTAGTTAAACTTTGGCGATGAGGAATACCACGTCAATGCCTCACGTGCACAAGGTGGTGTCACTTGGTACATAAATTATTAATATATATATTGGTCAAATAATCCAGTATCGCGTCGCGTGCAATTGGTAAAGAAATGGGAGTTTGTCGAATGAACTTAGATTGGATAATAGTGTGAACATGCCAAAGTTCAACTGTATATTACTTTAATAGTTTTTCTTTTTAATCATATTACTTTCATTTTGACTATAAAAACGTCGAAATGTGTGATTCCAAGACGCAGGGGAGGTTGAAGTAGGAGATTTGCATTTCCAACACAGCGCTTAGATTTAATGAGGCAGTGGGTAGAAGACATTATCCCAATAAATAATATTTTATAGATATAGTGAAACTCCCCAAATTAAAGTTGAAACCATTAAATGATAAAAAGGACATTTAAGTAAATAATAAGTAAAAAAAGTAGCTTAAAAACCTAAGTTTTAAAGATAAAAGTTATTCAATGGTTTTATAACTTATTAATATAAATATTCGTAATTTTTAACCTTTTTAGTCATGATAATTTCTAGTCTATTTACATTGGTCTAGCATTAGATCTTCTGATTAATTAATTTATTTTTTTCTCTTAAGCCGGACTCTCTCTCTTGTTACTTTCACTTATTTATTTTTTATCTGTGATTCTCATATCTCTTCCTCACGTTTTTCTTCCTTTCACACCATGCTCCCATATAGCTTTGTCGGCGAATGGGAACAGACGGAAGCTGCGGTTGGTGAAGAAGTGATGAGGAGGAAGTACAAAGGACAACAACTAGACAATAAGAGAAACAGAAAAATTATGTACCTAGAACTGGTTGAAAGAAGACGATCTTATCAATTATCATAATCAAGTCAACAAAGCTCAGCTTGCCTCATCTCACTACCTTCCATTTCCAACACGTCTTAAAATGCGCTCAATTTTGTTTCTATCGCCCTCCGTGTATATATATATATATATTATGAACAAGGTGAATTTGTCTATACCATGCAATCGCCGTGATACGAAGATTCTAACTACATATATTCTAAAATTTCCAACATTAAACTTCATAATTTTGTCGTCCAGTCCCATCTTTCTTAGGGTATATATATATATAACCTCGTTATTATTGTGACTACACAATGAATAAGAGAATTACGTGTAAACGCGCATCGACTTACGTTTTGGATAAGTTAATCTAAGAATATATATTATATGACACGATATGAAACATTACATTGTCTATAAAGTGACATTTCGAACATCCAATGTCAAACTCAAGCGTGTACGAGACGAAGAGCAATGAGATCAAGGAGGAGAACTCATAGTTTGAGGAACGGCTACGGCATATCTAGACATATTGGAAGAGAAGAGAAGCATGGCAGTGTGGATCAGGTCTATTTTTTCCACAGTCGCGTGTATTTATTCTATAATTTATTTTCAAGACTCAAAGTTCAAACCTTCACAGGGCATGCTGTCTATATACCTCTCTGATGATGTATGATATGATTAGAGTGTTTGACCAAGAAATTTTTCTCCCATTATTTAATGATGGGAATGCAATTGTAATGGTGTGTTTGGTAGCGCAATTCCCAAAGACTATACATTTTATAAGACAAACTATCGTATTAAAGTGTCTAGAATTTATCCTCGACATTTCCTTATCAATTGTCTAAGGTAACAATAATTTCAGGAAAATTATTTTTGAATATTTTATCGTTGTTGCTAAATAATTTTTGAGGTCGTTAAAAAGTTTTCCTGATTAATCTCAGATTTTATGGTAATTTGTGGCTTAAGTAGTATGAAAGATGGGAAGGAACTTGTAGTTTAAATTAATGGAAAAGAAAATTCAAAAGATGTGGAAAGGCTTGAGTAATATGAGAATTGTCCACACTAGATCGGTTTCTTTCTGATTAATTTCAATTCTACAGGGGTTTTACAGTAGGTCATCCAGAGCGAATCCTGGTTCACCAATGGATGGGAGCCTAATTTTCGACCTACTATAGTTACCCTAGATATGGTGGCTATACAAGCAAGGAGTATTATTTATCTTTAGCCACTAGGAAAATAAGAGAAGCACACATTGTGTGCATGTACACTTTAATATTCCAATAGTACACATCATTATCATCGATGAAGTATCATATAGGTAGCGTTTGGTTGGCATTAGAATTCGGTACTGGACAGGACAACATTTTTTATCCACCGTTTAGTTGCCACCCATAAAGAAAGTACTAGACAAAACATTAATATAGTACTAGACAAAATCAGATATATTTATACCATGTGTAATTCGGTACAAAAAATCTAGTACTAGACAAAAACACCATTTTTGCGAAATTCCCAATTTAGCTTTCATCCTTCTCCTGTTAATCAGCCCCCTTCTACTTTCCTTTTCCTTCTTTCTAAAAGTAAAGAACCCTCAGCACTGCACCCGGAATGAGGACGTATAAGAGCTCATCGGCGCCGCTCCTTCACTATCACTCGTCATGTAATCGGCCAGAAGTTCAACCATCATCGCCATCAGGTTCGTATGGTTTCATTTCTTCTCGATTTCTTGCTTCCTTTTCAAATGCATCGTGATTGTTTAGGGTTCGTATGATCATCGTCATCACCTTGTTCCATCATCTTCTCCCTTGTTTACGGTTCGAACTCTCGCGGGGAAACCCCATGTACTTAGCAGGCACACACCTTTCTTCTGTGATCAAAGTTCATCTCACCTTCATCTTCATGGAAGGATGAGCTATCCGTTAGTTATCCATTCTTCATCAATGATTTCCTCACTTGACATCGGAGATGATGAAACATGAGCTGTTATTGTGCTATAATGGGTGCCTTAATTTATATGAGCTCTCAGCTGCCATTTGACAAAACCAGTCTATGGCTTAATACATTAAAGATTTTGAGTATTTGGTTAAGGAGATTCTTGAAGAATTGTTACTTGGCTATTTCTCAAACTGATTAAGATGATATTTGATTGTGGGTGCAGACTTGTGCATTAGCCAACAATGCCAGAGCTATGAAATTGGCCTTTGATGTTAAGGAAGAGTTGCGATAGATTGGGGGTGATTGTAAAGGTGACCATCATGTCTGGCACTCTACTTCTGATCATGTCTATGGTGGCGGTGCAGTGCTCATGTCCATGGTGACTGGGCTGGGCAATCTGAGTTTTGGTGAATGATTCATGATGCTTGTGTGGGAGGGGAGCAGAGTTCTTCTCTTTCCAGATTGCCCCTTCTGTGAATTCCAAATTGGGGGTTGTTCAGCAAGTAGCTCTGGTGTGCCCACAAAATCTACCCATAGTTGATGAGCTCCAATTGCTTTTTAGTCTCTACTAGCACTCAAGTACAAAAGGAAAAAGATAACTATTATGGAGCAAAAAGAAAAAGGGTTGTGCTTTAGGTGTGATCAACCCTTTCATCTTCTTCATTAATGCGTTAAGAGGATCTTTTGCCTCATAATTTTGGGAAGGGATCATCTTGAAGATGCCATGGATCTTTATTAGAGCAGTGTAATTAAGAAAACAAGACTCCAGTTGGTAGTTGCATGGTTATTTGACCTAAGGACAAGTTGATTCATTAGGAGGCAGCATTGTTATGATTGGAAATAGTCACAAATCCAGTCATTAAAGTAGCAGTTTACATATCTGGAAGTACTTATTTATTTGAGGGAATAATTTGTTTGGTAGTTATGTTTGGTGTTTAGATGGAAATTAGCTCTATAAATAAGGGGCAGGAGGAGAGAGAGGACATTCAACTCAGTTTTTACTTTCGTCTCTAGATAGAACCTGCTCTATAGGAGCTTAAAGCTCTTAAATTTAGGAGCATATTTCTCTGGTTTAGGTCTAAACCATCAATTAAGGTTTGTATATAGTGGTTTCTGATAATCCCATCTTATTGCCATTTTTGGTTTTTTTATCTACCCAAGTGACCTATGTTAACAGACATGAACACAACTATAGAGTCCGTGGTGACTATTGTGCTGTGTTGTAATTGGACTATCATGAAAGCAATATTCTAATATGATTGTATACAATATTCTAATTTTAAGCTTCCCCAATGCTTACACTTGTAACATATTGTTGTGGAGTCATGGAAATGTTGCTCTTGGGAATCTAGGAAACGCATTTTATTTGTTTGCTTTTTGCCTTACACTATAGATTCGTTTACAGTCATGGATAGTAGAGATAAAAAAAACTAAACGTTCTTGGAGCCAAGTTGAGGAAGAAACGTTATTGATAGTGCTGGAGGAGTTAGTCGTTTAAGGATACAAAGGAGAAAAATGGCACTTTTAAGAATGGGGCTCATGAAGAAGCTTTAAAAAGGATGAAAAGTCACATTCCAGAAATCAATCTCAATGTTAGGCAAATTGTTAACAAAATGAAGAGGTGGTCAATGAAGCTGGCAAAGGTTGTTGACATGATAAATACTAATGGTTTTAGGTGGGATGATGTCAAAAAATGTGTTATAGTTGATAGTGATGTGGTCCTTGCCGAATACATGGAGGTAAAATCGGCATTATCTTTATTTTGAAATATACTCATTTTTTAAAAGTTAATTCTTTGTTGTTATAATAACTATTTCTATTGTTTTGTAGAAACATCCGAAGGTTGGTAATCATGCCAACAAGGAATTTAAAGAGTTTGAAACACTTCAAGGGATATTTGGAAAGGATAGAGCAAATGGCAAAAGGGCTGAGACACCAGCAGATGTGACACAGGACTTACAAAATGAGGGTGAGGATACTTTTGATGAAGATATGGAATCAAAACAAGTGCCATAGTCTATTGAAGCCTCCAGCTATGCTTCACGTGATCCATTTGTGCGACCGACTCGCAAGCGTCCGATGGCAAAATATGCTGTAGAATTTATATCTACGTTTCAAAAGAGCATAAGTAATGTTAGGAGTGATTTTGCTTTACTTGTAGGAAAATTTGCTAATCCTGCTAAGGACGATGTTGTTGCAGAGTTGAAAACGTTAGGATTGTTGGAAAATGAAGAGTTGGATGTTCTTATGCAAATGGCAACAAATCCACAATATGAGAAGTTTTTTTGGAGGCTCCAAGGAGAACAACGCCTAACATTTGTTAGGTGAATTATCGGTTGATGTAAAACATGTTTGCAGTATTTATGTGATTGAGACTTCTTTCATTAGCTTTGTATTATCAAACCTCTCTACCCTGGTTTAGTACCTTGTATGGTTAAATTTGTTTTCATATTTTGTAGAAGTTGTAACCTCATATATCTCCTGCAACAGAGTTGGCAAATTTTCTATTAGATGTAGTTGGCATGTCATAATCATAGAAACTACTTTAACTATTCCTTCATATGATTATTATCTTATCTATGTCATTTATATCTTGTCCTTATGAAATATAAAAGTAATTGATGTTCCAATCTAATCGATCTAATTTGTGGATAGATTTTGGAATTTTCAAGTCCTTCAGTGACTTATTCAAAGTGATTGATGGATATGTGGATATTTCAGTGTAAAAGTATTTCATGTCTTCAGTGACCTACTCAAAATCATAAATAACGTATTATGTTATTAAATATAACATAATTTTTTTCCCTAAAATATTTAATATAATATATTAAACCTTCAAATCATTTTTCCTTATAATAATATCAAATATATATAAATAACTATGATATAATTAAAAATGACAAAATTGTCAAATTTACTATATTCAGTCCAGTACTTTGCAATTCCAAACACTGGACAGCACCAAAAGCCTTCTCCATTAATTAAAAAGAGCAAAACTATCAAATTTACTATGTTCAGTCCAGTACTTTGCAATTCAAACACTAGACAACACAAAAATCCTTATCCAGTACTGAATAAACCAAATGTGGTACAAAAATATTTTTTGTCCAGTCCTTCTTATTTTGTACTGTTCAATACTCCTTGTTCTGTCCAGTACTAGCAACCAAACGGTACCATAGTGTGCAATATGAGGGACTGCTCAGCCTTTGCACATGTTGTGGATGTGTGGGACACAAAAATGCTTTATGTTCAAAGAAGGACCAGAACAAGTGTAAACAGAATGAAGAGGAGAGTAACGTGAGAAAACAGGAGAAGAAAAACAACAGTTAGAAGAGGAAGATGGAGGTAAATAAAGAGTCAAGGATTCGATAACCTATACAATAATGTAGGATAAAACCCGGCCAAACTGCAATATAGAGACTAGATTAAGGAGATTTATGAAACTAACACTACAGGGCTTAACCAACCTCATAAACCCTGTCAATCTTCTTTTTACTCTATCTACTGTTACCGTTATTCCTAATTTGTTCAGTGCAATCATTTGATTGCATCACTTGAATATTTTGTTGCATTTGTTGCTATTAACCCTGCACTATTCCAACCTGGGTTTCAATTATGTTCACCAACTATTAATCCATAAAGATGCTATTAGGATAGGTTTGAGACATATTTTATAAAATCTGAATCCAACCTATTATTCATGACTTGTCCCGAAACCCTATAGGGTTTTTATTTAATAATTAAAATCTACCTCATCAAAATAGCCATAAACCTATGACCTAACTTGCCACAATAATTTGTACAAAGCATTCTCATGTAAAATAAAGAGACAAAGTATTATCAAGACTTCTGTAATTTGTTTTTATCGTTTATGGAAACATATATTAGAAGTAAAGTGATGACATGTTATATAATGGTATAAATTGCTTACATGAGAACAATTATATTAAATATGATCACCTACAATTCTAATTATCATAAAATAATCTCGTAAATATATTATTGAATCACACTTGAAAATTTGAAATTCAATGAAATAAATTTCATTAAATTCTACTTAAAAGCTATTGCAATAGGGAGATATACTATACAAACATTTATTCAAATTCTAAATTAAATAAAGCTCAACTTCTCAATCACATATTTCTATAAGTTTATGATACAATTCACTAAATTTCAAAAAGTAACTAAAGTTTATCTCATTCTCTTTCTAAATGTTCATCAAAATTAAATGAAGTTCAACATATTTTCTTTCTCAATTATATTTGTATCTACAAGGAGGAAAAAAAATTCCACATAATAGATTATCAAAGATATGAGACTAAGGAATGCAAATTTGGCTAGGAAGTGGGAATAGTAAGATTAGCCAATAGAAATAGTTAGGGTTCCATAGACTTTAACAAATATATTAAAAAAAAAAAACTAATCTTCTTTTATGTGATGTGATAGGATAGTAGGTCACAATCTTTGACTTTTGAACTTTGAATTTGAAAATATTATAATATAACATTTTTTAGTGGATTAAGTTTTTCTATCAAGTTTTTTTCTTAAACTTAAAACCCTATAGAGTTCTAAAGTAATACTCAAACCCATCTTAAAACCTTCTAGGGTAGGGGATCGGGCAAATCAGATACCTTATGATGACCCATATGGTGACATCCCTATTCATCTATCCTTGAAGCATCATCTTGTTGAGGTTATGGTGCCTCAAGCTCTTGTCATTTAGCAACATAACAAGCAATTCCCTTATCTCTCCTAGACAACTTATATAAACAAACACATGGGGAAACAAGAAAGAAATTAAGGTAAATTCCCTAATTATAGCTATATATAACATCCATATAAGTTGAATATCCAATTAAAGTACCACGCAAACATAAATATAAATCTAAATTCAAACTTTCAACATATCAACATGCATATAGCTTGAATCTTCTACATGTATGAATTTTGAAAACGATAATGGGCAAAAATAAATCAAAGTGTTTTAAAGCAAGACTCAATTGCTTTCTAACTACACTTGCTCTCACCATCCTAAAGATCAATTTTTCTAGAACTTTTAAATATATGTTTTGATACCAACTAAAACTTTATTCCTTGAGATCAACAAGTTGTGCTCTTACACGTGGCAAGAACATACGAGCTTCTAAAGCCCTACTTATTAAATTTACATGCACACTTATACACACAAAGCTATACTCAAGTTACCTACATCTCACTCATGGCAACCTCTTAATCGCAACTAAAAATCAACACTTAAGAATGTGGTTGTTAAAAGAGGTATTCTACCTAGAATCTCTAAGAGGTATATAGAATCGAATCGTAAAATCATAAAGTATTACAACCTATGTGAATTAGTTTTCATAAACTAAAAATAAATTTATGATAATAAATGAGAAATTTACAATATATGATGAAATAATAAAATTCATCATAAATTTGAGTCACAATATACATTTAATATAAATAATTATGCATAAATCATTATTATTTATTTATTTATTTGCTAATAAGCATAAATCATTATTCAATTACATGAAATTACAACACAAGTGTAGATACAAATTATTGTAACATAAATCATTACAATAAGAAGATAAAACTAAAACAAATAGTTAACCGCCTTATAATTACCAAAACTATTACTATTTTTCCATCACTATAGTGAAAAGATATTGGAGTTGAAGTCATAATGAATAGAGAAGTGGAAAAAAGAAAAAAAAGCTAAGATTGAGTTGTTTGAATGAGTGAAAAGGAGACGGAATTCTGAATGTATATATATTTTCCTATGTTGAATCATGATTGAAGGTTAAGGAAAAACAATGAAAGTTTGTAATGGGCATATTTAAAAGCCCATTAAGTAAGAGTATAAGCTTATTAAAAGAAAAACTCTAAAATGCATAAAATCACATAATTCTTGACTGAATTAGGATTTTACTCAATTCTAAAGATATAAATTAGGATTCTATTCAATTTTACTCAAAAAGGATTTTTTTTATGAGATTTAATTAAAGAAAGCCTTGTAAAATCATAAAATCATATAAATGTAAAATTTAAATTGAGATTTTGATAACTATATTTAAAAATATATAATTAAAAATTAAGATTCAACACTTAAAAATAATCAAAAATCACTTTTCTAAGGTCCTTATTCTACCAACATGTGAGGATGGTCAACTAGAGGTCTTACCATTTAACCATTAGCCTCTATAGGATAGAGCAAGTAAGTTACTAGCTTAACCGGTCAAATGCCTTGATGGGTGGTAGATAACACCTCATCAATGGTCGAATTTGCCCTCGTAAGTTCCCCAATAATTGATCCAAATGATGTTATTCGACCAACAAAACTTTATAACACAAAATGCCCAGGAACCATAATTGTATATCCAAGATACATAAAAAAAAAAAGAAAGAAAGAAAACAACTCAAATAAAATTTAAACACATAATTAACCTCTTTTCCTTTTAAATTGTCATCTCATCATAGCATAAATGCTTTATAATTATGCATTAACCAAATACTAGGTTTTGTAATCCCAATTATCAAAATCCTAAGTTAGATTTTTAACTCATCAATTGAATGGTTAACTTTCATACACGTGAGTTCAATCTTGACTTTTCCACTAAACTCCAAATAGAAGGGTTGTTTACTAGTCTTTTTGATCAAGACATGAAAAGAATACACAAGATTCAAAAGACTATGCCACAAGCCATAAATATGCTTCTCAAGATGACGGATCATGACATGACCACGACTCACCTTGATTACTTTCCAAATCCAAAATTGTACACAAATACAACAAAATTTAAGAAAAGAGAAATAACGAGATGAAAGGGGAAACAATCATTTCTTTTTCTTATACTGCTTCCTCTTGAAAATGGTAAACGCATTAGCGTTTCTAAACGATGAGGATGGCACCATTAAGTGGAGAGTGAGAGAATTTTTCCAAATTTTCTAAAAAAGTGAAAGTGAAAAGAAATAACCACTTTAGTTCCTTATATAGAGAAAAGGGTGACTTTTTATTATACTATCCCTCATTTTAAGATATTTTTGAGGCGTTTTACCAACATTTTGATGCATAAATCACAATAAACAAAAAAAAAAAAAAAGGTCCCACAATCATCGACTGATAAATATTTATCCAAATTAATTAGGATAACCAAAAGAAAAGAAAAAAAGAAGAAGAAGAAATTAGCATGCTATTTGCTATAATGGTAAACACGCTGCAGTAATATTTATTAAAAATAGAAAATATAATAAATCTATAAAACGGTAGCAAAGGAAGAAAAAGGATGGGTGAAATAAAAGGGAAGAAGAGGCCTACAATTATTAAGAAAAGGTGAGGGGGAAAAGAAATTTAGGGTACCAAATGCAATGCAGGTTATGTCATCTTAATTTTAACACCGAGTTCATGAAATGGGTGTGTGTTCCAATGAAAAATAAGCAAATAATTCGATATCTTATTTTCATAACAGATTTTAGCCTTACAATCATGTATATATATATATGTATGCCTTAACGCAACAATCTACCTTGAAGTCGCTAAAGTTAAAAGCAAGAGTGAATAACCCACATAAAAGTTACATTTTATAGTGACCAAGTTAGTAACCTTCAGTAGCATAATTATTCGTTGTATTAACATATCTACTTATCTACATCATTTAGGTCCATGGGAACATGCACAATTAAATAAAAATTTCTACCAAAGATTATATAAGAAGGGGTGGACTTAGTGAATCCGTTTCAAACTATTTCTTTTTCTTTCGTAAGAGAGGGGAAAGAGAGAGAAGGCATAGGGAAATTAAGGCCTTGCGAGTCTCATGAACTGTGGAATCGTGTTGGGTTTCTATTGTTGGGGTTGGGAGTTCTTAACGGCCCTTCTACTCTTCTCCCTCATCTATTTTGATCACTAGAGAGAGTTCAAGTTCAAGCCATCCTGACTAATAAACTCTCCATCATCTTGTGTTATATATATTCCTCTTCTTTTTCTTCTTCCTCTCCTCTCTCCCCTCCTTCGGTATAAATATAAGTTCGTTGGTTAAGATAATAATAATAAAGCTCTGATGGAAGATTTATGCCAAAAGGGGTTGATGGGATATGTAAGGAAATCCACACCGCCACCGTTCTTGTTGAAAACCTACATGCTTGTGGAAGATCCGGCCACGGACGACGTCGTATCTTGGAATGCCGAAGGGACGGCATTTGTCGTATGGCAGCCGGCGGAGTTTGCACGAGATCTTCTTCCCACACTCTTCAAGCACAGCAACTTCTCCAGCTTCGTCCGACAGCTTAACACTTATGTATGTTGATTTTTATTTTATTTTTTTTCTTCATTCTTTTTCGTACTGAGCAAAAAGTTTCAGTTATTGTCATGTAAGAACCTGGTTTTATTTCCATTTTTTATGATTCATGAATATAGCAAATGAAGGAAAAAGAAAATCGAATAGCCAGAAGTACTTCCTTATTCATTTCATGGAATAAATATGATTCATCTAATATAATAATTTACTATGACTTTGGGTGAGAGTTAATGGTACATATAACAGTGGGATAATAGCTTGCTATTCTTCAGAATCCTTGTAGCGTGGGGAAAAATAAAAAATGAATCAAATTTCAAAAGATTGTGCACAATACTAAGATTTTACTTAAAATTATAATATTTGCTTGGAGTAAAACCAATGAGGCGTAAAATAATAATTAAGCATGCACACACGAAGCAATTTGACTGACAGTGAGTTCATTCCTTAAAAGCTGTCTTGTCCAATTCTACTTTTGTTCACACTTTATAATTCTATCCATCCCTTTTTAACTTTTCCATAGTCATCGGCACCATTAATGTTATAGTTCTAGTTCTAGGCCACCATAAGTGGTGGCGTCGCGTCTGTTGGAAAGCATATAGATCTATGTTTCACAAATGCTGTATAAATTTAACCTTGTATGCGCAAGAGCAGGGAAACAAGACCTAACGTGCCTGGTTTCGGTTAATTTAGTCATCAATAATTGTGCTAAGGCCAATAGCTCACAACACATATAAGTAAATATTTTGAGTTACTTTTGTCTTTTATCTACTTTGTAAATCGAATAAAAAATATTATAGTTTTTCTTCAATCCAATACTATAAAATTATAATAACTTATTTAAACTTTAAAATATACTTATATCCATCTCCATATGCATCAAATGTTATAACTTGCATTGATTATAATATATATCCTCTATTTGTACTTAAGAACAATGGTTGATCCATTTTATTGTAATTATCACCCTTAAAAATATTTTGACATGTCTTTACTTATGTGTAAACTGGAAGGAAGAGAAAAAGAAGGCGAAATGGACTCCTTGATCATATCATCTCTCTCTCTTTCTTTCTTTCTTTTTGAAATATGGTATAGTGGTATTAGATTGAATATTGGGTTTCTAATTATATTTATCCTCCGGTTCTGTCGACATGTGCCAAAGATGCATAATATTTGGCCGTGGTCATTTGTCTTTCTTACTTTCGTATGTCATAAATTGGATGTTATTTCAAAGAACCACAGTAAGCAGCACCAAGTTTTTGACCAGCCTGACTGACTTTTTTTTACTAAAAACAATAATAATAGTGATAAGATAACGCTGCCATGGTTGACTTTCATGAATCCCAATTAATATAATGCTCACTCTCCATTTCTTTTCCATACCGATCAATTGTGGAATTCAATTGTTTTTCTTTGACTTATAAATCCAATTAAAACCCATTTTTTTATTATTTATCTATCTAGTTAAAGTAAATCTAATGGTATCCTTAAAAGGAGCCTCCAATCACGCTAAACAAGTCTAAAATAAAAACCTTTTTAACTTTCTAAAATCGATTACTTATTTCATGAAAATATAAATGTAGAGAAATATATGAATCTTTCTCTCTCTTTTTCTTTTTATATAACAAGTGTTTTTGAAACATTTGTTAATATTTTTTTTAAATATAATTATTTTAACAAATTATGGAAACATTGACCATCGGTTCCTTATTTTAATATGGATGGATATTAATTACCTTTTGATTTACATGTTAAACATGGAAAAATTCTAGGGATTTCGCAAAGTAGCCACAAGCCGATGGGAGTTCTCCAACCACAATTTTCGAAAGGGTGCAAAGGAGCTATTATGCGAGATCCGCAGAAGAAAGGCCTGGGCCCACAAGCACTATCCAGGCCCGGCCCAAAACCAGACTCAATCACAACCGCACGATCCTCAAGTAGAAGAGGAAGATCAACGGTCGTCATCGACTTCATCCTCTGCATCCGAGTACAACCTTCTCTTTGACGAGAACAAACGTCTAAAGAAGGATAATGGGGCTTTGAGCAATGAGCTTACGAGCATGAAACTCAAGTGTAAGGAGCTTTTTGACCTGGTCACTAAGTGTGCCGAGAGAGATCAGAAAGTCAACCAAAAGGACGAAGAAAGACACGAAGATGCGCCTAAGCTGTTCGGAGTAAGACTGGAACTTCATGGGGACAAGAAGAGAAAAGTAGCAGTAGCAGGTGCAGGAGATAAATGTTAAGAGGTAGCACAAGTGCAAAGTGTTTTATGGTTTCTCGGTCGTGGAAATGACTCTCCGGTCAATGAAAAGACGAAATCATGCAAATTATCATTGGACTTACGTTACGTCGGTAGGATTTTTAAGTAGATAGGAGATGGATGGAGCAGATACAGTAATAATTATTACTCGTAAATCACTGGTGTTCTTGGCGGGGAATAATAAATTAAGTGAAGGAGTTACCTTCCGAAGGAGGTAGAAATTAGTATGATATTTACAAAAGAGTTGTTGCTGTTCCCTGTGTGCATACATGTGAATTAGGAAACATGTGCCTTGACAGCTTCCAGTAATCCTAGTACCCTCGAAAGGTTTGTTGGTTATGTGCAGGAGCACCGTACGCGACGATGCATGTTTTATTTTATTTGCACCTTCTTTCATTCAAAGACAGAGTATCAAGTTTTCAATTAAAAAAAAAAAAAAAAATGTCCTTACATACTAGAAGAAAATGAGACTCGGGAATGGAAATATCCGTCCCAGCACTTCAAATGCTGATTTTTGCCTACTTCATCCACAACAAAAGACCTGCAAATTAGGAGCCAAAAGATTTACATCACCTTCAATATCATTCTAAAGTGCTACAGAAAACATCCAATAGATCAACCCGAGGATCCATCTATGCATGTATCCTCACACATGAGCAAAAATTCTCAACCACAATAGCAATAAACCATCATTCAATAGATTTCAACAACTTTCAAACTTCAAACCATATGAGATAATGGATAAATAACTAAACGGAGAAATTGAAAGTTTTAATTACATATACAATTGTATTTATATAGACATACACAAATCATCTATAGAGTAATGGAGAAAAACATATAATCTAATATGTAGCGAAGGCTATCTCTTCCTCTATCGCCTAAATGTATGCACAACTTGAACATTTGGCATAGGGTCAAGCTAATACTACATTAACTAATTCAAATTTATTTGTATAATTTGAGTGTCATCTAACCTAAACCAGGTGAGCTGTGTAGAGAAGCCATGTGGAAAGGAATGAGAGTGGGCTCAACCTAAGTGAGATCCTCACCTATATCACCATCGCTATGTCCAAGTCGTCTCTTACATCTTCCATGCTTTCATATGATTGTAAATTTTAATACCAAAATGTCAAATATTTCATACCTTAGCCCAGTGATATATCTAGTAATAGTTTGCCTTTTCGACATGTTTGCCTCACACCTAATGGACATCATCTCAAATTCTCCAGTGTAGTTATTTATACTCATATTTCCTTGCTTCAATGATTGCATTTGGAGGTACATCTTGTCTTGGTAATGATGTGGAATAAACCTCTTCTACATTAAACTTTCATGTGCAACCACATCCTGACTTCTTCTTCCCTATCTTTCATCCTCTAGGCCTTCACATTCTCCCACCACAATCCTATATATCCTGTTTGTTCAAAAGAAGTCTGTCTCATCTTTTTTCGCTCATCAAGGTCATAACAAAGAAAATGTCTTCTTGACTTTATATTCCCAATCTAAGTAATTATTAGGTGATCTACTGCCCGTAGAAGTAGAAATCTTGATTTTGATCATATCTAACCCTAAATTAATATTATTATGATCTCCTCTTCTATTTCCCTTATGATTATCAACATGGTTTTGATGTTTGCTATTAACTTCAAAATTATCATCAATACTCTCCTCCCATTCTTCTTGTGCTCTTATGTCCTCACCTTGACCATTTGCTCTAGGAATGTTTTATCTCCTCTCCTTATTTTTCTCTCCATTCATTAAATATTGCACTAACACTGTTAAATTGAAAATTTGTTCTTTGAGAGCATTCCACTACCTCACACTAACACTCCTCCTTGTAGAATTTTTTCTATTATTCCAAAAACCCCTTCTACCATTGCTGCTAACACTCTCAACTAATATCTTTTAATACTCTTTAACAAGGTATCTCACAAAGTAGTAATTCAATAGTCAAACCACCTCCCTATCATACTATTTATTTTCACCCCAACCAAATAAAAAGAGCAAGATATTGCAACTTACTAAATCTAAAGTCCACAAACCTAACTCTGATACTAGGATCATACGAGAAGGATCCACTTATAGGATTACTCAATAATTGGTAAGAAAACATGATTACTATTATATTAATGTTATGCACAATATATAATAATCTAAGAAGAGTAACCACAATCTATTGCCAATAAATAGATTGATAAGACTAAATCAATAGAGAAATGATCTTTAAACTCTCGTAGGAGTTCTCAAAATAACAAAAGTCAACAGGCATTTACAAAATGATAAAATAAACCTATGAATACTAAACCTTAGTCTAATGGCAAAAGAGTAAATAAGATAAAAATAAATAAATGTCGTGTGCATGAAACTCTTATGTGCTCATGGTCAAGTTCATGGTCATGAACTTGGCTGTAATCCTCTTAGTTTCCTCCTTAAGTCTTCATCACAATTGTGTTTCTCATAATGGGGTACATGTTGATGTTCACACCTAGGTACATGGGCATGTACTAGGCTGTGAATCCTGCTATTAACTTTGAAACACACATTTTTCCAACTTCTTAACTCAAATTCAATCCCCTTCTCCTTCTTAGCAATTGGATGGTACCTACTATGACCCCAATTCCTATCGTTAGATGATAAAAGATGGATGTGCTTATAGGATTACTTAATAATCGGCAAGAAAACATGATTACTATTATATTAATATTATGCACAGTATATAATAATCTAAGAAGGGTCGCCACAACCTATTGCCAACAAATAGATTGATAAGACTAAATCAATAGAGAAATGATCTCTGAACTCTTGTAGGAGTTCTCAAAATAATAAAAGTCAACAACTGTCTACAAAATAATAAAATAACCCTATAAACACTAAACCCTAGTCTAATGGAAAAAGAGTAAATAAGATAAAAATAAACAAAAGCTATGCACATGAAACTCCGATGTGTTCACGGTCAAATTCATGGGCATGAACTTGGTTGTGATTCTCTCCGATTTCTAGATTTTCTCCTTTAGTCTTCATCAAGATCGTGTTTCTCATAATAGGGTACATATTGATGTTCACACCTAAGTAGTTGGGTGTGTACTAAGCCATAAACCCTACTATTAACTCCAAAATGTGCATTTTTCCAACTTTACTTGAATATGATCCCCCTATCCTTTTTAGCTATTACATGGTACCTCTTTGAACCCCAAGCCTTATCACATTAAGCTAGTTCAAGCAAGTTATCAACTATATGCTATGCATGATTAATCCTATGCAATGCAACATTTTGCAAGGAAAATACACATACGTCTAAATATATAATAACATAAGATACCAAGTACTTACATCCATGACATGGTCCTATAACCCATGTACCACCTCTCTTTGCTTTCAAATAAGTACTTAAGCCAAAAAAGTGAATGTAACCTTCTTACCATTTCCTTTAGATTCTCTCACAATAGCCTCTAAGGTAGATTGTAGTCCTTGCACTCTCTGGGAGATGATGGCTATAATGATGTTGATTCACCCGAAGTCTTGCAAATTCAAAATTTTATAGATACTTCTAAAGTTAAGCTAATCTCACCCCATGCATTCATGAAAGTATGTGTCTAAGTACTCCACCAAGAGACAAGTGCAAACCACATTTTCATATCCTCTATATGAGGAAAGTTAAGGTCAAAAGTAACGATTATAGAATGGTAGACTTTTTCTTTAGTTAAAGTTGCTTCATATATTGGATTGTCTAAAATATGCTTCACATAGTCATGCCAGCCAATTGCCATCTAAAATGTAGTATAGAGCTCTCTCTATGTTGAGGTTTAGGTTCATCATTTATGAAATGCAGTTTCACTTTAGTAGGAGGTTGCACATAAAGATCGTACTTCTTTATGCTTTTTCTAAAAAAAAAAAAAAATCTTTAGCAATTGTCTCATCTCACAACAAAAAAATTGGTTTTAGGTAGTAGATTTCAAGCAATGACTAAACAACTTGTAGCCAACTATATATATATATATATATATATATATAATATAATATATATTATAATTTAATTTAATGTAGGGATTAACTCCCTATATATATATATATATAGTTTGAAACTAAAATTGCAAGATGGAACATTGTGAAAATAGTTGTTGTTGTTGTTGTTGTTATTTAGAGCTATAGTAGCAACTATCTCTTTGCAATAAAGGTAAGTCTACTATATACAAGTTTCTTGGTCAATGGGAAAGTCAACTTGTTTTATTGCAACAACACAATTACTGCTATAGGTTGCATGCAACGACATAGTTGCTACTATGGGCACCTATAGCAATTGGTTCACTATAATAGATTGGTCAACCTTCTCACTAACCAATGCATATAAAATCAACTAGAAAGCACAACTTTATATAAAAGTATTATTAATACATGAAAAACCGCCATCATAATTAATTAATCACCAACATAGGGCTTATGATAATCCATGAATCACCAAATCACAACCAAATTTGTATCAAATGTAAAAGTACAAAACATATTGCTATCATCAACTTATCATTTACCATCATTTTCATTATGTCATATTAACTTAGAAATTGATAAAAATTATGGAAGAGAGAGATAAGCATATTATATAATACTCGTTTTGAAAAAAAGCGTGACTTTGTTTAATTTTTTATTTCTTTTATTTTAATTTGTGCAAGTTTGCAAGCTAACCAAATCCACAAGAAGTTAGCCCACTTTAATCTAAAGGTTAGGTAAGCTGGGTCAACACAGTCTACATTTTAAATGGATAGAAATTTTCAACCTTAACCAATTTTTTTTTTTTTTATTCTTTTTGGGTGAGGGGATTAAATAGGTTAAGTTGTGTGACCCGCCTCACTTACATAGCTCTACCGATGGCCTTTATGAGTTGATTGTTGAATCCATATAGATCGTGACCATACAATTTGAGCATGGTTTGTAGGATGCTTATCTAATCAAATACCTTTATGAAGATAATGTCTACGAAGCTCTCGTTGTCAACCAAGATTTTATGTATCTCGTAGTTGGCAATCTAAGTTTGAATTACTGAGGCATCATCATAAGGGGTGACTACTAGTTCAAGATCCTCATTAGAAAAAAGAAAAAGAAAAGAAAAGATAGGAGCACTAGTTTTGGCCTTCTTGCTATCGAAACTAAAGATTTTCTAGAAATGGTTGAACTTAGCATGGGTCTAATCCTAAAAAGCATTCACCCTTCGATAGTTGATCCTCTAACTATGGTATGGATTGTTCCATATGCCATACATTGTTCTACATTCAAAGGTTTAGCACATTTGTCGTTTAAATGACCATGCTTGACCTTTTGGTCTGCTTCAGCATTTTACTCCTTCATATAACCCCATTGAATTAGGTCCTCAAGGGAGTTTTTCAGTTGGAGACAATCATTTATGTTATGTCCCCTATCTTGATGGAATGTGCAACATTTATGTGGTACGCCTTTCCCTGATGAGTGGCCTATACCATAGTGACTTCTTGGTAGAACCAGAGGTTTGCTTAATGAGGCAAGCTACTGCTATGGCATCTTTTTAGTTAATTTAGTTTGTTGCTTTCTCTTGGAACTATCGGAATGGTTTAGGTTATTTTTCCATGATGGACAAAAAGAATGGAGACTAGTGGCAAACTCCTTGAATCGGCATGTTGAGTACAATGCTCATGTTGAGATTGGGAGTCTTGATCATAGCCTTAGTAAATCACACTATGTACACATGCAAAGTCTAGATTAGTCCTTATCTAACGAAGATAAAGGAGGAGCAATGCTATTATAGTTGTTTGCTAATATCATGTTGGGAAAAGGCTTTGCCAAGCTCATTAAAGCTAGACATATTTTTGAGTTTTAAACCTTTATACCATAGCCGAGTGGCTTTATTCAGATTGCCCATAAAGGCTTTGTAGGCAATAGCTTCGAAGACACTAAGTAAACCCATCTAGAACTATAGTAGCTGAGGTGTTCATTTGCATCGTAGGTGCCATTGTATAACTCTAGCTATGGTATTTTGATATCATGAGGTAGGGCCTTTTTTGTGGATTTCTTTGGTCAAGGGGGGATTTTTCCAAGCTAAACAAATCCTAAGGTTCATTTTGCTTGCTTTCCTTAATATTTGCTAGTTGTTTAATAACGTTACCAATCTCTTTGATAGGCATTGAAAAATCACAAAAATAATAATGAGATCAATAGAATTAAATGGAAAAAAACTTAAATTAATTAAGGAGGATTTACAAAGCTTAAGAACCAATTTTTCCAAAAATGACTTTTGGGCCCTTAAAATTGATTTTTTTGAATTTGAACCCAAACTAGCTTAAAGACCCTAAATATAGCTTTAAGACCTTAATTAAGTGAATAAAATCATTAGCAAATTATTCGAAAACTATTGGAAAATAAAATTTTTAATTCAAAAGTCGATTGGACAAAATGATCGAAATGCCCCTAAATTTGGTTTCAATGAAGAGTGGCTAAAATCTTGAGACCATAAGGTTAATTTGAGGAAAAAGAATGGATTATTTTCAGCTGAAAGTGGATTGGAAAATAAGAAAAATAAAAATACCACCTATGCCAAAAGTAAGGACACATGGCACCTTTAAGCAAATACCCTTCAACCTTGTGATCCCCTTTTTTCTTTTCCCTAAAACCCTAGCTAAACATCACCTTTATATACCCTCTTGGCCAAAAATGTGCAACAGCCCCCATTTTAATTTTCTTCAACTCATGTTAAGGTAAAACCTTACTAAACCTCAACTAAATCCTTAACCTTAATTACTCTTTAATACTCTTACTAATCTAACTTCTTTTCTTAAGCCTTATAGGATCAAATCAAGTAGAAACTTAAGGAAAAGGGGGCTCTTGTTTGCATAGAAGAGGGATTCAAGGTAAGTGGTGATTCATTTGATTTAATCAAGATTTATCTTACTTAGCATGAACTTAAAGTAATGATTGGTGGTCTATTTGTAAGGAATCTCATTGGGGAATCAAGAAAACTCCATTTCAGGAGCTTGTAAGGGGACGACAATGAGGGTTTCTTTTGATCAAGTTTGATCTCCATCAAGATAAGTTCAATACCAAGTTTGAATGGGTGATTTAGGATGTTTAGAGATGATTAAGCATGGAATTTAGGTGGTTGATTGAATCTTGACAAGCATTGCATGTAGGACCTTAGTCACCACCACCTTCTATGACTCTTGTTTAATGTCTTTCGATGATTTTAGATGTTGATTAATATTTTAACATGTTAAATATGGCATTGGATGTTAGATTGTGTGATAGGAATGGGATTTGATGCATGATGTTATGCTTAGGATGAACAAGCAATGTTACTGCCAATAATTTGTTCATGAAATTAAATCTATTTTGATTGTTAAATTGTGAAGGAAAGATGATTGGTGTGATGAATTGTGGATTAGAAGAAATTTCAAGGGATGATTTCTAAGTATGCAATGAATTAGAAGTGGAAATAACTTGAAATTGATGAAATGATGAACAAATGGCTTAATAGAAGATGAAATTAATTTTTCCAAAATATTTAAAGAGTAAATGAAGTAAGAAATCTAGTTGTATGATGGATATGAGGTTTAGCAAAATTAAGAGATGAATTGTGGTGAAAATTGGATGATTTGATCATGAGATTGTGGTGAAAATTAATTATCATGTTACCATGATGAATTTTGGAAACCTTTTAATTGATATGTTTAATTTGAGTTATTTTGGGTGTTATATGTTTAATTGGTGAATAGGAGTTTGTTTAGATGTAAAATGAAGCCTAGAAGTTAAGTTGTATTGGAGATAAGCTCATTGAAATGAAAATTTTTTGTTTGGGTATGTTCTAGAAATTTAAGGCTATTTTGATGTTCTTTTAGGCTTAAATCTAAAATAAAAATGATGTTTTAGACACTAGAAAGGAATAAGATCAAGTGGACTTTGATTTGAAATGATTTAGACCAAAAATGGATAAAATATAGGCCTTTAAAGGTGTAATTTGTAACCTAGTGCGGTATGGAAATTCAAGGGCTCTAGAATGAATGAAATGAGGCTTTTATGTTAAAATAAATAATGGAAGTAATAATGGTTCAAAAGGCTTTTATTTCACATAATTTAGGTTTAAGATAAATAGGTTATGGTCCTTTAAAATTTGGATCTCCTAAAATGAAAAAATTAAAATTGGAGTTAAATGATTAAAATAATTTGACTTAAGGCCGATTTAATCTCAAGTTAGCCCATTCATATAAACCCAAGGACCAACTTTTCACCCTCCTTATGGGTGGCCCATATGATTAAACGTAATTAAATTAATTGGACTTAATTAACTTAACTATTTGAATTGAACCAATATAAAGAATAACTTAATGAAATAAACTTAAATAATCCAAATTTGATCTCAAATCATATTAAGGTCCAAATCAAATTAAATACTTAAAAAATAAACTAGACTTAAGTATAATAAAATAAAATAGACTTACATAAATCTAAAAGAACCTAAATGGACCTAAGATCTAAATTTTTCTTGGGCCCATTTCATCTTTAGAACCCATACCTTAAATAGGCTCTAATAAGTCAACAAAACCTAAATGGGCTTTATAACTAATAAGTCCCTAAATCAAGTAAAGAATTAAAATGGAATTAAAATTTGACATAATAATAAATTGGACCTAAGACATAACAAATAGGATCAAATGGATATAATGGGCCTAGGTTAATTAGAATAGATTAAAATAACCTAATTAGACCTAAAATGGACTCAATAATAATATTTTGACCTAAGTAATCTAGTTAGGCTTAAATTGAATAAATGGGCCTCGACACCTAAATTAGGATATAATAAACCTAAATGAACAAAATTTAATGGATTAAATCCTACTTAGATCATTCACTTCAAATAATAGGATTAATTAAACTAATTAAGATTAATGGGTCTAATTTTAAACATCATTGGGCTTACTATTCTTTAAGGACCCAAATACCCTAATTAGGTTTTGATAAGACTAGACTCAAATTTAAATAAAATAATAGGCCTAAGTAAATCAACTTTAAATGAATTAGGCCAAATTAGCTAAAAGGAAAATTAGACCTACATAATCCCTAATGGACCTATAACTAGTATATGTCTTAAATAGTCTAAAGCCCTAGAATAGTATTCAAATAACTAGAATAACTATTTGACTTATGTTTTCTCTTTTAATGTATAAAATCGTTTTAACCTACTCAATGGAATTTTAGACTTCAACTCAAGAACCTTCAACCTTTCTAAGCACATAGTAATATGCGTGTTACTTGTTAGGTTAGAAAAATTTAAATCGAACTAACAATCAACTCAACTAAGTATCTGTTTGTTGCTTGTACTTAATTACTTGAGCCAAAAAGTGACACTCTTGAATTGGAATTATGGCTGCGGTCATATATCTTGAAATGACATAGTAGTTTACATACTCAAGCCATCAAGAGATGGCTCAGCTAGTAGTTAATAAGTGAAATCACATCAAATAACAAGCATTATAAGAAAGAGAAGGTATGTCGAGAGTCATCCAGGATTATAAGACCTAATAAACAATACGATATAATTGGATTGCGGTAAGTGAAGACTACATAATTGTGAAGTCACTCAGATGAGGCTACTAGGTTTTGGTTTTTGTGATATGAAGTTTGGTTGATCCCATCAATCCCTGATTACCACTGTAATGGAATCGAACTCCAAGTCCCTCGTCATGTTGTCTAAAGTCATGAGTTCTCATGTGCTAGTTATTTACTTTAAATAAGATAATAAATAAATTGTATGATTGTTGCATTAATACATAGGCATATTCGATATCTATGTATATATTTACATTACTATGTACTAGTCTTTTGGCTCACTCTTCTTTTTTAGATGAAGACTTTTCGACTAATCCTTGAATAATTCGATAGGTTTTAGCTTTGAGGAGTAGTAAAGGGACGCGTTCGAGGATTTAGATTACACAAACAATGACTTTTACTAACTTTCCTATTTTTAGACTTAGTATCTATGTTTTGATTCTATATTTGGATTTATTATAGGAGCTACCTATAGCTCCATTACTTGTTACTTATATTTATATTTTGCTGGCCCTTTAGGCCATAGGATTTAGATACTTATCATGTTTTCATTCATATGCTTTCCTTAAACCAACAAACCTACAAATGTTTTCAAAACAAAAAAAAAAAAAAAATCGTCAAATATGCTTTCAAAGTTTAATTAAAGATTTCAAGACCCTAAAATTGATTTAAAACGCCACTTAGTAATTATAACCCTACATATTTTACTTAAGTAAATTACATGGAAAACTATTATTGCCATGACAAATTAAGGTCGCAACATGCGTGTTTCTTAATGCTGAATGAGAGTGTGCCTTGGGGGATTCAGCCACTCTATCAACCGATATGCATTTTGGACAGGGAGATTGATGTGTTTGTGTAGGAGAATGGTCCCTCCTAGGTGGGGATTGTAATCCCCGATTGTAAGAGAGTTGTTCAAAATCCTTGCCCTCCTTCCATTTGTTAGGTCACTCCTAAGCATTTAGCACCTCTCAAAGCTATTGAACCTCATTATTAAGGTTGTTGTTGTCTTCCTAGAGTGCATTTAAGTGTTGTTCTAAGTAACTAAACTAAACTAGCAACTACACATAATCCACAATTTGCGGCTGTGGTTAATTGATTTCAAAGGGTCTAGCAATTTGAATTTAGGGTTAGTTTTTGTGCTACAAGGCATTATGTATGACAATGTTTGGGGTGTTGAGCCTTATGGTGGGTGCCAAAATGTTGACATGCAATTCTCACTCCCTAGGCACCTAATTTAGCTCTTTTATGGTTCTTGAACCT
The DNA here is from genome assembly GCA_037954665.1 of Laguncularia racemosa. Taxonomy (NCBI): domain Eukaryota; kingdom Viridiplantae; phylum Streptophyta; class Magnoliopsida; order Myrtales; family Combretaceae; genus Laguncularia; species Laguncularia racemosa. Next base: position 1,099,965 of record JBBMOL010000007.1, on the reverse strand, counting down.
TTAAGGGGATAAGCTTGCAAAATAAACACACAAGAGTTATCAGATGGCGTTGAAGATGACTTTGATATTGCTACTACGATGGTTAAGTCAACAAGTTAAAGGGCATAGAGAGATTAAAATGACAACATTCAAAGGGGGAGTGAGCATTGTGTGTTCAACTTACTATCATTTATCATCGCAGGGTCCTTCAACTTATATGAGCTTCCAAGGGATGGACAATTGAATGACCTTTACATATGCCTTTAAGCCTATAGACATCAAGTACCCATGGTTGTATTTGATGTTTTGATAGGCTTTTCAATCATTAAGGTCAATCATGGCTTGTTAGTTTACCTATCCAAATGTGACTCTTTAGCAACCTTTATCTTTTTGTCGAAGAGGTGGTCATGGGCCAAACCAAGAGCCTTAGGCTAGGGCAAAGTTGACATTTCAGGGGGCTTGAGGCCCCATTTAGAAATGGTTACCAACAAGCTACTATCTCTTCATCTTTAATCATGCCCACATCAAATTTAGATGATGCTTTTGCCTACTTCTCTAAAGAGATTTTCTCAGTGAGCTACTCTTCTTCTCCTCCTTTTTAGGTTCATCATTGTAGTGAGGAAAAAGAGGGTACATTAGGAAACTAGCCTTCAATTTAATCTCCACAAGACAACCTTCCAAATGATCTATTCCAATAAAAAAAATTAACCCATTATATCAACTACGTATTCAAAATTCTTAAGAGACATTAACCAAGCTACAAGAAATGAGATTTACAGTGTCAAACACTAGATATTACTACCTCTACATGAGGTAAGCCAAGTCAGTCATCCAAGTATTTACTATAGCAAGAGATTCAAGCATATCCTTGTGAAGGGAGGAAAGCTTTTGATTTATGGAAACTCTTGCTTCTTCCTATTTCTTTTGAACACAAGCTTTTTGCTTCTTTATTAAGGCTTGTTTAGAAAACAATAAACATCCATCCTTGTCATACCAATAGCCATCCAACATACTAACAAGCATACTCTTTAGAGTAGCATGACCTCATTTTTTGGATTTCTTCATATCCTTTGCAAACGAGTTAATCCCATGCCTTTAAACTCTATGGTATCATGACACCCTTCCACAAGTCACACACTATTGAAAAATAGCCCCTTTTAAAAAGTGGAATCAATACACAACTAAACAACTAAGCTTGCATTTAATAAAATCTTTGTGGAATCCATGAGAATATTAGCAAACATACTAGCCAATTGGTAGTGTAAAGCGAGTAACCAAAGTCAAATCTTTTGTGAGAAAGGGAAACTATAGAAGACTAAACTAAGTACTAGATTATGTTGGCACTAATTTAATCTAAGCAAACCAAAGATGAGTATGGCAAGCCTCCAATTAAAATTAAATTAAAGGGAAAATACAAGTAAATGTAAATCTTAGCAATTTCTCAACTAACAAGGTTAGATTCCTTCAAATTGAAATGGTGGAGGTTGTGCTTCAATTTTCTAAAATTGTTATTATTATTACACTTTAAGGATATTCTTATTAATGTGAACATGGATTTTAACCACACTCACAAGATTTGCATCCAAATTTCACTGGGTGGATCCTATTGTGTAATGGGAGTATTGAGAATGTTTAACTTTGTTTTGGCGTAGAGGTTCAACTAATTAAATAGTTTGAGTAATTTTAGGTAAAGTTTGGGGGCTAAAATGACAATTTTAATAAGAATAAATGATAAACTAGTTGGATATTTCTATTAATCAATTTTAAAAGTATATATTTTCATGAGTATATAGTATTTTTCATGGAAGTAGTTGGACCTATATACTATTTATTATGTAACTAGTTAATAACTTACTTTATGTTGACTAAATTGGTAATTTGTGATTGACTGCTGAGTGATTCAAATAATTAGATGACTTCAACTTGGTGTTTTAATGAACTTTACTTGCTAATTAGTTTAGGGATGAATGGAAATGATGATAAATGTCTAATTTTAGATGAAATCTAAACCTATCGTAAACTAATTAGATGAATATTATGACTTAGGAATAAATCGATGACATAAGAGGGCATTTTGGTCATTTTACTATATAAGCCAAGTTTAAACCTTTAACAAAATTGGTTGGCATTTTCAATAACAATCGTAATGGCATATAATATGAAATTGATTAAGAAATGGGTAAATTATTGATTCATAGAAGAAGGTAAACTTCATGGGTCAAATTGTATGTAATCTATTTATACTGATTTTTTGAGTTACAATTAGGTACTTTTGCCTATGTGGGTCGAAGGATTCATAATATCCAAGCGACAACCTTTGTTACATCACTTGATGTTATGTGTGATAAAAAAATTAGTAGTAGGCCACTCATTTGTGTTCGTTATTATTAATCCTGTGAATTCGCTTATTATGTATATCATATGAGGATTCTTGAAACTAAAATATAAATTGAGTGTTGCTGATTGTTATTGATTGTTGACTATTGGATGTGGTGTTGAGGATTGTTGTTCTATTATTTGTTTGATTATATATAGAAAAACATATTGATATTACTAGTATGTAGAGCAAGTATTAGGAGTATAAATATTTGTACTCTTACGATGATTTGAATGGTCTAGAATGCACCTTGCTATGTGTTTATGGACTAAATCTCCATGCCATGACATAATTATATTACTTGCATAAGTGTACATCTAAGGGGTAAGAAACAAGTTTGTAAGCAAGCGTTGACAAACAAAGGGGTGCAAATATAAGGAGCGGTACAAGACCTTATTAAGATAATGAGAATATTAGCAAAATTGTGTTGTGAAAAGGCTAGTACATATATGACATATGCTTGTGCAACAAACTACATATATGCCTCTATAGATAACAATACATGCGCTTGTGTAATAAACATTACATGTGGTGGGGTGGTAGATAACATGTAAGCCTCTGTGGCAAACAATATGTGTGCCTAGGCAACAAATAAAACATATGCATTTGAGGTGGAGAATACATATACCTAAGTGGGTAGATAATACATATGTTAATTACAGTTGAGACTCAAGATTTATGAAGGCAATCCCATCCCAATTTGATTCAAATAAGTACTTGATGAAAGACTGGATCAAGATGGGTTTATCCAAGTAATCACTACACAACATGTTGCATAGCATTAATCACTACACAACATGTTGCATAGCATGAAAGCATATCTCATTCTACTACTATTTCCATGATTCCTATGTTGTCATCTCTTGTGAATGTGAATTTTAGCTACTCTTGTTATTATTATTATATATATATATATATTTCTTATACTCATGCTACTCTATAAAGAGCTAAAGGTTAGTGTTTTATGACCTTAGTACATGTACAATTAGTTGAAATGGCAAGCCAGGGTGTGGGGTTAGAGAGTACCAAAAGCCATTTTGGAGTTACTTTCATATAGCCTCTTCTATTAATTATGTTCATATGTAAATAATTGATGGCATACGTCAATAAATACTTTTGTTTCAAGGGATATTGATATTGTGGGAAGTTTGTAAATTTAGACTTAAGTATGTAATAGCATAATGCAAATTATGATGGAAGGCTTAGAATATCTTGAAGTCTTAAAGAGGTTAAGTAAAAACTATGATATGATATGAAGTATAAATTATAGGTACCATCATAGGTTCAAATTTCACAATAGTTGTGGAAAAGATTGAATAGCTTAACTAGCTTATGGGTGTGGTGTATTGATAAATCCTAGATTATAGGTGCTAGGCGTCATAGATGTGTTTTAGCAGGTTTTGAAGTATATCTTACAATTGTTTATGTAAAGTAGAAGATTACGATTTAAACTTAGAAGGTCATAATTGCATGCCAAAATGTTACCATTGAGACATGGAAGGTAGCAACCAAAACTTAGAAGGATAGCACGAGAAGGTAGAATCTAAAATCCACACTTAGAAGGTAAAACCTATATGGTAGAAGGTCATGATTGAAACTTAGAAGGTTATCGTTCAAACTTAGAAGGTTACTATTGAAAGGTAGAAAGTGATGATCCAATGTTAGAAGGTGCCAATTGTATTATAGAAGGTAAAGTGCTTAGAAAATATAGGTATTATGAGTTTGAGATGCGATTCAAACTTCAATAACCTTATCCTTTCTCTAATGATGACATAACCACTCATACTAGTTAATGAGGATAGAGTGTAAATAGGTAAACAAACATTTAAAGGGCATAGTGTTACAATGGTGTTTCTTATCCATACATATTATCCAAATATGCTTAATTATTATGTGTTAGGTCTTTTAATCTAATTCTACCAAATTTCCCCACTGTAATTATGCTTTCTCTTGCCATCACTTAAAAACTTGTCATGACCATCATCAAAAATCAAGTTATTCACAATAATTTCGTTGCAATGGATAGAAAAACTAATAATGACTCTAATTTTAAGACTTACTATATTCCAAATGTAACTTTGATATAGTCAACAAAAACTTACTAGTAGTTTCGACTTTACAACTTACTACATTAGAACAAAATTATATTTGAACTACTAATGCAAGAATCAAGAAGTTAATAATTATCACTATTTACCGCAATAAAATGATTTTACTATATCAAGATGGTAAGCAATTTGCAATAGCTATAATTTTGATAATTTACCATCATGGAGCGATCACTTTGTCCTTCAATCGATAGATAGTTGGTTAACCATCATGATTTCGATTATTTACCATAATAATTTTACATCTAATGTACCTTCATCTGAATCAATAAAGTCCGGTAAAAATTACAATTTCAATCCTTAACAGTGGAACAATATTACAAGACATGTTAGTTAGACCTGTATCAGAATCAATAAAAAGTTGATAATGGTTATATTTTTAATATCATTTTACAATTCTGATGTATTTACTACATTGGAACATAATTACCAGATTTAAAGTATTAAGTTAATCAACAAAAAGTACGTAACGGTTATGGAAGGTTTGTAACACTACATTAGCAGTAGATTAATGTCCATAGGCTATCTGATGCTGTAACATCGGCGAAATCTTACCAAGCAAAGATTTAGTTTATACCAAAGCATTACCAATTCATTTTATATACAAGGTATCATCGTTCTATTTACAACCGCCCGAATTTGTCACGTCACCTCTGAAGAGTGAAGCTGGGGCTAATCACTTATGGTGTTCCTTCACAATAAATTTTGGTAGAAGTATCCTTCATTTACCCAAGAAAAATTGACAATTCTTCATGAATTAGCTGCGAAATGATTAAATATGGATTCTAAGGTTGACTGACTGATACTGTATTCTGCTATTCCCAAGCGACCTCTGGCAACAAGACCAGAACGTGTAAGAAAGAAGTTAAAAACTAAAAGAATATGAGAAAACAAATATGTGCGGAGAACTAGACACACCTGTTTCTTTCCAGATGACCAAAAACATCTGAAAGTGGATAGCCATGTTCATAAGGCAACTACAATAAAAGAAACGATGGATCATTCATTCAATTAGTAAGAAGGATTGAAAACCAATCAGGAACAAGCACAAAAAGGGAGCAAGGAAGCACAAAATACGTCTTTTCGGTTTTGGAGGCTGTGGGGGATAAAGAGAAGAAAAAATGTGTAAAAGGCTTGGAAGTTCATAACCTTAAAATCTCTTCACACATATTGAACAAGGGAAAATTAATAATATATTAATTACCCATTCACTTGTTGAATAAAATACAATTGTAATATAATAACTGTAAATGATAAGGAATTGTAATTTGTTGATTTAATTTTAATGAGGGTATTCAGGGAGGAAAAAAAATAAAAACTTCAATATTGAATTGCTAGGCATGAGTTTGAATAATATTGAGTTGCAAGATGACATGGAATAAAGAAGAAGATTCCTCAACTCTTATTGTGCTTTTTAGGGACAAGGACTCAAGAAAGGCGATTGGACTTGCTAAAGAAAGAAGCAGCCTTTACATCCTTGAATCATCTTAGAAAGTTCAGAGTAATTTATCTCTATGTTTTCTCAATTCACCAGATAAACTTTTTAAGTCTTGAAAATCATGCTTCCTCCTTTGTTTCAAGGATTACATATTTTTGAGTCATTATAATACCTGTGAATTGGCAAAGCATATTCGGGTATTCAGTTAATTTATAATAACATATGGGCTCCTTCCGCCGTTCCTAATATTTCTGGGGCTTGTTGGTTTGTATCCTTAATACAAACCTGATGTTTGGGATTAAAATAAAGTTACTTGGCTCTTTCTTCTTAAGCAAAAACCTGACGTTAACATTGTTATACCTAATTCTCTTTCAACGGTTCAAAACCAATTTGAGATTAAAATAAAGAGAGAGGACAAACAATGCTAGAGACTATTTAAACCAGAATTTGTCATCCTACTTCCAATCACCAAGTATCATCATGTGTTACACTCCACAACAATATGGGGTAACTAAAAGAAAAAATGGGTATTTACTCAATATCACTTGAGCTGTACTCTTTCAAGCAAATGCTCCTAAGTCCTACTAGGGAGAGGTTGTTATTACTGCTTCATACATGATAAATGGATTATCCATACAAGTGTTAGATAACATGAGTTCGGTAGAAATACCTAATAGATTCTAACTTCACTTCAAAACTTCAAATAGAATCATAACTAGGGTTTTTAAATGCATCGCTTTTGTACATGTCCACATTTATAAAAAGGGATAAATTGGCTCCATGTGCCATCAAATATTTTTCCTTGGTTACTCATTTACTCAAAAGGATTTCAAATGCTACAACCTGTCATCTGGAAAATTTCACATTTCAGCAAATGTCACTTTCACAGAAAATACACCCTTTTATCTCCAAGTCCTCCCTCTAGGGGGAGAATCAATGATGGAAGATGATACATGAGAATCCTTTCAACCTAAACCAAGACCTTCCTCATATTCCAACCTGTATAGATAAACGCAAGCTCTCTAAGCCACCTCCTAATTCACCCACTGAATTCGTGTCTTTGCCTAAGCCACTACCTAATTCTTCCACTGAAGCCGTGTCTTCTCCTATCCCAACTAGTGTCACTCACAATTTCACAAGGTTCCTCAAGTGTATTCAAGGAGGAAGGCTATTCTAGAACCAACACAAATCCAAGAATCCAACTCAGGCTCAACAAATGAGATCACGGTAAGATCTAAGCCACCTATACATACATAATCTATTGAAACTAAGCCACCTATACATACATAATCTATTGAAACACCTACTGACCCAACAAATGAATTAGAACTTCTTATTGTTGTAAGGAAAGTGTAATCAAAGTCAGATTTGTATATGTATATATTTAGAATTGTTTATAATTAGAATTTATTTGTTACCTTTTTTAAATAATTCTATTTCAATAAGCTAATTTTTTGTTTCCTACTTTAAAGCTTATTCCTTGTATAATTTATTCCCCTTGTAATCTATTTAAAGAGATGAAATCTCAATAAGAAGTGCAGTGGATTTTTTCATTCCTGGTTTATCTTTTTTCTCATGGTATCGAAGCTCAAACCCTATTTTTTTTCTTTTGTCCGAATTCGTTTAAAACCCACAGCATATCTACCCAAATTTTTATTCACCTAGATTAAGATCAGATCACCGTCTCCATCACTTGTCACATTCAAGCTCCTTAAAGATTAATTCTTATGAAGAAAAATGATAGTGATATTCAGCATGATAATAAATATATGGCTACGTCTATAGCTCCTTTTTTCGGGAAGTGATACCTCTTTACATATTACTTCCTACAAATTAAATGGTAAAAACTATCTACAATGGACACAATGCGTAAAGATAGTGATTTGTGGACGTGGAAAACTAGGTTACATCATAGGTGAACTCTTAATCCCTAAGACAATTGACCCATCATATACAACGTGGCAATCCGAGAATTCAATTGTTCTCACTTGGCTTATTAATTCAATGGAACCACAAATTAGCCGCCATTATCTATGGTTTAAAACCGCCAAAGATGTATGGGATACAGCTCATTGGATGTATTCTGATCTTGGAAATGCATCTCAAATTTTTGAGATCCGATCAAAACTAAAAGAGATGAAGCAAGGATCCAATTCTGTTACCCAATATTTTTCTAATCTCCAAGATCTCTAGCAAGAATTGGATTTGTTCTTGGAGGAAAATTCTCTTTGTACTGAGTGTAGTGTGAAGCAATGGTGTAACCTGGAGAAGGAGAGAGCATTTGATTTCCTTATTGGTCTTAATCGAAATTTGGATGAAGTACGAGGTAGAGTGGTATCTCGAGATCCTTTCCCATCCACTAAAGAAGCCTTCGCTAAAGTACGACGAGAGGAAGCACGCCGAAAAGTGATGCTCACGGATGACAAACCCATTGCTCCATCTGCACCAAAAGGATTTGCTTTTGTAATTTAAAGGAAGAGGAAAAAATTAAATGTGTTTCATTGAGTCTTAGGTTACATATATATACACGTTTTAATAAACTAAAAAAGGAAAGTAAATCTCTATTTTAGGACTAATATATATCTAATAATAATAATATCCTAATTTACTAATTTACAGCTTATAACACTCCCCCTCAAGCTGGAGCATAAATATTAATCATGCCCAGCTTGTTACATAGATAGTCAACCCGAGTCCCATTTAGAGCCTTTGTAAGAAGATCTCCTAACTGTTCTCCAATCTTCACAAACCCTGTATAAATTAACCCCTGCTGAATTTTCTCCCGAACAAAATGACAATCAATCTCGATGTGCTTAGTTCGTTCATGGAACGCGGGATTCGAGGCAATATAAAGAGCGCCTGGTTATCACACCATAGTTTTGCAGGAAGTGAGATGTTGAACCTTACTTCATTTAAGAGCTGATATACCCACATTACTTCACACACTGATTGTGCCATAACTCTATATTCTAATTCTGCACTAAATCGAGATACAACATTCTGCTTATTACTTTTCTATGAAACCAAATTTCCACCAACGAAAACACAATACCTTGAAGCAGATCTCCGGTCTTCTTTACATCATGCCCAGTCAGCATCTGTGAAATACTCAATATACTAATGTGACCATGATTCTTATATAGAATACCACGTCCAGGTGCTCCCTTTAAATAGCACAAGATTTGCTTTACAGTAGCCCAATGATCAACTGTTGGAGAAGACATGTACTTACTCACAACACTGACCGAATATGCAATATCCGGTCGAGTTACTGTAAGATAATTCAATTTACCAACCATTCGTCTGTATTTTTCAGGATCCTCAAACAACTCTCCTGCTTTTGTCAGTTGCAAGGTAGGAACCATTGGTGTACTACATGGTTTAGCACCCAATTTTCTTGTTTCAGACAATAAGTTTCTTTGAGATAGAAAAATTTCTTTCTTGCTTCTCATTACCTCAACACCCAAGAAATATTTCAACATTCCTAAATCCTTTGTTTAAAATTGACTTTGAAGAAAGGATTTGAGAGTCGAAATACCTGTAATATCATTGCCAGTAATAACAATATCATCCACATATACAACTAACAGAATAATACCAGTCGTGGATTGTTTGTAGAAGACAGAATGATCAGATTTGCTTTTCTGCATTCCAAATTTTTCAACTGCTTGGCTAAATTTTCCAAACCAGGCACGGGGGCTCTACTTTAAACCATACAAGGACTTATGAAGATGACAAACCTTTCCTAACTCCCCCTGAGCAACAAACCCTGGAGGTTGCTCCATTTAAACTTCTTCGTGAAGATCCCTATGCAAAAAAGCATTCCTGATATCTAACTGATGTAGAGGCCAATCATAGACCGCAACCATGGAAATAAATAACCTGACAGATGTTAACTTAGCAATAGGGGAAAAAGTTTCAAAATAATCTATCCCATAAGTTTGAGCATATCCTTTAGCAACAAGACGAGCTTTTAAGCGAGCAATAGATCCATCAGGATTTACTTTAACAGAAAAACCCATTTACAGCCAATGACCTTTTTCCTTGCAGGTAGATGTACCAAATCCCAAGTATCATTTTGATCAAGGGCATTCATCTCCTCTACCATTGCACTACACCATCCTGGATGTGATAATGCTTCATGAATGGTTTTAGGAAGGGAGATAAAATCAAGAGATGTAATAAAAGAACAAGAGGAGGTTGATAGATGGTCATAAGACACAAACGAAGAAACAGGGTAAGTACACTGTCGTTTAACTTTACGAAGGGCAATGGGAAGATCGTCTCCGGAGATTGAATCTGATGACGAGAAGGCTAGCTCAGGACATGCATCAGAAGCTGGCTCAACATCATGCTGCCTGCGAGAGTAGACCTGAAGAGGTGGTTTAGGGGTAGAAGTGGTAGATGTAACTGTATAGATTAACAGATCATCATTCTCCCCCTAGCCTATATGATTGAAGGATGGAGAGAAAGGGATATTTTCATGAAAAGTAACATCCATCGATACCAAATACCTATCAAGGCTAGAACAATAGCATCTGTATCCTTTCTGAACACGAGAATACCCAAGAAAAACACATTTCAATGACTTAGGATCAAGTTTTGTAAATTGAGGACGCACATCCCGAACAAAACATGTACAACCAAATATTTTAGGTTCAATAGGAAACAGAGATTTACTCGGGAAAAGAGTATGATAAGGAGTCTTACCATTTAGAATAACTGAGGGCATACGATTAACTAAAAAATAAGCCGTAGACACTGCATCAGCCCAGAAGTGTTTAGGGATATGCATTTGAAACAACAAAGCCCCAGCAGTTTCAAGCAAATGCCTATTCTTTCTTTCAGCAACACCATTCTGAGATGGTGTATCTACACAAGAAGTTTGATGAATAATGCCATTCTTAATCATGTAGGATTGAAAAAATTCAGATAAGTACTCTTTGGCATTATCACTTCGCAACACCTGAACACAACATTAAATTGAGTTTTAATTTCAACAGAGAAAGCACAAAAATGAGAAAACAACTCAGAACGATTCTTCATTAAATATAACCAAGTCACTCGAGAATAATCATCAACAAAGTAACAAAATACTTAAATCCAGTTTTAGATGTCACTGGACAAGGACCCCATACATCTGAATGGACTAACTCAACAAGAGCATTTGCTCGTTTATTGACTCTAGGAATTAAGCTAACACGATGATGTTTAGCATACTGACACAACTCACAATGTAAGGACTCCAAACTGTGAAACTGAGGATACAGTTTCTTCAACAAAGAGAGAGACGGATGACCCAATCGACAATGTGCTTCAAACGGGTTTACAACTCCAGAGTAGGCAACAGAATTTGGTATATCTGTGTCTAGTATGTAGAGACCCCTAGATTCATGTCCTTTACCAATAATCTGCCTCGTCATAAGATCCTGAAAAAGGCAATAATCGGGAAAGAATGAGATACAACAGTTAAGGGAACAGGTGAGTTTACTGACAGAAATTAAATTGAATGACAAATCAGGCATGTTTAAGACTGAGGACAAAGGAACTAATGGAGTTGGATTTGATGTGCCAGTCTCAGGAACATGGGAGGTTGACCCATTAGCTAAGGTGACAGGAGAGCAGGAGGTATGAGATTGAAAAGTAGATAATAGACTGGAATTACCTGTCATGTGGTCTGTGGCATTAGAGTCAATAACCCATTTGGAAGATGAAGAGACAAGACATGTGTTTGGTTTACCTGATTCAGCAATGGCAGTAACAGGAGTAGATGAATTCCTTAATGATTCTTGATATTGTGTGAACTTGGCAAAGTCATCTGCAGAAACTATGATAGATTTTCCAAATGTATCACTGGAAGAGGCAACCTGTGCTGATCGAAATCCCTGATTCCGACTTTGTAATTTTCTATAATCACGCTTCATATGCCCAGGCTTATGACAATAATGACATACAAGGCCCCCAAAACTTTGTCCTCGAGTATCAATTTGGTATAAATTTTGTCCCCTGGTATCAACTCCCCTACCACTACTCCCATACTGTTGCCTTCCAGTTTCATACCGACGACTCACAAGAGCACTATTAGACTAAACAGATTGAGGAGTCTCTGTACGTAGAATCCTGCTATATGTATCTTGCAAGGATGAGATCGTAGACCCAGAAAGAATATGAGATTTAGCAGCATCAAACTTAGATGGAAGTCCTGCTAAAAAACTCATCACAGCCATTTGCTCTCTTTGAGCCTGCTGAACCTTCACATCAGGACTAAAAGGTAATAACATATTAAGCTCTTCATAAGTCCTTTTAAAATCCATAAAGTAACTCATTAGAGACCTATCCTGCTTCTCAGCACAATAAAATGCCTTGCAGACTTCATAAATACGGGAAATATTTCCCTTTCCAGAATACAGAAAATCCAGATATTCCATTAACTTCTTAACAAATTTACAATGATTAATTAACTCAACTACTTCAGTATCAATCGAATTCCATATTTGCAGGAATAATTGAGCATCTTCTCTAAGCTAAGTTTGCTTGGAATTACCATCTATAGGTGGATCTTCAGTCAAATAATCATACTTGTCAATACTACGCAGATAGAGTCCTATAGTTTTACTCCAATCCAAATAATTAGAACTATTAAGTTTATGTTCTGTAATTTTTGACATTACAAGTACCATATCTGACATAACAACGGATTTGGTTTCCAGTTTTTCACTCATAATTTGAACATAAATTCCTCCAAAAGATGAAATAAATCTGATGTACGCCAGCCTACTCCCAACTACTAACACACCATATCAACACTAACACACTAGATTAATACCAACAGTAATTCCAATTACCAAACACACCAAATTTAACAAATCACAAACACAAGGACTAAACACACCACAGATTAACACCAACAGCGGACAAATTAACATCAATGAGCAATAATCTAACAAAGGATCGCAATTTGAAGCTAACAAACCCACACCCAAATAGGTATTAGTCAAACAAACCACAAACCTGAACTATATATATACCCGGCGAGGCTTTCGACGAAATCGGTGCTTCACGCGCTCTCACGAGCCGGCGCGTGAGATTGATGGCGAGCTATGTGGTAGCGCATGTGTGTTACGCACGGCGATTTCTAGTGCCGAACTTTCTAGAAGCTCTAATTGGTGGGTGGCACGTCTCTCTAGGCCGGCGGTGAGAAAAAAATAAAAATAAAACACTCAATCCCAACTCCAACAATGGACGCTCAATCCCAATTCCGACAACAAATGCTCGATGTAAAAAAAAATAAAACACTTAGAAATCCTTGCTTTGATACCATGTAATTTAAAAGAAGAGGAAAAAATTACATGTGTTTCATTGAGTCTTAAGTTATATATATATATATACGTTTTACTGAACTAAAAAAGGAAAGTAAATCTCTATTTTATGACTAATATATATCTAATAATAATAATAATATCCTAATTTACTAATTTACAGCTTATAACAACTTTAATGATAAGAAAACCTCACCAATATGGACAGCAAAATTCTAATCAGCATTCGAATAAGCGACCATGGTGTGAACATTGTAATAAACCTGGACATACTAGAGATAAGTACTGGCAGATTTATGGGAAACCAGCAAATTGGTAGCCTCGGAAGAAAAATGAAGGACGTATGTATCACACCCGATCCAATCAAGGCCAACCTAATGTCTCTCTCCCATTCAACCAAGAACAAATTGATCACCTATGCAAACTCCTAAGTCAATCCTCTGTCAATATGTCACAAAATACCCCACCATCTAGCTCCAACATTGGATCATGTTCTGTGACTCAGCATGGTAAATAATTTTTAGCATTAAACACTCTTCAATTCTCAAATCCTTAGGTTATTGATTTTGGAGCCTCCAATCACATGACAGGTGGCTCTAATTTTTTTCACTCTTATGTCCCTTGCTATAATCATAGCAATGGTCATCAATGATTATCACGGTTAAAATTGCCGACGGATCCTTGATAAGGGTTGCTGGAATTGGTGACATAAAATTAACTCAAAGTTTAATTCTCAAATCTATGTTCCATGTACCTGATCTAAAGTATAATCTAATCTCCGTTAGTAAACTTACACGTAATAATCATTGCATTGCTAATTTCTTGTCTTCATCTTGTCAATTTTAGGACCTATCATCGGGGAAGACGATTAGCAGTGCTAGGATTCATGATGACCTTTATTACTTTAACAATGATCAGTCAACGAGTCATTCAAATTTTGTGTCTGTAATTACCTCCAAGTCAGTCTCTAGTACAAATGAAATAATATTATGGTATCATAGACTAGGCCATCCTAGTTTTCCTTATTTAAAGTATTTGTATCCGTCTTTATTTGAGAATAAAAATCTTGTTTCCCTTGAATGTGAAGTCTGTCAATTAGCTAAGCATACTCGCACTATTTTTTCTCCTAAACACTACACACCTTCCACACCTTTTTCCTTGATCCATAGTGACACATGAGGACCTTCAAAAATTACAACTTGCCATGGCAAAAAATGGTTTCTTACATTCATCGATGATCATAAATAGGTTACATGGGTATACCTATCACATAAATAAAAAACTGGTCATATATTCAAAATTTTTCACAAGATGATTCAAACACAATTCCAAACACAAATCCGTGTTCTAAGAACTAATAATGGAAAAGAATATTTCAATTCCATTCTTGGTGATTATCTGATAGAAAATGGAATTCAACATCAAAGTTCTTGTGTTGAAACTCCACAACAAAATGAAGTATCAGAAAGAAAAAACCGGTACCTGTGGGGGGATGCTATCCTAACTACTACCTATCTCATAAATAGGTTGCCAAGTCGTCTAATCAAGTTTGAAACTCCTTTGTCCATGCTCTCTAAAACCTATCCGCAAGTGTCTAAATCCAATACACTTTCATTAAGAATTTTTTCTTGTACCACATTTGTTCATATTCATGATCATAATAGGAACAAACTTGATCCTCAGACAATTAAAACAATCTTCGTTGACTATTCTCCTAACCAAAAAGGTTATAGATGTTATTGCCCAAAAACAGGAAAAACATATGTTTCATGTGATGTCACATTCTTTGAGAAAACACTATTTTTTTCTTCATCACCTTTGCTTCAGGGGGAGAATCGGAATGAAGCTTCTTGTCATTAGGATACACTTGATCTGCCGCTACCTAACATCATCTTAGACACAATCCCTAAACCTGAACCAACAAAAACCAGTCTTCCTATAGTTGACCCAACTTCATCTGATCACATCACAGGTTTGGAAACAAGGGGAGAATCAAGATCCCTAAGGTCTGAACAGCAAGAGTTGCAGGTCTACTCTAGGAAAAAAGGACATCAAAGAAATAAAGAAATCATGAATCTTACTCATAGTCAAGCAAATGAACTAATGATAGAGTCACACTCACCCAACAAATCAAGTAATACAAGTCATGAATCAGATTTAGATTTACTGATAGCATTGAGATAGGGTCTTAGATCTTGCACTCAACATCCTATCTCTAAATTTATATCTTACTCTAAGCTATCTCCTTCTTTCAATGCTTTCACTTCAAGTTTATCTAGAATTATGATTCCTAGGTCTATTGAAGAGGCATTATCTATTCCAGAGTGGAAGGTTGCTGTTTTTGAAGAAGTACATGCTCTTAGACAGAACAACACTTGGAGTTTGATGGAATTACCAAAAGGAAAAAATGTGATAGGTTGTAAATGGGTCTTCTCGGTCAAATATAAGGCTAATGGTTTGATTGAGAGATATAAAGCACGCTTAGTGGCAAAAGGTTTTAGTCAAACATATGGGATAGATTATACTGAGACCTTTGCTGTTGTTGCCAAGCTTAATACTATCTGGATACTACTATCTTTGGCTACAAACTATGATTGGCCTCTTCATCAACTTGATATCAAAAATGCTTTTCTAAATGATGAACTTGAGGAGGAAGTTTACATGTGTCAACCTCCGGGATTTGAAGAAAATCTAGGGAGTAAAACCATTTGTAAACTCAAAAAGTCACTCTATGGGTTAAAATAGTCTCCACGAGCCTAGTTTGATAGATTTTCCAAAGTCATCAAGAAATTTGGCTAAATCTAGGGACAAGTTGATCACACACTATTCGTTAAGCATGCTGAAAAGGAGAAAATTACTATTGTTATAGTATATGTTGATGATATTATTGTCACAGGGAACAATAACAAGGAAATCAAAGGATTGAAGCAAATGATGGCAAATGAATTTGAAGTTAAAGACCTAGGAGCACTGAGATACTTTCTTGGAATGGAAATAGCAAGGAGTAAGAAAGGAATATCTATCTCTCAAAGAAAGTATACCTTAGATTTATTAAAAGAAACTAAAATGCTAAGATGCAAGCCAAGTAAAACACTAGTTGAACTCAGGAACAACGGGAAAATGTTTGAAGGAAAAATGGTTGATAAAGGGCGGTATCAAAGATTAGTTGGAAAGCTTATATATCTCTCACATACAAGGCCGGATATTGCCTTTGCAGTGAGCTTGGTAAGTCAATACATGCATGCACCATGTCAAGGTCATCTCACTGCTGCATATAGAATCTTAAGATACTTAAAACAAACTCCTAGGGAAGAGTTATTTTTTGCCAAGACCAACGATCGCAAAGTGAAAGTCTTTATGGATGATAATTGGGCTGGATCAATTGATGATCGCAGATCAACATCAGGCTATTGCACACTATTATGGGGAAATCTAATAACTTGGCGTAGCAAAAAAACAAACAGTTGTTGCTAGGAGCAGTGTGGAAGTGGAGTTTAAAGCTATGGCCTATGGAATTTTTGAGCTTATTTGGATAAGAAGAGTGCTGAATGAGTTGAAGATTGAAGCTGAAGAACCTATGTCACTTTATTGTGATAATCAATCAACAATAAGTATTGCTCACAATCCTATTCACCATGGTAGGACCAAACATGTGGAGGTTGATCGACACTTCATTAAAGAAAAACTTGATAAAAACATTATCAAAGTTGAATACGTGCCTACATCCCATCAACTAGTTGATCTTCTCACAAAAAGACTTTCCAAAAAGACTCATGAGAATCTTGAAGGCAAGCTTGGTCTCATCAATATCTATAGCCAAGCTTGAGGGGGAGTGTAATCAAAGTCAGATTTGTGTATGTATATATTTAGAATTGTTTATAATTAGAATTTATTTGTTACCTTTTTTAAATAATTCTGTTTCAATAGGTTAATCTTTTGTTTCCTACTTTAAAGCTTATTCCTTGTATAATTTATTCCCCTTGTAATCTATTTAAAGAGATGAAATCTCAATAAAAAGTGCAGTGAATTTTTTCATCCCTGGTTTATCTTTTTCCTCAGAAAGGAACTAAAGAATGTACTAAACAACCACTTTATCCACTATCTTAGAATATGGTTCAAGAGATTTAGTAAAGTCATGAAAAAGTCTTGGTACAAGCATATTAAGGATGACCATACCCTCTTTATTAAACATTCAGCCATAAGGGGCGTGACTGTTCTAGTCTATGTGGACAACATCATAATAATTGGAAATGATGAGAGAGAGAGAGGCATAAATTGAAGTAGAAACTAGTAAGACGGTTTGAGATGAAAGAACTAGAAAAACTAAAGTATTTTCTAGGTATACAAGTGGCATAGTCTAGACGAGGGATCTTTCTTCTCAGCAAAAATATGTAATAGATTTGTCAGCAGAAACAAGAAAGATTGGGTATAAACAAAGCTTCTACCCCCAATGGATCAGAACCATGAGCTAGGAGAAGCTAAAGAAGAAGCAGCTGTAGATATGTTCAAGGTTGCTTGGTAGACTTATATACCTATTTCACAATTAGCTAGACATAGCCTATCTGGTGAGTGTGATCGGTCAATTCATGCATGATCCAAGAGAACTTTGTCTCCAAGCTACTTAAAGAGTGCTGCATAATTGAAAGGCAGCTTGGGAAAAGGAATTTTGTTCCGAAAGAACAATGCTTTTACTCTAGAAGTCTACACCAATGCAGATTATGCAGGTAATCTAGTGCATAGAAGATCAACAAGGTATTGTACTTTTCTTGGAGGTAATCCAATAAAATAAAAGAGCAAGAAGCAGAATATGGTAATAAGGTCATCTGCAGAATCGGAATTTAGGGTTATTGTTCAAGGATTATGTGAGCTTCTCTGGTTTAAGATTATTCTTGAAGATTTAAAAGTCAAAAGGGAAGATCCTATAAATCTATATTTCGACAATAAGTTAGCTATAACTATTGCTCATAATCTTGTACAGCATAATAGGACAAAGTACATAGAAAGTGACAGACATTTTATCAAGAAAAAACTTAGAGGAAGGGTTAAAGTATGACTCATGTTCCACGAAAACATCAATGCTATGTTTTGACAAAGGGACTAAATAGTTCGAGTTTCTGGAATTTTATATCCAAGCTGGGAATGGAAGAACTCTATTCTCCAGCTTGAAAAGGAGTGTTGAGCAAATTGTAAATAGTTAATTAAATTTAGTTATTAGATTTAGCAGTATTTTAGTTAGTAATTAGTGCCATAGGCCGGTGAATTAATGTTTTAGGGCAGTTGAGGTTGGTATATTAATCTTTATTACTACCAACCATGTCAGGATGAACTATGTATCACTTCAAAATAATTCTACATTATTTTTCTACACAAATAATTGAACAAATCGAGTTAAACAATAGAAAGCAGAACAATAAAATTGAAATTTTCTAGAATATAAGGGCCACTAGCTCAATACATAGTAACTCTGTGATTTTTCACTTTTGTGTGGGACATCTATGTCTCACATTTGTATCCCATCTAGGTAACAAATTAAATAGTATAATAAAGCGAGAGAAATTCAATGTACAACAACTCTAAAGCTGCTATATAAAAGTATTTCATAATTTTCTTTGTTATAGAACATTGGCATAGATATTAATGATGTTGAACAATAGCAAACTGATTCAAGATGATGTTATACTTACCTGATATTTCACACTCAATCCATTGCAGCTCTGAAATTCAGCACCAGGAAATGAAGACAGGATAAATGAATCGATGATAGAAAACTTTTCCTTGGCTAACCACCACTCACAAAATATTGGCAATGGGATACCACCTACACAGACCCAACAAAATAAGCAAAACCGCAGCAGAGAAGCTAGCACTTATCAACATCAACTCCTTTCAGTAGCTAACTAAGAAGAATGGAGATGCGGAGTAGTGCCAATACTCAAGTTCTCAAACAGCTATAGGTGCACAGTGAAAAGAAACCAGAACCTTACTTCTGCGTAACCATAAAATGAAAACCTTATGGGAAAGGTGGAGTATAGAAGAAACTTATGACAAGCAAAAGAATAATCAGCAGTGACTTAAAGGAAATGAATGACACTGCATTTAGCTTCTATTAGAACACATTTCTTTCATAGAGCTTAGTGATTGTACCAACCATATCTAAGTGAATCACCAAAAAATGGCTATGCATCTAAGCGATGCAAAGAAATCCAAATATGCACAATTACTATACCATGTCTAGCCAACTGTTCAGATAGCTGCTCGCCAAAGACTCCATCAGAAACATTAACTGGTGCAACAAGTGCCTTTGTGCGTTCTTCATTTCCAAGCCAGGATCCAACTGCTACTATCATTTCAGGAGAAAGGCTAATTTCCGATGCAGTTGCATTTTCTGCTGTAATAGTGTCATCTCCTCTAATGCAAACTTCAAGGTCATCAAGCAAGCTTCTTTGATGAGGAGCATTGAAGAGCCTCTCTTGTATGACTCCACAAAGGTTTTCCAAGTCCAGAGGATTGATTTCAGCAGGTTTAACCTAATTGGGGAAAGCAAGCATTGATGGTATAGCTTTAGTTAAGGAAAAAAAAATGAGGATAAAATTAAAGGTAAACATTTGAATTTAGATACCAATCTAAAATATTTTACTATATGCTCTGTATAAAGCTCTGAATTTACCAAATGGTCAATTTAGAATAAATCCGGGTATCACATTTGCCATTTTGAGTTTTATGACATTCATTGGTGGATGATTACAAGTTAAAGTTCCTCATCTATCAGAAAATATCACAATAACTGATTTTAATTTTATTGTACCTCCAACTGAAGATGATTTCCATATCGTGTTTTTAGATGCTGAGCACTGCCAATACATCTTAGCCTTCCTCCAACCTGAAAAGAAGGATGAATTACAGCAGTCACAAGGGAAGTATAATACATACAGTTCAACAAAGTAGTTCACAAAAGTACCATTATTCCAATTCTTGTGCACAATGCTTGAGCTTCATTCATACTATGAGTAGTTAAGATGACTGCCGTTTTTCCTTGTCTAGTAGATAAATGGGATATTACATCCCACATGAATCGTTTTGCAATGGGATCCATACCTAAGAATTACCAACAAATTTTCTCAGTGAGAAAGTATACAAACTATTGCAAAATGAGTAGGGAGTGATACAATAAACATAAAGTAGAAAGCTTTGACTTTTGACAATTTACATGAGGTCTTAGTTTCAAATCCTACTGTAAACATTGTAGCCACCAAGGTAATACAAGGTTTACTTAAATGGCACATGGCTCTAGTATGTTGGTTCATGTACTTGAAGATATTATGGGTATACCCCTTCCATTTAAAAAAAAAAAAAGAGGAAGAGGGGGGCGATGGGTGGGGTTGTGGTTGAACTTTTACCTCTTTCTTTGGGAAATGCATGTATTACTAGAAACTTCGTTTTTCAAGGAGCCCCTTAAAGTAAAGGGTATACGTAATTTAAACAATAACAGAAGAGTGACAGTGAAATATGCAAAGCCACCACTGTTAGCCACTTCTTGTAAAAGGGTGAGAACCAACTCAAAGCATCCTTGGAACATTCAAAAGATTTGGAAAAAGAGAGTAAAAACCAGCAAGGGTTACCACAGCTAATAGATTCTGGAATTTGATTGGACCCTACTATTAGACTTGATACTATATCCAAAATGTAAAAAGTTCAGGTAATTTTATATTTTACCTTAATAGTTCTTCCCATGTATGGACAAACAGTGATTGAAGGATGAAATAATGATATAAGGATGAGAAGGGAGGATCTTTTCTTCATGTAAATTATCAAATTTAGATCAGTAGCTAGCTCACCAAAAAGCTTAAACTAGTACAAAGGTGTGGTTTTTACGTGCTACATTCAATACTTACTATATAAATTGGCTGAGATATTAACAAAGGTCCACCACATGGTATTAATCAAACAGGGAATTAAACAACTATGCTAATACTTGAACTTAAAGTCCACCCGCTCTAGTACCTGTTAAGATTTGATACCATAGCTATATAGCTCATTCATAAACACAAGCTAGCGAATTTAAGTGTAATTTCAATTTTAATACTTTGATAAGTCCAAAATTAGTTTAATAAAAAATGTTGATTTAAATATAGGCTCTCTCTTTTGTAATTCAATAAGTAGTGATATCAATATGTGGATAAGGTGGCAGAGGCAAAGCCATCGCCTTGCACATAGACCACTATCAAATATGAAAACACAGAAAAGTTGTAAGAGAAATATCAAGGGAAAAGGAAATTAATATTCAATTTGAAAAAAAAAAAAAACCAAATATATGCCCACTATGAAAGTATTCCTAAGAATACAGCACTTTAAATTGTCTTGAAGACACGATTTCCAATTGCTCCAAAATCGTAACTTAAACACATGATTTCAAGTGAATAATTTTGGAATTTGGGCTAAAATTGGCTTTAAGCTGTTTTAAGTTGAAGATAATTAAATTGTCAATCATAACAAGAAACCTTTAGCAGTCCAGTGGTAACTCTTTCTACATGGAGTGCTAGAAGGTGCAGGTTCAATACTGGCTAGGTGCGTTTCCATAACTCTATTTCATGGAGAATTAAAGCATGTGGGCCTCACTAAAAAGAAATTGTAAAAACTGGAGCATCGTGAGTCTTAGAAGTATCGACCCTATGACCTCGACTTTCCTACACTCGGCCCCAACACTATGCTAGCATTGCATTCTTGTCATAGATGGCCATTTAAATAATTTTATGTCAAAACAGCCTAGTCAAGACATGATTTTTGGGCAATTTAAAATCGTGTTTTAAAAACATGATTTCAAAAGCTGTATTCATGGGAATACTTTTGTAACAGCTATGTTTTTGGGATTCTTTTTAAGAAATACAATGTTAATTTGCTTTTCCTGACATATCAATTATTCATTCGTAAAGGGGGGAAGAAACAAAAAATCAAGTACCAGTAGAAGGCTCGTCAAGAATGACTATAGGAGGATTTCCTATCATTGCAATTGCAACAGATAGCTTTCTTTTGTTACCCCCACTTAGGGAGAATGATGGTCTCCTAGCATACTTGAGCAAGTCAAACTCCCTTAACTTTTCCATCACAACCTGCCAATGGAGCTATCCACTTTAGAAATTCAATCACAAGCAGAAACTAGACATTTTGTTCTTTTGACAAAATAAGGAGCTGAATAAATAAAAGTATCAACTGAGACCTACTATACGCATGTAAAAGACAGATGAGCCTCTTAAAACAATGAGTGGGTTGAAGGCACAATAAGCTTCTCAAATCTGGAAGGAACAGATAAACTTACATCGTGGATTATTTGATCTGGAACTCCTTTTATCCTTGCATAAAGCTCAAGATGCTCTTGAACAGTCAAGTACTCAAATAGAGCATCAAATTGAGGGCAATAACCTATCTGCATAAACATGACATGATAAACAAGTTAGACATATAGAACAATTTTCTTCAATGCCAAGCAGTAGTACTACAACACGTACATGGCGACGGGCAGCCCTTGGATGTGAACAAATATCTTTGCCAAATATAAAAGCAGTTCCATCTGTTGGATGTTCTTCTCCTGCATGAAAACTTTCACTTAGAAAATAAGGCAAACGTATTAATATATATAGAGCAATTCCCATGTAAACTAAATGCACAGATCTCTAAGGCAACTAACAGAATGCCAAGCTAGGAGAGACACATAGTCAACTATTAACCCTAACTAGTGAAAAAGAATGTGACAGTGTTGACTTATGTAAGAATTATATTTAGATTAAGAGTATTAGGATTTTGTGATTGTATATAAATCCTATTTTCTTATATAAAAAAAAAAAAATTGAGAAGTAATAAAATAATTTTTTCTCCTAAAATTCTTCAGTATCAAAGCTTAAAACCAATTTTTTAGGTTACAATTTCCCAATTTTTGGTGTGGCATTCAAAACCCCAAAACACCTCAAACTAGGGCTTCCCTAGTTAGAGTAGGAGGTAACCGATACCACCCATCCCAAAAGCTGCGCCACCTGATTTCTACCCTACCCTTTTTTTCCCAATCATCGAAATCCGTGCATGTGAATCACAGGTGCTGCATGAATCTTCTACAACTTGTCAGAGTGCGTGTAGTCTATTCTGGCACGCATGTGGATTATTTTGGCCACATCTTCTACAACTTGTTGGCACAAGAGGTGCATGGGGTCTATTTCGGTGCGCATCTAGGTTATTCTGGCCAACGGTTTATTGGTCAACTCTTTACTGGTTATCCCAAGTGATTTCGATGCTGATTAACTATCCTCTAGGTGATTTTGATAACACGTAGGGTCTATTTTGACATGCGTGTAGGTTATTCCAGCCACCAGTTTCTTGGTAAACTCTCTACTGGTTATCCTAGGTGATTTCGACACCAATTAATTGTCCTCCAAGTGATTTCGATCCAATTTGTTAAACTCTATAGTTTACAGTTTACCCTAGAACGCCAATTTGTACTTTTCTTTATTTGTGTATATGGATTTACAGTTTACAAATAAAAGACCCTGTTGGATTTTTTTTATTTTTTTTATCTTGATTACTTGGGTTATTTTTCTGCATTTTTTGAAATAAGGAAACTGATAAGACAATTGCTACCACTAGTACTAATAATCCTTCATTGCAAATTAGCCCTATAACGCTTGATGGGAATAATTACCTTGCATGGTCACAATCTTGTTTATTGTTTATCAAAGCTAGAGGAATGCAAGATTATATTACCGATGCCAAAGTTAAACCAACAGAAATTAATCCTACCTTCAATTAGTGGGATTCTGAAAATTCACTAGTAATAGCGTGGTTTATCAATTCCATGTAGCCCTAAATTTCGAGGACATATTTATTGCTTGACATAACAACAAAAGTATGGAATGCAATGACTCTCACCTACTCACGAGTGGGAGATGATGCTCAAATTTATGAGATTCGAAACAAGGTTCATGGTATGAAGCAAGGAGAGATGGCAATCTCGCAGTATTTTTCTAAGTTGAATGGTTCGTGGAAAGAACTTGACTATTGTCAAGATTTTCAAGTAGATTGTATTGGAGATGTAGTCAAGTTTCAAAAAATGCTTGCAAAAGAAAGGGTCCATGATTTTTTGGCTGGGCTGAACAATGAATTTGATCAGATCAAAGTTCGTGTTCTAGGAAAGACTCCTTTTCCTTCTCTTGAAGAGGAGTATTCCTATGTTCAATAGGAAGAAAGTAGACACAATGCTATGCTCTATATCCCACAAGTTGAAAAGTCTGGATTGGCAATAGCTAGTGATTCACTTGAGCAGCTAAAGGCACATAATTCCTAATAAAGATCATATGTGAAGTGACTATTATGGGAAATTGTGCCATACGAAAGACACTCGTTAGAAGTTACATGGACAGCCAACTAAAGGTCGTGGAGGCAAAAGAGTCAATTATACAAATACTCGGGTCAATTTGTCAAAAACTATGGTATCAACTCCTGAAATGACTCCCTCTGATTTCTTCTCTCTTGATGAGATTCAGCATCTCAAGCGTCTCTTGTCTCATGCAGACTCTTCCTCCAGTGCTAAATCCAACTTTGTGAAGTTAAGTAATGCTTTTACTGCTCACCGTGGTACTGATGGTTGGATTATTGATTTTAGTACGAATAGACACATAACGAGCTCCTAAAAAAATCTTCTTAAATACTCACCATGTTTAAAAAGGGACACGGTTCAAACAGCCGAAGGTTCTTTTACTCTTGTATCTAGAGAGGGTTCTATTTTCTATACTCCACATACTAAACTATCCTCAATACTTCAAGTTCCTCAATTTCTTGTCAATCTCTTATCTGTTAGTACATTTACAAAAAATCTCAACTGTAAAATTAAGTGTTTCCTTGATCATTATGTCTTTCAGGATCTTCAAACAGGGAAGAGGATTGACAGTGGTAAATTGGACGATAGCTTATATATGCTGGATGAGAGTCAAGATTCTAGTCTTCAACAGGCCTTTTATGGGGGAAATAAGGATGTTAACTAGGAAATATTGAAGTAGCATATAGGCCTTTAGGACATCCCTCTTTTTTTGTGTTAAGCAAATTATATCTTAATTTGTTTTTAAAGACTCAGTTTGATTCATTATTCTGTGATGCTTGCGAATAAGCTAAACATTCTCGAAACTCTTATCCTTTGAATGATAATAAAAGCAAGTTCCCTTTCATGACTATTCACTTTGATGTTTGGAGACCTATTTAGACCACTTCCTTGTTTGGTAGCCAATGGTTTGTTACTTTTATTCATTGTTGCACCAGGATGACTTAGGAATATTTGCTTAAGGCTAAGAGTGATGTGTTTTCCTATTTTCAATCTTTTCATAAGATGATTTGTACTTAATTTGATACTAAAATAAAAATTCTTAGGACTGATAATGACACTGAATATATGAATGGAAGATTTGGTTCTTATTTAGAGTCATATGGGATAATTCATCAGACCAGTTATCTTTATACAAGTGCTCAGAATGGGGTGGCTAAAAGGAAGAATAAGTATCTATTGAAAGTGCAATTCTAGTGGCTACTTATCCTATCAACTGAATGCCTCTTAGAGCCCTTAACTATTAGAGTCCTTTAGAAACCTTAAATGGGAAAAATGTTTACAACATTCCTCCATAGGTGTTTGGGTGTGTTTGTTTTGTTCATACTAAGAATGTTGAGAAACTAGATCCACGAGCCCTCAAGTGTGTGTTTATTGGGTATTCACCGACACAAAAGGGTTACAAATGCTATCATCCTCCATCTAGGAAGTATTTTGTTAGTGATGTTACTTTCAGAAAAACTAAACCTTACTTCAATCCGATCCAGTTGTCTCTTTAGGGGGAAAATGATGAGAAGGAAGAGATCTTATCTAGTTCTATGACACTTACTGATCTTACCGCAACGGAAAGTGATGATCAGAGGAAGACTATTATCTAGGGGGAGAAAATTAGGCATTTAGATAAGCTTGATTTGAAGAGATACTCAAGGAGAGATAGAGACAAGATAAAAGAAGCCATTGTGCAACCTACTCGATGCCAAGAATCATCTCCTTCTAGTGAGTTACCTTTTGATGATTTAGATAAACCTATTTCTCAAAGAAAAGGTGTCGGTGCTTATACTAAACATCCCATATCTAATTTTGTTTCCTATGATTCCTCGTCTCCCACCTATAGAGCTTTTTTCTTGTCCATTTCGTCTGTGTCTATTTCACAAGATTGGAAGGAAGCACTCAAAGATCCGAAGTGGAAAGGAGCAATGATTGAAGAAATGAAAGCTTTGTCTAAGAATGAGACTTGAGAGCTTGTCACTTCTCCACCTAGAAAGAAACCGGTAAGCAGCAAATAGGTGTTGACTGTGAAACACAAAGCTGATGAATTCGTAGAAAGGTTTCAATCTACATTGGTAGCTAAAGGATTCACTTAATCCTATGGAGTGAACTACCAGGAAACTTCTGCTCCAGTAACTAAAATGAACACAATCAAAGTATTGTTATCATGTGCACCTAATCTTGATTGGGACTTATAGCAATTTGATGTGAAAAATGCCTTTTTTTTTTTATAATCCATAATTTATTGATCTGAAAAGAGTTTACATCCTTCAAAGACGGTTAGAAATACAATTATAATACTAAGATTAAACTCATAGGTATTGGTAAAATGAACGCTCTACCAAATTACATCATACAGACATAAGATCTGATTTGGTTAGCTAAACGAGAAGGACTAAGAGGGCTACTTCCGAGTTGAGCTTTGTTGTGTGTTCTCCATATGCAATAGACTGCAGCTGCAAGACTTGCTTTCCATGTCTGATGGAGTTTGGTAGCTGATTGAGTTGTTGCTATTAGTATGGTTTTAGCGCCCTACCAATCTCTACATGAGGGAGGGCATTGGGTGAAGTCGCATATTTGCCTCCATACTTGGGATGAGTAATCGCAGTTAAAGAAAAGGTGTGAGTGGTCTTCTGTTCCCTGTTGGCCTAGGAAACATGTTGAGGATGTAGCTATTCCCCATGCGGTCAATCTGTCAAGGGTGGAAAGTTTCTCCAGCCAGGCTAGCCATAATATGAAGGAGTGCCTTGGTAGGGTAGACTTGTTCCATATAACTTTGTACCAAGGGATAGTTAGTCCTTCTGGTTTAAGGAAGGAATATCCACTCTTGATGGTATACTCCCTTGATGTGGTAAGGATCCATCGAAGTTGATCAAGGGTTGAGTCATTTGGTTGGATGTGGTTAGGAATGAGGATAGTTGACCAAGGCGGATTATCCAGTAATCGCCATATGATATTATCCACAATTGAGCAGAGCTTGGCCATCATCGGGATACCTGAGCTTTTGATTTGTCGAGAACTGAACAGACTGTCTAGAGGACCTATAGGTAAACAAAAGTCTGACCAAACAGAGATGGATAGGTCGTCTCCTAGTTGCCATTGAAAGCATCCGCGTACTAGGGTCACAGCTTTAGGAGCTTTTTCCAAGTCTAGGAACATGCGATTGAAGCTCGTGATGACCAAAAGCTTTTGCCCTTCAATAATGTTGACGCACCCATTCGGGCCATAGGCTTTGAGCTCCACTTTTGCATAGATGCCAAATATGTTTGAGCTATAAGGCCTTGTTCCATAGATGGAGGTTGGGAATCCCTATGCCACCACATTTGATTGGCTTGCAGGCTTCCTCCCACCTGACTTTGGCTTTTGAATTTGTGTGCAGGTTTCCACTCCATAAGAAGTTCCTAAGAAGTTGTTCTACCTTGGCCGTTATATTCTTGGGAAGTAGAAAGACAGAACTCTAGTAGACCTGCATGGAAAAGAGGACGGATTTGACTAGCTGTAGTCGGCCTGCATAAGATAGGAGCTTAGACATCCATGAGGTGATACGAGCTAGGATTCTTTCCACCAAGGCATCACAATCCTCTGTTTTAAGCTTAGTGGAGATGAGTGGTACTCCTAAGTACCGCACTGGGAGACTGCCTTCCTGGTATTGGGTGACCTGCAAGATATGATGTTTGATCCTAGTGGGAACATTTGAGAAGAAGATGGAACTTTTGGAGCTATTAGCCACGAGGCCCGAGAGTGCTTGGAACCATTGGAGGGCATCCCTAATTAAGGATATGGACACAACATTACCCTTTGCAAAGATTAGGAGATCATCTGCAAAACAAATATGGGTTAAGCGCTCAGATTTGCATCTCCAATGGGGGGAGAAAGCAGGGTTGGAGATGAGCCTTCGAAGTAGGGTGGAGAGGACTTCCATGCCTACGACGAATAAATATGAAGAGATTAGGTCCCCCTGCCTTAGGCCCCGCTTGCTTGAAAAGTAGCCCACCAATTCTCCATTGATGTTGATAGAGAACTTTGCTGTGGAGATACATTGTTCTATGAGGGTACAAAAGTGAAGGAGAACCTGCATGGTCTTGAGCACTTTGAGTATGAAATCCCATCTTATAGAATCAAAACCCTTCTGAAGGTCTACCTTAAGTGTGCAATGGGGAGCCCCTTTTTGTGTTTGATAGTCGGCCATCAATTCTTAGGCAATGAATATGTTATCAGTGATTTCGTGCAATGGAATGAAGGCAGCTTGTTCTCTCCCAATCAAAGAAAGTAAGACCTTAAGTCGGGCAACAAGTACTTCGGAACCGCTTTGTAAAGAACGTTGCAGCATGCAATGGGTTTAAACTCTCCTAAATGGAAGGGTTGGGAATCTTTGGGACCAATGTGAGAATAGTAGAGTTTATCTCTTTAAGTAGATGCCCTGAGTTAAGAAACTCTTTGATGGCGGAAGAGAGGTCTTTCCCTATTATCTCCCATGTGTCCTTGAAGAAGAGAGCTATATACCCATCTGGGCCAAGAGCTTTCTCCTTTGCTTGTGAAAAGAATCCCATTTGATTTCCTCATCCGAGTATGGCGCCTGCAATTCCGCTTTCTGCTGATCATTCAGTCTCCAGGTTACAAGGTTGTGAATCTCCTTTGAGTTGATTGGAGGGTATGCTTAGCCATAGAGTTGTTGGAAATGCGTGACAGCTAGGTCTCTAACCTCCTCTTCGCCTATCGCTTCACTACCATCTTCTCATCTAACACGATATAGGTTACTTCTGTTGTGATGGTTCCGCATGGCTTTGTGAAAGAAGGAAGTGTGCTTGTCTCCAAGCTTTAGTTAGTTTATTCTTGACTTCTGCTTGTAGAAGCACTCTTCAACGTTCCTCAATAAATAGTTTTCTCCAAAAGCTGTCCTCTCGGCTTCCATTTGGAATGTGTCACCAGAACCATATATATTAGATTGTAGTTGGTGAAGGGTGTGCTTGGCTTCTTGTACTCGGTTGGACAAGTGGGAGAACTTGATGTGATTGAGGTGCCTTAGTTCTTTCTTGAGCAATTTGAGCTTACTTACTACCTAGTACATCTTAGAACCGGCTACCTCCGTTCTCCATACATTGGAGACTATGTCCTCGAAAGTTGCATGTTGGATCCAAAAGTTGAAAATTTTGAAAAAAAATTGAATGTGAAAAATGCCTTTCTACATAGAGATTTAGAAGAAGAGGTATATATAGAGATCCCTCCTGGATTTGATAATGAAACAATGCAAGGAAAAGTATGCAAACTGAAAAAGGCCTTGTATGGACTAAAGCAGTCTCCCAGAGCATGGTTTGACAAATTCAGCAAAACCATGATCTCTTTCGGCTATCAACAAAGCAATGCAGATCATACCCTATTTATTAAACATAACAAGAATAAAATCACTATTCTCATAGTCTATGTTGATGATATAGTGATGATAGGAGATGATAGAGGAGATGGCTCAATTGAAGAAACTTTTGGCTCAAGAATTTGAAATCAAGGATCTAGGAAAATTGCAATATTTCCTAGGATTTGAGGTTGCCAGATCAAAGAAAGATATCGTCATTTCTCAAAGAAAATATATTCTAGATCTCTTGGAAGAAACTAGCATGTCGGGGTTGTAAACCAATACAATCTCCCATTGAAAGCAATCACAAGTTGGAATTGGTGATTCAGTTCATTTAGGGAGATACTGGAGATTGGTGCAAAGACTGATACATCTCGCACACTAGACCGAACATTACATATGTAGTCAACCTAGTGAGCAAGTTTATGCATGATCTACGAGAATCACACATGTAAGTGGTGTTTCGCATCTTGAGATACCTAAAGTCTGCTCGAGGAAAAGGACGATTGTTTGCCAAGCATGGTCACCTTCGGATAGAATGCTTTATGGATGCAAATTGGGCTGGATCTCCAAGTGATAGAAGGTCCACCATTAGTTATTGCACACTTGTAGGAGGTAACTTAGTAACATAGAAGAGCAAGAAACAACACATAGTTGCTCGATCAAGTGTTGGAGCAGAACATAGAGCTATGGCTTTGGGGGTTTGTGAGCTTTTGTGGTTGCAGAAGATATCGAAAGAATTAAATCTGTCAAGCAAAGAAGAACTATCCTTATACTGTGACAATAAAGCCGCTATTACTATAGCACAACATCCAGCTCAACATGATCAAACCAAGCATATAAAGATTGATTGACACTTCATCAAAGAGAAAGTGACTAATGGTATCTTGAGCTTATATCACGTAACATCTGACAAGCAACTAGTTGATGTGTTCACTAAGGGGTTGTGTCACAAGACCTATCATACTAAATTTAGTTTGCAAGTTAGGCATGTGTGATATCTATGCTCCAACTTGAGCGGGAATGTTGACTTATGTAATATTATATTATTATACTAGCCGTAAGAATTATATTTAAATTAGGAGTTATTATATTTCCTCATATAGGGATCCTGTAATATTATATTTCCTAATATAGGGATTTTGTAATTGTATATAAATCCTATTTTCTTATGTAAAAAGATTGAGAAGTAATAAAATAATTTTTTCTCCTAAAATTCTTCAAACAATCCCATTACAAGTGAATGGGGCAACTTATCATGAGTCTACCTCAAATTATCAAGCAAATGTATGATAACATTTTTATCTTTTTGTACTTATATGCATTAGGAAACCTTAAACAGTGTTTTCTTAAAATATAAAGTCAATGTTATATGTCCATTATCATTTAAGTACAGATATTTTGCTATGTATACTTGCAATTTTCAAGAGCATATTACAGTTTTTAGGTGGAAGAAACCCATGAAAAGCACAGATTTTTTTTTTATTTTTTTGGTGAACAATCAAGTCTAAACAAACCAGTTAGCATTGAAAGTGTTGTGGTTTTCCCAGCTCCATTTGTGCCCAAAAAGCCAAAGCATTCTCCTTCTTGAACTGAAAAGGTTAATGAATGCACTGCCACTTTTGTGCTGTTGTGCTTTTCCCCAGGGTAGACCTTAAAGTTGTAAAACAGTTTAATCAGTCCAATAAATTTTGTGAAAATTTGTACCGACATGATAAGAACAGTACCTTCCGAAGATTATGTAAGTAGAGAATGGCATTGTTAAGCAATCCAGAAATCACCCTCTTCCTTTCCATTTGGACATCAATATCTTCACCATGGTCAATACTAACAACCTTAGAGGATTTCAGCAAGGGTTCAGATAGATTATCATTGCTGGTCCTCCTAAGATTTCCCAAAAGTTCCTTCATCACTCTCAAAGGAAAATTATGAAATGGAAATAGCTCGAGGGAGATTGTCAATAGGAAGAAAGCAATACTCTGCAAGGGTTTAAATAATGAACTAATTAGAATGGATATACAACATCAAGAGAACCCATAACACAAAAATATAGAAATGGATGCACGATGACCAAACCTTTGTAATTCTTAATTTTTTTAAATTCTGAACCACATGGTTTAACAGATTAGATTGATCAAATTAACAAACCAGCCACCCACAAGTTTAAGGATGTGCCCGATTTTTTTAGAATATAATTACCATTGCCTGATGTAATCAAGGTGGGTCCCAAAATCTTTCTATCATTTAGGTTATGTTATGAGTCCAGGTGCAAATAAAGAAGTTCCGATGAATAAGGGTCATTATCAAATATTAGTTAGTGGACTGAAATCTATCCCTAGGAAGGGGATAAATTCCTAGGAAGACCTTAATTTATCCCTAAGAAAACCTGAATCCGCTATTCATCAACCAAAAAAAAAAAAACAGAGAGAGAGAGAGACCTGACTTCGCTTACTCCATCAGTAAGGTTAGTCAAGAAATGCACTCTCCAAATAAGTATCATCTAGATGCAAGAAATGTCATTTTAAAGTACTCAAAAGGAACTCTTGGGAAAGGTTCATTATTCAAGAAGTTGAATGTGTGAATGATTGAAGCATTTGTGGATGCTAATTGGGGAAGTGATATTTTAATAGTAAATCTATAAATAGATATTGTACTAAGGTTAGGGAAACTTGGTTATATGGAGGAGCATGAAACGATCAATAGTTGTGAGTAGTACTGCTAAAGCTGAATTTCATGCTATTGCAAAAGGGATATATGGAGTAATTTGGGTTTAAAGACTCTTACAAGATCTATAGATGTTTCCAAGTCCATGGCAACTAATGTTTACTGTGATAGCAAGTATCCTATAAACATTGTGAAAAATCCAATTCAACAAATTTAATGCAACGTGTGAGAATTGACAGAACTTTCATCAAAACTGAAATTGGAAAAAGGGGTATCAGTCTACTACTTGTATCCACTTGAAATCAAGAAGCTAACAAGCATATACCAAATCTCTTTCAAAACAATCTTTGGAGTATATCCTAAGCAACCTAAGAATGAGTGATACCTATTCTGTAGCTTGAAGGAGAGTATTTCAATCTATTGTTAAAAAGTTGAGATCTGGTCCTACTATGTATCTTTAGTTCTGGTAATGTTGGGGCTATTTTTATGTTCTTATCTTTTGATAGGATACACATCGTTAGAATATGGATCTAAAAGATATTATCTAGTTTTTTCCTAGATTAGAACATTCCAAGCTATTCAATGATAGCAACCTATGTACTCTCATGTATATATATGCAAACACGATCAAATGAACAAAATTATTAGGAGAATTTTTCTCATTAATTTCTCCACCCTTGTTAAGAAAACCAAGAAAAAAATGAGAGGCCAGTGTACTACGAAAGCTCCTCAAGTTTTCAATTAGAGTTGCATGCAACCACACATGGAGAAGAGAGGGGGATGAGAAGCAAAGTAGGTCGGGAAGGAGGGGAAGAAAAGAGGGAGATAGAGAGTAGGAGTTTAGCAAGGAAACAGAGGAAGTAATGTGACACAAGAATTTTGGTTTCCTAAGGAGAAGTCAGAACTTTCTCTCATTGGAATATGTTGTTTCGACAATCAATATTTTCCGAAATTGATTACACACTATAGAAAAGCAAGTACATGAAAATTTTGAAGTCTCTTTATTTGGCCTTCCGAGAATTGCCCTTAAAATTGTGTTAACATTTTCCAAACAATTATCTTGGGACTATTGTTGCTCTTGAGCTACAAAATTGATTGAAACCTTTCAAGTGGAGTAACTAAATAAGTATTTAAATGATGATGCAAGTACTAGAACTAACGACCTCCTACTCTATGAGACAATCAAATTTCAATCTATAGCCAAGTAATTTAATAGTTTAACCAACCCCTAGAGAGAGAAAATGCTCTCCCTTCTCTTTAACCTAGCCGAACCCTTAGCCCCTTTAAGGGTAAAACATACACAAAACCTTCAATTATAAACAAAAAACAAAAAAATAAATTAGATTATGGCAAGCGGTTCCAATCACCGTGAGCAATTTGCGGCAATCCAACACCCACTAGGAGATAATACACTACAAGGATTATCCCAAAGCTTTAATCCTGGAGTCCAAGGTGCATCACCCAAGATAGCTGAACCGGCTTCCCCTGCAGAAGAAAAGACATTCCCTTCCATAGCAAATGGAAAGCAAGTTAAGAGGAACAAGAGCACTATTTCATCTGAAGAGGAGGAGATCTCGAACAAGGGTGGAAATTCCTATGCGGACAAAGGAAAAGTGCCAAGCATTAAGAGGGATGATCAGGAGAGAGTATACGACAAAGGAGACAACCCTTCAATGGAACGAATGAAGGGAAAAATAGAGGACAATGAGAAACGTAATACAAACTCACAGCATCCATTTCATCAAGCAAGAAGCTTCGCTGAGGTAGTTGGAGGCACAACCCATCGTCCCTAAAGGCCCAAGTTCAAATTGGAATATTATCCTCCTATTTCGCATGGGGTGTTACCGAAGATCAAACCTCCTCCCTCGGTTGCTGTCCAAGGAGTGAAGAACTGGGAACACACACTTGTAGGCTTCTTTTTGGGGAAAAAATTACCATTCTCTTGTGCAAGGCACAACACTAAGGATATAGAAGGATTGTAGGATAACAAATGTCCTTTGCAACAAGTAAGGATTCTTCTATTTCCGATTTGCAAATGGCATGCTCTTGAACAATACCCTAGAAAGGCCATGGTTCTTTGCTAAAAGAGTGTTAGTGCTTCAAAAATGGCGAACTGGGATGTTGTTAAACAAACCACAACCATCAAAAGTTCCAGCATGGGTTATATTTTCAGGAATTCCTTGTGAATACCTTCACTCATTGGGGGTGAGTTACATAGCTAGTGCTGTTAGAAAACCCATCCAAGCTGATATGCTCATGACATGCCAAGCGAGAGCTAATCAACTAAGGTGTTGGTGGAAGTGGATGCGAATGAGGAAGTAATACATCGGGTGGAGCTGGAAAGAGAAAATGGAAAGCCCATGGAGATTGTGGTGGAATACCAATGGCTGCCACCACGTTGTTCAACATGTAAGGTCTTTGGACATACATGTAACACAGTGAAACCAGTGGACAGTCAAGTGCCAAAGGAGAACCCCACGAAGGAAAATAAGACATGAGTAAAAGTACAACGTAAGGGATCAAAAAACAAGGATAATGGAAATGCTGATGGAAAGCATGTTGAAGGGGAGAAAAAATCTGAAGAGGGAAGGAAGGAAGTACTGAGGGTAAACATAGAGCCTAAAAACTCTAAGCCTAATGAACCAATTCAGTTGAAACCAGAGATTACACCTTCACAAGTTCCTGAAACTCTTGTTAGTAAGGGGGAAGTGGAGGAATATGAAAACAAGGTAGACGAGGAGGAGGATGAGGAAGAGGACAAAGAAAGAACAAAAAATAGTGAGGAACCAGGAAGCACTACCAAAGTACAAATTACTACACCAAGTTCTCAAAAGTTGTATGGTACACTTAGAAACCATGAGATGATTAACTCAACTTCATCTAGTGAGGGGAGATCATCTGGTTTGAGTGCAAAGAAGAGGAAGAAGAAGAAGGTTTATAAACGCTAGAGGCGTTATACTTGAAAAAGTTTTTTCATAATGAATCTAGCTTCATGGAACATAAGAGGTCATAATGACCCCTGGCAATGTGCAGAAATGAAGAAGTTTTGTAAGGAGAATCGAATATCAGTAATGGAGTTATTGGAAACCAAAGTAAACCAGAATAATGAAGGGAGGGTTAAGTCATTTTCAATAGCAAATTGGGAGCTTAAAATTAACTCAATGGCTAGAAAGAGGATATGGCTAATGTGGGACCCAAGAAGCTGGAATATTAGATTAGATAAAGAGTGCAAGCAATTTTCCCATTGTTTTTGCACTCATCTTAGATCAAACGTTTCCTTTTATGCTGCGTTTGTCTATGCATCCAATTTTGAAAATGAGAGGAAACTACTATGGAAGGACTTGGTCGAGTTAGCTCCATCCATGTCTAATCATCCATGGGTGGTTCTAGGGGACTTCAATGTGTTCAGATCGATCAATGAGAGGAAAGGAGGTAGCACAAGGAAAACGCCGGCAATGATGGATTTTGTAAATTTCCTTGATGAAGCGAAGCTGGATGACCTCTTCTATTCTTAGTCAAACAAACAATTGAATAATCCAATTCTGAAAAAATTAGATAGGATATTGGTTAACCAGAAATGGCTAAACAACTTATCAAATTGTGATGCCACTTTTATAGCCCCTATCCTTTCTAATTACTCGGCAAGAGTATCACATATGGAGAAGAATTTAGGAAAAAGGAAAATTCCATTTTAATTCTTTGAATTTTGGATGGAATCACAGGAGTTCCTCCTTAAGGTTGAAGCAATTTGGTCACATGAAATCAAAGGATCCAAAATGTTCCAAATAGTAAATAAAATGAAATTATTGAAGTAGGAACTCAAAAATTGGAACAATGCCAAATTCTCACACCTTACAGAAAGAGTGAAATTAGCAAAGAAACATCTAATGGAGATCCAAAGCTCAATGGCAAAAGGAGAAACAGCACTAATTGACAAAGAAAAAGTAGCTTTTAAGGAGTATTATATGCTAAGGAGAGCAGAAGAAAGTCTATGTAGACAAAAGTCAAGAGTGAAATGGTTGAAATTGGGAGATAAGAACAATTCTTACTTCCATAAAATGATCATTCATAGACAAAACATGAATGCTATACACAGGCTGGAAAAGGAGGATGGAACAGAGATTAAGGGGGATGAGGAAGTGAAGAGGAAAACAGTAGCATACTTCTCTAGATTGATGGGACAACAAATGGTCATCACAAACACAGAAGTGTAAGACTATATTTATAAGAGATTATCAGAGCAACAGGTTTTGCAAATTAGTAGTCCATTTTCGAATGAGGAGATTAAAAAGGCTTTCTTTGACCAAGTTGACAACAAAGCTCCTGATCCATATGGGTTTTCTGCTAAGTTTTTCAAAACAACATGGCATATTATTGGGGAAGGGGTGAAAGAGTTTATGGGATCGAGAAATATGCTAAAGGAAATGAATTGCACAATTGTATCCCTTGTTCCTAAGATTGCTAATCCCACAAATCTTGCTAACTTTAGACCAATATCTTGCTGCAACACAATTTACGAAGCAATAACCAAGCCACCGGCGTCTAGAATGAAAATGGTTCTACCAATGTTAGTGGAGAAAGAACAATCTACTTTCATTGGAGGGCGTTGTATCTCGGATAACATATTTGTAGCACAAGAATTGGCTAATGGATACCAAAATAATAAAGGGGCTCCGAGGTGTATGCTGAAAATAGACATCCATAAAGCATATGACACAATAAATTAGAGCTTTATAAAAGCAGTGCTCACAAGTATGAACTTCCCTGCACATTTTATCAAGCTAGTGATGCAATGTATTTCAACCCTAAAATTTTCTTTCAATATCAATGGAGAATTGGTTGGTTTCATCCCTAATTCAAGAGGTTTCAAACAAGGTGATCCAATGTCCCCGTACCTGTTTGTTCTTAGCATGAAAGTTTACTCAGGGATTTTAAGACAACTTATTAATAATTCCAAATTCTCATATCACTGGAGATGTAAGAAAAATCGACTCACAAATTTGTGTTTCGCAGATAATCTGTTAATCTTTTATAAGAGAAATCTTGAGTCGATCAGAGTGATTAAGGAATCTCTAGAAATATTTGATTATATCTTAAGTCTCAAAGTGAATAGCAACAAAAGCATGGTGTTTTTATCTGATATACCTCCTCCAACAAAGGCTCAGATACTACAGATGATAGAGTTTAAAGAAAGAAAACTCCCCATCCATTACCTTGGGGTATCACTTATAGCTTCCAAACTCCGTAAAACAAATTGCGAAGTACTAATTGATAGAATTTTGGCCAAAATCAATTCCTGGACCTCAAAATTCTTATCCTATGCTGGACGACTTCAACTTATAAAGTCAGTCCTATTCTCAATGCAAGTTTATTGGGCTTCAATGTTTATTCTTCCAAAAAAGGTAGTGGAATCCATTGAAAGACTTATGCGTAGCTTTTTATGGAGTGGGAGGCCTAATATTTCAACGAAAGCCAAGATAAAATGGTAAGAAGTATGCACACTGATTGATCAAGGGGGTTTGAGCATTCCTAAACTTGAAATATGGAACAAAGTAACCCAACTCAAAACATATCTGGCACTTATGTGGAGACCTAGTAAGAGGTGTTTGGGATGAATGGGTTCATTCCAATTTCCTCAAAGTAACTTCATTTTGGGAAACGAAAAGACCTGCCAAGTCCTCATGGAACGGTACAAATTGCTGAAACTTCGCCAATTAGCAAGAGGCATGTTTAAATGAGAAGTGGGTGATGGTCTATCTATATCTCTATGGTTAAACTTTTGGCTGTCAACTGGACCTTTAAACATATTACACAGCACTAAAACAATCTCTGCTTCAAGGCTCCCTTTGCATGCTAAACTGTCCTCAATTATACAGGACAATGGTTGGGGATTTCCACAAAACAATTTTTGGAATGGTTTCACAATACCATTAAATATAATACCTGACCCACAGAAAACCGACAGGTTTATGTAGGATAAGGAGGTATTTGGAATATTCTCTATCAAAAGCACTTATAAGACTTTATCTAATCAAAATGTTAAGGTTCCTTAGGCTAAGATGATCTGGAATAAGTATTCCATACCACGACACTCATTTATCATGTGGTTAGCTTGGAAAAGGAAACTTCACACTCTAGATAAGCTCTATAATTAGGGAATATCTACCTCAACAACATGTTTCCTATGTTCAAATGGAAATGAGAACTATGATCACTTGTTTTTCGAGTGTACATACTCAAAACAGGTTTAGAAGACAGTCTTGATAGAACTTAAATGCCCAATATCCTTCCTTTCTTGGCATAATGTAACAACAGGGCTTATGCACCTATCATCAGGAAGCTACCCAACAGTATGGAGAGTAGCACTTTTAGCAACAGTATATTACATTTGGAGCAAGGAACTTGACTCACTAGGGATCCCTACTACCTCAACCAATTTTTTGGCTAGACAAATTTTAGTTTATTCTAAGCTTCTTGTACCTTGAATTTGGTTTTACTCTATATTCATAAATTTGTGAAATTCTAGTTCCAAAACTGAATTTTGCTATAACTCATTACCACGTTTAGCGGCTGTACATTTATTTTCATTAATACAATTAATTACTTACCAAAAAAAAATTAATAGTTTAAACTTACACATGTAGATACTATTCATAATTACTATTTAATAGATCTCAAGGAAAATTATAGTTCATGCCATCTCAAAGATGCAAAGGAAAGGATTAAGCAATATATCTAAAGAGAAGAAGTACCTCAAGACCGAGATAAGCAATAGATGCACCAGTTACATTCCAATGAAAAGCTCCACTGCTGTATTCACCATTGATTCCTTGACGAAGAAGAGCAAGTGAAGCAAGCCCATCAGCAAAGCAGAAACCGGGGGACACCCTGAAGAGGTTCTGAACAGAAGTTGACAAAGTTTAATTTATTAGTCTGGAAATCAATGATTGTGCATCATCATTAAGTGCTTTAAAGTAAAAATTCAATAAGAGAACTACATCGAGCATAGCTTGCCATGCAAACTAAACAGCATATCTTTTCAAAGTAAATGTAACAAAAGTACAAAGACAACAAAATAAAGAATTTAGTGCTAATGTTGAATGAATAGATTGTGCACTATGAACAGCAAGGCAATGACAACAATAATAAACCCAATGCTCATGATTTTTTATCATTACCGGTTACATGTACCTAAGTAACAGATCCATAAAAGAATTCTGCATATTCAGCCACCAAGATGTCAAAGGTCTTTGAACAGACTCAAAGCAAACCAAAAATAAGAGCTATGCAGACATAATAAGACTACACGACCTTAAGAATAGTGTTTGCATTGGCTGTTTCCTTTATAAGCCCCATAATGAATGAGATAACCATAAGAATAAGACCAGTGAAAA
Source organism: Laguncularia racemosa (assembly GCA_037954665.1). Lineage (NCBI taxonomy): Eukaryota > Viridiplantae > Streptophyta > Magnoliopsida > Myrtales > Combretaceae > Laguncularia > Laguncularia racemosa. Next base: position 1,059,992 of record JBBMOL010000007.1, on the reverse strand, counting down.
AATGAACCAGAAGGACCACGTTCTGCACAAGTGTATCAATAAGATTAGTAATAAATCATGAGAATAAGGAAGCCTAGAGAATTGCATTTGCTCTAATGGAACAAGATTAATTTACCTGAGCCATCGTGTGGTCATTAAAGAAAAACGTGAGGCAATATGTCGATGATGCAGTTGCCAGTCCATAACCCAGAAACATGAGAACTGTAGGTAGGAAGCTACTTCTTCCAATAAATTGCTCCAGACCTGTTAATTGTAATTAGCGTCAAGAAAAGATAGAATGACAGGTCAGAAAGAAAACACAAGAAGAGATTATTTTCCATGGATTCGATTTAGAATTTGTATTTTTGGAGCTCTAGATGTGGTAAGGGAAAAAAGAAACCTCACATTTTAACCTTGTCTAGACATTGCACTATTTCATGAGCCACCCATTCACATCATATCTTTTTTCCTCATACGATAACTAGTAACAATACATTTTACTTGCACCAGTAAAATCTCCCAAAAGTCCAAAAAGAAAGTTGAAACTCAATCCACTGCTCTTGTATGTTCACAACTCTTAGACTTGGCTAAGAGATGTCTCTGGCAATGCATGGATTTCTCCTTTTGTTGGACACCAGTGTATGCTGAAAACAAACTCACTCTCTCTCTTCTTTTATTACACGGTACAAAGTACCAACATTATAAACCTCCCCCCTTTAGCCATCTAGCCATATATATTCATCAAATCAGGAAGCAACCAGAGGGGAGGAAAATTTTCCCCGTCTATCTTGGCTATGTAAGGTGAAAGATTGTAAATCTCCAAGTTTTTATTCAACAATGAAGAAATTTTACAAATCACATTGAAAGCAACAACATGAGCTTTGGTGCACCATAAATATACTCAAAGATATGCGTGGAGAGATAGCAAAGTGTTTTGAACATACCAAAAATGTAAAAGAGAATTATTGCAAACAATGAAGGAAATAAGAAGCTGATGAAGTCCCATATGTATGTTGAAGCCCAATATGATAGTATGGAAACCTGAATAGTGAAATGAATATACATGTATTAAAGGATTGAAAAGACTTCTAAAGTGCTAACTTCACTAGGAAGCATGATACCCCACTAATGAGTTGTTGCTGCTTGGCTTTTACTTCACGTTCCTGCACAGCACCAGATAGAGTAAATGCCATGACAGAGAATGCAGAAAATATGTTTATGTAATCAGAAGCACGATCAGTTGCAAATTAGAGATCACAATACAATCATTAACAATGATAATGAAGAGATGAACTATGACAAAAATGATGAGAAGGCACATCTAATGCTATGCACTCATGCCAATCATGTTGCCAGAAAATACTCATCTCAGCACTCACAACTAAGTGCCTATCAAACATGCGAATACAACAAATGGATACATCAGGGTATGGACATTAAAGTTGTCTAACTGCAATCTGTAAGAAATGAAAGTATACAGAGAATAGACAAAAGAGAAAGCAAGGCTAGAGTATGGAGATAAATGACAGGATAACTGATTGTAGGAAATCTCATATGAGTAATGTAGGAAATCTCAGATGAGTAATCTTAGGAGATATTTCAGGAAAGTTAGTGGAGGAAATCAGAATTAATAGCTGTAATTAATAGCTGTAATTAGCAGCAGCTGTCTTTCCTTATTTAGTATAACAAAATTGTATATATATATAGACTAGAATAAATTGTAATGACAGAATTCTTTTCTGAATAATAAAAATCCCAGTATCTTTTTTTTCTACATGGTATCAGAGCTACTTAGGGTTTACAAAATTTAATTTTTTTTTCTGGCTTTCATCGTTGGAATTCTATAGAATTTCCATTTATTTTTGGCTTTCATTGCCAGAATTTTTTTTTATTTTTGTAAGCATCAAAAGCTGAAGCCCGGCCTTCTACGACGGCTCTGTCCTTCCTTCTTCAACCACAACACAGATTTGGGTCTGATTCATCGTTTCCAGATTCTTGTTAATCCCAGCCTTAATTGCTAGATCATTTCAATTTTTTTTTTCCCAGCCTTCATTGCTGATTTTATTATTGGCCTTCATTGCCAACCTTGTTCTTCCTCCCTGTTGAATTTTTTTTTATCAACTTTTTTTCTTTCTATTCTCGACTTGAGGTAGAGATTATAGAGAGATTACCATTTCTGGAAAAAAATTACCACCTTCGCTTCTTATTATTCCGACCTCAATTGCTGGTTCATTTCGTTTTTTTTTAGTATTCATTGCTGTTTCTTTTTTTTTCTTCTCTTTCCATGGAAGAAAACCAGATTAAACGAAGCACAACAGAGCTTCAAAACATCCAAGCAGCATATAGACTAAATGAAAAAAAATTATTTGAAATGGTCTCAACTAGTACGAACGTTCCTAAAAGGAAAAGGAAAGTTGGGTCATCTACTGGAGACAGCACCGGAGAACGGAACGCCAGGATTTGAAGAATGGGAAGAAGAGGATTCAATGATCATGTCGTGGTTATGGAATTCCATGAATTCTGAAATCAGTGATACGTGCATGTTTCTTCCTACAGCAAAGGCGATTTGGGATGCCCTTCATGAGACATATTCCAAGGTCAATGATGCAGCCCTTATATATGATATCAAGACGAAGACTACTGGAGCAAAACAGGGGACGAAAACGGTGATGGAGTATGCCAATTTTCTGCAAAACCAGTGACAAGAACTAGATTATTACAGGACACTTGATTTGAACTGTAGTAAATGTGCAATGGTCATCAAAAAGTTTATAGAAAGGGACCGAGTGTATGATTTCTTGACTGGCCTAAATTCTGAATTTGATCTTGTACGAATTCAAATTCTGGGCAGACCTGAATTTCCCTCTCTAATCGAAGCAATATCCCTAGTTCGTGCAGAAGAGAGTCAGAGGGGCATCATGTTAGAGTTGCCTTCAACTGAAAATTCTGCTCTCCTAAGTTCAAAACCTCAGGGGCTGGTATTGGACAAAAATGCTGCAAACAAAACCAATCGGTCAAATGTGCAAAAGGATCGCGAAGAGTTGTGGTGCACGTATTGCAAGAAACCACGGCACACCAAAGAACGATGCTGGAAATTACATGGAAAACCATCCAGTCATGAGTGGGGACAAAAAGGTGGTCAACAAAGGCAAGCTCATGTGTCGGTTCAAGACACAACTCAGGTACTTGGGGGATTTAGTATGGAGGAAATGGAGAAGATTAGAAGTATGCTGGGGACTGTTGAAAAACCAGCAACTAACAATTCTCAAAATCAGGGTATGTGTTCTTTGACCCTTTCAGGTGAGGATCTATTCTCTCTTGGGTTAAATGTCTTAGGTAATGAGCTTAGGAATGCCTGGATCCTTGACTCTGGTGCTACGGATCATATGACCCATATTTCAAATAAATTCAAAACCTATAATCCTTGTCCTAGCAATAGAAAGATTGTTGTTGCTGATGGTTCTACAGCCACAGTAGCAGGAATAGGAGATGTCCAGGTTACCCCAAAACTGGTGCTTAAAAATGTTCTTCATGTTCCCCAATTATCTACAAATTTGGTTTCTATACAAAAGCTTACCAAAGATCTAACTGGCTGTGTTATATTCTATGATTCTTGTTGTGAATTTCAGGACCAGGGTTTGGGGAAGAAGATTGGACTTGCTAAGGAACATAATGGACTCTATTACTTGGATACATCAAGTCAATCGGAATTCAGTGAGTCTGCCATGTCCACGTTGTTTTCTTCTTTCAATAAGGATGTCATTTGGTTACATCATAGACGTCTAGGTCATGTGTCTTTTCCTGCGTTGAAAATAATGTTTCCCTCATTGTTCAAGGAATTTGATGTTCAGTCTTTTCATTGTGATATTTGTGAGTATGTGAAACACACTCGTGTACCATTTCCCATCAATAATAAAAGATATTCTTTTCCTTTCTTTTTAATCCATAGTGATATTTGGGGGCCATCAACTATTCCAAACATCTCAAGGTCTAAGTGGTTTGTAACGTTTATTGATGACTGCACAAGAGTTTCTTGGATCTATTTACTCAAAAATAAGTCTGATGTGAGTCATATTTTTCCTATTTTTCACGCGATGATTCAAAATCAATTTGGCACCAAGATAAAACACTTTCGTTCGGACAATGCTCGAGATTATTTCAATCAAATCTTGAGTCCATATTTCCAAAAGGAAGGAATCATACACGAATCATCATGTGTCACCACTCCACAACAAAATGGAGTGGCAGAAAGGAAAAACCGACATCTTCTTGAGTGCACTAGAGCCTTATTGTTTCAACAAAATGTACCAAAAACATATTGGGCAGAAGCTGTACTCACATCAGCTTATGTCATAAACAGAATTCCTTCCAGGGTCTTGGGGTTTTAAAGTCCACTAGAAAACCTGTCCAAATTCTACTCTGATATTCGATCTTCCTTCAATCTCACTCCTCGGGTTTTTGGGTGTACTTCCTTTGTCCATGTTCATAGTCATAACCGTGGGAAGTTAGATCCTCGTGCTCTTAAGTGTGTCTTTGTGGGGTACTCATCTACTCAGAAGGGTTACAAATGTTATCATCCACCTACTAGAAAACTCTATGTCTCAGCTGATGTTACATTTATTGAAAATAAACCCTATTTCACTACTCCTTATCTTCAGGGGGAGTCGCATAAATTTGAAGATAAGGAGTCAAACTTTCCACCACTAGAGTCATCTAAATCTGAATCTCAAAGGTCAATTCCACAATCTGATGGGTTGGAAAAACAAAGGGAAGAAGATGGTAAAAACTTTGACTGGTTCCGGTTTGACCAAGTGTATGCAAGGAGAGGAGATCCCATTGTGACTATAAGGCAAGAACAATCTTCTGAACCATGCTCCGGAAATGAGGTAACAATGAGTGAATCAAATCTAAATTCTACACCACCAACAACCCATCCTTCTACCAGCCCCGAACCACTGTGTCCAGAACCTCTTAGCCTTGACCAAGACCTACACCTGCCTATTGCTGTAAGGAAAAAGACCCGAGAATGCACCAAAAGACCCCTATACCCATTGTCTCACTTTGTGTCTTTTGATAAGTTTTCCCCAAGCCATAAAAGTTTCCTTTCCACCTTAAACACAGTTTCTATTCCTAGCTCATTGTCTGAAGCATTATCAAGGAAAGAATGGAGACTTGCTATGGAAGCAGAAATGGATGCATTAGAGAAGAATGGGACTTGGGAATTAGTTGATTTACCAAAGGATAAGAAAACAGTGGGCTGTAAGTGGGTATATGCAGTAAAATTTAAGGCAGATGGGTCCCTAGAACGCTACAAAGCGAGATTAGTCGCGAAAGGATACACGCAAACATATGGAGTAAATTATCAAGAAACGTTTGCTCCAGTAGCAAAGATGAATACAATAAGGATTTTGTTGTCCTTGGCTGTTAATCTTGATTGGGAATTGCAGCAGTACGATGTGACGAATGCATTTCTTCACGGAGAACTAGAAGAGGAGATTTATATGAGCATTCCACCAGGATTTAGTGGGATTGACAAGAACAAGGTTTGTCGATTAAAAAGGGCATTATATGGGTTGAAACAATCCCCACGTGCTTGGTTTGGACGGTTTGCCAAGGTGATGATAGCTAGTGGCTACAAGCAAAGTCAATGAGATCATACACTTTTCATCAAGCATTCGGTCTCAGGGGGAGTCACTGTTTTAAGTGTGTATGTAGATGACATTATTGTGACAGGAAACGATGAAGTAGAGAAAGAAGCCTTGAAGCGATGTCTAGCCAAGGAATTTGAAATAAAAGATTTAGGGAGATTGAAGTATTTCCTTGGAATTGAGGTGGCTCGATCAAGGCGGGGAATTTTTATTTCTCAATAGAAGTATGTTACGGACCTGCTCAAGGATACAGGCATGACGGGTAGCAAACCGGTTGGAACTCCCATTGAACAAAATCACAAATTAAGTGAGGCTCATGGAGATAAGGCAGTGGACAGAGGGATGTACCAAAGACTTGTTGGGAAACTCATCTATCTTGCACATACTAGGCCAGATATTGCTTACTCGGTCAGTGTTATCAACCAATTTATGCATGATCCTAGAGAAGTTCACCTCCAGGCTGTCTACCGAGTGCTTCATTACTTAAAGGCACATCCAGGGAAGGGAATTTTGTTCAAAAAGAAATCTGAAATTGATCTAGCAGTTTACACAGATGCGGACTTTGCAGGGTCTCCAGTCGACAGGCGATCAACTTCAGGCTATTGTACCTTTCTTGGAGGAAACTTGATATCCTGGAGAAGCAAGAAACAGAGTATGGTAGCAAGGTCAAGCGCTGAAGCAGAGTTCAGAGCTATGGCAGCAGGAGTATGTGAATTATTGTGGGTCAAAATTATCCTAGAGGACCTGAAGATTCAATGGAGCAAACCAATGAAACTATACTGTGATAACAAATCAGCTATAAGTATAGCCCACAACCCAGTGCAACATGACAGGACGAAACACATAGAGATAGACAGACACTTTATTAAAGAGAAGCTAGACAGTGGATTGATTTGTACTTCATATGTCCCAACAGGACTTCAACTTGCTGATATGATGACAAAGGGACTATGTAACAACATGTTTCATGAGAATGTTAACAAGCTGGGAATGGAAGATCTATATTCACCAGCTTGAGGGGGAGTGTAGGAAATCTCAGATGAGTAATCTTAGGAGATATTTCAGGAAAGTTAGTGGAAGAAATCAGAATTAATAGCTATAATTAGCAGCAGCTGTCTTTCCTTATTTAGTGTAACAAAATTGTATATATATATAGACTAAAATAAATTGTAATGACAGAATTCTTTTCTGAATAATAAAAATCCCAGTATCTTTTTTTTCTACACTGATCATAATAACTAGATTTAGTGGTGCACACAGGAGCTAGATCGTACAGAACTCATAAAAGTTTAATAATAAATAAGTAAGACGATGATGATGATAACACCCTTAAATCTTCAGAGGTAAATTCAAAAACTTCCCAAGTTATGAGGGATAACCAGGAGTACCAGCCCCCGCATCCAGCATTGTGTAAATGCATCCCATACAAGAAACTATGCATGCTGAAAAATTGAAAGCAGAAACAATATACCAGCATGATGATGGAGAATTCATGAGCATACAAAAATGCAGGCAATCAAAAAGGAAAAAAAAATCGAAGGTGTTGCAGGCATCATTTTCACATCATATGTCTGAACCAAGTCCAACGATGTAACAACATATTGGGGAAATCAAAATTAATATTAACTACATAAATAGAATAAGCAAAAACCTTATATATTTCACAAATAGTAAAGAATACTGGAGATCACCTTCACTATAGGAACGGCAAATGAGGCAGGGATAAAGGAGAATGCAATACTAACAATGACAGCAGCAGAAAAGGCATCAAGATCCTGTTCAATGCCACAGAATAAAATGAAAACAAATTATTCCTCTTAATTTGAGAAAGGAAGCAGAAGTAAGGTGCTTTTGCTTCCCCATCCCCCCCCCCCTTCTTTTTTAGAATTATCGTACTTGTTGGACAGTGAAAATGAATTTCCATATTTTCAATAAAATCTGTTACTATCAGAAAAAATAAAAAGGAAGAGGTGAACATACATGACGCTGTAACCGCTGGCTTGCAGTCATTGGAAGAGGGTGGTTGCGGGTCCGAATAGTCATGTTGTTGTCTTGTGTAGCAAGTCTAAGAATTGCAGCATTTACTAAATTGATGAATGTTGGAGCACCATGTTGACAAGAACTATTGTGTAGTACAGTGTAACTCAGACTCCCATCAGAATTCTGATCATCCATGACAATGGCTCCATACCTTCATATAGGAACACGTGAGAAACTGACTTAAATTAATTTCCATAAGCTTTAACTATTTTTCTTTTTCTAAAATAAAAGGTGCAAGCCGAACTGGTACAAGCTTAAAAAGTTGTGCAAATATAATAGAGGTGAGCACTGGAATCTACTAAATCCTTTTAAGGTTTGGTAGACTCCACAATAATTGTTAGACCTTAGAAGGTTCTAATATTAAATTCTTAGAACCCAATCCCAAATGGTAAGACACAAGAGAAGACATCACATACATTGTAGAGCCATCTTGAACCATACACCCTGAATATTATAGGTCTAGATAGTATGGATAAAGGTGAACAATAGAACAAGAAACAAAAGCAAGCAGTGAATTAGGTATTGAAACACACACCCTAGATATAGTTTGCATGGTTAAAAACCCTTGCACTCATCTCACTCACAAGAATTCTAGCTCAGAAAGACTCAAAGAAACAGCTAAGTGTCTAATACAAATGGCAAAAGTTTGTAAATTTTGACAGAACACAGAGAAAATGATCCCTCTAGCCACATCATAGGCCTGCCTTGCATTATTTCCAATTCTATTCTGCTCATGCTATACAGAGTATATAGCCACTGAACGCTACAGCTGTATTATAGCCTCACCAACTACAATCCACAGCCCACCCAACACACTAACAGGGAGTCCAGACCAGATAATAACCTTCCTCTAGCCCTCCTCACATAGGAACATTCCGACATGTGTTCATGGGTCTTAACATTTGTGACATACAGCAGACAGGCATTTGGTTAATTAACCATCCACAGGATACCTCCTTATTTTATTACTATATATGGTGTCATGTATCCACCCTGTCAATAACTATACAGAAATGCAAAACTTGACTACAACGCTCAAACCTTATTCCCACCATGTGGGGTCAGCTCTATCTTGGAAAAAAATGAAAAGCAATTAATTTAGGCAGGAATTAAGTCAAAACCAGACAATATAAATGATCATATCGAAGTCAAACTTCAAGATAAAAAGTAAGAATGTAAAAATCCTAAACATCTCACTCATTTGTTGCCACATGTTTTTTTTTTTTTTGGGTTGATTCAATATTTTCATTTAACCACATGTTGAAATTCTCTCAATCTCTCCATTTACTTTCAAGTCTGCATCAGCACTAAAGTTTGTTGTGATACTTGAAATGTAGAATGCAGATGGTGATATCCATGTATTAAGGACTACTCACCTTACTTATTACTGATAAAACCAATAAATAATTTATACATGATATCATTAAAGGAGGAATGGACAGTTTTATTCCCTTATGAATTTTCTGTAAAAGAGATAAATATATAGTACATCAAGCTACGTAAGATAGTTACATATCCTCATTGAAATATACATCTCTGTCAGGACAGAGTTCTCAGTTACATACATTTGCATATTCCCACTTTTATGGAAACATTAAAATACAGTAACCAAAGAGGTGCATTGTAGCTTGAAATTTATCTACATCCCAACATTTAGGTAACATAAAATCACCCTAGAGCTTATAAGTTTAATGGTATTACAAGATAGTAGGGGGTTTCGTTTCCAAATTTTAGTAATATACTCTTACAGAGTACAATATATGGCATTGACCCCATATCCTATCCACCTGTACCTAATTAACCCTAAAACCAAGCATGGGTCCTCAAATTTTGTGAACAAAAGATGATAAGGGCATAGGCATCTTCCTCATTTGCTACACAATTTCAATACCCACAATTTTAAAAGGAAGCATAGGTTTCCAGTATTTGATGAAGAAAGGATAGCACAAATTTCACTCACCAAAAGCAACCCAGAAAACCTATTTCTTTTTTACATCAAATAAAAGCCAATAGATGCTAATGTAACCCTTAAAAACAGACAGAATGACTTCACGTTTATAAAGGTAAGCACACCTTGACTGATAGGATTCGTTAAAACTAGACATGAGAAATTCACTCATAGAAAGCAACAATGGGCCCAATTTAGGCCCTGCAGCCTCAATTGCATCAGCAAATGCCTTTTCAGAATTCGGGAATTTGTAGTCGCTTGGTTTAAATCTTTGAATCCACCCGCCTTGGATGTGTTGAGAAACCTGCAACAGTTCCAGTTTGGCACAAGTAATTATTTCTTTTGCTCTTCAACAAACTAAGATGGTCTCCCTCATCATACCAAGAAAAATCAAGAATGATTTACCCACCTCCTTTGCAACAGGCCAAGAGAGATCAAAAGGGATTGGACCCCCACCCCCACCACCTCGTAGTAATGGATTAAAATGTGAAGTTGTAAAGGTCAGAGACAGCTGATCAGGGTGCGGCTTGAGCTTGAGAAGAAGAAGGCCAAGAAATAAAAAAACAGCTGGGATTAGAAGCTGGAAAGCAATAGTTTTCTGGTCCCGACGTGCAGATATAGCTCTTTTTATCAATAGTGCTTTACAGTGTCGCCAAAATATAGACCTTGAAATTATACAACAGCCACATAACTGTTTAATTAAAAAGCTTATGAAGCTTAATATAATTGCAATAAATAAACCACATGCTCTGCCCACGATTGCAGGTATGATCCAGATAGCCCTTAAGTAACTTTGACAAATTTTACTATAGAAATGCGGCCTTGCAGCTTGATGTTCAAGAGATTGGTCAAGTGTTGCAGCACTTTTCTCCAGCATGACAGTTTCACCTTCATCACAATCACTTCCTGCTACTCTTAGGAATACCTCCTCCAGCGTTGTAACCGATATTCCATAACTTTCTATGCCAAGATAGTCCTCTGCATTTTTTTCTATGGAGAAAGAGCTGGATCTCGTCATGCAACCTTCAATTTCCCTAAACATATCCTCAAATGAAGGTAATGAAGCCAATGGAAGCCTAAAGGAAATCTCAGTTCCAACCTGGAAAGAAAATAGATATATTGATTAATTGAAGAAAAAATGAAAACTTTTGTCAGTAACTTGAAAATAAAGACATGCAACAAAATTCAGTAGCTGATTCAACAGAATTCATGATTGCATTTAAAACTATGTTATGATAGATGTCTCCACCATAAAGGCCACAATAGACTTGCTTGCTCATCTTCTCCATATGCAAGTACAAGCAAATATTTATAATAGTACTCAGTTTAAATTGGACACAAGTACCTCACTGATGCAGACTGCGGATGGAACGTGACGGTGTACAATATCAGTAGCCATAGTTGCAGTTGGAGATGACTGAAGACAAAAAGCAAGCCAGTAAAAGATACAATGTCAGTGCAAACAAAAAGCGGCAGAGATATTGAATGCAGCCAAGCAAAAGAGAAATTTGATGATTGGCATGAGCAAAGTATGCAGACAAAGACATACCTTAACAAGGGTAAGGGTATAGCCGACTCCATATTGATGCTTCAAAAAGAGCGAGCTGGAAAAGAATCACAAATGACGAGCCTGGTATCACTATTTTTGGAGGACCAATATCCTCTAAAAGAGGATGCTTTGCCACCAAAACTCTCTATACATAGTAATTATCTAAAACTTCATAATGATGAGCCTATTCTCTTTCTAAGCTTTTATATTATTCCTGCTTCAAAGACAAGCCCCAAAGATGAAACTTCCTTAGGAATAGTAAAGAAAGAAATGGGAAAAACAACTCTCTGAACCTTACATGCTAAGCACAGGGTTTTTTTTTTTTCCAAAACACACAGGTTTGAATATTGAAACTTCCACCAAAGTTGTTAACTGTCTACAGTGTTCTCCCAGCTTCTATCAGGACATTTGGCCCAGGAATGCCCATCTTCACAAAGCTTTTTGACCATATACCTTTTATGAGCTAGAATTCTCTCAACTTGCCACAAAATCTAAAGGAACTCCACTTGAATTTGTCAGCATCCCCATACCCCCTGAACATAGAGGGGATGGCAGAGGCATAGGTGCATAAGGGGTGATAGCTATTGATAACCAATCATATAATTACTGTCCATAGAGAGCAGAAGCAGGCAAAAAGAACAGTAGTGACTATACATTCAGAATTTTGGCATAAAGCATCAAGAAAAGAGATGAAGTTGACATTTCTTTCAATGAATACCTTGTCTAGATTTTGCTAAATGAAAATTTAGGTTTTCATATCAGATCGTAGAATTTTTATATACTCTCTCCAATGGGTTTCTTCCTGATTATGCCATGAATCCCTTAAATACCTAAGATGGTTATTAGTCTACTTTCATAATTTTTGTTCATTCACATTCTTCTTTCTTGGGGTTTTCCTTTTTTTCCCTACCTTTTCCCCCTTCAATTTTTCTTTTGGATTTAATCTATCATTTTATAATTAAAAACAATGGCACTGTTTTTGATGTGATTAAACCGACAAGATAATTTTGACTTGAAAATCATGTTTCCATGCTTGACAAAAATAAAAGAATAAAAGCGAATATAGGCTGAAACAAAATTACAAAATATGATTTGTTTATTTATCACATCAATGTTAATTTATTTGTTGTCACAGGTAGATATTAGGTCATAACATAAAGGCAGAATATACCTTCCACAGCATTTCAAGGAACCATTAGCCATTATAGCTATCCGATCTCCTAGTTCATCAGCTTCATCCATCGAGTGTGTGGTTAACAATACGATCCTGCCCTTTTTAATTTTTTTAATTAACTGCCATGTCAACCGCATTGAGTATGGGTCCATTCCACTAGTTGGTTCATCAAGAATAACAACCTAAAGGATACAAAAAATGGAATTGCTTCAGACAATAGACTCTGAGAATTTAAAAGAAAAAAAAAACGATTTGCTCAGAAAATTTACAACCTTACTGTTTCCAATCAGTGCAATTCCCAGAGACAATTTTCTCTTCATGCCACCAGAAAGAGAACTCACATGAGTGTTGACTTTATCAGCCAAACCCACCTGAAGATGGTCAAATTTTAGAATAAAGAAGCACATTTGAAATGAGCAGATGCAATGTCCAGCACAAGCAAACCACCGCTGTGCAAGAAAAATCCAAGCCAAAGAAAGCACTCTCACTGTTGAAATCTATTAAATATTTGGTCCTGAGGTGTTATTTCCGGATATGTTATCTGTTGGGTTCATATTTATGTATGTTAATTTGTTAGGACAAATATCAGGAAATTATTAGAATTGGAAGGCAAGGAAATCTCCTAGCCTTGATTGACTAGCTATGTATCAATTATGCAATGATTGCTAGAAAAAGGACTCAATACCTTGGACTAGCATTGATATGTCTTCTCATGTAGTGCGGCCTATTACCCAGTGTACTCTAGGCATGAGCGTGGTTAGCAGTTGGTTGTGTGGTTGTGTGGGTCCCAACGTCACTGAGTGGACATTGTGTATGGATGCAGATGTGGCTTAGTTAGTTTTTACCATTGTTCTTTTTGTACTTAGTGTACTATTCTTCTGTTGTAATTTCTAGAAGAGTCTATAACTCTCTTGGAAAAAGATAGATAGTTATTGAAATATAGATTTGTTTATATATTTAGAAAAGATATTTTTTAGAAATATCATGTATTATAGCCTTTCTATGTATTGTAGTTGTTTCCTTTTTAGTTCTTTGTAATCTTCTATATTAGACCAGGTGTTGTAAGGAGAATAACAAGAAAAAAAGATTTTTTCTTCATTCTCATCACGTTTTTCTGACATGGTATCAGAGCCTAGGGTTTAGGAATTCTGGAAAAAAAAAATTTTCCGACCTCCATTGCCGATTTTATAGATTGGCCTTCATTGCCAACATTCAACTTATTCCTTTGTCTCAATCCTCGTCTGGTTCCATTACAACATACCTCGTCTGTTTTTTAAAACACAGCCAGCAATTGCATTAGAGACCAACATAGGGAGACCTAAACCTGTCAAGAAAGGCTTCTTTCCTAGGGTTTATAAGCAAGCCGTCACTGCTAGGCTGCGTTTTTTGGGCTGCGTCTTCCCTGTTTTTTGTTTTTTCTCTTGTTATCAGCCTTAATTGCTGAACATCTTTCTCGGTCAACATGTCTGAAATTGTCAACAGCCCCAAACCATTCGAAAACTCCAATAATATCCAAAAAATTGGAGAATTGCAAAATATCCGAACCTCTTATAGATTCAATGGGAAGAATTATCTAAAATGGTCTCAATTTGCCCAAACTTACCTCAAAGGCAAAGGAAGACTCAATCATCTTCTTGGGACTGGACCAACAAAGAACGACCCTGCATTTAATGCATGGGATGAAGAGGATTCAATGATAATGTCATGGCTATGGGATTCAATGGATTCTACAATAAGTGACACTTGCATGTTCTTCAACACAGCAAAGGAAATATGGGACTTCCTATGTCGCACGTACTCAAAAGCCCATGATGCTGCACAAGTGTATGAGATCAAAGTCAAAACTGGAGCCACTAAGCAAGGGGACAAATCAATCACAGAATATGCAAACATATTGCAAAATCTGTGGCAAGAACTTGATCATTATCGAGTTTTTGAAATGAAACACCCTGAAGATGCAGTAATCTTGAAGAACTTCATTGAAAAAGATCGTGTTTATGATTTCTTGGCTGGATTGAATCCGGAATTTGACCAGGTTCGAATCCAAATTCTTGGGAAAGAGGAAACTCCCTCCCTAGAGGAGACCAAATCACTGATACGGGCGGAAGAAAGCCGACGTGCTGTTATGCTAGAAACCCGAACAGCAGGTGAGTCAGCCCTGATTGCAAGAATGGAACCTCGAGACATAAGGAAAAATAACATGTCAAGATACCAGAATAGGGAAAATCAGATTAAGGAGAGCAAAGACAACCTTTGGTGCACTTATTGTAAGAAACCAAGGCACACAAAAGAGAAGTGTTGGAAACTAAATGGTAAACCACCGAGCCAAGAGTGGGGAACCCGTGGGGGGCAACAAAGATCTCATGCACACATGACAGAACAATCAAAACCAGAGGAAAGCCCAGCAAAGGAGGGGTTCAACAGTGAAGAGATTGAGAAACTAAGAACCTTATTAGGATCCTTGGAAAAAACCTCTAGAACGTGTTCTCCAACTCTCTCAGGTAAACCTTTATCTCCTCTTTGTATGAATGCCTCAGATAACTTACATACTAATGCATAGATAATAAACTCTAGAGCCACGGACCATATGACTAACATGTCTCAACTCTTCCATACATACACCCCAAGCCCTAGTAATAGGAAAATTGCAGTCGCCAATGGCACTTTAGCTACTGTTGCAGGGATTGGAGACATACATATCTCACCTATTATTACATTAAAGAATGTTTTTCATGTACCAAAATTATCGGCCAGTCTTGTCTCCATTCAAAAACTCACCAATAACCTGAAATGTTATGCTGTTTTGTACCCTTCTTACTGTGTCTTTCAGGATCAGGAAACGAGGAGGAGGATTGGACTTGCTAAGGAAAGTAGTGGCCTTTATTACCTTGAATATTCTAAGAAACCTAGGAGTAATTTATCTTTTCTCAGTTCATCAAATAAACATGTTATTTGGTTGTATCACCTACGTCTTGGACATCCATCTTTTAGAGTTCTCAAAGTCATGTTTCCTCATCTGTTTCAAGGAATAGATATTACTGAGTTTCACTGCGATATTTGTGAATTTGCAAAATATACTCGTGTATCTTTTCCTATCAGTAATAAAAAAAGCTTACATCCTTTCCATTTGATTCATAGTGACATATGAGGGCCTTCCACAGTCCCTAATATTTCTGGAGCTCGTTGGTTTTTATCCCTAATTGATGATTGTACTCGGGTTACATGGTTATACCTTCTAAAACAAAAGTCTAATGTCAGCACTATCATACCTAATTTTGTCTCTATGATTCAAAATCAATTTGGGGTGAAAATAAAAATGTTTCAAACAGATAATGCTAGAGATTATTTCAACCAAACATTGTCGCCCTACTTCCAATCTCAGGGCATTCTCCACGACTCTTCATGTGTTAACACACCTCAACAGAATGAGGTAGCTGAAAGGAAAAATGGGCATTTACTTAACACCACACGAGCTTTACTCTTTCAAGGAAATGTTCCCAAGTCTTTTTGGGGGGATGCCGTTCTAACTGCTACATATATGATAAATAGACTTTCCTCACCTGTCCTAGACAATAAGAGTCCCATGGATCTCCTTAACAGTTTCTACCCACATTTCAGAACCTCAAATGGGCTTACACCTAGAGTGTTTGGGTGCACAGCTTTTGTCCATGTCCATAATCAACACAGAAGTAAACTTGACCCCCGAGCCATCAAGTGTATTTTCTTAGGTTACTCATCTACTCAAAAGGGATACAAATGTTATCACCCTTTATCTAGGAAATGGTTAATCTCTGCTGATGTTGCATATGCAGAAACAACCCCTTTTTTTCTCCAAGTCCTCTCTTCAGGGGGAGATTTCAGGTGTAGAAGAGAATACTAATGAGTACTTTGAACCACTTCAATCTCTTGATCTTCAATCTCGTGATCTTCCTCTCGTGCCAAACACGGTTAAACCAGGGTCAAATTCTGTAGAACCAAATGATGACCATCCCAAGATTTCTCAAGTATATTCAAGAAGAAAGGCTGCTACTGAACCAACACAAGTCCAAGAATCCAGCTCAAACAATGATAATGAAGTCATGGAAAAATCTGATTTACCTCTAGATGCACAACCTGTTGAACCATCTATCAATCCAACAGATGACCTTGATCTTCCCATTGCTGTGAGAAAAGGAACCAGAGAATGCACTAAGCAACCTCTTTATCCATTGTCCCACTATGTCTCACTTAAACATCTATCACCAGCATACAAAAGGTTCATTGCGAGTCTAAACACCATTACTATTCCCAACACAGTTTCTGAGGCATTGTCAAAAAGGGAATGGAGGAATGCTATGAGAGAAGAGATGAGTGCCTTGGAAAAGAATAAAACATGGGAGATTGTTGATAAACCAAAAGGAAAGAATATTGTTGATTGTAAGTGGATTTTTACAATGAAATACAAAGCAGATAGATCCCTTGAAAGATATAAAGCCAGATTAGTGGCCAAGGGTTACACTCAGAAGTATGGAGTTGATTATCATGAGATTTTTTCTCCAGTTGCAAAAATGAATACCGTGAGAATTTTATTGTCATTAGCTGCTCACTTCAATTGGCAACTCCTTCAATATGATGTCAAAAATGCATTTCTTCATGGTGACTTGAATGAAGAAATCTACATGAATATTCCACCAGGATTTCAAGGAGACACGGAGAATAAGGTATGTAAACTAATGAAGGCTCTTTATGGGTTAAAACAATCCCCTAGAGCTTGGTTTGGAAGATTTGCAAAGGTAATGAAGAAGTCTGGCTACAAACAAAGTCAAGGAGATCACACTCTGTTTATTAAGCACTCAACTGTAGGGGGAGTAACTGTGCTTATTGTCTATGTGGACGACATTATAATAACTAGAAATGATGAGAGAGAGAAATATAAGTTGAAGGAACAGCTAACCAGAGAATTTGAGATAAAGGAATTGGGAAAACTGAAGGACTTCCTTGGTATTGAAGTGGCTTATTCTATACAAGGAATTTTCATTTCACAGCAGAAATATGTGACCGACTTATTGGCAGAAACCGGGAAGATTGGAAGTAAACCAGTCTCTACTCCGATAGATCTAAACCACAAGTTAGGAGAAGCTAAGGAAGAGCCAGCGGTTGACAAGAGAATGTACCAGAGATTGGTTGGAAAGCTTGCATGATCCGAGAGAATCTCATCTTCAAGCTGCGTATAGGGTACTTCACTACTTGAAAGGCAGTCCAGGAAAGGGAATTCTGTTCAAAAAGAACTCCAAACTTACTCCGGAAGCCTACACAGATGCTGACTATGCTGGTTCTCCAGTGGATAGAAGATCAACTACCGGGTATTGTACTTTTGTTGGAGGTAACCTGGTAACATGGAAGAGCAAAAAACAGAATGTGGTAGCTCGATCTTCAGCCGAATCAGAGTTTAGGGCAATTGCTTAAGGACTTTGTGAACTGCTTTGGTTGAAAATCATCCTAGATGATTTAAGAATTAAATGGGATGGTCCTATGAAGCTATATTGTGATAATAAGTTAGCCATCAATATTGCTCATAATCCTGTACAACACGATAGGACAAAGCACATAGAAATTAATAGACATTTTATCAAGGAAAAATTGGAGGAAGGGCTGGTGTGTATGTCCTATGTTCCAACAGGACAACAATTAGCAGATGTTCTAACAAAAGGGCTGAACCACACAAGTCATTATAATCTTGTGACCAAGCTAGGAATGGAAAACATTTATTCCTCAGCTTGAGGGGGAGTATTGAAATATAGATTTGTTTATATATTTAGAAAAGATATTTTTTAGAAATATCATGTATTATAGCCTTTCTATGTATAAATATATCATGTATTATAGCCTTTCTATGTATTGTAGTTGTTTCCTTTCTAGTTCCTTGTAATCTTCTATATTAAACCAGGTGTTGTAAGGAGAATAACAAGAAAAAAAGATTTCTTCTTCATTCTCATCACGTTTTTTTTTACAATAGTTACTAGATTTCTAGCATTAGTATGAAAAAGAGTTTGAAGAACTAACCAGAAAATATATCTCCTGTGAAAGGTAGTTGAGCAATTGTGCTCAAGAAGCTTTCATAACTAGAAGCTGATGTAATTATTTTAATTTCATATTAACAATAAAATCCACCTTTTGTTGGCCTAATAGAACCCTAATTCCAATCAATTGGTGCTATCTAGCAGAAAATTCCATCTCTTATAGCTTGGCAACTGATTGAAGCAGGAGAATGACAAGAATGGATAGTTGAATGGAAGCGGTTGAGGAAGTTGTTCAAGAGCTCACTGAAGGTGCTAAATGCACTTCAAAATGATTGAAATATGTCTTTGATCAAAAGTCTTGCATCCATGCAAAAGATGATGCAGAAGAGGACGCATGATCATAAGTCGGTTGAAGTTAGCAAGGATAAGGCCAAGTCTTTGAGTAGTAAGTTAAATCAAAGAAATGAAGGTACCGTGACAAATCAGGAAGTGATGAATGAACAGGATGCAATGCATGTTTCAGCTGATGAAGAATTTATGCTTATAAAGGAAGTAGAATTGCTTTGCCATATTTGATGGAAACAATCAATAAATTGGATTGCTCAAGCTAAAAATTACTTTGAGATCCATGTGATCAAGCTTGAGAAGAAGAGGCAATTCGCACAATTAGGATTGCAAGGTAGAGTTGTCTATTGGTTGAAAATGTTTCACAAAAGATATGCAAACCACGATGGGAATTGATAGGAGAAATGATGACTAGGTATTGTAGTAGGGATGCAACGTATCCATTTGAGAGACTATTAACTCTACCACAAAATGCTTTAATTGAAGCCTATGTTGAAGAGTTTGAGGCACTGTCGGCACAAACAACAGCCATTTCTGAGCTTGAGCTCTTAGGCTACTTTTTAGGAGGTCTATGTGATGATATTAGTTTACAAGTTAAGACATTGGCTCCAAAAACAGTAGCTCATGTAGTGGATATATCTTCGGATGCAAAGGATGAGTTCCTAAATGGAACTTTTTGCTCAACTATTCCTCGCAAGGTTGAAGTGAATCGACAGGGGCATGTGGATTATCCCACTGCTAGAATGCCTCAGTTGACATATTGACAATCAAGGTTATCTAAAAAATCTGCCTCTTATAATTCAAACCAAGCTATGACTTTTGTCTTTCTTGCTCTTGTTTATGAGATTGGAGGGTTCACACTAAAAAGTCCTCAAATCCCCCAAAACCATACCTTTACCTAAGAAAGGAAGAAACTCCAATAAGCTACAAACAACATTAGAATAAGATTATTGTTTGAATTGTCACAAGGTCTCACACCCAGAATCATAATTATATAAATAGGATTTAACTTCCACATTTTTCTAGTTAGAAGATCTAGAGCTATCTCATGACTCACAAACATTCATGTATATATAGACCATTAATGAATCACTAAAGTATACTTTTTAAGTTGTAAGTAATAAAATATTTTTAATCTTTCTTTTTTCTCACATGGTATCAGAGTTCTAGAAAAAGATCATATAACCGTGTTCATCTTCTCTCTGACGTCGTATTCCCCAAAGCTTACCATTGGAAACGCAGTCACGCGCCGCCACATGCCACCACCGCCATTCCTTTCTTTTTCTTCTTTTTTCCAGCATTCAATCCATCTTTTTCGGCCTGTTTTTCGTGTCATGTGCTGGTGCACTTGCTTCCTCTAGATCTAGCCGTCCAAATCCAGAAACACCAACATCTTCCACCGCCAGCCATTGCTGTCCACCACCGCCCACCACCACTGTTTACCACCTTTTGCACCTTTGTCCTCAATCCAACATGGCTAGCAATGCTTCCTCATTGAAAATTAGTCCTTTTTCAAGCTTCTTATCTCCATCTCCTATCATTGCAACGGAAAAGTTGATGGGGAGTTCCAATTACTTGTCTTAGCCTAAAGCTATGGAATTATAGTATATGAGTCCAGGTCTACAAGACCATTTGACCAGTAAACTCGATGACGTGCAAAAGGATAAGGATCATTGGCAAAGAATAGATGCTTTATTATTGAGTCTTTTGTGGTAGTCCATTGATCTATCTCTTCATCCCATTTACAAGCATTACTCTACTTGTTATGATGTTTGGGCTCAAATAAAAACACTTTATACTAATGATATTCAGTATTTATATTTAGTGAAATCTAATCTACTCAATTTGAGATAGTCGAGTATGTCTATTACTGATTTTCTTGGCAGATGGGCATCAATTAAAGCTGAATAAAATTCTCCACTTCCTCCCGGTTAGAATCTCAAGGATGATTTAGCTCAAAGAGACAAATTCTTCATGGTTTATATTCTTGCTACACTTGGTGCTAACCTTGCTCTTGTTCGTGATAAAAAATTAGCTAATCCTATTATACCATCCATGGATGAAGTTTTCTCCCATCTTTTTGGTGTGTCATCCATTTCTAATGCACCCATACATGGGTCTTCTATTATGGATAATTTAGCTTTGGCTTCTCAAATGGCTTCTTAAGTTCAAGCAAGTGCAAGAGAGGGACACAATAGAGCTCATGGAGGAAATCAGGGAAATCGTCCTAAGTGTTCCTATTGTAATCGATGGGAACATACTAAGGTCAAATGCCACAAACTACATGGTCATCCTCCTTGTGCTAATATTACTCAAAATACTAATCCTACAATATCTAATGAACAGCACAAGGATTCTCTATTTCTCACTAGAATTGATCTTGAGAACTATCTCCAATATCAAGCTTTAAAAATAATCGTCATCCTCTACTGCTTCCATTACTTATACTGGTAATTCTATTGCATGCCTCACTCAATCTCCCTCTCTAAGTCCATGGGTTATTGACTCTAATACTTCTGAGCATATCATATCTCTAGTAATCCCAATCTATTTTCTCAATTTTTACAATCTCCATCTTTACCTTCTGTCACTGTAGCAAATGGTTCTCACACAGGTGCTAAAGCCATGAGCAACGCACAACTCTTACTATCACTTCCTGTAGAAAATGTCCTTTACATCTCTAATTGTTCATTTAACCTTGTATCTATTAGTAAAGTCACCCATGTTTTAAACAATTCAATTAAATTTGGCCCTCATTCTATTGTTTTCCAAGATCTTAATACGGGATAGACAATTGGCACGAAATATGAGTCACATGAGCATTACCACCGCACTATCCTCTAGCTTCTCCTATTGCATGTTCTACTCCAATCTCTCCAACTCTTTTCCACAATCGTTCGAGCCATCCCAACATTTCTAAATTTCAGAAGATAGTTCCCCATTTATCTCATTTGTTTTCTTTAGAGTGTTGAGTCATGTCAACTAGGAAAACAATCTAAAATGTCATTTCCTAGGCTAGTCAATAATCGGGCTACCTCTCCTTTGCTATAGTTTATTGGCCCTAATCATGTCATATCTGTTTTGGGTTTTCAATACTTTGTAACCTTTATTGACAAGTATTCTTGTTGTACTTGATTATATTTAATGAAATATCGATTTGAGTTATTTTCAATTTTTTAGTCTTTTTATACTGAAATTAAAACTCGGTTAAATGCATCTATACAAATTTTGTGCAGTAATAATGCTCCTGAATATTTTTTTGCTCAATTTACTAAGTTCATATCCTCTCATGGCATTTTACATTAATCTTTTGCACACACCTTAACAAAATGGTATTGCCAAACGTAAAAATAGACATTTAATTGAAACTGCTAACACACTTCTTTTACATCGCCATATACCTACTCGGTTTTGCATTGATGTTGTTCTCACTACGCGTTATCTCATTAATTGGATGCCTTCTTACGTCTTTCAACACAAAATTCCTCACACCATCTTATCTCCTAATCAACCCATGTATGTTTTTCCACTACATGTATTTGGTTGCATATGTTTTGTTAAAAATATGTCTCCTAGTCAGGATAAACTGTCAGCCCGTTCTATTGAGTGTATTTTCCCTAGTTATTCTAAATTTCAAAAAGGTTACAAGTGTTATTCACTTACCACTCATCATTACTACTTGTCTACTGATGTTACCTTCTTTGAAACTTCTTCCTGCTATTCCTCCTCTTCATCGAAGCACCCTATTTCTGAAGTCTTACCTATTCCATCTCAATTATCTCTTCCTAAGCCTGCACCTGCTACCTCCGATTCCTATTCCTTCACCCCCACCCTTGCAGGTTTATCATCGGCCCTATCGAAACCGATCTTCATCAAACACACCACCTCCTTTAGATGCTTCCATTGACTCACATCCTCTTCCACTGTCTTTATCTACTGAGAACCTCTTAAAAGCAAATCTTGCAATAGCCCTCAGGAAAGGTAATCGCTCTTCTCGAAATCCTCACCCCATTTATAATTTTCTTAATTATCACTGTTTATCTTCATCCTACTATGTTGTTGTTTCATCTTTGTGTTCTATTTCTATTCCTAAAAATATGAGTGAAGCACTTTTAGATTCAGGATGGACATGAGCAATGGTAGAGAAAATGACTACTTTACATGCTAATGGTACTAGGGGATTCGGTTCCTTTACCTCCTGGAAAATCTCTAGTTGAGTGTTGATGGATTTGTGCTATGAAAGTTGGTCCAGATGGTAAAATTGAACGACTTTAGGCTCGTTTGGTTGCTAAAGGTTACACTCACGTATATGGTTTGGATTATATTGATACATTTTCTCTTGTAGCTAAGATATCCTCTGTTCAATTATTTCTATCCATTGCAGCTATGAGACATTGGCCATCATACCAATTGGATATAAAAAATGCATTTGTTCATGGTGAGCTCCAAGTGGAGATTTATATAGAGCAATTGCTTAGATTTGTTGCTCAAGGGGAGTCTAATCCGGTATGTAAACTCCGTCACTCTCTTTATGGTTTGAAAGAATCTCCAGTGCTTGGTTTAGCCGGTTCAATACTTTAGTTATGGAATTTGGCATGGTTAGTAGTACATCCGATCATTTAGTCTTCTATAAACTTACATATGAAGGGAAATGCAAATACTTAATAGTTTATGTAGATAATATTATCATTACTAGCAATGATCAGGATGATATTATTCACTTGAAGGAGCATCTTTTTAGACATTTTCAAACCAATGATCTTAGCTTACTAAGATACTTCCTTGGCATAGAAGTTGCTCAATCCAGTTCTGGAATAGTAATCTCTCAAAGAAAATATGCCTTAGATCTTCTAGAAAAAACTAGTATACTTAATTGTAAGCCTATAGATTCTCCTATGGATACTAATGTGAAGTTATTACTAGGATAGGGAGAGCCATTTGCAGACTCTAGAAGATATTGTCGATTGGTAAGAAGGCTCAATTATCTTACTATCACTTGACCTGATATAACCTTTGCTGTTAATGTTGTTAGTCAGTTCCTTCAATCTTCTTATGTTAGTCATTGGAATGCAGTTATTAGGATTCTCTGATATATTAAAAGTGCTTCAGTTAGAGATTTTTTTTAATTAATTCAATCATTTCATTCAACCAAAAAGAGATTTACATCCGCAAAGCGGTGATTGGACATTGCTCACTATTTACAAACTTTTGTTAGGTGTAATGACTCCTAATTTATTTCAGTCTATATGTCGTATGTTGCTTTCACTATTATCTCTTATTTGAATAGACAAATATAATTCAAAATAAGTCTAGCTAATCTATTTGTACTAGGGGTTGTTTACCCCAGATAAGTTGAGTTCCTTACACACCAGATACAGTACACTACAACCGCTAATGCTGATTTCCATTCTTTTGTCTACTGGTTTGATGGGGTGTTTGATAGAATATCTAATACCTGTTGCCATGAAGTATAAGGCATTGACCATCGTAACTCAGACATTACATCTTTCCATACTACTGATGAAAAGGAGCATTGAAAGAATAAATGTTGATAGTTTTCCATGCTTTGATTGCACAAAAAACATGTTATTTGGTTTGTAACTCCCCACTAGTTCAATTTATCAAGAGTGTATAACTTGCCATTAATTGCAAGCCATAAGATAAAACTATGTCTTGGTATGAATTTGTTGTTCCATACTAATTTGGTCTAGGACATAGTATTACCAGTAAGCTTAAGTGTTGAATATGCACTCTTGATGGTAAAGACACCATTTGGAGATGGTCTTCATATAAGTTTGTCTTCTACAACTTGATTCGGGAAGATATTTGGAGGGATATTGATATTCTTCCAAAACTGTCCTTGAGGTAAAACCCATTCTCCATTCTCAATTAGGCTACAAACTCTAGCATGTTGGGGTAGACCCGAGGAAGCTATTACCCTTGCATTCACTATTTTATCCAACGGACCTTGTGGTAGTCAAAAGTCAGACCGATAACCCATTTCCCACTCTCCATTCAAGTAATAGTCTTGCTTGATCCCTTAATTTTAGGAGTTTCTTCCAAGTCCAAGAGCATGATGAAAGAGTTTTAATCAACCAAAAACTCCTTCCCTTAAGGAAAATAGTGTGTATCCACTCCGCCCAAATGCCTCTAACAATATTGTTGCATAATTGCCATATGTGCTTGAGCTGAGCTGCTTTATTCCATAGTTCAAGTTGTGGCAATCCCAAACCCCCTTCAACCAAAGGAGGGCAAACCTTTTCCCATCTTATTTTAACTTTAGTTGCAATGTTAGGTCTTCCACTTTAAAGGAAATTCCTCATCAACTGTTCTATTTTTCTCATGACTTTCTTTGGTAGCATAAAAATGGAAGTCCAAAACACTTGCATTACAATGATAACCGACTTTAGAAGTTGGAGTCTCCTTGTATATGAGAGAAATTTTCTTATCTAGGCTTCTAATCTCGATGCTATTTTTGATACCAGCAAATCACAGTCCTTCGTTTTTAATTTGGTTGAAATGGGAGAAACCCCTAAGCAATGTATCGGCAATTTCCATTCTTGAAATCCAAAAGCCTCAAGTGTAGCTTCCTTCGTAGTTGAATTCACATTTGAGAAAAAAAATTACTTTTAGCTAGATTGGCTTGAAGTCCCGATATAACTTGATGTTCCGACAATACTTTAATCTTCATGATGGATTTAATATCTATTTTGCAAAAAACCATGAGATCATCTGTAAAGCAAAGATGGGTAATTCTCCCCTTCTTGCATCTCCAATGGTAAGAAAACTCTAAGCTTATAGCTATCTTCTAGAATAATCCTGACAAAACTTCCATTGCAATCACAAACAAATAAGGTGAAATTGGATCTCCTTGTTTTAGTTCCCTCTGGCTGGGGATGAAATCAACAAGTTAAAGAATCTTGGTATTGTGAGACACTGTACTAGAAGTTTCATAAAATGGGTAGGAAACCTCATACAGAATAGTGTTTTTTTCCAAGAAATCCCAATTTAGTGTATCATAAGCTTTCATGATGTCTACTTTGATGGTAAATCTAGGAGAACCACAATTGTTGTGATACCCATGAACCAATTCTTGTGCAGTAAAGATATTGTCAGTGATTTTCTGGTTTGGTACAGAAGCAGATTGATTGCTCCCTACCAATTAAGGAGCTTAAGACTGTTTTAATATGGGCTACAAAAACTTTAGATATGGCTTTATAGATGACATTGTAGCAAGATATGGGTCTAAAATCTACTAATTTTGATGCATTTGGGATTTTTGGCACCAAAGTAATAATGGTACTATTCACCTATTTAAGAAGTGATCCTGATTTAAGGAAATCCATAATGGCTTCTGTGATATCTCTTCCAATTATAGGCCATGCTTCTTTAAAGAATTTTGCAGAGTATCCATCCGGCCCAGGAGCCTTATTGTTTGATTAGTTGAAAAATGCTTCCTTAATTTCTGTTTCCAAAAAAGGTAAATTTAGGAATTCCACTTATTGGCCATTTAACTTCCAAGTTACCGCATTTTCCACTTCTATTTCATTTTGCACCCCATTACGCTTTCCAAATAGTTTAGAAAAATAGGACACCACTTCCTCTTTTAAAGCCTCATCCCAAAAGCAATAGAGCCATCTTCCCTTTTTAGAGATTGAATCCCACTCCTATTATGTCTTTGAATCATGGATTTATGGAAAAAGAAGTGTTCTTATCTCCAAAAGCTAGCCATTTGATTCTAGACTCTTGTTTAAAAAAACATTCCTCTACATTCCTCAGTGTGTAATATTTTTTGAAAGCTTCCCTTTCTTCCTTGAGAAAAAACCAAATTGTTATTCTTATTCTCACTCTTTTTATGAAATATACACTGCCCTTTTATAATACAACACAAAGAAAAACAGAAACCAAAAAAGGAAAACTAAATCTCCCTAAGAAAGGAAAAAAAATAATCTAATTGAATTCCTCTAATCAAGGGATTTCCACTAAATGCTCCATCCTAATATATATTTACAGCCTGTAAAAAAGTATTTACAACTCATATATCTCAACACTCCCCCTCAAGCTGAGGAATAGATGTCTTCGATTCCCAGCTTGAACAAAAGGTTATGAAATCTTGAATTGTTCAACCCCTTTGTTAGAATATCAGCTAATTGATGTTCTGATGGAACATAGGACATACACACTAGCCCTTCTTCCAATTTTTCTTTGATAAAATGTCTATCAATTTCAATATGCTTTGTCCTGTCGTGTTGTATGGGATTATGAACAATATTGATAGCTGACTTGTTGTCGCAATAGAGCTTCATAGGACCTTCCCATTTGATCTTTAAATCATTCAAGATAATCTTCAGCCAAAGTAATTCACACAACCCTTGAGCCATAGCTCTGAATTCCGACTCAGCTGATGATCTTGCCACTACGTTTTGCTTCTTGCTCCTCCATGATACTAGGCTGCCTCCAAGAAAAACACAATACCCCGTAGTTGATCTTCTATCCACTAAAGACCCTGCATAGTCAGCATCGGTATATGCTTCTAGAGTAAGAGTATCACTCTTCTTGAACAAGACCCCTTTTCCTGGGTTCCCTTTCAAATAATGTAGTATTCTATAGGCAGCTTGAAGGTGAGGTTCCCTTGGATCATGCATGTATTGGCTGATCACACTAACTGCGTATGCAATGTCGGGTCGAGTGTGAGCAAGGTATATAAGTCTTCCCACTAACCGTTGGTACATTCTCTTATCAACAGCTGCTCCTTCTTTAGCTTCTCCCAGCCTATGATTTGGATCTATCGGGGTAGAAATAGGCTTACACCCAATCTTCCCTGTCTCTATTAGCAAATCAGTCACGTACTTCTGTTGAGATATAAAAATCCCTTGTCTGGAATAGGCAACCTCAATACCAAGGAAATACTTTAGTTTTCCCAGTTCTTTGATCTCAAACTCTTTGATTAATTTATGCTTCAATTCAAGCTTTTCTCTTTCATCATTTCCAGTTACTATGATGTCATCTACATAGACCAGTAGAGTAGTTATTCCTCCTGTAGCTGAATGTTTAATGAAGAGAGTGTGGTCACCTTGGCTTTGTTTGTACCCAAACTCCTTCATGACTTTCGTGAATCTCCCAAACCATGCCCTAGGAGATTGTTTTAACCCATAAAGAGCCTTCTTCAATTTACACACCTTGTTGCTTGTGTTTTCTTCAAAACCAGGTGGGATGTTCATGTATATTTCCTCTTCTAAGTCACCATGAAGGAAAGCATTTTTTACGTCATACTGTAGAAGTGGCCAATTGAGGTTGGCAGCCAAGGACAATAAAATTCTTACAGTATTCATTTTCGCAACTGGAGCGAAAGTCTCGTGGTAATCAACTCCATAAGTCTGAGTGTATCCCTTGGCTACCAATCTTGCTTTGTATCTTTCAAGAGACCCATCAGCCTTATACTTTAACGTGAAAATCCACTTACAATCCACGATATTCTTCCCTCTTGGTTTATCAACAATCTCCCAAGTCTTGTTCTTCTCTAATGCACTCATCTCCTCCCTCATAGCATTCCTCCATTCCGTTTTTGACAATGCCTCAGAAACAGTATTTGGAATAGTAATGGTGTTCAAACTTATGATGAACTTTTTGTAGGTTGGGGATAAGCGTTTAAAGGAGACATAGTAAGATAATGGGTAACGTGGTCGTTTTGTGCACTCTCGGGTATGTTTTCTAAGAGCAATGGGAATGTCTAGTTCATTTGTTGGGTCAACAGGTGAAGGGTTAGGTCTTACCATGATCTCATTTCTAGAGTTTGAGTTGGAATCTTCTTGAACTCCAGGACTTTGAAGACTCAACAGTGCGGATAGGTGAAGGAAGATCAAGAGGGTCAAAGGAATCACAAGGGCTATCTTCCATCATTGTAGCCTCCCCCTGAAGAGAGACCTTCGAGAAAAAAGGTGTATTTTCTGCAAAAGTAACATCTGCAGAGATGTAGAATCTTTTAGATGAAGGATGGTAACACTTGTACCCTTTTTGAGTAGAAGAGTAGCCAAGGAAGACACATTTAATGGCTCGGGGGTCTAACTTGCCTCTATGTTGGCTGTGGATATGAACAAAGGCAGTGCACCCAAATACCCTAGGTGTGAGACCATTAGAGGTTCTGAAATGTGGGTAAAAGGTTTTAAAAATTTCTATGGGACTTTTGTTGTCTAGAACACGCGAGGGAAGTCTATTTATCATGTATGTGGCAGTAAGAACAGCCTCTCCCCAATAGTACTTAGGAACATTCCCTTGAAAAAGTAGCGCTCGGGTAGAGTTAAGTAAATGCCCATTTTTCCTCTCAGCTATCCCATTTTGTTGGGGTGTGCTAACACAAGATGAATCATGGATAATGCCTTGTGACTGGAAGTAAGGTGACAAAACATGATTAAAATAATCTTTGGCATTATCTGTTCTAATGCTTTTGATTTTCACCCCAAATTGGTTTTGAACCATTGTATGAAAATTTTGTATTACTTGACTAACATCAGATTTTTGTTTGAGAAGAAAAATCCATGTAACTCGAGTGCAATCATCAATGAAGGATACAAACCAACGAGCTCTAGAGATATTAGGTACAGTGGAAGGACCCCAAATGTCACTATGAATCAAATGAAAAGGTTGAGTACTTCTTTTATTGCTAATAGGAAAAGATACACGAGTGTGTTTTGCCATCTCGCAAACATCACAATGAAATTCAGAAACATTCAATCCATAGAACAATTTAGGAAACATGGCTTTTAAAACCCTAAAAGAAGGATGACCTAGACGTAGGTGATGTAGCCAAATGACATCTTTATTTGAGGAACTTAGAAAAGACACCGAAATATTGCTTTGGGATGATTCAATGTGATAAAGGCCGCTTCTTTCCTTAGCAAGTCCGATCCTCCTCCCCGAGTCCTGGTCCTGAAAAACACAGTAAGAAGGGAAAAAAATGGCATAACATTTAAGGTCATGGGTGAGTCTATGGATGGAGATGAGGCTAGCTGATAATTTTGGTACATGAAGAACATTTTTTAGGGTGAGAGTAGGTGTAATATGTATGTTTCCAAAACCAGCAACAGTAGCTAACGTGCCATTGGCTACTACAATCTTCCTACTGCTTGGGCAGGGGGTATAGGAATGGAAAAATTGTGATGTGGGAGTCATATGGTCTGTGGCACCGGAGTCAACTATCCAAGAGTTGGGATAAAATTTTTCTGAGGCATTCATACAAAAAGGAAATGAAGGAATACCTGAAAGAGCCAATGAGCAATCTCCAGAAGGCTTCTCAAGCGACCCCAACAAGCTTCTTATCCTCTCAATTTCTTGAGTGTTGAGCCCCCAGCAGCAGCAGATTTTTCCTCGGGTTTTGTCTCCTCTGCCATGTGTACTTGAGGCTTCTGTTGCCCTCCACGGGTTCCCCACTCACGACTTGGAGGCTTACCATTCAGCTTCCAACACTTCTCCTTTGTGTGCCTTGGTTTCTTGCAATAGGTGCACCAGAGGTTGTCCTTATTCTCCTTCCACTGGTTCTCTCTCCCTGGTGGTTTGGAAAAATCACCTTTTCCTTTCTCCTGGTGATTTGGCCTTGCTACTAAGGCTGAACCATCCACGCTTTGGGGCTCTAGCATGACATTCCGTCTGCTTTCTTCTGCTCGAACTAGTGAGATTGCTTCTTCCAGAGATGGTGTGTCATCTTTACCAAGAATTTGAACCCTGACCTGATCAAATTCAGGATTCAAACCAGCCAAAAAATCATAGACACGATCCTTCTCTATAAAACTCTTCAAAACAGCCGCATCATCAGGGGATTTCATCTGAAAGACTCGATAATGATCGAGCTCCTGCCATAGGTTTTGTAGTATATTCGCATATTCTGTGACAGATTTATTACCTTGTTTAGTGGCTGCTGTTTTGACCTTAATCTCATACACTTGAGCAGCATCACCGGCCTTCGAATATGTGCGACGAATGAATTCCCATATCTCCTTTGCCGAGGGCAAAAACATGCAGGTGTCACTAATTGTGGGCTCCATGGAATCCCATAACCAGGACATTATCATGGAATCCTCTTCATCCCAAGTTTCAAACGTTGGATCCTCCGTTGCTGGTGGAGTTCCAAGAAGATGATTAAGTTTCCCTTTGCCCTTAAGGTATGTACGTACAAGTTGTGACCATTTGAGATAGTTCTTCCCATTGAGTCTATTGGAGGTTCGGATGTTCTGAAGCTCACCAATTTTCTGGGTAGAATTTGCCTCTTCAGAATGATTAGAAATAGTGATTTCAGAGGCTGACATAATATATTAACAATGAAGGCTATAAAAAAAAATATTGAGGGCTAGAGGGACAAAAAATTCAGCAATGAAGGCTGAGAAACAAGTCAGCAATGAAGGCTGAGTAAAAGGTCAGCAATGACGGCTGAAAAAGAGATAAAAATAATTGTGCAGCAATGAAAGCTGCCCGGAAAAAATTCTAAAAATTACTATAGCTCTGATACCATGAGAAAAAACCAAATTGTTATTCTTATTCTCACTCTTTTTATGAAATATACACTGCCCTTTTATAATACAACACAAAGAAAAACAGAAACCAAAAAAGGAAAACTAAATCTCCCTAAGAAAGGAAAAAAAATAATCTAATTGAATTCCTCTAATCAAGGGATTTCCACTAAATGCTCCATCCTAATATATATTTACAGCCTGTAACAAAGTATTTACAACTCATATATCTCAACATTCCTTAATCATTGTCAAGTCCCCTTGTCCTATTGAGTTTCAAATAGTACTCAATTTTGTTTGGCTTGGCTCACTCTATTGGATATATTAGAAAACTCCTTTCTATTCATACTTTTCAACTCAACCTTAAGGATTTTAAGTATTTTTACCACTAGGGAAAGTTTTGACCCTTCTACCCTTGTTGTCCAAGCTTTTGACACCAAACTCAGAAATTCCACCATTTCTGTACAAAATTCAAAGAATTTAAATAGTGATCTCCTCCTTGCAACAAAAAATTGCCTACAAACCATACACACTACGTGGTCAAATAGTAATAGGGCAAGGAATCTAGCTTTTACTTGCAGAAATTTGTTCAGCCATTCCATATTCACTAGGACCCTATCAAGCTTCTTTAATATTGGATTATCACCCTGTTTGTTTGACTATGAGTAGAGATTTCCTACAAAATCGTAAATCATCTATTTCTGCCATGTTAATAAATCTTCTGAAATCTAGGATTCCTTAGTTGATCCTCCTATTACCACCTAGGTTTTCGGATATGCTTCTAGTCACATTGAAATCACCTAGGATGATCTACGGTTGATCCACCATTGCTGTTGCAATATTCTCCAATTGAAACCATAGTTGTTTCCTTTCCAAGGCTGTGTTTGAAGCATACTATTTATACAAGAGCAATGGATAAAATGGGCATATTCTTTAAGAACTAGTACATCCCATGTTCTCACATCCCATCCTATCCAAATTCTCTTCCTAGCCACACTATTAATGGCAAAATTCCATAAACAACTAATAGCTTGTTTGATCTTATCTTCAAAAAACTAGTTTACTCTAGAGTTTCAAGTAATCTCACTAGAGATATACTATTGTCATTACATAATTTTCTTACATCAGCTGCCTTGATTGGGTCACTAATACCCCTAACATTCCAAGCCACAAAATTCATTATTTGTTGGTGAAAATTTTCAAGTGTTGACTGAATGATTTAAGGCTGATTTGTCGAAAGATTACTTCCTAAATTAGAGATTTATGATTTATTGTATTGTATTTTTTCCTAATTTAGAATTATTCTTATGTATAAATACCTTTGTAACCTAACTGTAAAATAAGATTTGAGAACTAGAGTTTTTCTCTCCTAAAAATCTTCATGATACAAGAGCCAAAACTCCGATTTTTTTTTCTTTCAGTTTTTTTTTTTTTTTTGCATGGTCGTAAAACTCTAAAACAGCAAAAATAATATCCAACCAACTTGAGAGCCTTTTTTTTTTTTCTCACCGCCCTCTCCAATAAGGACAGAACCTCAAAACCAGCCTTGGGTCTGACTCCGGTGGTCATCCGACCAGCGCATGTACCTCACGCACCCTTTTGTACTCCACCAAATTCTTCACGCGCTGGCATGTAGCAGCGCATGAACTAGCGTCCTCTCCTCCAATCACCTTCCTCAGCCTCATCCTTCTTTTTCTGGCCTGCCTTGCTGATCGACAATCCTGTTTTGAATCATCGGCTTGTGTTTTTTCCATTTTTTAGAGGTTTTCTTTGAGAATGGCAGATAGGAAGAGAGTGGTTTTCAACTCTAATAACCCCTCCTTGCATATCAGTCCCATAAAGCTTGATGGAACTAATTATCTTACATGGTCAAAGTCCTATTTACTACTCATCAAAGCTAGAGGAATGCAGAGTTGTATTACTAGTGCTACCAAGAAAACAGTAACCAATGATACTACCTATAACCAATGGGATTTCAAAAACTCTCTAGTTATTTCTTAGCTTATCACTTCTATGCAGCCTCAGATTTCCAAAACATATTTGTTGCTTGATACTGCAGTAAAAATATGGAATGCAGCGGCTCTAACATATTCCTAGGTTAAGACTGATGCTCAGATTTTTGAAATTCGCAATAAAGTGCATGGCATAAAGCAGGGTGAGCTAATGATTTCATAATTTTTTTATAAACTGAGTGGCTTATGGTAGGAACTTGACTATTACCAAGACTTTTAAGCAAATTGTACTGAAGATGTAGTCAGATTTCAGAAATTAATTAAAAAAGAGCAAGCCTATGACTTTCTAGCCAGGTTGAATAATGAAAATGATCAAATCAAAATTCAAGTCTTTGGAAAGGTACCTTTTCCACGCTTGTGGAAGCTTTTTCCTATGTTCAAGAGGAAGAAAGCCTAAGGGGATGCTCTGTACTATACCAATTGAGAAGACAAGTTTAGTTGCTAGTGGTCCTCATGAGCAATCTAACTTTCACTGTTTGGAAAGAGATAATCGGCACTGTGACTATTGTGGAAAGTCGCGTATACCAAGGAGACATGTTGGAAGTTGCATGGTCGACCCACCAAAAGTCGTGGAGGAAAGCGTGTCAATTCTTTTAGACCTCAAGCAAATTTGATAGAAATATTAGAACCATCCTCAAAAGCAAGCTCCTCTCCAACTTTGTATTCCGATGACATCCATCATCTCAAGTGCCTTTTGTCTCACGTGGATTCTTCTTACTTAAGTGCAAAATCCAATTTTGTTCAATGAGGTATTGGACTTATTGCTAACCTTGATAATGATTCCTAAATTATTGATTCTAGCGCAAATAGACACATGACAGGCTCCTTTAAGAAAACTCCTTGACCATATCTCTTGTCAAAAATTGGAGACAGAACAGCAGATGGCTCTGATATTTCTATATCTGAGAATGGGACAGGTTCTATTATTTGTACTCCTAACATTAAGCTATCCTTTGTTCTTCATATCCCTCGATTTCCTATTAATCTCTTATCTACCAGCCTTATTACTAAAGCCTTAAATTGTAAAGTTGAGTTTTTTCCTAATTACTATGTGTTTCAAGACCTTCAAACAGGGAAGACGATTGGCAATGGTAGATGACATGATGGCTTATACATGTTAGAGGGATGTCTCAAGACTGTTTCACACCAGGCTTTTTTTGGAGGAACTAAAGATGTTAACCAAGAAATAATACAGTGATATAGACAGTTGGGGCATCTATCTTTTTTAATCTTACCAAAAACATATCCTAATTTGTTTTCAAGAATTCAATTTGATTCTCTAGTTTGTGATGCATGTGAGTATGCTAAACATACCAAACAATCTTATCCTTTGAGTAATATTAAAAGCACTATTCCTTTTACACTTGTCCATTCTGATGTTTAGGGACCTATTCAGATTGCCTTTGTCTAGTAACCATTGGTTTGTCACATTTATTGCTTGTTGCACTAAAATGACATGGGTGTATTTGATTAAGGCCAAAAGTGACTTTTTTCTTGTTTTCAATCTTTTCATAAGATGGTTTATAACCAATTCGATGCAAAAATGAAGATTTTGAAAACTGATAATGGCACTGAATACATGGATAATCATTTTAGTGCTTATTTGGAGTCACATGGGATTATCCATCAAACTAGTTACCCCTACACTAGTGCATAAAATGGTGTGTTGAGTTGTATATAGATCTCACATTCTTTAGTATAGTATATTTTAGTATCTTATATATATTAACTACAATGTACTTTTTAAGTTATCAGTAATAAAATATTTTTAATATTTTTAATCTTCCTTTTTCTCATAGTAAGAACCATGTTTTGCTTTCTTATTTTTCTAGTTAGAAGATCTAGCACTATCTCATGATAACAACTTGTTGTACATTTGTGTCTAAATATACATGAATGAATCAATAGATTACAAGTATTTTCCTCATTAATTATCTTCACTTATGTAAAAAGGTCCTCCCATGCAGTCCCTTAAGCAGTACACTAAATTGAAGTACATGAATTTAATATACAAAATAATCAGGAAACCACATACCATGCTTTAATTTTTTTTTTATTGGTAATTCAGTCATTCATTAAAGGAGGAAAGATTTACAATATACAGAAAAGAACAAAACAGAATTCCCAACAAAGGGTATCATCAAGCAATGCAAAAATTTCCTCGCATAGTTTGCTGCCTTGACAATAGAACAACCATAACAGAAGAAATTGACCCAGCAAACACTTCAAAACTGAAACATTCTAAGCATTTAGAAGCCAACTATATAGTATAACTAACAATGCAATCTCATCAACAAAGTTGACTTGTAAGTATAAGTAACAATACCAGCTAAAGGAACTGAATGGGATATGAAATAAGAAATACAGACAAGACTAAGAATAATGAAGGGACTCACTTCATCAACCATATTAGTTACAACATCCTGAAGATGGTCTTCTTTCACACCCTTTAATACAGCATAGATTTCCAAATGCTCCCTAACCTGGACATAGAACCTGAATAAGTCACATGATGTCACACTACAGAAGCCACCAATTCTCCATCATAAGCAGCATAGAGAAAAATGTCAACAATGAAAATAAAGAACTTCATTTACAGGGCATCAACTGAAAGTGATACTTTCGCTTTTTCTAAGCTGCAGCCCTGAGAATATGCATCATCTGTCGTTGATAAAATGCCATTTACTTTTCAAAGACAGGAGAACTTATATAGCAAGAAATGATATTCAAACAGAAAGGGACAGCAACTTATAGACTGCCAACATGAAATTGATAGCGAAAGATAGATATTGAACATGCAATTAACATAAAGTAGTTATACAGCCCTTACAGCAGAAATCATTTAAAAGATTGTCGCCTAATTATCCTACAAAACTAGATGATTCAAAATGATTTCTGAATTAAAGAGTTAAGAACATAGATTATCTACAAAATTTGCCCTAAACAATGCACAAAGCTAATTCATCATATAATTTCAAGCAAGAAACAGCAACCAATTATGAAGTAAAACTAGCACTGAAGAAGAAATTCAGCAGAAAAGAAGCATAAAATACTCAACTTTCAGCTGACTTCAAATAGTAGATGAAAATAGGAAAGAAAAACATGGTTCTTACTTACAGTCAATTCAGGGAAAAGGATATCATTTTGAGGGCAAACTCCCAAAGACTTCCGTATCTCATCCTACACACAAAATTCCACTGTATTAAAACGATGAATTTCTTAAAAACTAATAAAGGTTGAGTATGAAGCATACATTATAAACTCGATGTGCAATACAAAAGCATATAATTATAAAGCCACAACAATATCTACTAATTGGACCTCTTCAACCCTAGTTTATATAGACAGCTGTGTAGTCTGAAAGATAACATACTAAGAATCCCAAAGCCACCAAAAAAAAAAAAAAAAGAAAAAGAAAAAAAGAAAAGAAAATCCCAAAGTCATCTAAAATTAATAAATATACACTGCCAAATTAGAACAATATTAAAGACATCCAAACAACTCCTGAAGATATGCTTCTGACAATTCGTGCATGAGAGAACAAGAGAATGAAATCGTACAGTTGAGTAAAATCCTGCAAGACCAAATTCATATTCCAGGCTAAGGTTAAGCGTATCATGAACAGGTAATATTAAGTTAAGTAGTACTTACCATTTGCCTCATCCCCTTAAATAAGAAGACAGGTACTTTATCTTAAGATCAATATCCTAGCAAGCGCAGGACTAACCTCAAAACAGATTTAGACATTTAGAAGACAATAAAAGGAGGATGACATAGAAATCTGGTCCAATATGTGTGCATAAATCCAATAACTGTCACAGGCAAACTAAAGCCCATATTTTGTGGAGCCCCTCTTCAAGTCACTCATAAGTCCAGAGGAAAAACAATATATTGTTATCCTTCATAAATTACTTAAGATTGTAATATATTAAAGAAATTCATGAGCAGCTAACTTTCAGCAATCTTTTGGGAGAAAAAAGCGATTGAACTCAGGCAAGACAGAAACTTAAATTAAAGTTCCCAAGTTATGCCAACAAGCAATAAAGAAATAGATGATAGGACCCTAAGGATACAGTAAAAAGACATCATCCACTGAGTGCCACACATTATTCATGTCAATGGAGGGAA
The DNA here is from genome assembly GCA_037954665.1 of Laguncularia racemosa. Lineage (NCBI taxonomy): Eukaryota > Viridiplantae > Streptophyta > Magnoliopsida > Myrtales > Combretaceae > Laguncularia > Laguncularia racemosa. The sequence continues at coordinate 1,022,670 of JBBMOL010000007.1, read as the reverse complement.
ACCTTACACTGATAATTCCTTAAAGATCCTAGCATTAATAGTCAAGCATTGACTACTAATCATCACATGTTTTTTTCATCCTGGGATGGTGTCTTATGCCAAAATTTAATGCCCTCCACAGGGTTTTTCATGCAATTACCGTACGTATGTTAGAACTTGCACAGACATATTGAAAAAAAAAAAAAGCAATATCAGCTAGCATTAGTCACAAAAACAAGGAAATGCATCATAAACTACCGGCATATGAACAATATAAAGAAGTAATATACTTCAAATCATTATCTGCTTCATCAAGTAAACCAATCAGCTTATATACCCTGAACATCTATAAATGTGGAGTCTACTTAGCAATTTCATGAAAATCATATATCCTAGGCATTCAATCTCCAGCATAAAGCATCCACATATATCAAGCTCAATCTACATAAGATGAAATCTTCGTTTTATTTGCTTAAGCCTTATATAATTGAGAGAGATTTATATTTATGAAGAATATTGTGTCAAAAATGAGCAGCAATAAAAGAAAGAAAAGTTATTTTTAGAAGAAATCCAATTCTTTGATCATTCCTTACATGGCAAGTGAGTCTTTTAGTCACATAACTATTGATTATGTCTGATAAGTGGCAGCTTATCGGATGACAAAAACACATATAGGCCATCCAGGAGAAACTGATAGGCAGAACTTGGAAATAAAAGGCTATCCAAAGGGATGACAGAAGATAAATGATTTACCATATCTGTGGTAATATTTTTTCCGACCACCAAAGCATCTCCTGAAGTAGGAGAAAGAAGGCCAACCAACATTGATATCGTTGTGCTCTTGCCAGCCCCATTATGCCCTTCAAAGTAAATAAAAATATATGATGATGATGATGATGATGATGATGATGATAAATGGATCTAGGTGACATAATGTAAACTTATGCACCACCAAAAAGCATTTATCTTCTTCTCAACAAATAAATGGGCCCACACAAAGACATTTATCTCAATCAAGACAAAAACTTTCAGAAAAAGAAGCCATGCACATGCATGTGCATTTTGCTGACACATACTCAACCTAGAGTCCACATTACGGCTTCTGTACAATTTGTCATTGGCGTTGATTGGATTTTTACTTGCCATGGCATTTACACCATCTAATCTAATGTACATCAATAACTTGATAACATTACTATTAAACTACATTAGTCTTTTCAACATATTATTTAATAGATATAGTTTAATTATCAATATGAATTTGTAAGCTTATACAAGTTTTCTTGTTTTCTTTTTTTGGGGTTGAGTGGGGTAGCCAATTGGCAATTTTGAAACTTTAGGGGTGATATGCTCCATTTCTTAAATTTAAGGGCGATATTAAACAATTATTGTAAAGGGTAAGATTGAACAAATGAATTCATAAAGGATCAAATTGTACATTCTTCAAAATATCATAGGCTTATTGGCATATTCTTGTGTGGGTGAACTGGAAAGCGTGGCGATAAGCAGATGCAGGCAACTGGAGTAAAAGATAATGGGTTGAAGGAAGCTCAGATAAAGGAATATGTAAAATGCTGATCAAAATTCACAAACTTATAAGAAAAAAGTTGAGTCAAAATAAAACAATCTTAAGTCCATATTTTCCCATTTTATTCGATGTCCAGGTCCTTGTCCATTACATGAATTTAAATAAAAAGAAGAGTTACCAATCTTAAGTCCATATTTTCCCATTTTATTCGATGTCCAGGTCCTTGTCCATTACATGAATTTAAATAAAAAGAAGAGTTACCAATCTGATAAAAAGGATAATAGATGGTTATGTACATGGCTTCAGCACCCAACAGAAAGCTAAGATCCTTAAGTTGAAGTTGTAATGAATGATGTCTCAATTTTACAGGCTTCATTATTGATGTAAGCAACTGTTGAATTATGAGCATCAAAATTTGATAAAGAGTTCTGACAAGACGACAACTCTAAAAGCTACACTATCCACCAATTCATCAAGCTACAAATGAAAACAACACCACTTAAGCCTTATCCCCACAAGTCGGGGTTGACAAAATAAAAATTCCCAAAGCTACAGATTTGGCAAAAGAAATAATTATCAAGCTACACTATTAAATGATTTAGAGATCTCTATCCCACGGAATTTGATTAGCTCCAAAAACAGCCTTCTTTTTCCTTTACAATGCTCAGCATCATCACATACAGCTATTCAATTTAAAGCGTATGCTTACGGTTATAGTGAAGAACTTAAGTAAAGGTGAAATTGTACAATTCTGATAAAACCCAAAAAAAAAGAACAGAGTTAATAGTAAAAAAATGAAGGATAAATAACCACAAAATTACAGCTATTTCAGAAGGAGAAAGCTTATACAAGGATATGATGTCATGTCACAAAATATATAGTATTGATGTCATTCATCGTGAATTAACTCTACAATCTATTATGTGTCAAGTTTGCTATAAAAGTTGCAAAAAAAAAGAAAATATGTGCTCATGCACATGTCAGCAAAGAAAACTCTTCTACATGTAGTAACAACATGACTCACCGAGCCTAAGGCAGTTACAAGACCCTAGGACATGTGAGGACTGTTAGAGACCCCACTAGAAAATTCTACTATCAATCATGGGCTTACTATTAATCATTCCTTCATCCAGTTCATCAAGAAAAGACTTCAAAAAGAGGAAGGCCTATATGGATACAGAATGTATGCCTATTGAAACTTGTTCTGACACATTAGTCCAATGGAAGCATGTGACCCTGGCTCAAGAATAAACTAGTCAAATTATGAATAATTGATAGGATGGGTGTTAGTAGCTTCAAAAATCAAGCTTGAAAATGAACACCAAAGTAGAGGATCCAAAGGTATGAATCAGCTGAAGTGCTCAAACTAACCTAGCAGAGCAAGAATCTGATTTTCATAAAGTGTGAGCTGTAGTGAATTAACAGCACAACATTTTCCCCTCTTAGTGGAATAAACCTTACGCAAGTTCCTGATTTGGATGCATCTGCATAATGATTAGGATAATAGAATAAATATCAATGAGAAAATATGAAATGTAATAGCCATATTTCAACAGCTACCTGCCATCAAGCTCTTGTTGCTTCATCTCCAAACTTATTGCTTCAATAGCAGCTTCAGGGATGACTTTCCCTGAAGTAATAGTCTCCTTGTGAATGAGTAATCCACTTTCATGTCCCGCATTTTCAGTGTGCATGGAATTATTCCTTCTTCTTTTAAAGCAATTGTTGGGTATAAAATTCCCAGAGAAAAATATTCGTTTTTCCCCACCAAAAACCTTGAAAATTAATAAAAAATAAATAAGCCTTATATTTTGGTAAAATGTAAATTGCCAGAGAATAAGGTTAGTAGCACTTAAAAACTTTTATAATAAGAAGCTTCAATTGACAGCACTTAGAAACCCCTTAAGATAGTAAGTGTATAACGGTCCATTCAACATGGGATTGAGAATTATCAAAACCGCATATTTATGTACAACTTTAAGTCCTTCGATGAAATGATTATGGTTTTACTCAAAATTTTTATATTGTATCAAATTAGGACCTCCTGATTTTGAGTCTGACATTATCCTTGTTTCCTAATTAACTTGACTGTAAATAATAAGCCTTAATCAATGTCCTCCCTTTTTGCAAGTGTATCCATTTAGAGCTTTTGCCCAAAAAGTCACAAAAATCGCCCAGCTTTTGCCTAAAACTTTTGCTGTAATTGTAATCAGGTCCTAAAATTTTTTATGGCAGCAATCACATAAGAAATCAGTAAAATGCTATACCTTTCAAAAAAGAAATTTAAAAAAGTCTTGCCAAAACTATTTTGACAAATACCAGTAAAAATGTATTTGCCTTGGTCAGACTCAGCCTCTCTTGCAATGCAAACGAATTCTTAAAGTGCAAAACGCATCACAGACAATTGTTTTTATTGTTCCCAACCTTCTAGCCTAGTGTACAGATAATGAACATATAAAGAGTGTGTTTTCCTCAAATAAAACACAGAAACTACATGTGTCTGCACCAAAAGTAAAACACAACTCAAACATGCATTTTCATCTATATGATATGTAACACAGATCCCTTTCTCAGACCATTAAAATGCATTCGTAGAGTCTCTCTAACTTCCCAAAGAGAATACGCAAGCATACATACTCTAAAGCTTTGCATTTTCAGTTCATGTCTTGGTTGCCCAGTATTTTTGCTCAAATACAATCTTGCATGATGCCACATGGCTATTTAGGACTTAGTTGTGCAAGATTTTTAAATTTTTAGACTTGATTGCTGCAATCAAAAGTTTTACGACTTGATTGCAATCACTTCAAAACATTTAGTGCTTTGTAGGTATTTTTCCAAATATATACCGACAACAAAATAATATTGCAGCAAAAAAGAAGTAAATTACCACGTTCTGTTCCCTCCATTCCAGGTCTATTCTCAATATTTAAAATTGTTGAATAAAGAGGGTTTTTATTAATTCTGTAAAAATCTCTTACATTTATAATTTATTCTAGTCTATATATACAATTTTTTGTTACACTAAAAAACGAAAAATCTATAGCTAATTACAATAGCTAATTATAGCTAATTCCTTTAACTTATTAGCCTTTATTTCCTCCACTAACTTTCCTAAAATATCTTCTAAGATTTTGCTTATCCGAGATTTCCTACACTTCCCCTCAAGCTGGTGAACATAGATCTTCCATTCCCAGCTTGCTAACATTCTCATGAAGCATGTTGTTACACAATCCCTTTGTCATCACATCTGCAAGTTGAAGTCCTATTGGGACATATGGAGTACAAATCAATCCCCTGTCTAGCTTGTCTTTAATAAAGTGCCTATCTATCTCCATGTGTTTCGTCCAGTCATGCTGCATTGGGTTGTAAGCTATACTTATAGCTGATTTGTTATCACGGTATAACTTCATTGGTTTGCTCCATTGAATCTTTAGGTCCTCTAGGATAATTTCAACCCACAATAATTCACACACTCCAGCTGCCATAGATTTAAACTCTGCTTCAACACTTGACCTTGCCACCATACTCTATTTCTTGCTTCTCCAGGATATCAAGTTTCCCCCAAGGAAGGTACAATAGCTAGAAGTTGATCGCCAATCAACTGGAGACCCTACAAAGTCCACATCTGTGTAAACTGTCAGATCAATTGCAGATTCCTTTTCGAACAAAATTCCCTTCCCTAAATGTGCCTTTAAGTAATGAAGCACTCAGTAAACTACCTGTAGGTGAACTTCTTTAGGATCATGCATAAATTGATTGATAACATTGACTGAGTAAGCTATATCCAGCCTAGTACATGCAAGATAGATAAGTTTTCTGACAAGTCTTTAGTACATCTCTCTATCCACTACCTTATCTCCACGAGCCTCACTTAATCTGTGATTTTGTTTAATGGGAGTTCCAACCGATCTGCTAGCTGTCATGCCTGTTTCCTTAAGCAGGTCCGTAACATACTTCTGTTAAGAAATAAAAATTCCCTACCTTGATCGAGCCACCTCAATTCCAAGGAAATACTTCAATCTTCCTAGATCTTTTATTTCAAATTCCTTAGCCAGACATCGCTTCAAGGCCTCCTTCTCTGCTTCATCATTCCTATCACAATAATGTCATCTACGTACACACTTAAAACTATGACTCCCCCTAAGACTGAATGCTTAATGAAAAGTGTGTGATCTCCTTGACTTTGCTTGTAGCCACTAGCTATCATCACCTTGGCAAATCGTCTAAACCAAGCACATAGGGATTGTTTCAACTCATATAATGCCTTTTTTAATCGACAAGTCTTGTTCTTGTCAAAACCACTAAATCTCAATGGAATGCTCATATAGATCTCCTCTTCTAATTCTCCGTGAAGAAAGGCATTCGTCACATCACACTACTACAATTCCGAATCAAAATTAACAGCCAAGGACAACAAAATCCTCACTGTTTTCATCTTTGCTACTAGAGCAAATATTTCTTGATAATCTACTCCATATGTCTGCGTATATCTTTTCGCGACTAATCTTGCTTTGTAGCATTCTAAGGACCCATCTACTTTAAATTTTACTACATACACCCATTTGGTAAATCAAACACTTCCTAAGTCCCATTCTTCTCTAATGCATCCATTTTTTATTCCATAGCAAGTCTCCATTCTTTCTTTGATAATGCTTCAAACAATGAGTTAGGAATAGAAACTGTGTTTAAGGTGGAAAGGAAGCTTTGATAGCTTGAAGAAAACTTCTCAAAAGACACAAAGTGAGATCATGGGTATAAGGGTTTTTTGGTGCATTCTTGGTTCTTTTTTCTTACAGCAATAGGTAGATATAGGTGCTAGTCAAGGCTAAGAGGCTTAGGATAAGGTCGTTTACGTTGGTAGAAGGATGAACTATTGGTGGTGTAGAATTTAGATTTGATTCACTTATTGTTACCTCATTTCCAAAGCTTGGTTCAGAAGATTATTCTTGCCTTGTAGTCACAATGGGATCTCCTCTCCTTGTATACACTTGGTCAAACCGAAACCAATCAAAAGTTTTACCATCTCCTTCCCTTTTTTCTTCCAGCCCATCAGATTGTAGAATTGACTTTTCAGATTCAAATTTAAACAACTCTAATGGTGGAAAGTATGACCACTTATCTTCAAGTGTATGTAACTCCCCCTGAAGATAAGGAGTGGTGAAATAGGGTTTATTTTCAACAAATGCAACATCAATTGAGACATAGAGTTTTCTAGAAGGTGGATGATGACATTTGTAACCCTTTTGAGTAGATGAGTACCCTACGAAGACACACTTAAGAGCACGAGGATCTAACTTCCCACAGTTATGACTATGAACATGGACAAAGGAAGCACACCCAAAGACCCAAGGAGTGAGATTGAAGGAAGATCGAATATCAGAGCAAAATTTGGATAGGTTTTCAAGTGGACTTTGAAACCCCAAGACCTTGGGAGGAATTCTATTTATGACATAAGTTGATATGAGTACAGCTTCTTCCCAATATGTTTTTGGCACATTTTGTTGAAACAATAAGGCTCTAGTACACTCAAGAAGATGTCGGTTTTCTCTCTCTGCCACTCCATTTTGTTGTAGAGTAGAGATACAAGATGATTTGTGTATGATTCCTTCCTTTTGGAAATACAAACTCAAGATTTGATTGAAATAATCTTGAGCATTGTCCGAGCGAAAGTGTTTTATCTTGGTGCCAAATTGATTTTGATTCATTGCATGAAAGTTAGGAAAAATATGACTCACATCAGACTTATTGTTGAGTAAATAGATCCAAAAGACTCTTGTGCAATTATCAATAAATGTTACAAACCACTTAAACCCTAAGATGTGTGGAATAGTTGATGGCCCCCAAATATCACTATGGATTAAAAAGAAAGAAAAAGAAGATCTTTTATTATTGATGGGAAATAGTACATGAGTGTGTTTCGTATACTCACAAATATCACAAAGAAAAGACTGAAAATCAAATCCCTTAAATAGAGGGAAACATTATTTTCAACACAATGAAAGATACATGACCTAAGTACCTATGATGTAACCAAATGACATCCTCATTGGAAGAAGAAAACAACATGGACATGGCGGACTCACTAAATTCTGATTGACTTGATATATCTAAGTAATAGAGTCCATTATGTTCCTTAACAAGTCCGATCTTCTTCCTCGAACCCTAGTCTTGAAATTCACAATAGAATCATGGAATATAATATAACCAGTTAGATTTTTGTAAGTTTTTGTATGGAAACCAAATTTGTAGATAATTGGGAAACATGAAGAACATTTTTAAGCACCAGTTTTGGGGTAATTCGAACATCTCCTATTCCTGCTACTGTGGTTGTAGAACCATCAGAACAACAATCTTTCTATTGCTAGAATAGAGATTATAGGTTTTGAATTTATTTGAAATATGGGTCCTATGATCCGTAGCACCAAAGTCAAGGATCCAGGCATTCCTAAGCTCATTACCTAAAGCATTTAAACCAAGAGAGATTAGATCCTCACTTGAAAGGGTTAATGAACACATACCTTAATTCATTGGTTGAGAGTTGTTAGTGGCCATTCACCATTGGATGGTTTCCCATGTAATTTCTAGCATCGTTCTTTGGTGTGCCGTGGTTTCTTACAATATGTGCACCACAACTCTTCATGATCCTTTTGCACACTTGATCAATTGGTCTTGTCTGCAATAGTTTTGTCCAATACCAAGTCCTAAGGTTTAGAGCTTAGAAGAGCAAAATTTTCAATTGAAGGCGACTCTAACATAATGCCCCTGTGGCTCTCTTCTGCACGAACCAGGGATATTGCTTCAATTAGAGAAGGAAGTTTAGGTCTACCCAAAATCTGGATTCGTACAAGATCAAATTCAGAATTTAGACCAATCAAGAAATCATAAACTCAGTCCCTTTCTATAAACTTTTTGATGACACACTCTATCACTGTTTCCTTCCATTGTTTTTCTCTGGTTGTCTTTATCTTTATATCATATATAAAGGCTGCATCATTGACCTTGGAATATGTCTCATGAAGAGCATCCCAAATCACCTTTGCTGTAGAAAGAAACATATACGTATCACTAATTTTTGGGGTCATAGAATTTCATAGCCATGACATGATAATTGAATCCTCTTCTTCTCACGCTTCAAATCCTGGCATTCCACTCTCCGGTGCTGGCTCTGTAGATAACCTAGCTTTCCTTTTCCTCTCAGGAATGTTCAAACTAGTTGAGACCACTTCAAGTAATTTTTTTCATTTAGTCTATATGCTGCTTAGATGTTCTAAAGCTCTATTACGCTTTGTATAATATGATTTTCATCCATGATGGAATATGATCAAATAGTAAAGAAAAAAAAAACACACACACACAACAATGAAGGCTGAGAAAAAAAATACAAAATGAACTAGCAATTAAGGCAGGATTAACAAGAACCAAGAAACGAAGAACCAAATCCAAATCTTTGTCGCGGTCGACGAAGCAAACCAGCAATTGAAGAAACCCTAGATCCTCACGCGGAAGGGAAGCAAAGAGGTCATAATAAGTTTGACCAAAAGAAACCCTAGATCGTAGTAAGTCCCACTAGTGACTCACGGCAATCATAAATCGTGCCACTGTAGTTCGTGCAAGTTCACCTGACGTCTAATCACACTCCAGTGACTCCAAGCAGACTTTGGTGACTCCGGCAACACAAGGCGTCTTCGACGACTCGTGGGTGAGAGAGCTGGTCGGGTTTAAGAGAATTTCAGTGATAAAGGCCAAAAAATTAGGGTTCCGACAATGAAGGCTTAATAAATTAGGGTTCTAGTGATGAAGACCGGAAAAGTTAGGATTCCAGCAATGAAAGCCGAAAAAATTACAATTTTGTAAACCCTAGTAGCTCTGATACCATGTTGAATAAAGAGAGTTTTTATTAATTCTGTAAAAATCTCTTACATTTACAATTTATTAATTCATATACAATTTTTTGTTATACTAAAAAAGAAAAAATCTATAGCTAGTTACAACAGCTAATTATAGCTAATTCCTTAACTTATTAGACTTGATTTCCTCCACTAACTTTCTTGAAATATCTTCTAAGATTACTTATTTGAGTATATATATATATATAGCATAAATCATGCAGGCACAACATTTTAGGGGGAAAAAAGAACGTGGAAGATCACATGCACAGTAATGCATCAACAAGATCCAGCATGCATTTGGTATCATCAATAATTTTCTATAGTTGATGTAAATCCCAACACCAAGGCCAATCCTCATGCCATAGAGAATGTGCATAGAAGACCTTCTAATCCAAGAGAGATGTAATAACTTCTATAATATCTAGGACGTACCTTATCCATATAAAGACCAATAGCACAGTACAGAAGTGAGTCAAGCAGCATCATCAAGAGACACACCAAAAAATTCACTCCAGACGATGCCTACATGAAACATATTCAACACAAGTTAGAAGAATAATAGAAAGTATAAGACAGTTATGCTAGAAGAACAGATTTTTAAACAAGAACTTACACGCCAAATGTTACTCCATCGAAGCCCAACATGAGCACGCTCATAGTCAGCAAAGTTAATCGACCCTAGAGCAAAGGCTGTCGGTGAAAGTAAGGATGCAATGACCTTCAAAATCCTGAATGCAGAAAATGCAAAATGAATTTGATTGGAACTGCGGATTTTGACATTCATGAGATGCAAGGTCTTCGGCAGTTACTTACATAGAGACAGCAGGGTCATTCACAGTGTAATAAGGAAAGAAGGCACCAAGAAAAGAAAGGGTGCCCACTGCAACAGCCGTTTTAGCTCGTGTGAAGAATGTTGAGATCAAGAAGGACAACATAATAGCGCTCAGTCCAAATGAAAAGAAATACACAAAAACAACCGACTTATCACTATTCTTGAACAAGTTGCCCATGGAACAGATTGTGATGATCGCAGAGGAGAGTGCAAACTGCATGAGATTAAAATCATCAAAAATAAAAAGAAAAAGAACCCTGTGAAAAAATTATCTTATTTGAAAAGGCTATAGATGAAATAAATGACACACAGAATTCAAATAAGGCAGTTGAAGTGGTTAGGTGGATCAGATATGATGTTATTGTAGAGTTCTCATAAAGCTTAAAGGTAATGTCTACTGAATAGCCATAAAACTAATGATGCTCCACCGGTGTGAATGTTGAGCAGTGAACTATTTACACATAATGGAAATGAGAACATTACAATGGATGTATGCATTGGCAATGACAGACAAAATAAGAAATAAATAAATTGGAGAGAGAGTTGGAGTAACACTCATGGATGAAAAAATGAGGGAAACCAGATTCAAAATGGTTGAGTTATGTGCAAAGCCAACCTCCAAGAATGCCATCAAAGGCGATGCAACACTTTTGAGACCAGTATAATATGACCAATTTAGATTTTAGAGAGGATATAGTGTGCAATTCACATAGCTGATTCCACTTAGTAGATTAAGGCTGGAGTATTGTTGAACAAGCCCATTTACACACTCTCTTTCTCAATTTACTTCCAAATGAATTATATATTTAACCATGTTGCATGGAAATAAGTACAAGTATGTTCTTGACTGTAGCTGGTCCAGGTACCAAATTGTAGCACAGGATGACAAATCTTCTAAAAGTGGCCAACTCCCAAACATTTAATAAAAACCACCCAGATCAGTAAATACAGTCTCAGCTGCAAAAAGTTTAAAAGATATCAAAAGCAGGATAGTGAGAATAGCTTGGTAGTTATCTCGATTATTGTCCCAACTTCAAGGGAAGGGCATTGCTATTCTTTCAAGTCATTTTCATTAATTATTAATGCAAAAAATTTCAATGGATGATGTAGTTAATCTTTTTCCCCCTTTCTTCTTTGTTGTTGGGTAACAATACATATTCGAATAAGGAAAATTACACGAGAGAAGACAAACATTTGGGTCCAACTGAAAATAGAAGATGCAAAGTTTTAGTAATGTAAAAAATACATGAACATTATCGAAAGTGGTGCAAACAAGAGATATTGCTATGCCATAGACAATGTTATATGCTGCTAATACAGCATATTAAGTGTCAAAATGCATGCCAACATAGGACGTGTGGCCTCTAGCAGTTGAAATAACATGGTTATGATACTTACAAACTAACCCTAGCCACGAAAATCCAAAAATTGCAACCCCTATTTTCGTGCTCTAATATCTTCTTCCTTGCTAAGCCAACAAACAATCACTGGTTGATGCGAAATAAGACTTGGAAAGAGAACCATGAACCATCTATTGTGCAAACGTCAGTTGCCACAAGCAACTACATCAACGATATGGGTATTACTAGGGAAATGACAAAAACCCTAAAATGATAGAGACCCTAAATACAAGTGCAGGAAAAGAAAACCTCTTCAATACATAATCGAAATGCAATCAATATCAATATGAAAAGGTAATGCAACCATGCAATAAGGAAAAAAGAAAAAATTAGCAGATTCCAATCTCCAAAGCTTCATGACTCCTTTTTCTTGTGGTCGAGTCAAGTATAATGACCTGTATATTGTTTCAGTATGTATAGATGGGTAAATTTAGGGGTTTAATGGAATTTAGGGTTTGGGGTTTTTCTTTGATTTGAAAGTAGATTTTTAGGGTTTCTATAATGCATGTAGATTTACAACACATTTACTTCAAGGTAATAAAAAGGAAATAAAATAGCTATTTTTGAAATGGCCTCTATTATTCCCTTGTTTACCTAAAACTTAACTGGGGAATAACTAATCCAAGAGGCTTTTTTATTCCTTTTGCTATAGGGAATCCCTATTATTTTCTTCAAAGTGGTACCAGTTGATACTTCTAGAGAGTGCAGAGGTCCTATAATTATGTAATTATTTTACCCTCACCAAAATTATACCAACCACATAACTAGTAACTACAGCCCCACAACATCAACACAACATTCCCCTCACTATCACCATCACCACCACCACAACCATGACCACTTCTGTTAGGAATTAGGGCTCAAATGAAGAATTACAGTACAAAGAACAAACTTTTTATTGATCTTGGAAAGAAAAGGATAATAAGACTTTTAAAGAAGGTCCATGAGACTTACCAAAAAGGGGAAGGTCCATGAGCAACTTTACTCATACAATTTTTCATACTCTAAACAAAATATCTAACTGCCTCTCTATTAACTAGTTTCCTCTCTTTATAGTAGATACACTTTAGATAACTATCACCTAACTAACAGAAGATTCTAGACCTTTCTAGAAGTTACATGTACAGTAAACATCTCACATAGTATACACAACACATTGCAGCATACAGAGTATACAACACACCACAGTATACAGCATACAAAAACCACCACACAGAGTAAACAGATATATCCCCTCAAGTGACACCAGGGGATGTATCAATACCATCCCTTTGAGAAGGTCCTTGCCCTCAAGGACCGAGTAAAAAGAAAATGGTCACAACTATCCCTCACCAACAATGTCAGCATTGTCAACCTGTGTTGCTGCCACATCAGCCTCCACAACTTGCCAACCATCTTCTGCAATTTCCTGTTGCTCCTGTTACACCAATAGACGTAAACATTTGTTGGGACAATTATGGTTGGCTGTATATGGTTGTCACAATGGAAACAAAGTCCCTGGGCCTTTTTGTCAAAGAATTGTGAATAAGAAAGTTGACAATGGCCATGAGATTCCCCTTCCAAACTCACAGATTGGAACTTTTCCCTGAGCACCACTAGCAATTGAAGCACTACTTTGAACTGAAGCTGCCTTTACCTGGGATGAAAATCGAGTAGCTCCAATATTTTCTCCTCCTCCTCTTCCTTGCATTCTCCAATGAGAATAAGAGGTACTGGTGATTGCACAGAGTGAAGGACAAAATGCACAGTAGGTGCATGATTAATTGGCTTACCAGAGACAAACTCATGCTGCACCAATTTTGGAGGCTCATCATTGTGAACCATAGGGGAAACATAAATTTCATACTCAAATTCCCGTTCAACATCAAAAGAAAATTTTGTGGCTTGCATTAGAGTATGAAGCCTCAAAGTTTGAACTCGAATCATGACGTCTTTGCGCAACCCTCGCAAATAATAACCTAACAACTGTATTCCTGTCACTACTGGAGCTTGAGATAACAAAGCTTCGAAATCATCAAAGTTTGAACTTGAATCATGATGTCTTCATACAACCCTCCCAAATAATAGCCTAACAACTCTATTTTTGTCACTACTGGAGCATGAGATAACAAAGCTTCAAAATCATCAATGTATTGCTCTGCCATGGAGGTTTCACAGAGAGTTGATAAGCTCACGAATGGATTAGCAGAAGTTTGGCAATTATACCTCTTCAACAATTCACTAAGTAAGATCTCCCAGTCCAAATTAGAGTTTTGACACTTCAATTGCTTCAACCAATATTGTAATGACTAGGATTTCACACTATTTGTAAAGAAGAAACAAGCAATACCTGGTGAAAGAACTATCCAAAAAAAATACCTGGTGAAATTTGTACAATCCACCACACACAATTGAATAGCTAAACACCACTTAGGGTACTTCTCAATTAGGTTACAAATCAAACAAACTTCCTCCCCGCCTCTTCTTCCCCTTACTCAACAAGTATTACGACAGTTTTCTCTAACCCATTCCACAAAATTCCTACCACACTATTTATACAACCCACCAATCCTTTATTTAACAATTTACAATACTGCACCTACCTTCTTACACTTCACATACACTATCAATTCACTAACAACACAAAGACACACCCTATAGTCACATACATATATACCCATGTAGAACACTTCACGTACACAACATGCACAATACAACATAACATACACAATATGACTACACACACATACACCCACCTACTATCCAACACAATACATAATCACTCTAGAATTCATGAATGAGGCGCACACCTCTTATGGACCCTCAATAAAGGTCTATAAACCTTTGGATTCGTATCAATACTCCCCCCCTCAACAAAGTCCTTGTCCCCAAGGACAAAATCTGGGTATTGCAATGCTATAGCCTCAGTATCCTTCCATGTAGCCTCTTCAGAAAGGGAATCCAGCCATTGAATCAAGACTTGTGATACCTCAAATCCATCCCTTACCACATAACGGTGACCCAACACTTTAAAAGGATAATGAGTATCATAAAAGTCATCATAAGATAAATCCAAAGGCAAGTCTTGCAATAAAGGAAATGTCCCATGAGATTTCTTGAGTAAAGACGCATGAAAAACAGGATGTACTTTACATCCATCAGGTAACTGCAACTTGTAAGCAAAACTTTACCTATCCATGCAACAACTTGAAAAGGCCCATAAAAACGCAGCTCAAGTTTAGAAGAAGATTTAACACCCAACTTAGCCCAGAGAGCAGGTCATAGGCACAAGAAAACCCAATCTCCAACCTGATACTTTACATCTCGTCTATGCTTATTGGCTTGCTCACATCTTTTCAACCATGCTCTCTCCAAATTAGCCTCAATTGCTTCAAAACGTCACAGCTAGATTAAACACCTCATTGGTCAAATATATGGGCAAAGATGGGGGAGAGCAACCATACAAGATTTCAAAAGGAGTCATACTAGCTGAAGAGTGATATGATGTGTTATAAGAAAATTCTACCCAACTAACCCACAAAGCCCAGGAATTATGGCATTCAAACGCAAAGCAATGAAGGAAACAATCTAAGATTCTATTCAAATTCTCAACCTGACCATCCGTTTCAAGGTGATAGTACATACTAAAGTGAAGTTTTGTCCCTTTTACCACAAACAACTCCTTCCAAAAACTGCTAACAAATAGTGGATCCCTATCAATTACAATAGTTCTAGGAAATCTATGTAAACATACCACCTCTTTTATAAACAAAGCAGCCAGAGACTTCGTAGTATAAGAATGTGTCAAAAGTAGAAAATGAGCATATTTGGAAAAACGATCCACTGCAACAAAAATTACCTCAAAACCTTGAAAACATAGCAACTCAAAATGAAATCCATAGAAATATCTTTCCATACCACTGTAGGAATAGGAAGAGGATTGAGAAGACCAGCTAGAAATAAATTTTGAGTTTTATTCTGCTGACATACAGCACAAGAAGCTACAAAATTCACAACATCATGTTTCATGCCAAACCAAAATAAATGTGTAGCCAATTTTCTATATGTACAAACATAACCAGCATGTCCTTCAAGTGGAGAAGAATGGAACTCATACAAAAACAATTGAATCTATCTAGAATTAACTAGAATCACCAGCCAATCTTCATAATGTAGAGCACCATAGATCAGGTGAAACCCCTGACCAGCGTCCTTACCATCCTTCAACAATCTAATTTTGTCGATAATGTCAAATCAGCCATAACATCTCTACATATTTCATCCAAATCAGTCCATATGAGACCAGAAATACCGACCAAATTTGCTTCTTCAAATTCCCTAGACAGATCATCTGCTACCCTATTATCACAACCATTCTTATATTGAATTCAAACTCATATCCCAAGAGCTTAGATAGCCATTGTTGTTGAGTTGGAGTTGTAATATGTTGAGTAAGCAAGTATTTCAAACTCCTTTGATCAGTTTTGACAATAAAACATCGTCCCAACAAATAAGGACACCAATGATTGATTGCAAGCACCAAAGCCATTAACTCCCCTTCACAAGTCGACTTCCCCAATGTTTTATCAGACAAGGCTTTACTAAAATAAGCCATGGGCGATGATTTTGCGTCAAAGCAGCTCCTAGACCAACCTCAGAAGCATCACTCTCAGTAGTAAATGTTTGAGTAAATTAGGGCATAGCAAGCACAGGGGCTTGAACCAAAGCTGGCCGCAGTTGTCAAAAAGCTAGTAAACCCTCCTCATTCCAAACAAAAGCATTTCACTTTAATAAATCAGTTAGTGGCCTTGTTATTTTTCCAATCTTTGATAAATTTTCGATAATACCTTAAGAAACCCAAAAATCCTCTCACCCCCTTTAAAGACTTTGGTATCAGCCATTCCAACACTGCCTTAACTTTAACAAGATCCATGCTTACCCCATCAGCTGATACAATATGACCCAAATATTCCAAAGATTGTTTTCCAAAAGGGCATTTCTTTTCTTTTTATTCACAAAAAAATGATGTACCTAGAGCAACTCTAAAACTATTCCTAAATGCCACACATTGTTGAGTTATATATATAGGTCCCATATCCTTTCTATATATGTACAATATACTTTTAAATTAAGTGTAATAAAAAAATAAATAAATAATTTCATTCTTCCTTTTTACTAACATGGTATCAGAGGTATAAAAAATCCCCAATTCCCACACAAAAAAAAAAAAAACACCCTAGTCCAGCGGCATCATGCATCTTTGACCATTTTCCAATGTTAGATTTAGAATCCAATCATATCACCGTGTTCATCTTCTCTCCAACGCCATATCCCCCAAAGCTTGCCGCTGGAAACGCCTACACATGCCGCCACATGCCGCATCGCCTTTGTCAATATATTCTTCTTTCCTTTTTTTAGTTTTTTCCTTATTTAGTTTTTTTATTATAGTCACATATTCCTTGATTACCTCTCCAAGATTTTCATTATTATTGCTGTAATTGCTGCTGTATTCCTTCCAATAATAGGCCTAGGATTAAGGGATCTGATTATACTTACTATATTGGACCCTAGAATTAAGGGATTTTGATCCTTTTTAATGTCTATATATTGTAAATTATCTCAATGAAATACACATAAGAAACATTTCAGAAATTCTCTTTTTATTTTTGTCAGCCATATCTTACTTTTTTCCTTCTTTTTGGGGCATTAAATCCTTCTTTTCCTTAACACGCCGATGCATTTGCTTCCTCTAGCTCCAGCTGTCCAAACGCCAGCATCTTCCACCACAAGCCACCACTGTCCACCATCCGCCGTCGACCACCACTATTTACCACCTTTTCACCCTCTTTTCTTTCAAGGTTGTCTTAAATCTAACATGGCTCACAATGCTTCCTCACCGAAAATCAGCCCTTTTTCAAGCTTCTTATCTCCATCCCCTGCTATTGCAACTGAAAAATTAATGGGGAGTTCCAACTACATGTCTTGGTCTAAAGCTATGGAATTATGGTGTATGAGTCAAGGTCTATAAGACCATTTGACCACTAATCTCGATGATGTGCAAAAGGATAAGGATCACTAGCAGAGAGTAAATGCTTTATTATTGAGTCTGTTGTGACAATCCATTGATCCATCTCTTCATCCCATTTACAAGCATTACAATACTCGTTATGATGTATAGACTCAGGCAAAAACCTTTTATACTAAAGATATTTAGCGTTTATATTAAGTGATATCTAATCTACTTAACTTGAGATAGTTAGGTATGTCTATTACCAATTTCCTTGGTAGATGAGCATCAATTAAACCTAAATACAATTCTTTGCTTCCAATTCTTTGCTTCCTCCTAGTCAAAATCTCAAGGATGACTTAGCTCAAAGGGACAAATTCTTCATGGTTTGTATTCTTGCTACACTTGGTGCTGACTTTGCTCCTATTCGTGATCAGATATTAGCTAGTCCTACTGCACCATCCATGGATGAAGTTTACTCCCATCTTCTCCGTGTGTCATCCATTTCAAATGCACCCATACAAGAGTCTTCTATTATGAATAGTTCAGCTTTGGCTTCTCAGATGGCTATTCAAGTTCAATTAAGTGCAAGAGAGGGACACAATGAAGCTTATGGAGGTAATCGGGGAAATCGACCCTTGTATGCTCCCTATTTCTGAAACCATGCCTTTTTCATCTCAATTATCTCTTCTTGAGCCTAAACCTACTACCTCTGATTTTATTCCTTCCACCCCCACCCTTGCAGGTTTATCATCGACACTATCAGAACCACTCTTCATCAAACACACCACCTCCTTTAGATGCTTCCGCTGACGCACTTTCTGTTCCAATATTTCATGAGAGAACCAAACATATAGAGATCGGCTGTCACTTCATTCGAGAAAAGATCTTGTTTGGTTGTATTATCACTAGCTATGTCAATTCAAATGATCAATTGGCTAATATCCTAAGTCTTTAAGGAGTCCTCGTATTGAATATATTTGTAACAAACTTGATGCATATGATTTGTATACTCCAACTTAAAGGGTAGTGTTGAGTTATATATATAGGTCCCACATCCTTTAGATAAAATATTTTAGTATCTCTTGTGTGTGTGTGTGTGTATATATATATATATATATATGTATAGTGTATTTTTAAATTAAGTGTCATTAAAAAAAAGTAATAATTTCATTCTTTCTTTTTACTAACACACATGTTGTTCCATATTCATACTATACACTAATATATTATCAAAAGATACCAAGACAAACTTACATAAATAAGGCCAAAAAAATTATTCAGTGTAACTTGAAAAGTAGCAGGCTCATTTGTCAAAGCAAATGGCATTACTAAAAATTCATAATACCCTTGATGAGTCATAAGGGTTGTTTTTGGAATATCATTAGGAGAAACTCTAATTTGGTGACATCTCGATCATAAATCCATTTTAGAAAACATCGTATCACTATACAACTCATCAAGTAGTTCATCACTGACTGGAATGAGATACTTATCTAGTACGGTGGCATCATTTAAAGCTTTATAATCCACACAAAAGTACCATAAACCATCCTTTTTCTTCACCAAAATCATTAGACTTAAGAAAGGACTTGAACTTGCACAAATTATTCCAGCATTCAACATATCTTTTACAAGCCTCTCAATATCATCTTTTTGCACTTGTACATAGCGATAAGGTTGGACATTGATAGGTCTAACACCCTCTTTCAAAGGAACTTTATGATCACGTTCATGAACAGGAGGTAGTTCTTTCCTTTCAGCAAAAATATCATCAAACTCCTTCAATCAACTCACTAAATCCAAATGCAAGTCATCCACTTCAGTGCTATAACAACAGAATTTATCAGCCCATATCAAACTACAAAAATCACAATCTTTCAGTTTCAAAAGCCCCTTAAATGACATACTCAACTTATGCAACGTAAGATCTCCTTTCAAAATAAACTCAGCATTATTGAAAGGAATCTTCATAGTCATGGTTACCCAATTAACTTTAATCTCACCTAATGTATGCAACCAAGCAACCCCCAGCACAACATCAATTCCTCCCAAGTCTAACACGTAACAACCCACTACAATTTCAAATGAATCCACCAACATCTTTAATTGCTTACATAAACCACTAGAAAACACCTTGTGTCTATCACCCAATTTCACTGCAAAAGGCCATATTTCCACCTTATTCAATGTAAGGGCAAGAACCAAACTTGTAGAAATGAAGTTGCGACTATCTCCACTATCTGTGAGTATCAAAATAGGATTTCCAGAAATTGTACCTCAAAATTTTAATGTTTTAGGTCCGTTAAATCCATTGAACGCTAAGACATAAAGCTCCATATGGTTAAGGCATGCTTGCTGTTCTTTAATACAATTATGTCAAAGACATTCGTCATCAATTTCCACCTAACTATCTTCCTGAAAATCTGATTCCTCTTCAAGAATCATAACTCGCATAGCTTTACTGGGACATTTATGGCCTAGGCCAAAAGCTTGATCACAACGAAAACACAAACCTTTATTATGTTTATCCAAAAACTCATGGTACAAAATCCATTTAGGTCCTTTCCCATTACTTCTATTCACATTATTAGAATTATTGTTGACATTGCTCATATTATCTTTCTGACCAGCTAAATTCCTCCCACTCACCACATTAGAAAAACTACTTTTGAAACCATGCTTCCTTGTAAAACCTGATTACTACCAGCTCTATGTTGCCAATTATTTGGCTGATTATTAATCATTCCTGATTGAACAAAGTTGTTTCTTACATAAGGAACAGAGATAAAAGATTGGGATCCAGCTATAACCCTCAGAGTATACCCTTCATTATGATAGTTCTTATACTGAGCTCAATCAAATTCATGAGGAGACAAGAATATCCCATGGATGAACTCTTGTTCAATGTTTGAGGAAATTTCTCTCACTTTTGCTATTGATATAGGTCCCAAAGTTTGAACCCTAAGACAAATATCATCTCGCAAACCTCCCAGAAAATAACCCAATGCTTGTAATTTCATCATGTCAGGTACTTGAGAAGCTAGGGCTTCAAATTCATCTAAGTAATTGTGCCACAGTTGTTTGCTGGCTAAGAATCAAAAGATTCTCAAATGGATTACTAGACCATTGGCCACCATATCTAGAAAGAAGCTCCTATTTCTCGGTATCCCAGTCCAAATTAAGAAATCTCCATCAAAACATCTTTAACCAATAAATGGCTCACCCTCTCATATACATGGAGACAATCACTACTTTCTGATCTTCTCTAGTATTGTGAACCTCAAAATACTGTTCATCTATGGTTATCCACTCAACAGGATCACTCCCCTCAAAAATAGGTAAAGCACTCGCATTCATCCTAACTTCTTGATCGTCCTCATAATGTGATATTCCCAGAATTTATGCACTTTTCTTAGTAACACGATTTGATC
Organism: Laguncularia racemosa; assembly: GCA_037954665.1. NCBI lineage: Eukaryota > Viridiplantae > Streptophyta > Magnoliopsida > Myrtales > Combretaceae > Laguncularia > Laguncularia racemosa. The sequence goes on along the minus strand of JBBMOL010000007.1, from coordinate 1,001,622 downwards.
CTTGTGACCGATCCCCAACATTCCACTATTCCATATTCAAATTGGAAGCTTTTTCTTTAGTTCTCAGAGCTTTTAGCCAATTAGACCAAAGATCATGCAACATTGTTTCCATGTTCAACATTCTCTTACCTAACCCCACTATATTTGAATCCATATTACTTTCAATTGTAGAAATTTGTTCTTGGAATTCCAAAATACTTCCCCTTAATTCTTCACCTAAATCCTTCACATTTTTCTCTAAATTCTCCACCTTCAATTCAATCCTAATCATCCCCGTGTTTTCCCAAATATAGTGCCAATTGAAACGACTACGATTTCACGCTATTAGTAAAGAAGAACAGAGCAATACCCAGTGAAATTTGTATCATCCGCCACACACAATTGAGTAGCTAAACACCACTTAGGGTACTTCTCAATTAGGGCACAAATCAACCAGACTTCCTCTTCATCTCTCTTCTTCCCCTTACTCGGCAAGTATCACAACATTTTTCTCTGACTGACTCCACAAAATTCCTACCACATTATTTATACAACCATCAGCCCTTTATTTAACAATTTACAATACTGCCCCTACCTTCTTACACTTCACATACACTATCAATTCACTAACAACACACAGACACACCCTATAGCCACATACATGTATACTCATACAAAACACAACACGTACACAACATGCACGATACAACACAGCATACACAATACGACTACACACACACACACACACACACGTACTATCCAACATAGTACATAATCACTCTAGAATTCATGAATGAGGCACAAGCTTCTTATAGAGCCTCAATAAAGGTCTATGAACCTTCAGGTTCATATCAAATACACAGTCCTCCTCACATGCACAAAGAAGCTATAGATACTTTCCTATCCTCACAAGTTCCATGGACCTCAAAATATTGTTCCATGGTGGCAATCCAATCTGATGCAAGTTGCACTAGAACAGTACTCGTCATCAAACTCCACAACTTCTTATTCAAATCCATCATCATGATCAACAAGTATCACTAGAGGCTTTGAAAGTCAATCAACCATCGAATCTTATGGATTAGAAGCGCTACCTGGCCCTCACACAGCATCGCAACCCTTGCGACCACTAAAGAAGTCCTTCATCACTTGCTGGATGTAAGTCATAGTACCATCAAGAGATTTGTAACTTTCAAAAAGCTTGGAGAGTACGATTAAGAACAGCAATGGTAATGTCTATATTTTGTTGATTACAATCCAACGTGCTGAGCTGAAGTTGCAGCTTGGACATGCCCCACCTTGCATGACCTCCAATCCTTCAACATGAGCATCCATGCGAGTCATTTCCCACAAACAGCACCAATTGATAAAATCTACAATTTGAATATGAAGAATTATAGTACAAAGAACTAAACTTTTTATTGATCTTAGATGGAAGAAAAAAAGGGAACAACGATACCTTCAAAGAAGGTACATGACTAACATTGCTCATATAATCTCTCACTTTAAACAAAATATCTAACTGCCCCTCCATTAACTAGTTTCCTCTATTTAAGTAGATACACGCCACAACAATTGCCAACTAACTGACAAAAGGTTCTAGACGTTTCTAGAAGCTACAGTTACAATACAAATCTCACTCTAGACCTTTCTAGAAGCTACAGTTACAATACAAATCTCACACACATAGTACACACTACAACATACACAGCATAGAGAGTACCCATATAACACTATACGACATACAAACACCTCCACTACCACCACCTTCACCACCCTATGTTTAAACCATCACTGTAATACTATTATGGCAGCCACATCTAAACCAACACCCACATATCCACACCATTAAAACCACCATTCTCACAAGCCCCACCACAATTACTATCAACACCTAACGCTATAATCCCATCACCACCTGTGCGTCGGCACAACTAGCATCACCACTCCTGTCACTGCTGCAACCACACTGCAGCCATCATAGTCACAACACCACTAGCCATTATCAACCTACTGTTCAAACCACCTACCCATGACAACTACTACTAAACATGCGACTACACGATTAACATTGTTACACCATCACCTTCACCACCTTTCCCGCTACTACACCACCTACCTCATCACTACAACCTTGCCACCAGCACTACACCATCACCACCACTATGTCACCACCATTGTTATTACCTGCACTACCACTCCACCCTCATGCTGACACTAGCACCACTAACACCCCCACCACCACACCAACAGCATTACTACACAATCATTACTACTACCAAGATGTTAGCAAGATCATGGTTCAGTGATGGTGGAGCCAGCAACCATGGTGGTTGTGGTGGTAATAGTGGTTTTGCCAATGGCAGCAACCATTCTGTTAATCATTGAATCCCCTATAATACAATCCTGTCTTTGGATAGGGATAAGGCCAGAGAAGTACAAACTTTTCTAGGTTATTAAAATAAATTTTCTTAACCTAAAGTCTGACATTACCAATCTTTTTCTTCTTATCAAATCTCATATGTTTATAAGATTATTTAATATACAAATAATATGATAATATATTATATATATGATTATACTATTTATATACAAGTATATATATACCATATACATTGTTTAAATAATTTCAGGTATAATAATTTTTTTTTGGATAAGAATTTCAGGTATAATAATTATATACATAATATATGCAATTTATGTGACATACACAAACACACAGAGAGATTTATATTTTGTTAATAAAAGGGCACAATAGGATTTTGACTTGGTACCTCTAGACACATGAACCACCCCACAAAACCCATAGACCAGTTAAGTATAGCTTTGCCTATACCGGCAGTTTCCAAGAATGTATTTGGTGAGATTTGGACCTAAGACCTCATGTAAATTGTCATGATTTCTTAAGCCTTGTCTGTTAGTCCAACCCCCATGGGAGTTAAATATCCCATATAGTATATAGATGATATTTAATATATTATTAACATTCATTATACATAATACATTATATAAAATATATATCATATAATTTATGATGTATATATATATATCTATATATATATCTGTATAATATATAAATTTATATATGTAAATGACACTAAGGAAAAAGATGTGTGTATATAAGAATCCTTGCTTATACTATTCTATCACATAGTATGCCAACCTTTTTTTATCAAACTCCACTTCCAGCCTGGATATTCTCAACAATAATTTTCTTGAGAAAGCATTAGATCCTTGAACATTATACATTTTTCTAGCTACATTCTGTACCAGTAGAGTATCAAAGGAAGCAGAAAGATATTTCCAATTCAGAAGTTCCAGCTGGCACAAAGCTGGCCACACAGTAATAACTTGTAAGAAGACACACTACCTGCAAAGCATAAGCAATAAACCAAGACAAATGAAATATCCTGTCTTTCAATCCCATCATGTGAAGGCCTTCTCTAATCTTCTCCTCCTGAGAAATTATGCCAATGCAATCAGTATTGCTGAGATGTTTTCTTCCATCTTAACATAGAAAGAGAGGGAATAATTGAGGTTTAAAATTGGTATTATTTTAACAGGTAGCCACGAAATCACTTGTTAACTTTAGAAGGCATTACACAATCGCTTTTTACATTCACCATTTAGTAGATGTAAAAAGTAATCATGGAAGGCCTCTTTTATTCTTTTATGCAAAAAGTACTTTCTTCAAGGTGCCCCTACAGCTTCGCTAAAATAACCGACACATTATGCTCCAGATGATCGCACTTAATAAAAAATATACCTTCTCAAACACAGAGTAACTGATCAAGCGAGAGATAGGGTAGAGAAATCCCAATAGATACCTGGCAATCCAAATTTCAAATACTTGGATAAATATCACGAAGATTACCACAAAAAAATTATTACACTAAAGGAATTGTCAAAAAGAAATAAAGAGGGTCTAAGGAGAGGGTGAAAAAAAAAAAAAAACGCATACATACAATACTCCCATAACGTTTTTGACGATGGATTGGAACTCATTATCAGTATATTCACGAGTTGGAAATGGTGCAATTCTTATAGTGGAAGGAATGAATTGTCTCCATGATATATCAAGTGAGGGCCTTCCAGATGATCCTGATAGAGCTTCCACATTATCAATAACCATGTTGGTTTGGGTTTGCTGGGCTGAGAGGATTATAAATGAGTCTAAGACCTGTTGAAGCTGCAAAAAGAATGTATAGCTTTGTTAGACTAATTGACATACAAGTAAAATGCCTAGTACCATTTTAGTAAAGTTCTCCATAGGAAAGGTCCCCTAAGAAAATGAAATAATTAAAAATGTTGATTCAATAAATCCTCATTCTGCTCTGAGCTCATCTCCATATTTCTTCCAATATTACTTAATTTATTTTATGAACTCCAAAGATATAGCAAGAATATCAATTGACCAAATTGTCCCAAAATATGAAATGGTCCAGCAAGACCTGGTAAACAGACTTAAGTCTATACAATGTGATCATAAAAATATTAGGTTTTCAATATTTGCAACCCAATGTTTTGCAGGTAGACAAGTCTTTTTCTTTCTTTTCTTTTTAAAAAAAAAAAAATTGGGGGCGAGTTAATTAACAACTAGACAATTTGTTATACTCATTCAGCAAGAAATACAACTTATTTTTAATCTGTAGCCATCTTTAATTTCCATGTACATCTGTGTGCTTTACTGTAAAGAACATAAGAACTCAACGAACATCAAAACTCCTACTCAAAAAATTTATTGATGTATTTACCAACAATTACACAGATGCATCCAAAAAGATGAGAAGAACTCAAATAGGATCATCCAATGTCATTTTGTCTTTGACAAGAACAAAGTACCAACATTTTTCAGCCAAACAAGAGAGCTGAGAACCATAGCCCAGTTGATGATATGATTAATCTACTCCTCAGGATTATTATCTAAGTTGCCTTCCACAATCTCTATTTCTTTTTCAGAGAGCAACTCAAGAAGAATGCTTACCATGGACAATCTCGAGTCTTTGTAAATATATCATTCATATAAAAGGTAGGAAAATAGAGTACCAGGCTAAAATATTTAGATACAAGGATGGCTCAAGAAAAAAATAGAGCATTGAATGTTTCCTTAAGAAATACTTGATATGATTTATGAATAGACCAGACCCGTTTATAAATGTGTCCCGGTACAGATCCAGCACCCAAACCTATTTATAAACTCATTTAACAAACATGTCCCTTAATCGTGTCTAAGTTTAACCAACAAACCCACTAAAAATTAATATTTCCAATATTTATAGTTTGTTTTATACATTACAATCCACTTACTCCAATCTCTTCTCTAGTGCCCATCTCTACACCTCTCTCTCTATCCATCAGATGCTACCACTCCACCATCGGTCACAAGGCATACTTTATTCATACCCCAACCTCATTAACGAAATTGCTTTTTTTTCCCCCCTTTGGGTAAGAACCATTTGATATTGTTTACAAAAACCAAATTGGATGTACAAATCAGTTTTTATTTGAGTCAATTATGACATGTTGTACATTAACTGTTTAGAATAACCACGCAATAAATTTTGGTTTAAGCACTCATAATGAGTCGTGCTATACATTTAACCAAGATATAGGAAGATATTTTTGCAAGTATTTCTATAGTTTTCAATATAGTTTCTGTTACAAGCATCTAGTAAAGTGAAAAAAATACTGAAAACATGTTTTTCAAATAAGGAATTGATAGTTACGGTATATTTATTTACTTTTAATCATCAAAAAGAGTTTAACCTAGATACAAAATTCACTTATTAAACAAATCTGGTAATGTATTTAAGTTTTCAAACATAATTAATGAACAAGTGATGTTAATAATTGAGATTTTCAAACACAATCCCATCTAGACCCAGATGCAGGACACGGCTTGTTAAGATGAATTGCTAGCCCTAACTCGTGGCAATCATCTCAAGATACAAGCAGTAACATGAAAAGAAAACTAGGTCAAGCGAATATGATGGGAGTAGATTACATAGAAATACATTAAAGTGGAAAGAAAATAGAGAAAAGAATCGTAGACCATACGGTAAAGAATCCACTCGTGCTGTACTGCATAATTGGAACTGGATTAACACCTAATTCCAAGTCATCAAGAAAAGGACCATTTGTGTCCATGATGGTCTCAACATCAGGAAATCCAGAAAAAGCCCACGTATGATTGAGACGGATGCTATAATCATATATTTGAGGACCTTGATCATGAAACACAACTGCTCCTTTAATTTTAGGATTTTGGCAATTCCTGCAGAAGAACAAAAGGAAAATTCACAGCATAAAGACAATGAACTTTGACGATAATCCAACAATTCATTATTTTTCCATGCAATAATCAAATCTTTTCTTGTTTTAGCTAAATTCAGTGAAAGCACTTTTCACGGGGAAACAAATATTAATTTTTTTGGGTGGTGGGGTAGCGTGGGCAGAGGGGTAATTGAACAATTTGTATTATCGACATGGCTTCAAAAATTACATCAGCATGCCATTGCCCATTTATTGAAGCATTTTAACTGGCCAAAGACTGCCCTATCTTGGTACATGATGCACAAGGAATCTTGCAAAAACTTGCATAGATCAACTTACAAGTTGTGTATTTTGGTAAAGATATATTTTTATAGACTCACTATTCTCAAAAATTACAGCCACTGCCCATCACCTTTGAAAATGCAATCTATAAAACCTGAGATTTAGATATACTAGAAGGCACAAAGAAATGAAATCTTTGGATCCCATGCACATTCAACTTCAGTCATTCCCAGTGACTTCAGTCTAAGAAGCTTCATTTTTTCATACATTCAACCATCAATTTCATCAAAGCTGCTACTAGAAAAATTATTAAAATTCGATCATGAGGAGTGGATAAGAGAAATTTAGATATACAAAAGCAAATGAAATTCAAGCAAAGCCGGAGAGATAATCAAGATAATGAAATGGTTAAATTGAAGTGTGCTGAAAAGTTTTATATGAACATGTAATGCAACCCAAAACTAAAAGACAGAAAAATATCACAAGATAATAGGGAGTATGACACCAGCAAATAATCTTGGTGGAAAAATGAATTAGTTAGTATGAGAGGAAGATAGTAAATACAGAAAAAAGGATGGAAGATAAGATCACAGGAACATAATTAATAAAGTTTGGCTTTGTTGTCTTTTCTAGATAAGGTACTGGAATTTTTCTGGTCATTAAATGTAAACCGTTCAGTCTCTATACAAAGATGAGTAACTCATACCGGCAAACAAGAATTTCGGAGAATATTAAACAAACACCTTGCAATAGAAAAACAAGAAAAAAAAATATTCCAGATAGCACTAAATTAACACCTTGCAGTAAAACCAATAGAGAGACAGCCCCTGATGGACACTGGAGAAAAGAAGTAACTAGAACTACATGGCTTGCTCCATGTTTCCATCTGAATAATGACAATTTTACACCAAGGTATTAAGGGAATACCACATACTACAGGAATACACCCTTTTGAGTAATGAAGATAATGACACATTATGGATTGTTTGTTACTTTCAGATTTCCTTTCCTGTAAGAAACTTCAATAAAACAAAACTTTAATATTATCTCTACTATGGCTTACTTGGTTTGGCTGCAAATTGCATAATTGTCCGAGCATATATAAGATTCCAGCTCTTCTTCATCTTTGTAAATCTTATTTACTAGCTGGAGAAATATACAACAAAAAAATCAAAAAGAGGAAAAATAAAATAAAATAAAACAAGCAAAGCTGATACCATCTATCAAACTTTTTTTAACACAAACTTGCACTGAAAAAAGAAATGAGAGAGGTATCTTAACTTGGATGTAACAAAGGGGAAATTTGAAGTGAGAACTAGGTATAATTTAGTTGCCAACAGAACAAAAAAGAAAGGTAGTAAATAAATCCAAGTAAAATGCAATAGAAGAGATAGAAATCTTTTCATTATTTATATGCCATTTACCTTTTTAGGTTAATTATAATGTGGTTTCAGAGTACAAAATGAGAAAACCCAAAGGTTGCATTAAGGCATTACATATAGCAAATTCTTACTGCAGTATGACCCTAAGGCCCAATGCTATCCAAGGAGTTGTGATTGGTTATATATTTAAAAAAAAAAAAAAAAGAAAATAAACCTTATTTAGTGCCTAGAACTGCTGCTTCTATATATAACATAGTTCATACTAATCTCTCCAAACTGTCTAACATTTCTTTTCCTCCATAAGATGTAAGCGCAGGCTGCAAGCGCCAACTTTCCAACTGTCAACACCTCCCTAGTAGGATCAGAAGCAGTGACTAATCCTGGTACAGCAGTGTCCCAGCTAGATAAGTTCCATGAGGCCACCCATCGAGCTAGCCGACTGCATCCAAGTATGGTTGAGAAAGTGCATTGATAAAACAAGTTAGTGATGCATCTCTGGTAAACACAGCAGCTATAACATGTTTTGTTGCTTATCACAGCCCAGATGCTTATCCATTGTGAGTAATTTGTATTGAGAAGTGAGTCATTGAATGAACCCTTGCATAGGATTAGCCTTGGGAACCAAATTACTATTGTCCAAGGAAGCATAGGTAGGGCCTCCTAAGTACATTGATAGTTGACTGATGGAGAGTTGTCCATTAGTTACTGGAATCCAAATAATCTAATCAGAGGAGGGACTAGTTGGATTCATACTGCTAGGGATCATTCCAATAATCTGCTGCCATATTACTCCAAATGGAATATCATAATTTCCTGCTATGATGATGGAACATAATCTCTAGATTCAAAGATATAAGATCGCAAGATCCTCTAGGAAGCCATTGATCAAGCCACGATGATATGAAATTTCCGCCTCTCAACCACTGTTGAGAAATCCAAGTTGTTCTAAGTATATCCAGATATAATTGCATTTAAGGCAGTAACATTTAAAAATGTAAAGGCCTGTTATATTGTAAAAGTACAAAAGCAAAGTTATCAACATAAATCTCAACAACGGATGCTGCAGCACTCTTGATCTCTTTTGAAAATTGCTTCAATGGACTGAAAGAGAAGTGCTCGCTATATGAAATTGACTTCTGGAAGTTTGCTTCAGGATCATTTTCTTTATTCCATTGAACAGGTTATAGCTTAAGAATAGTTTCCAGCATAAAATCAATAAACTTTAATAATTCTGTATTTTCAGTCCCATGCCTTAATTTTTTCAAAGATTCAAAATTTATTTGGTTAAAACAAATTAAAACATCATCTTATATTCTTGACAAGCTATCAAGGAATGCCATCAAAAGGACAGGTTTTCACTTTCTTCTCCAATTCATCAAAAGAAAAGAAGGTATCGCAACCATAAAAAGCTTTCAACTTCTAAAACCTAATGCAATTGGAGAATTTTATTGCTCACTTGTGAATACATATTATAGGTACCTCTGGATCACCCTAATTTTTACTGTTCCAGAAAGACAAATTCATTAGAATCCCTCCCACATCAGTGCATATCAAAATCTTGAGCTGTAGCAAAGCCATCTGGAATATTCAAATGCAATTATCCCCCATCCAATGATAAAAAATAATAGTAAAATTGAGCAAACATAGTCATAAAATGCTAACATCAGATCACATTTCACTAGCTAAAACAGGCAAGCTAACAAGACCACAATGACTTGATTTTGATTCTAGAGTGTGTAAAGAAATAGCAAGTGAAAAATCCTACCATCATTAACTCTCATACTTGAGTATTATCTTCAAAGTTTATGTCACATGAGTTTGTATCCAAACAGAATGGTTAGCTATAAGAGGTTATTGGAAGTTCTTGAGCATGGGTTTGTGTCTATAAAGATAACTAGGCTTTGTTACAATTAAATTATTAAAACAGTTTACTTAAGCTCAAACTATTAGTGATATATATCTAATTTGGTATCTACTTCTGCACCATCATTTCAACCCCTATTTAGTTCTTTCACCTAATGGGGGCGTCAGTGGTTCAATCAATGTCTCATTCCACACTCACAAGTGAGTTGGAAGTATTAAAAACAAAATTCACACCACCAATATCCATTGGCTTATGAGATCAATTGGTTGTATATCTAAGTTTAACAAGAATAAAATCTATTGCAATCAAAATCCTTTCAATCCAGAAGTACTATACACCATGCACTACTGCATGCTAATCCAACTTGTAATGGCAAAGATGTTGTCAGCTATAACTGTGCCAATGACATAACATGGCACATATTAGCTGGCTACAATATCCATATTATTCAAAAGTTTAGGGACAGTTTTAGACTCCACACCCCCTCACCCCCTAAAAATTATCATGAAAACAAAAAAACAGAGGAGGAAAAAAAAAAACCTTAGGTGATCATACAATATTTTCTTCATAATATAGCTTTTGAAAAAGCAATTGGAAGCTTTATGTAATTTTTATAATTTAGGCACCCAAGCTGTGAGTGCACCACCCTCTAATGTGCTATTAAACTATACTAGGAACCTGATGAATTGATGGTGACCATCTCACATGAGACATGAAGATATAATCAAGTAAAATTACACTATCCATTTTTAGTATGACAAAGTTTTCCCTGAAGATTGTAAAGTTTTAGTTAAATTTATGTAGAGTCAAGCAATAGCATAAATGTAAGAAGCCTTTATTCCAACATTGATAACCAATACCCATGCAGCAATTTGCACATGCTTTACAATCAAATTTGTTATGCTTGAAAGCAAGATGAGAATAGTGAGGATACCTTTAGTAGGGGAAACCTCATAGACATCCAGTTAATCATCATCCTTGTCTCCACAGTGTCAGGTGCAAAAGCCAAAAACTCACCCTTAGAATACAATAACTCCAAAACTTGCACAAAATTCGGGGATATTCCTTTTCCCACTTCCACGAATGTTTTCTTGTCGATGTTCCTGAAGAAAAACTATAGTTATTACTTTCAATGAATTCCCGTATGAAACCCTAACCTGTCCACCCCATCCCCACAAAAGCCCACCCCCACGCCCCCCCCCCAAAAAAAAAAAAAAAAGTAAAGAAGACCATTCTTAGCCAAACATATTTATGAGTTGGAGTCCCAATCAATTTTACTTACTGAGAAGATTTTCCAACTAAGGAAGCTAGCAAGAATATATGTCACTTTACATAACTATACTCAGTGGCATATTCAATGAAATAGACAAAAAGAATTAAAATACTAGCGCTGGATATTCGGCACTAAATCACTTCAATGAAATGGATTTGTAATTTTTGTTAATGAATTTGAAAAACTTTCTATTTCAAACCGATCCATCACTATATTTGGAGAAAACGTATAGGATAATTTTTTGGAAAGTAAAATAAATGGGATAATTTCCTTAAAATTACCAGGAAATTAAAGAGTATCTCAACTTTCACAATTTTGCAATTAGTGTCTAACCTTTTGGAACTTGAAATCTAGCACATGACCTATCTAAAACCTAATATCTCCATGAGTCAGTTATGTAATAGGGTTATAACGTTAGTGCAGATGGTAAAGTCACAAAATTATGAAAATGAAAGACACAGGCCCAGTTATTTATTATGACATCTAGTGTGAAAATTTTTTGCAATACTAAACATTATAGCAACCCTCATAGACACACTAAAACATGACAAGTTCAAATATTAAATTGCAGAACCGGAAACTTGGGAGATTAAATTGCAAATATGTGAGATTTCGGTGTTTTGAAGTAAACAGGATTCAACCGTACTAATTCTTACATAGCATGGTGGATACCATATTGAACTCTTTTACTCCTAGTGATGATCAACAAGTGTTTCTTACTTAAAAAATTAAATTCAAACCACTCTTAATCAAATATTAGCAAATCATTAAATTAACTTAATGTCGACTCTTAACAAGACTATCTGAACGCGTCCGCGCATCAGTTGCGACATCAACATCTATCAGATATTCGACAAGAATCAGTTAAGTCAGCAAAAAAGTAAAGATACACCGAAGTAGAAAGGACTTACGGTTGCGCCGGATGAATTCGCGTATCAGAACGCAACATCACGCCTATCAACAACAACATTACGACCGTAGGAAGTAATATCTGCCACAGTACGAAACAAAACAAGAAAAAAGAACTTTACGCAAAAAACAAGAAAAATGAATCAGCTTAACAGAATATATAAAGAAAAAGAAAAAAAAAAAAAAGGGATTCAGCTTTCTCCGCTTTCTTTCAACGAAGCAAGATCAAGTACACTAAACTCATAGAATTAAGCAGGAGGTCGTACGATCGATGATCACATTAAGTCAAATTTACGAACTGAAGAAACAGTGGCATGATCAGAATCACACGCACATACACAGGTGTGCACACACAGTGAGAGTGACAGACCTCAGCACCAGTGACGAAAGGATGACGTATTTTGAGGAGCCAGTTCTTGCGAAGCATAGCCTTCAACTGCCTCCGGGAGGCTCCCATTTCTTTTTGACTCCAATAACTGAACTCAGTGATGATGACTTTTTCCGATTTTGAGCACTATGGTTTATCGAGGAAAAACAGACCTAGATAGACCTCTTCTCTTATCTATAAAGAGAGAGGAGAAGAGATGGTGTGAAGAAAGAAGAAAAGTAAAAAGGAAGGAGGTGGTGTGAAGAACGAAGAAGCTGCAGAAGAGAGAGAGAGAGAATAGAATAGAGACTTGCTGGTTGGTTTTATACGAGAGTTTGGACATATGGAAAGTGCCTTCCCCCCCTCGTCGCTACACATATAATTGCTCTTTTCTGTTATTATTATTTATTTATTTTTAATTCGTGTTCTAAAAATCTTTAATATCACTACGACACGCTAGGCGATACGTAAAGTCCCGCGTGCACTCTAATATCTGTACTGTAAACTGCTCGTGCCATTAAAACAGGTTTTATATCAAGGAAAGAATAAATGCTGTAAGATAGAATCTAATTTTCTTCAATCGAAATAAAAGTAGGTAATCTTATATTCGTTATATTGAGAAATGTTTATTATATATATATATATATATATATATATTATAATTTAACCAAATTATATTATATAAAAAAACTTTAAAATAAATCCTCATTTAACCACACATACGCAATACCTTCCCTGTATATATACCAACCAATCAAGATTTCGAGACCTATTTTCTTAATATAAAAAAAGAAAAAAAGGAAATATGTCCAAGGTCGTCACCCCTTCTTCAATCCAAACTTGCATATCTACCGATGTATATTTTGTAAAAATCCGTACCATAAACACTAACCTTAATTTAGTGATCTATGAAGCCTAGCACACTGCACCACCAAAGTATGTGCAATATGTATATCAAACCATTGACTATTATGAATGAGCAAAGCATCACCCAATTCCAGGTGATGCTACTACAACGAACATCAACCGACAAATTATGTTATCTCTAGGTGGAGAGAAGCAAATACAAACAACTAAAGTTGTTTAATCTTGAAGTTAAATCATCTCATTTTTAATTAGTTCATTGACATCAACAATTAGTACTCTAGCCAATTGTCTCCACACACAATCACATCCTATGCCACAATTATGCCTCATTGATAACTTTTTCCTAAATGTCTTAACTTATACCGGCCATCGGTTATAAAAATACTTAATCAAATCATAAAATCGGAGGATTCATTGAAAACCATAATATATTAATTAAGATCTCTTGCTTAAGTATATTATCAAAATATGTGTGTAAATACTAGGTCTCATAATCTAACTATGCCAAATCTTTCTCGTTCATTTCTTCCTATTCAAGTTTTGTTTGATTCTCCTTTATTGCTTCTACCCGTAACCTATTGAAAACTTAATACACATATCACACAAATAACATGCTTTAAAAGAAATCAAGGTATTAACACACACTTCATTTGCAATGATACGTAATATTAAATGTTGATGTGACGCATTTTTTTCTAAAAAGCCAAAACACTTAAGTTTATGCTCCTAAATGTAGATTCCGCAGTGCATATATCCTATAAATTCAGACCATTCTGCTACATTTTCCCTGTTATCACATAAGCTATGTAGTGTACATTTATTGTACTATTGAAAGGTGATGGTTATGTGTTCTATTTCACATTTTACATAATTTGTAGTTTATTAATACGACAACTAGTGTTTATATATATGGTAAGTGTAAATGTATTATGTAATACATACATAATTATTCCATAAAGTTTTATATTTTTCACAACATATATTTTCTGTTCTTTCTTTCTTTTTTAGATATCCCAAATGAAAAATTTTAATACAAAAGTTTTATAAATTAAAATTAAATGAAAAAAAAAATTATATTTAGTTTAGTTCAATTTGATAGACCTTTTCCATTTTCGATTGTCTATGGTTAAATTGGTATTTTTAGACCCAAACTGAAAAGTCAAAACCCAAGAGGTCAAGCTGGGATTGTAATGGGTCGGCTCGAGATTAATAAATTTATCAAAATGTTATTTATATCTTAAATGCAATAATGAAAGTATCAAATTATAGTAGATAAATACTAGTGAAGCTCACCAATAAGTATCTTCAATGATTTTTTTTTTAATGTTTTAATAATTCTAAACACAAATACGCTTCAAATTAATAATCCTCTAAACATGTCCCAAATCTTCCTTGTAAATGGAATATTTTTGGAACTTTAACAGCTATGGTTGAACTGTATTGAAAACTTTCTTTATTAGTTTATTTTCAAATCTAACCAATTGGGACTCAAGACTTCAAAGATAAAGGAGAAAAAAGCAAAACTAAATGTCAGAGTAAACAAATAAGTGAAGTCTTTGAAAGAAGATGTTCTTTTCCTTTGTTTTTCCTGTTCATTTATGCCTTGTAATGTTTTTATTATGTTTTCGTCCTAGGATGGCTTCTCCAAAATGTCTTTACACTGTTTATGGAGATAAATGCCCGACTCCCGTGAAGTGAAGGGAGATTTTTAAATTCCAGGCCAGCTTGGGAATGAATGTTTATTTCTTAAAAAAAAATCTTGTTTCATACCTAACAGGAAAGTATAATTATTTAACAATAATGCTGTACTCATTATAGTTTGTTTACATTGTGGTCAAACCACGCAGCATTATCTTGTGGCGAGACGTGGCGTGGGAATGATGGGGATTGGCTCTCCAGGGAACCTTCGTGTGGGTCAGCCCAAGCCGCCCCTTACGTGCAGTGTTTGTAATGTCGAGTTATTTGGCCAGGGTTGACCAACGATGGCGCTGTTTAAAATGTGAATATGTGAGCTTAGCCATTTCAATTTTAAAATGGTAAAAATTGTAAATATATTATTTATACCAATTTTATTTGTTTTTTTTTAAATCCTTGAAATTGGGCTTTATAAAAATAAACTTTATCTTACCATTTTATCCTTGAATAAAGTAATACAAAAATTACTACAAATTAAAAATACATAAAATCAAGGACAAAATAATTTATAAAGGTCTAAATGCATTTATTTGAAAGATTTGGAAATGTAAATGCTCAATTTCGAAGATAGAATAATTAAGTGCACATAAAAAAAATAAGGGAGATTTATTTGCAATTTATCCATTTCAAAATTCAGCTTTTAAATGTCAAATCTTTGAAAATATGCAATTGAATCTTTATCTAAACATTTAATGAAAGTAACAAATAAATTACTAAAATAAAAAAGTCACATAAAATCAGAAAATGAAACAAACCCCTTTTTTATAGTCCACTATTTTTTACAACTTGTTCACTTCACCAAATGAAATAAGGAGAACTTAAATTGCAATGTTATATGAATTATTTTATTTAATTGACACAAAAATCAATAATGAATAAGACTAAAATAAATAAAAAATAAATTATCCATTATACCCTTAAACTTCATGTCCTTCTATACTTTTTATAACCAATATAAAGTTAATACAACTTACAATAATAGGGTATTTATGACAAAGATAGTAAAGGGCCATTAAATTGCATAGCAATTCATAAGTTGAAAAAAAAATGTTATTTAATATTTTTTATAATAGCAATGAATACCTAATTGCAACTTTATATAGAATAGAGAGGAATAGAATAATCACTCCACCCATGCGAACATGTAGTTAGTAGTTTTTTAACTCGTTTACCTCATTTTTCTTAATCGTTACCACCTAATAAAAAACTTACTTTTAATACTTCCTTTGCAATAGTTTTCTAGTAATAGTTAAGAATTATTTGCATATTTTTTAAAGTTATTATAAAAAGTCACAATTTTGGAATTTGAAGGTAAATAAACAATAATTTATAAGTGTACTTTTCCTAAAATATATAGATACTTAAAAATATATTAAATAATATAAGAGTGTTACAATTATATATATGTGTGTGTGTATTGTATGAAACAAAAGAAAGTAAGAATCACACAAAGGTAAAAAAGTTATTGATAAATAAATAAAAAAAAAAAAAGAGAGAGAGAAAGAAAAGAATAGCTCTCTCTCTCTATCACTTATTATAAATAGGCTTATACCTCTTCTTAGAGACTAACTCCAATAAGTTTCTATTACTATGAAAGAGGAGGAGAAGGGGAAAAGCTCTATAACTAGGTAAATACTCTAATCCTAAATTGGTCTATACATATAAGATTGTGAATTAAATCTATAACAAACACCACATATAATAATAAATCTATGATAATCACTAAGTTAGGGTTTTATAAAAGGATTTTAAAATTGGTCAATCTAGGCATATATGAAATAAATTAAATCATAAAGAGGAATTCATAATTCTGAATAAACTTAAGAATAATTAGAGCTAATGGATTAGTAAAATCAAAACCTAAAAATTAGGACAAAATCCTTTAGATTATAAATTAGGGCTTCATACAAGAGCAAATGATAATTTGGCTGAATCCTTATAATTAGATTTATTAGGTGTATAAAAAAGATGGAAATGAATAAAAGAGAAGGATCGACTGACCCTTAGATTGTCCACCTTGTTCTCTTGGAAATCATTTTAGCTCTTATTAATTGAAGATCCTTAATTTAAATAACTTAGGAATACAAAAAATTTAATAGCTAATTAATTAGGATTAAGAAAATTAAAAAGTCACATAAAATCAGAACAAGAAACAAACCCATTTTTTATAGTCTACCATTTTTTATGACTTGTTCACTTCATCAAATGAAATAAAGAGAACTTAAGTTGCAATGTCATATGAATTATTTTATTTAATTGACACAAAAATCAATAATGAATAAGACTAAAGTAAATAAAAAATAAATTATCCATTATACCCTTAAACTTCATGTCCTTCTATACTTTTTATAACCAATATAAAGTTAATACAACTTACAATAATAGGGTATTTATGACAAAGATAGTAAAGGGCTATTAAATTGCATAGCAATTCATAAGTTGAAACAAAAATTGTTATTTAATATTTTTTATAATAGCAATGAATACCTAATTGCAACTTTATATAGAATAGAGAGGAATAGAATAATCACTCCTCCCATGCGAACATGTAGTTAGTAGTTTTTTAACTCATTTACCACATTTTTCTTAATCATTACCACCTTCTAAAAACTTTACTTTTAATACTTCCTTTGTGATAGTTTTCTAGTAATAGTTAATAATTATTTACATATTTCTAAAAGTTATTAAAAGAAAGTCACAATTTTGGAATTCAAAGGTAAATAAACAATAATTTATAAGTGTACTTTTCCTAAAATATATAGATACTTAAAAATATATTAAATAATATAAGTGTTACAATTACATATATATATATGTGTGTGTGTATTGTATAGAACAAATGAAAGTAAGAATCACACAAAGGTAAAAAAGTTATTAATTAAAAAAAAAAAAGCTCTCTCTACATCGCTTATTATAAGTAGGCTTATGCCTCTTCTTAGAGACTAACTCCAACAAGTTTCTATTACTACGAAAGAGGACAAGAAGTGGAAAAGCTCTATAACTAGATAAATACTCTAATCCTAAATTGGTCTATACATATAAGGTTGTGAATTAAATCTAAAACAAACACCACATATAATAACGAATCTATGACAATCGCTAAGTTAGGGTTTTAGAAAAGGATTTTAAAATTGATTAATCTAGGGATACATGAAATACATTAAATCATAAGGAGGAATTCATAATTATGAATAAACTTAAGAATAATTAGAGCTAATGGATTAGTAAAATTAAAACCTAAAAATTAAGACAAATTCCTTTAGATTATAAATTAAGGCTTCATACAAGAGCAAATGATAATTTGGCCAAATCCTTATAATTAGATTTATATAGTGTATAAAAAAGATGGAAATGAATAAAAGAGAAGGATCGATTGACCCTTAGACTACCTACCTTGTTCTCTTGGCAATCATTTTAGCTCTTATTAATTAAAGATCCTTAATTTAAATAATCTAGGAATACGAAAATTTTAATAGCTAATTAATTAGGATTAAGATAGGAAGAACCTAAAAATATAAATAAGATAAATCAAAATAAGTTTAAGATTCTAATTATACAAATTATTGTTAATAGGAGATTTAGACTCAAAGGAATAAAAAATGCTTCTTAAAAAAACAAACATGAGTACTATGCTGCTTATTTTTTGTTTGTGTATGAAAAGTTAGTTAAAAATTTATTGCATATGTTGGTTGTATGTGTGGTCATTTAGACCTATGAGTGGCAACCACGATCTAGCTACTGAGTAGGTATGCTTAGTTGGAATAAGGTATGTAGGTATCATTATGTATACATGTCGGAGCTAGTTCTTGAATGTGTATACCTATACTTAACGAACTTATTTTCATATTATATTTATGAAATACACTCATGAACCCAACCATACTAATCATGAGTGCAACCTTGGTTTTATACTAAATGACCATATTTTCTCACCTTCTTAAGTACGCGAGGGGAGATGTCTAGTAAATTGTCCTTAATTAAGGAGAGGTCCCAAACATATATATGTATATATGTATATTATACATAAGTGTCTTGAAGACATTAAAAGGAAAATGTGAGACAACCTTACTGGTTCTCGAAAATGATAAAGCACTAAGAAGTGCGATGGCACAGAGGTGTTAAGGATGATTGTAAACACCACATTTTTGCCCTAGGAATAAATAATAATCACTAATAATCAATTCTTATTTTTTTCCAATTTTTTTCAATTTTGCTTTAATTTAGCATAAATAATAAAAATATTAAAAAAATAAAAATAAATAGGAAAACACATCAATTTTGAAAAATGATTTTAGAAATGGCAATAATAAGGAATAAATAATTTTTACAAATTTTTTAAATTTCAAAAAATACAAAAAAATAAAAAAATCGCATTGCATATATGCAATTTGCGAAATAAACAAAATCAGGAAAATGGGCTAGTTCAGCTGGTCCGAGCCGTGGCTAAGTGGGTGCATACGGGTGCGAGGTCGCGGGTTCGAAACGCGGGGGAAGCAGTTTCCTCGTTTTGCGTTTTTTTCATTTACCCAGGACACGTGGCAGCATCCGATTGGCTGGAGGAAACGCACGTGCCGGGCGCGTGATCGTCTTCTACCTCGGGTCTGAGATCACCGGCGAAGGAAAAATTCGAATTTCGGCCGTTTCGATTCGATTTTTTGCACAAATCCAACAGATCTTCAATAGAATTGAGATAAACATCATCCAATTGGAATCAAATCTCAACAAATCAAAGGATTTACACGAATCGAAGTTGGTTTATTTAACCGTCGATCCGATTTGCTTCGATCGGTGGAAATCCGAGCTTATCCAGCTCGATTTCGAATGCCTATAAATAGAAGAGGAGTGGAGGAAGCAAAATGACGAATCACAATTGAGAGAAAGTGAGAAAAGAGAGCAAATCAGAGAGCATCGGAGGAAACCCAAAACCGTAAACCGCCGATCGAAGCCAAGCTGCCACCAAGAGACGTTCTGGGAGCAAACTACCGCCACCATTGGATTCAGCACCTTCGAGAAGCTAAGATTCGACACCTCACCCGTGACAAAAGACCGTCGGAACGCCGTGAACGAGCATCATCCGCCGCCATGTCCGACCGATCCGACCCGACCCGATCCGACCAACCCGACCTGCGTACTGACTCGAATCCAGGTAAGTTGGATTTTCCGGATTTTTCCAATTTATTTATTTATTTTTTTATTCCGATTTTATTTATTATTTGTTATTTATTTATTAATTTGTTGGTTATTTATTTATTTGTTTGTTTATGTTTTATTTTCTATAAATAGGAAAATGTTAGAAATTAGATTTTTTAGGATTTAATAATGTAGAAGAATAATAGAAAAATAAAAAATAAAAAATAATAATAATGTAGGAAAATAATAAAAATATTAGAAAAAAAATAATAAAACTTTAGATTTTAAAATAGGATAGATAATAGTTTAGGATAAAATTTTTAACAAAAATTCACAAAAATTATAAAAATCAATAAAAATCATAAAACTATAAAAATCATGCAAACTCAGAAAAATTATAAAAAATTGTAGAAGAATAAAAATCATAGAAATGATAAAAAATCATAAAAATTACAAAAAAATCATAAAAAATTAATAAAAAATCAAAAATTATAAAAATGAGTTTTCTCACTTAGAAAAATCATTTTCTTCAAATAAATCCAAAATTGATGTTTTCCCTTCAAATCATTTTCAAAAATCAGATTAAAGTTTAGGCTTAGATTTAAAAAAAATCCCAAAAAAATGATAAAAACATAAATCGAAAGAGATTTCAAAATTAAAATTCACAAACACACTTAAAGTTTTCAAAAAAAGCGAACTACGGCTCGTATATCCAACTAAATAGCATCATAGCAATTACAACTTTATTCCATTCCATAGTGATATCTATTCCATTATAATCCTATTTTATTCAATGAAGTAAAGTTGTTAAATAACTCATTAATAATTATGAAGTGGTCATACTATAATCAAAGTCGAGAATAAGATTTGTTATAGTATACTATCTTTTGATTTTTATATGATAACATATGACCAAAAGAATTGAAGATAAGGACATTAATTGAGGACAATAAAATTTTACCTACTCATGAGAGAATCCATGTAAAATGAATTTTATATGTAGGTGCTTTTTATTCATTTACCATATCTATTAAAAAAATTCTTATAATTCACAGCGTATTAATTTTGCATTTTACAAGATAGATGAGTATAAATAATAACCATATTTTTGTATGTGTATTAATGGAAACTAAAGAAGAAAAGAAAATTTTCACATTCTCATATATATATTTATATATATATCTATTATCTTTCATAAAATATGTAATCAATCATAATAAGTGAAAAATATCTTCTTTTAATCTTAAGACGACACATAATAGTTTTGCCTTATTGAGTATTGTAATGCCCTAGAATATAGGACGTTACAATCCGTCACATGTCACTATTGGGTAGTAACATGCAAAAGCCCATACTACAACTATACTTCAAACTTGTTCAATTTCATCTAACATTAAAATACATGTAAACTCTAAGACATTGAATAAATGGCTTATAGGTAAGTCATTTCAACCACACTATAATTAAAGTTAAATTACAATACTCTAGCTCAATGTAATTACCTCCATAAATAAGGCTACCAAGTCATTACTAGATTCATAATAACTAACATAAGGTAATATAAGAAGTCTTTAACAAAGTATCAAATGAATAATCGTTTACTTTTACTTCTCCTTTGCTGCTCATCATCATAATAGTAATAGTATCCTCCATTATCATTATCTTAACAATAATAATATACGTCTCTAAATTCATCATACATGGCATATTCGTCATACCTACCTACAATTGAAAAAGAAGACGATTGAGCCTAAACCTAGTACATAAGTACCACAAGCACATACACATGTCACCTAATTCACAATATACATGCACATAAGAATGTAACAATAATAGGACAATCAGTTTATTTATTATCTTTATATTGATTGTTAACTATCACACGGCTACTCATGACCCAGTCATATTGTATATAATATTTAAATTTTGAGTTGAGAAATACCACTCTTAGCCCGACTTTCTAAATGGTATTAGGAGTTGCCACCTCCGACCTCAATATCCCTAAAATCTATCTCAAATCATTTTAATATAGAATTTCACTAAGGACAATACCGTATACATATTATTAGGGTGCCGTTTAGGGATCTACTACCTCCGATCCCTAGGCTAAGTCACACACACGCAACATTCACATTTAGGTCTAATATCAATTAGGTTCATTTAATTTACTAAACTAATATCCACAAGTAACAAACATGATAAACACGTACTTGGAACAAGCTTTTAGTATTTATCTTAAACTCTACAATCTTAAATCATAATACCAATGTTTTACATACTAATTAACAATTATCATAACTAAACTTATCTATTTATTTCATTTCTTAGTGCTAGCTAACTTAACTCCTAGCACATACTTTTTCTTTATTTATAATTTTCTATAATCATTAAGTTGTTGTTATTAATATTTTTATTTGCTTTTATTATATTCATGTAATCATATATATAATAAATTACCCAATAGCTAAGTTGTAAAATACAATTTATGTACACAAAGTAGAGTTAGGTTTAATAGTTAAAGTTGTTTATAAAAAAAAAGTAAATTAATAAATAAAATTATTTTATTTTATTTCATATTTTTTATCATCCTAATTGTTATAAAATGAGACTTCTTGTTAATCGGTTGCAAGTTTAGTTACACTTGGTTATTATTGGTTACAACTTTGGTTGCAACTCTAGTTATGATTTTGGCTGCAACTCTGTTTGCAACTTTGGTTGTTATTTGGTTTATCATACAACAACCCAAAATCATGTTCTTTTAGGAGAATTTCTAGCCCCTTTTACAAAATGAAATCAAACAACATAAGTTCCCATAATTTAAACCAAAACTTCACTTTTTAGAAAGATACAACTCTCTAATATACAAATAAACAAAATCCATTATTTATTCCTTAAATCTTGTTCATATTATCATAACATTTACTCTCTTGATATCAAATGCAAATTATCACATCTCAATAAGATATTTCTCCTTCATTTCTTTTTTCCAAACTCAATCCCTTAACAACCTTAAAATCAATATTAACACTTTCACGCCACAATCCACCTAAATTGAAGTAAAAACACATGTACCTTGCAAGAATTGCATGACTTACTTGTTCAAATCACTCCAATGGTTACAACTTGCACTTGCTCCTTCTAACTCTTTTATGTTTTTTTCTATACCATAACCAATGAGACCCTTCACTTTTACCATCAATAAAAGAAGATCAATGGATATATGTGTGGTTTTGATGAGGTTTTTGTCTTTAACTAGGGTTAGAGATAGAAATGCAGAAAGAAAAGAATGTGAGATTAGGATTACATAACAAATATTTATATTTTCTTGATCAAAAGATGAAAGTACCAATGCTTTTAAAGTTTTTTCATTTATATATTATTTTCCTAACTTTATTTTTATTTTTATATTATTTTTGGATGTTATCGGTATGATTAACAAGCGTAGAAGGGGATGTATTAGTAAAACTAAAGTCATAATCATGGTTAAGGTGAACTTATATCGCCATATTTACATGAAATTGGAATATCCCCGACATTTTGTTATTTATTATTATTATAGCTATTTTTAATCTTTGGAATATGCTAAATTTGATACCTAAGTTCATAGAGAAGATGCTGGCATTATTCTGTTCTGTCTCTCTGTGTCAGACAAGACAATGAAAGAAAGTACAAAAGAACAAAAGAAAAGATAGAAAGAATAGGGGGTTGGACTATGACAACGGACTATGCACCAATAGTGGGCCAATAAATTTTCCTCATCGTTACGCAATGATACAATGGCGCTCCCCCACCGTTTCTTTGCTTGTCGATAGATTAAAAGCTAATAGCATAAGCATACCTTGACGCTTTTTAAATCTAGAAACCTATGATGAATATAATCTGACACATATCATTATGAATATTTGAAAAGCCATAATTAGTGAATCTTTAACAAAAATTATAATGGAAGGGAACGAAAGAAGCACTCGTTCCATTTCTAAATATTTCATGTATACAAATAAAATAGTTAAAAAGATTAAAAAAAAATGGTTTTCACATAAGTTATATACCTGGAGGAAAAAAATCCCAAAGGAAGCCTAACGTGTTAAGTTTTTGGACGTAGATTTTACAAATATATACCTATATTATATACATGGATAGTCAAAAGGGGATGATTGAAATGAAGTTAGAGGACGCCATCGGAGACGATTGTTAGGTAAAACTCATAAAATTAAAAACCCTTCCTCCTTTCTTCCGTTGTAATCCCAAAACTCCCACCAAATTGCATGACAATTTATCAAACGACGTTGAAACACTACCAAGCTTCCACGGCAAAAGTGCTATGACTCACTCGTAACTCGTAAGGTGGAGGACGGAGGACGGAGGCTTTGTTAAATGTTAGGTCCCGTCCTGACTGCTTCATATTTGAAAAGTCCTCACAAATTAGTTTAAACGCCGCATCATTCATGGATTTTGATCTAGAATAAATACATATTTATAAATATATATTAAACTTACTTAATATATATTCATAAATTATTTTAAACATAATAAAATTATTATTATAAGCAATCAAGAGTTATTTTGTAAAGGTATTGGTAATAAATAGATGATGAAAACTTATGAAATTGTGTATTAGAATAGAATAAATAATTGCTTGTGCAATGCCCGAGTAATTGTATAAAAATATATTAATAATAATATGAGTTTTAAAAATATATTTTACTTAAACATTGTATTATAACATTTTTTATTGTAATAATATTATGTAACATGTAATTGGGATATTAGACATTGGTATAATTAACCAACATTTGAAAAAAATATATAACTTTTCAAGAAATAAACTGTTATTGTTATGGAGATATCCATAAGACATGACTTCAACTTGTTTGTATATATCAACATTTTAAAGGCTTGCATCATTTCATGAATTTGAGATTTCGATTTCTGCCATTGTGTGTGTATAGAAACTTCCAAAAGATATCATTTTATATTAGCAAAACTTATAAATAAATTCTTGAACTTCGACTTTTAAATAATATAGAAAGCATTTGCTTTTTCAATTAAAAAAGATATATCAAGGCCAAATGCGTTATTTTTATGCTCAACATTATTAATGAATAATGTGTTACTTTATTCTTATCTTTTACATAGCTCTCACCAAAAATTAAGTTAGATTATATAAATTCCTATTTAAAGAAACTGGGTAACTGCAGCCACAATTTTGTTTATTAGCGAACCCTTGGGCCCAAAAAGGTATCCATGTCAGGTCCCGTTTATTTGGTAGGAAATTTATAGCGTGTGAATTGTGATAGGTCGTTTCCAATTGCAACTTGCAAAGCAACGTTCGCAGCCTTTCCAGAATACCTGTACTCTCCGGTCTGACTATTAGCTCCGTAGGTTTGGCAATTTATTTATTTCTTTTTAATATAGAATTAGGTGGAAATCAATGAAAAATAAAATAAACTAGTAGAAATGCAATAACTTATAATTTTCACTTTGTCTTTGATAACATACCAAGAAAGGAAAAAAAAAAAAGAAATAAGTGGAAAAAAGAAAAGAAAAGAGTAGAAATAGAATTAAGTGTGGTTTTTAATTTATATTTGACAATGTATAAAGGAAATAAAGAGAAATAGATTTGATAATAGGTAAAATTATGTTATTGTTATTTTAATAAATGTTGTGATAAAGAATAATTTTATAATTTTATCTTATTTTCATGTTTTACTTTTAATTTTAAAAAGAAAATGAGTAGATTTTAAAGTAGAAATATTTCTATTTATTTTCTTTCTTTTGCTATACATTTTTACTTATTACTTAAATTATTAAATATATGATTTCTATCAATTTTCTTCCATTTTCATCCTTTTTTTACCAATCCAAACACAGTATAAGAAATGGGAAATGAAAATGAAAATATTTCCGTTGATTTTCTTTCTTTTCATTTAATTCGCCAAACATATTATTTGGTTGTAATTAATTGCGAGATGCCCTTTCAATTTCACCCGCCAGCCACCATACCACCATACGATTACAAACATAGCATTAGGCCCGCCATGCCATTCGGGGGAATGCAAAGGCAATGCTGGTTGATTATCCGTCTTCCTCTTGTCCACATGGAAATGCCTCCTAAGATTTTGGAAGGTGCTACTTGGTGGACTTGTGTGCTTTTACGCCCATATTTGCTGGTCTGGGCTGGAATCAGATATCCTGGTTGCTCCTCAGCCGGTGTCTCTATAAAATTAAATTACCAATGTTTGGATGAATGATATGTAAATTAACAATCATTAAAAAAAAAAAAAAAGACTTCATCAATTCTTATTACAAATAACATATTTTTTTTTTCAATATACTGCTTATTCTATTGTGGGCTCTATTTTAAAAAACAAACTTGCCCATTGCCCTAATACATTTTCTCCATCATCAAATGCATCCTAAAATAGTCTAAAAAAAAAAATCAATTAGATAGCTTAAAAATTAACAAATTACAACAATCCTTACTATTCATTTATTTTACCATATGAAATATAAAATGAATTAAATTGTAATTTAATATAAATATAATAAAGTTATAATAACTATTAATGTCTATTACATTGATTAGTTAATATTAAAAAAAAGGGAATTAATTAGTGGTAAAAATAAAATATCTATTATATCCCTAATAATAACCAATATTTATTACATTAGACAATGGGCGTAACGGTGGTAGTGTTTCCAATGTAAGAATGTTTATAAGAAGATGATAAATAAGTCACTCAGTAACAATTCATAAATGTGGAAACAAGAATTATTATTCATTATTTTGCATAATAATAATTCATAAAAAATTTTATTGTGGCATTTAAAATGCAAGTAATGAATGAGGGGAGAATGGAATAGTTATTCTCCCAAGTGCACACGCTGAAAGACCCCAAAAATAATAAATAAGGTCAAAGGGAGTAAAAAGAAAATTTTAGATTGAATTATAAAGGAATTTTAAGTTAAGAAATTTTATTTTTTTAAAGGACCTATTTATCTTTGACATTGGTTTTTATCAAAAATAACTTCGAAATAGCCTAGTGACCCTAGCTAAAATTCCAAGGCCCTATTTAAGTGAATAAAATCATTAAGAAATTATATGGAGTCAATTACAAAAGAGAAAATTAAGTTTGAAGATCAACTTAGCAAAATGACAATTTTTGCCACTTAAGACAATTTTATTGAATTTGGATCCAAAATTTCTTAGAGACCTTAAATATAGTTCTATAACCTTAATTAGGTAAATAAAATTAATGAAAAAATATTTGGAGATAATTGGAAAAGAAAATTTTAAATTTAGATATCAATTGGATAAAATGACCAAAGTGCCCTTAAGCTTATTTTATAAAAGAGTAGCTAATTAATTTAAATTCCAAGGGCATTTTAGGAGAAAAGGAAACATCATTTTGCAATTGGAGTATGTGAAAGAAATTAAGGAAAAAATAAGACTAAAATAGGTTAAATTAAGATGACATATGTTACTATAAGCTATCACCTACTAACCCTTGTAGACCTACTTATCTTTACCTTTAAACTCTTGGTAAGCCCTACTATGTAAACTTATTTTTGGACAGAAAATAGCAACCCCCCCATTTCATTTTTCTAGAAAACTCTCTAAGGTAAATGCTCTCAAAAACCCATTAAGTCTATTCTACTTCTTAAATCTCTTAATACCCATTAAACCTTATACTAATCTAGTTATTTTCTTATAAGTTTTAGGTCAAAAGTCAAGTGGGATTTCAAGCTAAGAAGGGGCATCTTACATGTGATTTAGGTGTGAATGTAAGTAAGAAAATGACTTGATTCAAGTGAATTTTAGTTTGTAAATTGTAAATCTAAGTAATATTTAATGTTTATTGTGAAGAAAATCATTTGGGAGTTTGGCAAAAACATCATTTTGGAAGTGGGTAGGCACAGTTTGGAAAGAGTTTGAGTATTTCTTGGATGTCTAACAAGGTAAGTTCAAAATCTTGTATAAGTTGATAATTTAAGATAGTTATAATTGATTGAATTGAAAGATTTAATGATTTCTTGAATGTTGAGGATGTATTGAGATGTACTCTTATTGCTGCCATCCATATTTAAGATTCTTGAGTGTCATTTGGTGATTTAGGAATTAATCCATGATTTAATATGTTTTATGCTTTGTTGGATGTTGGGTTAAATGATATAATTGAAGGATAATGCATGATAATTGAAGATATGTAATGGGTTATTAAATGTAGTTGCAATGGCCACTATGAAGGTGGAATTGAGGTTTAAATTTTCTTGCTAAATTTGATTTGAATGTCGAGCGATGATAAATTAATGATTGGAGTATGAATATGTGATGAATGGAGTGGTTTTTTTTTTGTAATTAATAAGTAGATATGACATGAAGGGTTGAAATTTGGTAGTATAATTGATTTAGTGGATGAATTAGTTGATTTAATTGTTAAGTTATGAATTATCAGTATGTTAATATGTTATTAGAGTGATAAATTTGATGAAAATTGAAATCAGTTGATAAATATTAAGTTTGGTGAAGTTTAGGAATGAATTGGCTTAAATTTAAGGATTAAATGGATTTAAATTTATGATTTTCTAGTATAATTTATTAATGAGGTTAACTCTAGAATTTTTTTGTGTATTATGTTTATTTTGAGTAGATTTGATGTAATTATCATTTCATTATAAGTAGAAATTTGATTGAAAGTAAAATGAGGCCTAAAAGTGAAGATGTGTAAAAATTAGAATAGTTGAATGAATGAAAATAAGTTAGGGCGTGGTTTGTTTTGATTACCCTTTAGGCAATTTTTTTTCTTGAAAATGGAAAAATAAATGATATATTAGACACTATGAATGAAAAGGAAGAAATGGGTTTTGGTTTAAAGTGATTTGAATCTAAATTGAACAAGTTACGAGCTTTTCAAGTTGATAATTCGTAATTAAGTTTATTTTGGTAGTTGAAGGACTTTAAATTGAATAAAATAAGGTATTTTATGTTAAAATTGATAGTAAAAGTGATAAAGAAATAGATGGCTTTGGTTTCACTTAATTTAGACTTAAATTGAGTATGTCATGGCCTTTTAAAATTAAGGTATTAATTTGTGACAAATTAAAGTAAAGTTAGACAATGATTTAATTAAGTTAGGTAAAGTTGACCTAACCCTAAGTCGGCCCAACCAAAATAGGCTTAAGGACCCCTTAGATGGCCTACATAATTAAACATAATTTGCTTTAATAGGTCTTAGCACAATAAGCAATTAAATGGGACCTCAAACTAATTTAAAGCTTAAATCAAATTAACTAATTAAAATAAATTAGACATAGGCTTAATAAAGTAAAATGGATTTATATGTCTAAAATTAAAACCCAAATGGGCCAAAAACCTCAAACCTACTTAGGTCTATTAATCTTTAGGGCTTATATCCTAAATGGGCCTTAACAAATAACTCAAATTTAAAAGAACTTTCAATCTTACAAGACCCTAAATAAAAAAAGAACTTAAAAAGAAATTGAAATTGGACCTAGCAATCAATTGAGCTTAAACCATAAAATATAGGATTAATTAAATATAATGGACCTAGAGTAATTAAAATAAAATAAAGTGACCTAAAGAGAATTAAAATGGACTTAATAACTAATGTTAGACTTGATTAAAGTAATTAAAACTAGTAGGCTTAATTCCAAATAAAATTGGGCCTACCATACTTAAGGGCTCAAATACCTTAATTGGGACTAAAACAAATTAGACTTAAAAAATTGTATAATTTATTAAGTTTAACTAAATAAACCTTGAAAGGTTCGAGCCATAATTAGCTAAAAGCTAATCAGTCTTAAAAAAACCCTAATTTGGCTAGTATGATTCCTAAATTGTCTAAACCAAAGTTAAAATAGGATTTAATCACTTGGAATAATCAATTTATAATTTTCTATTGGATAAATAAAACTAACTCAATTGACTCAAATTAGAACTTGGATTATGATTTAGGAATTGTTGACCTTTTAGGTACATAGTAACTTACGTGTTGTATATTAGGGTAGAAAATTAAACTTAACTACTAATATACCGACTAAGTAATTGCTTGCTATTTGTGCATAGTTACTTAAACTAGCAAGTGACAAATCTTGGATTGGGATTATAACTGTGGTCAAATGCCTCAAAATGACACAGTAGTTAGATGCTTAAGCCATCGAGATATAGCTCAATAGATAACTGATAAGTGAAAATGTGTAAGATAATGGGCATTATAAGTGGAGAGAAGGTATATCGGGCATAGTCCGAGTATATGGGTCCTGATGGGTTATGTAATATAGATGGACTATGATCGTTGGGGCTGTATAACAATGGGTTTACTTACACGAGGCTACATAGGTATACGGTTTTCGGTGAAGTATAGTTTGGCTGCTCTTGTCAATCCTTGATGTCTGCTATGGTAGAATTAGACCTCTAGTCCTTTGTCGTGATTTTCAAAGTCATAATTTGTTGCATTAATTAAATTAAATCATTATTTGTTGCATTAGTTATAGGCCTACTTGACATGCCTAAATGTGTTTGTGTTATTGTGTATTAAGCCTTTGTGGCTCACTCTCTTTTTCTTTTTTAGGAGAAGATCTTTCTTATCCACTTTATTATTTAATGGGTTTCAACTCTAAGGAGGAGAATGGGAGTGAGAAAAAGGACCTAGATTCCAAGGGTTATTATTGATTCTGTTTCCTATTTTATGCTTAGGCTTAGTATTATGCTTTAGGTACTGTATTAGATTTTTATAGGAGCTACATGAGGCTTTATGACCTATTCATCTATGTACGTATTCTGTGAGCCCCTTAAACTTTAGGACTTAAATTTTTATTTTGTACTTCCATCTCATTTTCCAAACTTAACAAACTTTGGAAATGTCTTTCAAAATCAACGAATCATCAATTATTTTTAAATTTTAATCAATGATTTCAAGGTTTTAAAACTAGTTTAGAATCCCACTTAATAATCGTAACCTTACATATTCTAGTTAAGTAGAATACGTGATGAATTGTTGATACTATAATGGTTTCGAGGTGTGATAAATGCAATTAGATTTTGATTGTTGACAAAGGCAACTTTTCATTTAAAAAAAAAAACATTGTTGAAGATACTTTATTAAATGGAAATACACACAATGAAAAAGTTATCAAATGGTCTAAGTATATGATTAGCAACCAAAAGATTCAATAAAAGGCTTAGGGATTGCAATCCTAAAATCATATGCACAAACCCTTTTTACCTAAGATACAACCCAATGAGCATAAACATTTTCTTTTCTATTGATTAGAGAAAATTTGCATATGTAAAAGTCATTTCTTATCCCCTTAGTATATCTACTACAATGTTGGACACCTTCCATTTGCTTGCGTTTCAAGTAATCCACCAATAAAGGATTAGTCATCCATCTTTACAACAATCTATTGCCAATCCTTCCTTTTTGCTAAAGACAAACCCCTCATGGTTTTTTTTTTCTAGCTACGATACCAATTCCTACTTGACTTGTTACCTCATCTCACCCACCATCTGTACTCTATTTGATGAAATCGACTTGAGGTGCTATACATGAAAAAAACAAAAGCACTATAATAGGGATTGGGATCTTCAAGGAATAAAAAAAATATAAGTAGAAGTTGAAGAACCAAAAGAATCAAGCTTGGAAGTAAAGGAATACAAACAACGAGTGTTTTGGAGGTTATAGAGGGGTTCACGATCGAGTATACACTGTGTACCTAAGCGTGAACAACAACACCTTTACTCACAAGACATTTCACACTTGTGATGTTGACTTTAAAAGAAGAAGGAGAGGATCATAGCAAAATTCACACTCATACATGTTAGAGATCATGCACACGACTTTTTTATTTATTTTATCTTATGCACTCTTATGCCATTAGATTTGAGACATGGAAAATAAAGATATTGTATCATCTTGGTATCAGAGTTGCGATTTGCACACTTAAGATCCAATAAGTTGCAATTTCTCGCTCTTTTAATTTGGCTGGTGTGAAAGGAGTGTAAACACCCTAATTTTGCCTTCTTATTACAAATAATGTTTCATTTTTCATTTTTTTTTCAATTTTTCTTCTATTTTTCAGAAATAAAGGAAAAATAATGACAAAAAAAATAAAATAAATAGGAATAATATACCAATTTTGGAAAATGAAGGTAGAAATAATAATAAAAGATGTTAAGGAATTTTTATAAATTTTTAGAATTTTAAAATAATATAAAAATAATAAAAATTGCAACACATATATGTAATTTGCGTTTAATAAAAAAACGAGAAAATGGGCTAGCCCAACTGGTCCGGTTGTTGGCCTCAGGCATGTGTGCGAGGGGGTGGGGGCGAGGGAGGGAGGGTGGGGGGGGGGGGGGGGGGGGGGGGGGGGGTTAGGTCACAGGTCCAAAACTCATGGGAGGCATTCGTGCTATTTTGCAATTTTTTTTCTTCTAGCTGCCATGTGGCAGCACGTGATTGGACAATAAAATTGCACGCGCTAGGTGCGTGCTTGTCTTTAACCTTCGTCCAAGATTGGCATCGACGCAGGAGAAAGGAAATCCGGCCGTTTTGATTCGATTTTTTTGTAGAAATCCAACAGATCTTTAACTAAAATAAGATAAACATCATCAAATTAACATCAATCTTAACAAAAATCAAAGATTAACATGAATCAAAAGAAAATAAAAAATGGATGAGGATGGTTCTCAATGGTGAAGGAGATTCGAGCTTATCAAGCTCGGTTTTGAGAGCCTATAAATAGGACTTGATGAGAGAAAGTGAATGAAGCAATGAGAAGAGAAAAAAAGAGAGAAATACACAAGTTGAAGCCTTCGCCAGAGTTCTTCAAGCCCCCGTAGACGACCACCATCAGAACCACCACCAAGAGTGGTCTTTAGTGTAAAGTGACACCACCATTCGACTCCAAGCCCTCGAGAACCTAGGTTTCGACTCCTCAACAGCCTTCAACAGCCGCCGGAAAGCTACCGTTGAAGAAGCTCCGATCACTGTGATCTGACCCGATCCGATTCGATTCGACCTGCGTCTAGGTTAGCCAGATCCTTTTTATTATTATTATTTTATTTATTTATTTATTTATTCATTTACTGTTATAAAAATAAAAAATAAATTTTTTATTAGAATTAGGTTTAGAGTTTTGATAAATAAATAAGTATATATGTCTATTATAATTAATAAATAATTAATAAAAATTAGTAAAAGTTAGATTAATAATAAAAATTTAAAAAAATTAATAAAAATGATAAACATTTTTATCACTTGGAAAACTTCTTTTAAAAAATATATAATATATATAATTGATCTTTTTTTTTAATTAGAGGTTTTAGTTTTTTTTTTAAATAATAATAATAAAGCTTAGACTTAGAATTTTTTTTTTTGAAAAAAAATTTAAAATGATAATAAATGTGAACCCAACATATTTTCATAATTAAAATAAAAACAATCCACTAAAGTTTTTATAAAATGTGAACTACAGCCTATTTGATCCTGAATAGCGGGTACGTAGGCATCATTATGGGGCAACTCTAAAAAGAATAAAAAATATTTTTTTAATCATTATTACTATAATCCTTATATCATTTTTTTTCTAATATTTTCTTTTTATGCTAAAAAGAATATCATAACATAATTCAGATCTCAGAATGATAAAGTGGTAACTTTAGAGTTTTAATAGGATAGCGCTCGAATCAGGAATCTTTTGTTCTTCTTTCTTTCTTTTTTTTTCTTTTCTAAAAAAAAAGGAGTTACGTTGACTAGTTGTTCAAATTAGAATTAATCCGCTCAATTAAGTCTAATTCAATAATTTTCCCAACTCCAGTTGGGTGGCGATTCCAAATAAATAAAAACTTTCTAGTTCAAGTTAAGGGTTTATATTGGATGAGTATAGGATCTAATATGAATCGGATTAGGGAGAT
Source organism: Laguncularia racemosa (assembly GCA_037954665.1). Lineage (NCBI taxonomy): Eukaryota > Viridiplantae > Streptophyta > Magnoliopsida > Myrtales > Combretaceae > Laguncularia > Laguncularia racemosa. Next base: position 967,662 of record JBBMOL010000007.1, on the reverse strand, counting down.
AATATAAAATTTTAAATTAGACTCGACAAGGAGATTCTAGGGTTTTGTGAAATTAGAGTTGTGGTGTGATTTATGGAGGTGGTTTAACAGTTGAATTACTAGTTTGTGAGATATTTTGTTAAATAGTATTAAAAGATGCAAACTAAGAGTGTTAACAACAATGGTAGAAGGGGCTATAGGATTAATAGTGAAGGTTTTGCATGGAGGGGTATTGGTGTGAGGTAGTGGAGCACTCTTGAGGAATAAATTTGCAATTTAATAGCGTTATTATTAAGTTTTATGAATAATTTCATCTTTTTTTCCTATTGAGTGCTTTTATCTCAATAGAGTCGTTCTTATCAATTTGTGATTATAGATCGTGGCAAACATATTCCTTGATTATTAAAAATTGTTTTAAAAAAAAAACTCTTTACATTTAGTGTACATCTTGGATTTGATGCATGCTACTTTATACAAACCTTACCCATATCACACTAGCTTCTATTTGCAACTAAAAGAGTTGTTGTATCTTACTATTTTTAGCCATTTGCATCTCAAAAATTGCAACATTAATTTTAAGATATGAGCTTGTGTAGATTAGGTATTATATCATGAAATATGCAAAGACACCATTGTTTCCATATATACCACAAACAAATAGCCACTTCATTCAAAAGGAACTCTAGATTAAAATAGGTTACTTTCATCCAGTACCAAAGATCCTTAAACTAAGTGTTAAGGTAGTGATGATAGTTACATCCATTCAATGATTGAGTAATTCAAGCTACATGGGATCACTCCATGTACATTGTAAAAACAAATGTTCTAGTGATTCAGTTAATCTACAGAAACTATATTGAGGTAGAATATGACATTTCCTTTTATATGAATTAAGAATTGTACTTAAAGAATTTGCACATATTTGCCATAGTAAATGTTTTGTCTTGGGCATGTAACTTAAATCCCAGATTAATTCCTAAACCACTCTACTAACTATGTGTGAAGAAGATGGCTTGCTCCAATCTTAGTGTTACTGTGGACATTAGATCAAATGATATGCAAAGGTATACTTACTAGCTCCTGAATGAGGCCAAATAATAAAATTAGTAGGAGGCATTAAGTTAAATGATATCTTACAAATCGACTTTGCTGCTTCTTTTAGGAATATAGAGAAAGTTGTGTCTCGCAACCAACTTCTATTAATAAGATATATTGGATCATTAATCTTTTGAATGTGCACTTGTGATTGATTTTGAATTTGCAATGAATTGTGAAAAAAGTTTGAAGTCCATGGATCCTCCCAAACATTGATGCCTTCCCTTGATCCTATATGCCACATCTTCCTTTCTTTAGCCCCTCCCTTCTTTTTGACAAAATTTGCCATATGCAAGATGCTCTTTGACTTAACCTTACGTAAACAAGGTCATCATCTAGATAATAAATCCCTTTCAAAACTCAAAACCACAATTGATCAGGGAGTTAGAATACTCTCTAAGTAGTTTTTCTTAACAAGGCATCATTAAATGACTCCATTCCCAAAAGCCTCGACCTCCTTTATCCTTTGCAACAAAAAGCAACCCTTATCCCTTTTAAATTCCAATAAATATTTCTCTTATCTTTGATAATCACCCCAAAGTTTTCAATCAAAGTTGACACAGCTGAATACCATCTCTTTAGAAACTTGAACATTGGCATAGAATATGCAAGTATGGCATATGTTATAAATTTAGTCATTAGTTAACACTTTCTTTCCACATTACGATAATAGATATGACTTCCAACCTTGAAGTTTCTACACAATTTTCTCTTTCACTGGTTGAGCTGCCATTTTAGATCGTCCCCATAAAGTAGGGAGTCCTAAATAGTTGCTTGGCAAATTGTCATAGGGACTATTGAGGATATTGCAACATGCCTCTCCTTGCTCACCAGAAGTGTTTTGACTAGAAAAAAACGGATGATTTCTAGAAGTTAATGGCTTATCTTAAAGATTGACTATAGGTAGAAAGAATGTTCTTTATTTGTACATAAGTTTGGGCTATTAGCTTCTACAAAGAAAAGAAACTCCTTTGCAAAAAAATAAATGAGTTAGTGTGGGGCAATTGTTTGTAATTTTAACACATCTTTAGGAATTTTTAGCTAAAGCCTACATGAACAATCTAGATAATGCATCAACTATATATAACAATAAATATAGTGAAAGTAGATCTCCTTGTCAAGTTCCTCTTAAAAGCTGAATTCTCCCTATCCTTTTACCTTTTAGCATCGAATTGTATGTAACTTTAGTAATCCCTTTCATACCCTAATTAATCCTTGTTTCATTGAACCCCAACATAGTAAAAACTTTTTGGAAGAAAACCAAATTCAACCTTATCATGAGCTTTTATCATATCAACTTTAATAGCGCACTAATATTTTTTTGCATCTTTTCTTAGGCTTCAAATGGTGAAAGACTTCATGTGCTATCATTATATTATCTTGTATGTAACAATCATAGATAAAAATGCTTTGATACAAGGTAATTATTTGGTTTATGAAAGGCTTTGATCTGATAGCTAAGATTTTTGAGATTATTTTGAAAGAAAAATTACACAAACTTATTAGTCTAAATCAATTAATTTTTTTTTTTATTTTTGTTAGTCCCAATTAGTAATTAAGGGGGAGGGCTGAATTTATTGTTATAAAATTATGAACTTTTTCAACACATTTGGAAAGTCCCATTTTGAATTCTATTAGTGGATTTCAAATAAATATGTCCAGTGGAAAAACAAATAATACAAATAAGTGAAATGTAGCATTTGATGAGTAAGGATCAAGAAGATCAAGCAATCAACCTAAAGCAAGCCTAAAAGGATCATTAATAGCTTAGTTAAGGAAGATTTTAAGTAGAATTTTGAGGGAATTAACAAGAAAATAGAGAAAATACGGAAAATCTAATGCATAAAATCTAGTTGTGGGTAGTTGAGGTAGTTGGAGTGAAGTTGTCATGAAGCCACTTTGATGGCCAAAGGGAGGCATCTAGAGGAGTTTGGCCGACATACTATTGCTAGCTAAGGGTGGTTGAAAGTTAGAAAATTAGGAACTCTTGTTTTTCATCTTAATAAAGCAAAAATCTATTAAAAAAAAGTAAATCTTTGAGTTAAATTATGAAATTTGGTATTCTAAGGTTATTTTAATTGTAGTTTAATTTAGTACATTTATTTTTGTAAATTTTGTTGTTTATATATAAGGTGCTTAAGAAACACCTTGCTTTGGACATGAATTGGATTGTATTTTCTATGACCTACATGATATAGTTTCTAGTGAATTTTTGGTTTATAGACTCTTAATATGTTATATTAAATTTACATAACAAGAAATTTTAAAAAAGAGCTTGTTATGTACTTATTGTGAAATTTTCAAAGGCATTTTCCTAAGAAATTATGTTTCAATTAAATTGAAGGATACACACACTAATTTCTTGAAAAATTTAAAGTTGTGATAAAGTGTTAAGAGGGTTTGAAGCAAATATTAAATGTAGTTGTGTTAATTTATCTAAACAATTGCAAATCAGAGGCTTTAGGTATGATTTCGAAACTTATAGGAGATGTGTTGACTTAATAATTGCAATGACCAAACCTATGATTAAATATTTTTGTGAGTATGTAGAATTTTTCATAGTCATTTACTATTTATTGAGTAATTATTTTGGAAATAGCTTAATTTGGTAATAGGAGTGTAATTAATTGATGTTTAGAATGCTCAAATAGGTTTTAGTAAGATGAAACTGATGTTTACTTAATTTTATCAAATCATTAATGTCATAGAAATATTATGAAATATTGATTAATTAAGTCTAAGTTGAAGTGGACACTTGAGTATAATGATATGACATAAATAGAATTGAATTCAAGGGTAGTCCTATAAAGTTGAATGTTGGGAATGATTTGGATTAATAGAATATTTAAATAGTCCATTAATAAATGGTCACAACGATATATAGTACTTTAATAACCGACAAGAAAAGAAGAAATTGTGGATATTAAAAGTAAGAGTAAATATGTATTGCTAATCTTTGTTATATGTCTCGTATCCATACTTATTGACTTGTAGAAGTACGTTTAGGTGATCCTAAGCATATAGATTGGTTTTGTGATATTCAATAGATGGTTGACTTTTAAGTTTTGTTTGATTAGGTGAGTACCTTTCTAATTTAACTGATTGTGGTGAGTGTCGCTAATACTATAGACCACTTGCTTGTTGATTACTAAACTTTGTATAATCACTTACTGTGAACCATTACAAGAGGACTATGATTAAGTCTATTGTTGCATGTTTATGTGCTATTCTATGGTGTCCATGTTGAATTGTAGCTTTATAGGTGTTAAGTATCGAATTGGCAACACATACTAGTATCAGTAGTATGTGGAATGAGATGGCATTGGAATATTTATATTTAGTTTATGTTTGAGTGGGAAGTGGCCACATTATACATTATGGTCATCTCGCACTTGCATAAGTATCATTTTTTACAAGTGATGAACTTCAGCTAATAAGTCTTGAGTGCTAACAAAAATTACTTAAAGTAAAGCAAGTTATGCACCCTACTTGGTTATTTTATGGTACAACTTTTGAATTGACCCAGTAAGTTTGTGGCATGATTGTTGAATTGACTCGGTATTATTGACTTACTAGTATTAGTCCCTTAATTTGTTTGTGATAGAAGAAAGGTGCACTAAATTATCTTTGATGTGCAAGCAAAAGTGTGAGAGTAAATTTTTTGCCAAGTATGAGTAAAGAAATGTGGTAAAAGTGTTACAAGTATTGAGTGAGTAATTCAGAAAAAACTTGTGTGATAAAGTAACCATGTAAGTAATTCCAAAGTATTCGCAGTACCTGCATATCATCAATATTTATGTCATTTGTCGATGCTTGTGAAATGATTGAGTTGTGTGATGATTGCTAAATTTTCTTTAGATTTTATTTGTCGAGTCTAATTTTAAAAGAAGTCGCTAACTAACCATGTTGGTAAAAACATAATTGGGATTAATGAGTGGAAAAATCCTAATCAGCTACTAGTTTGCAAGATTTAGAATTTTTGGGAACTAGAGATTTATTAGTTCGGGGGCTAACCTACTAAAATCTAAACAATTATTATGTAAGATTTTAAAGAATTTTTACTAAAAGGCCTTTATATTCCTATCTTATATTTTTCATGTATTCATTTTTTTGTCACTATTATACTATTCATTATTATTATTATTATTACTATCATTATTTTATTATATATATTTCTTTAAGATTATATGATTATGCTAATTTTTCCTAAAAAACCTAAAGTTTTTATTTTAATGTGGTTGCTTTGAAGGTGTTTACATACCTGTTAACCGGGATCAAACCATTTGTAGTTTGCTTTTTCTTTTATAAAATTTTAGTTTGTTGATTGAGTTTATTTAAGAAGAAGTGCTAGGTTTATGCTATTTAACTATATTTAATTTTATTAAGATAATATCTAAAAGACTTAGATTGTTATGTGATGATTTAAAAAAATCCTAAGAAAATCCAATTTTTGCAAATCACTATATTAATTTTTTTATTCAAAGAAAACTCTAGGTGATAATCGTAAAATACTAAGCCCTTTTTTTATTTTTTTATTTTATCATATTTATATTTTTTATCTTTTATTATTATAATTTTTTATTATCATTTCTTTATATATATTTTTTATTTTCTTTCTAAAATTCTTATTTTTATACTTCTAAAAATTTCTATATATTATTTTATTATTTTTTCTTTTAATTTTTTAAATTTTTGTTTCTAAAATTATTCACTATCGAATGGTAGTATACACTATAACAACCTAATGGATACTTGAGTCATTACTCATTCGCTTAATTCATTTTCTATCATATTTCTATTTTTTATTTCCTTTCTTTTTTATATTATTTTCATTATTTCTATTTTCTATCCTTTTTTCCTTTATCATTATTTAATCCTTCATCTTGAATTCCCTTCTCCATTTGATTATATTATTACTATTTTATTATTTTATTTTTATTTAATCTTTATGTATTCTTTTCTCTCTTAAGAAAAAAAAAAACTACTTTATTAGACTACTCCAAAAGATCCCATAAAACTACTTTAAAACTTATAAGCTCATTATTACCTATTCACTTATTCTTGTTTTCATCACCTAAATTGTAAATATTATTTATCTTATTTTTTTAAAAAAGACAATAACAAAAAAAAAACTAACTACTTACCTACTGCACAGACCGAAGTGGATTAGAAGTTGCGAGTCGGAGCTAATCTTCACAGGTCTGGATCGGGGTCACATGCTTGAGTTACTTGTAGATGGCTAGATAGGACAACAATAGCAAGATGGTGCTCTGAGCGGCTTTAGGCGTCATCAATGGTAGCTAAGGGGTTAGGTCCAATGTTTTTTAGGGTAGGGAACTTGAATCTAGTGGTGGTTTTGTGTGAAAGGGAGCCTAAGGTGGTGGTTCAAAGGTGGTTGAATAGTTGGATGGTAGGTTTTGATTTGAATAGTTTGAGATGAAATCGAATAGTAATCTTACATTTTTATGAATCTATAGATGACTAGAAACCTATTGGTGTCATTAGTTGGATTTAAGGTTGAGTGGTGATGGGTTTATGGTAGATAGAAAGTGTAGCGATCGGTTATGGTGAGCTAAAGAGAGTAAGAGGTTAGTCGAAGCAACCAAAGTTTAGTTTAGGTGATTTTAGTCCCCTTTTCCCATTTCCATACCTCAAGTCTATTTATAGAACCCCTTAAACAATTTTGATAGGTTTATTTTGATTTAAATCAGCTCTGAGTCAAGATATATGAAACCATCATTTTTATCTTTTTCTATTTAATTTGTTATAACCAATATTGATGTAAATCTTTGGGTCCCATTGTATTTTCGATTAAAAGTTGATAGATTTATATAAAAAATGCTAAAAATTGGTTTGGAACAAGCTAAATTCGTCCTCATCTTGTTGTTCTTCTCTCTTTGTATGTTGTCGACTACAGGAAGAAGATGATCATGTGTTATAGAACCCCTTGAATAATTTTGATAAGGTTGCTTTTGATTCAAATCAACTCTAAGCTAAGATATATAAAACCATTGTTTTTATCTTTTTCTATTTAATTTGTTATAACCAATATTGATGTAAATCTTGGGGTCCCATCATATTTTCAATTAAAAGTTGATAGATTTACATAAAAAATGTTAAAAATTGGTTTGGAACAAGCTAGATTTGTCCTCGTCTTGTTGTTCTCTCTTTGTATGTTGTCGACTAGAGGAACAAGATGATCATGTTCGATGCACATGACTAGCTTGCTTGCAATACCGGGCTTTGAACCCACAACCTACGACCCCCCATTGTGTGCATAGACTAGCTAGGCTCTTCATTTTCTTAGTTTATTATTGTAAACAAATTTTATTTAAGTATAGTGAACTCCTGAGTCGAATTCCATTTAATTAGAATAGGCTTAGGCTTGATTTAAAGATCTCATTTTTCTAGTTTTTTATTCCTTAGCCCAAAAATAGTATTGTATGTATATTATCATTATTAATTTTTTTTACCTTCTTTATTTCCCATTTGGTTCAGCTTTATTTTTCTATAGTTTTACCCTTTTCTAATTTATTTTTTATTTTATTTTATTTATTTGTTACTTGTAATTTGTAAACATGGCTTTATTTTAATTAACCTAAAAGGAGGCAAAAATGGGATGCCTACATTATCCTTTTGTACTCACTTTGCATTTTAAGAAGCTGAAGGGATAGTGTTTTATTTACCTCAATTGCAGGTATGGACAATTAAGCTAGTAGTTAGGTTTTTTGGTGTTTTTTTGGAGTGCTAGTTTAGCATAAAGGAGGCTTAGACTTTTGTTACCTTTTTGTTAAATATATCAACAAGTTACATTGTAAATAAGCTTGTAATCAAATGTAAATATAGAAGTCTATAGTAATTTCTAATTGTAGTTTTGTAAACATTAATATAGGAGGTGATTCAAGTAGCTTGAGAGATCAATGATATTAGGTAAGTAAGGTGATTAGTTAGCTTTGCTCCATATGCTAATGCTTTGCTTGAAAATAGATTATCAAAGGTAATGATCCACTAGATGGGCACGAATATTTAGAATTCATAATATAGGTTAAGTGTTGAAAGTGCGTAGTTTACATAGGTGCTCTAAAATGAGACGATACTTTGTTGATTTTTTTATAATTAGATCGATTTTACAGTTAAATTTACCTTATCTTTACTTTAAAGATGGTGTAATGACTTGTTTTTAAGGCACCTAGTTTAAATAGTTTGGATTGTAAAGTAAGTGAGCCAATAACTAGAAGGCAGGGTGTTACATAAAACTTATCTAATTGTTAAAAAGCTCAACTTGAAGAAAAAAGGTATAGGTAGGTACATGGTTTTGTCTTCTTTTTATTTCTATCATTATTATCAATTTATTTTTCCTTGGCTTAACTTAATTCATTATTTTGGCTTTTTAAATGAAAGATTGAAAAAAAAAAGGTCAAAGCTTTTCTCACATGTGTCATCTCTCTCTCTCTCTCTCTCTATTTTCCCCTTGATTCCTATTTTGCATGTTAGATGCTATTATTTTGTTTTGCTGGCTTGATTTAATTCTTCCCTTTCCTTTTTGAATGAAAGAAATGCAAAAAAAAAAAAAGGTTTTAATTCAATAACTTTTTTTTTTGAGTATTTTGCATAATTTTTTTTTTGGTTATTTGAATTTTGTATATGATTATGTGGAAAAGAAATTATTGCTTTGGTCACCAAGAATGTGTTTTTCTCTTCTTTTTTTTTTAATTGAAATTCCTATTTTTCATGTTGGATGATTATTTATATTTCATATGATTTTCTTAAAAAAATAAATAAAGAATACCTTTTTCCTTATATGTGCATATATTTCTATAATATCTCTATTCCATAATTCATCATTTATTTATGTTTCTAAATTTTCGTCTTTGTTTCAATTTTAAAATCAAAATCTAAATGTAATATTTTGTCAAAAATTGTAATTTCATGAATTTAATCTAACATGTTAACTTATTTATAAATCCTAATGCTATTCAATAGGTTTATGTTCCTGGTTTCACCACTTTAAGGTAGCATTTAGTTGCCATTATTTTATGGTACTGGATTAGATAAAATCTTGTAGAGGGCTAAGTTTAATTCATGAGCTTTTAGCCCATTAATGGATTTAACTCTTTGGGTTGACATGACAGGGCCTAGAGAGTGAAGTCTATGTTTTGGAATGATTAGGAGAGATTTGGCATGGTGGTTTTGGGGTAGGGCCCATTTGATCGGCTGGTCCAATATAACCTTTCTCAATAAGACTCACACATGCTAAAGGTCTTTAATGGGTCTAGACTCATAAAAAAGCCCATATAAGGGCTCAATCACTTGAAATTGTTCATCGTCCTCACCATTTGATGCATAAAACTCATAACAAAATTATGTAAATACCCCATGTCTCCTCATTTAAAGGGCACTTCTTTGAGAAAATGTGGTTACTCTATCGAATTTTCCTTAAAAAGATCAAATCCAAAATGCACCCACACACACCATGCCTATCACTAAAGTGTTGATCTTTATTTGGGATCTCCTACTCCTTGTCCCTATCTCATTCAACCTTGATCATCCTTATATATGTCACTTCCCTTATTAGGCCACATATAGCGTGTTCCCATACAGTACACGCGTGACCCTCGCACTCAAATCCTCACACTTACATTTTGGTGGCTCCATTAGGGAGGGAAGTTGATGACCTTGCGTTGGTACCCTTGAGAAGAAGGATCCCTGATCCTAATGATAACATCAATCAAGGTCATGAGGTGAACCTTGAAGTTACTGAGCAGTTACCCCCACTTAAAAACACTGATGTTACCAATACTACTTAAGAGTCTCATTTGGATAATGCCTAGATGGTACATGCTATTTAGGAAAACACTAAGATGATGAATCAATTCATGATTATGCTCACCCAGTGTATGCTTGGTATGGCAGGCTTTGCTACTGCACAACAAGGAGTGGCTTTGCCAAATCCTGTTGTTGTCACATAGCAAACTGCCCCCCAAGTACCCCCAATCTTCCAACCTAGCTCTTGTCAATCAAGAAGTTGCCCTTAAAATTAAGGAGCAGCTTCCTACACTAGAGTCTATAGTTGCACACCATCTCACACCTGAGGTGAGGGGCCAAGGAATCCTTATTGACAAACCCTCATCCTCACGCACTATAACTTTATCCTAAGGTGATATTGGAGGATCTACAACCTAACTTAACCTTACCCTTGTTACTTTTATAGAGTTTATAGTATCTACCCCTAAAAGTACATTTGTCATAAAGGAATATTGGACAAATATTTGAATGAAATATAGATAAAGTCCCTTATGGGGGTCCTGGATCTCCAGCTCTTATACAACCAACGCATCGTAGCAAAACCTTATCTTAAGGATTATGTGAGTCTTAAGTTCATGCTTTTCAATGGGAAGAAAGGGAGCGCTAAGGAGCACCTGCTAAAATTTATCGAAATGCCGGAGGTCTATGGGTTAGGTGATGATTTGAAGCTTAAAGAATTTTCTAAGTCTCTCATGAAGAAGGCATACATGTGGTATGTCAATATTCCAACAGGCTTAGTGGACTCATGGGGTAGTATGTGCAAAATGTTCTTATCGAAGTGGATGATGAGCCACCTATTGAGGCAAACAAGGCAAAAGGAAAGAGAGTTCAAGTCAAGAAGGATGAGTTCCCTCTTATTATTACTGCACTTATGAAAACATTAAGTTTTAGAGATTTCTTCAACCTTCTCGGGTTTAATGAGAAGGCCAGGCTTACAGCAGCTACTACACTTACACGGATCTTAGAAGGTTGATATGTAGAGTATAGTCCATCGTAACCTATGAGAAGAATGGCTCATGTGCATGAAAATGTAATTTTATTCACTAGCGTTGACATGTCTGTTAAAGGTTTGAATTATAATCGTCCTTTGTATGTTAAAAGTACACTTAAGGGTTATTTAGTGAAGAGAATATTCATTAATGCTGGTTTTTCCTTGAATATCACGCTAATGTTCACCTTCCAAGTCGCTGGAGTCAATATTTGATGACTTGTGAAGCAACTCTTTATGGTGAGTAGCTTTTATGAGTCTTCTATAAGGACAATAGGATGTGTCAAAGTAGACTTTAAGATTAGCCTTATTTTCAACTCTACGTGGTTTTATGTGATCGATGCTCTTGTATCCTATCATCTTGTCATAAGAAGAACATGGCTACACAATCACAATTCGATACCTTTGACCTGGCATCAATGTATGAAAGGTTATTGAAATAAGGAAAATATCTTTATTCCCACTACAAAGAATCCATTCATGCCTAATGAATTTCACTTTGCTAAAGCAACTTTCTTTGATGAACAAATAAATGAAAGTGATATGCCCATAGTGGAACTCCTTAGAGCATTGCTACCTAAAGGGGAAGAAATTCATATTCAAGAACCTAAGAAAAGAAAAATGTGCAGTTGTCATAGAGGTGAAAAGAAACGCAAGAGAACCAATAGCATAGCAAAACTCCATGCATGCTTGATGACATAAGGATTATTCATAGTGAAATGCATCTTTGTTACTTTTTTCTCTTTCCTTTGTCTTATATAAACAAAGCGATAGGTACTTCTTGTCAATGAAAGAATTTTCTCACTCTAGTGAGGGTTTATCTCACAAAGATATAATAGCATGTTTATTTATTTGCCCTTCATTGCTATTGTTGCTACAAAGAAAGAGATAAGCTTCTTAGTGCACATAGCAATTTTCATTTAATTGGGGGCAATTATGCCTTCTGATTGATTTTAAAAAATAATAATATAGATGTTGTTATTGATTGGTAAGAGCTTTGGCTACCAAGCGCACGATAATGAGTCTAGCTTGTACATTGTAGACTAGTAAGAGTGCTATCTCCCAGGCACACAACAAGCCATGGTAGCTAAGTAAGAGCGTAATCTCCTTTGACACCAAAGAAAAAAAAATACATGACCTCTAAAGATAAGGCTTGATTCTGGGTAATATTCCCATTAAATTATGTTAAGTAGTCAAGTAGTGGGACATACCTCCTTGAATAATGAAAAAGAATTTTAGATTCCAAGCAATGAATGTTACATTGCTGCTTAAGCACGATAGAATGCTTTTGTAAAAAGGAATGTTATCGATGGTAAGCAAAAATTTTGCTCTAATGCACCAAATAATAGATGAGACTCTTTGGATCGTTGAATCTAAGTATGTCTCATGTTTGTGATATTTTTGGAAGACTTATATTCATTTAGCATTAATGCGACGAAGTCGAGTTGTTACTCTCAATCATATGGTGTTAAGCAATTTTGATAGCATACTGCTAAGTTAGAACTATTGTTCTTAAGTGCATGAATGGATCTCGTCATTATTATCAACTTCACATATTTCATTATAGCTTGTATTACAAACAATAAAAAAATTACAAGGGTGTGATCAAGGAGTTTACAATGAAGTGACTGGCATGAAGTTCAGTGGATGTGCCCTCAAGGTCTTGTGATTTGCATCAACAAGGTATTTGTAGTGTGATATCTATACATGATACTTGTAATGTACATACGTTTAATGCTCAATGCACATGCATGCTTGACGCTTGAGCAACCCATTTGCACAACATTTATCTGCAATACCCCTCCTATGCAATGTGAAACAACACTAATGTTATGGCTCTTTACTATGTGATTTCGCCTTTGCTTGGCGTTGTGGAACCTTCTCAAATGGTACTTGCCACATGTGATACCTTGGCACACCTCATTACAAGATAATTGCTTCACAAGGAGCCTCTAAGTGATCTCTGACCATGATATGGGCTCCTTAGTACTGTGTATGTATATGAAGCTTAAGTATGATGAAATGGGATCACAGGTGATTGGTGATAATTGAAACAATTACTAGCCTTCAAAAGTGGTAGCATCTACTAAATGTGATTACTATTTGTAGACGCCCCATTTTTACCTTCGTTTAGATTCGTCTTAAAATATATATATATATATAAATAAATAATAATAATAAAAGTCTGGTTTGCAAAAAATATATAATAAAAATAAATAAATAATAAAAAAGAAAAGAAAAAGAAAAAATAATAATAAATAAATAAAGTGAAAATAAATAAGAATTTTTATAAAAAGAACAAAATAACAAAAATAAATGAAAAAATGTGAATATTTTCATTAAAAATAAGGAAATCTGGGTCTCTAAATTAAACTAAGGAACCTCAAAACCACAAAAAACCAATTAGACCATTGGTTAAAATATAAATTGGTTGCAATAATGAATTGAGAAAAGAGCTAGCCTAGCTAGTCCATATGTTGTCTGCAAGCAAAGAAAGCTTAGGAGGTTAAGGGTTCGAGCCACATGCAAGACATTTCTTTCTTTCTCGGCTAGGTCATGTGTCATGCACGTGATCGTCTTCTTTGGTTAGCATAGTTGGAAAATGAAATAGGCAGAGTGGGATCTCCAGTGAGGGTGCAAGATTTATTTTCTTACATTTTTCAATAACATTTAATACAAAATTATCTAAAAAAACCTTCAAAAATTCATCTAAATCCTAGAGATTCACCTATAATAAATTGAAGATTTGATAAAAACAAATCTTTTTTTGTGTCTATTTTGTCTTGTTTTATTTATTATTAGACTTTTTTAACTTGTCTATGTTTTAAAAATTGAAAATATTAAAGTATCCATTAGGTTGTCATGGTGTATACTATCACCCGATGGCAAAAAAAAAAAGTCTAAAAAAAATTGAAAAAAATAAAAAAAATTAATTAAGTAAAAGTTCTTAAAGAAATAGAAAAAAAAATAAATCTTTAGTATAAGCTAGGATTTAAAAAGTAATATATATACATACATACAAATAAAAAATAAAAAAATAAAAAATGAAAAATTTAGAAAAATGAAAATAAATTAGTAAAATTTTTTTAGTATAGATAAAATTTTAGAAATAAAAATTCAATAAAAAGTGAAAATGATAAAAATACAAAAATAAACTTTTTTTAGTGTAATTTTTTAATGGAAAAAATAAAAATAAATAAAAATGAATAAATAGATAACATAATAATAAAAATAAAAATAAAAATACTTTGTGTTAAAATTTAGTATTTTAGGGTTTTATCACTTAGAATATTTCTAAATAAAAATTTAATATGATATTTTACCCAAACTTAGGCTATCTTAGATTTTTTCGAAAAGAATAATCATTCGACAATCTAGGCCACTTAGATATTTTTTAAATAAAAATAATATAAACCCATCACTTTTTCATTAAATCAAATTAATCAACAAGCTAAAATTTTATAAAAGAAAAAACGAACTATGAATGGTTTGATCCTGGCTAGCAAGTATGTAGGCACCTATGGGGTAATCATAATAAACTAAAAACTTTAGATTTAGAAAAATTAAATAAAATAATGAAAGAAAAACTTAAAAAAATATATAAGATAAAAACTTTATAAAGATTAAATAAGATAAAACCTTTAAAACGATTTAAAAAAATAAAAATTTTATAAAAATTAAGTAAAATAAAAACTTTAGGAAAAAAAACTAGTATAATAAACTTTAAAATTTAGTTTTTTTTTTTTTACATAAATTCAAAATGTTATAAAAACATAAAAATGTAAAAATAATAATACTAAATAGCATATTATAGTATATAGTATAAGGGTCTTTTAGTAGATATTATTGAAAATTCTATATGGTAATCGTTTAGGTTTTAATAGGTTAGCTTTTGAATCCAACATCTCTGGTTCATATTTTTTTGAAATATTTTTTGGAAAAATTTGCAGACTAATAATTAATTAAGGTTAATTCACCCAATTAACCTTAATTTTATTTTCCAACTTAGATTGGTGGTGACTCCTTTTAAAAATTAATTTTCCTTAATTTAGTTGAGTGGCCAATATTAAATGGGTAATATTTAGTATAGATTAAAATTAAGGAAAATGATCAAAAACTAAACTCGACAGGTTGATAACTCTACTGGGGACGTCTTTTCAAAAGTGGGTTAGTCATGTAGCAAATTTCTCGAATATCTCTAAAAGGCTTTTAGTTTCTTGTATATGTCTTTCTTATTTTAATGTATACCTTGTGAAGTATTTTTATAGATAGTGGTATTAACCGGGTTTTGAGTGATGTAGATGAAAAAAAAAAAAGAAGGATAAAAAAAAAAGGAAGGAGGAAAGAGGGCCTAATGGGCCACCATGAAATTTCCTTTTCATGCATGTCTAGATATGACTAGACTTGGGTCATTTAGAAAATTAAGATGGAACACCATTATATACCCGTCAAGTTGTAGTGGTGTATACCACTGCTTGATGGCGATTAAGCGATTCCACTCTAGCTTCAATGTAACCCTTGATTACAGAGCTAGATGACCTTTAGAACTTACCCTCATTCCCGTGCATGCGCATTTTATTTATTTCTTCGTCTATTCTCATTTTATGTTTTGTTTTATTTGTTTTCTACAAATGAAAAGTAATGTGGCACTGCGAGCGTAAAGCTGCAACCCTGTTAATGTTCAAGAATCATAGTCTTTGTAATCTCTTTTCCCTGTATTTCTTTAGTTTTGTAAAATTTTAGTTTTTTCTTGTGTTCTTGCTGTATTTTGTAGTAAAATGGAGAACCAAACTGAGAACTAGTTAGAGTATGTCAATGAAATCTACATGGATCAGTATGCTTATCTTACGGAAACCTTGCATAGATGGTTTAATACATTCAGTCAAGAGCATCAATATTGCATTATGTAGAAGATTAGTCCGGTAATTTCTCTAATGAAGGTGCAACTAAAGTAGGATCTGATCAGAGCTATGGTCCATTTTTGGGATTCTAAGTCGTCATCGTTCGATTTTGGGCCTTACAAATTGGCACATAACCTAAAGGAGTATAACCAATTTCTTAGGGCCCTTGCGATGGAAAATGGGATAGTGAACCCAAACTTGGAGGCTTAGCTCGTGAACGTATTCTATCACCTATTAGGAGTTAAGAAACGTGAAATTGTTAAAGCATTAATTGAATGCAAAGACAAGTGTATCCGGTTTTCCACATTGAGTAGTTAGTATGTGTACTCATCAACGTATCTTGATAGGGGGGACATTTTTTGTGGAGGATACGATAACTAGCAAAGAAACCGCATCAATGCATTCATACTAGCAGCATTTGCAACCATTCTTTTCCCATAAGGGCGATCTAACGTCCATTTCAGGGTGGTTGAATTAGTCTCTCAATTTCTAGCAGGTAAGTCCTATGTCTTGACAATATTAGCAAAACAAATCCAAGCTCTTAATTTTGTGAAGTAACAAGGTCATGGCATGTTCAAGAGAGGGCCTACCCTGTTAATTGTATAGTTTATTAGTTACATTAAAGCATTTGGAGCAGATTTGATGAGGGGGTCCTTGCCTCCACAAGCAGACATAGTGGATAACTTTGCTACTTAGGTTAAGTTGCCCAATGACACATCCGCTCGGCAATGGTTTAGGCTACTCAAGATGATTACGTTAGGAGACATTACATGGATGGCTAGGTGGAACCATTGCACTAAAGCCATACTTGGATGTGAAGAGTATCCAGGTGTACCTCTAATTGGTATTATGAGTTGTACGAGTTATTTCCCAGCTCAAGTTATAAGACAATTAGCCCCCTTACAAAACATTACCTACATAAGGTCATTGGAATGGGTAGCCCTCAACTATTAAGATGCTAACATACCACTAGCAACCAAGATCACTTGCCTTAGCAATATCAAGGAGTTATGAGAGCATAAGGAGGTGAAGAAAATAATAGACCTAGGTAAGCTAGAAGGGAGGATTGGGGCCCACAGGGCTACTCGAGAATTCATTTGTGATTTTGCGAAGAACACTGGTTAAGCATAATATGAGTCTCCCGATATGTTTGAGCATGAGCTAGAATTGCAAAATCCGACGCCAGAAGAGGGAGGATATAGAGCCACTATACAAGCAAAGGTAGAGGTCTTGTATAAAAAATGAAAGAAGGTTGCAGATTACTGGAAAAAGAAGCATGGGTAGTCTCAACAAGTTGTCCAATGCTTAAAAGACCAATTGAAGTAAAAAGATGAGTGAATCTAGCAACTAACAGAAGAAGTAAAAGTGGTTCGACCAAGCCAATATAGGAGAAAAACATAGTATAGTTAGGTTTTATATAAATAAATAGTAAAAAAAAGTTTACTAGTTTACTTTCTTTTATTTCAGGTGGGGCTTTACATTTGTTTAGGTTATGTAATTATTTGAACATTAATAAGATATTACAGTTTTATGAGTCGAATTATGTGCTACATTACTATTCAATTGTGATTTGTTACAATATTTATCCATCACTGCCATGCATGTATTTATATACGTCCTTATGCAAAATCAACAATAAGTAAACAAAAGATAAATAATAATAAATGAATAAAAAAAAAGCACGAGGAAAAGGAAAAGAGAAATCATGGATTTAAATAAACCTAATGATTTTGGATCATGTTACAAATCTCAAAGATAGCTTCTAAGCAGGTAGGCCTTCTCATAAGGCTGATTATCACTCGCTCAAGAGCTAAAATGTCTCAAAACACCAATAATGGCAACCCTAATTAGAGAATTACAGCTCTCGAACAGACTGTGCTATAACTAACCGAGTAGATGCAGACCCTAACATACACCATCAACTGAATCCATGCTGACAAAGTAGTCCAAGCATATCAGATTGACCCTCAATAGACTTTCAATTCAAACCCTAACGATGAGTCGAAAAATGATGATAGTGAAAGTTTAAGGAGGGAGTTTGAGGAAAAGCAACAAGATATGGAAAAGAAGCTACTCCAAAAGTTCCACGAGAAGATGAGGATTTTTGAGTGAACCAATGGATTTAAGTGAATCGATCTAGTTAATCTACCCATTTATGAAGATGAGGATTTCCCCGATAAGTTCAAGACCCCAAAGAAACTCCATGCCAGATTCTATATTAGAAAAATGGCTAAATATATCAGATACGAGCAACTGATGGTGTAAACTTTTTAGGATAGTTTAATTAGGCTAGCTTTAGCGTGGTATGCCCAACTAGATTTGAATGAGATAGACACATGGGATAAGTTGGCAAGGGTCTTCTATAATTAGTACAAGTTTAATGTTGAATAAGCTCCATCCATTTAGGACTTGAATAATATGAGGAAGAAGACTAACAAGTCTTTCAAGGAATATGCACAACGGTGGAAGGGTGTGGCTACTAAAATAATTACCCCCTACTAGAGAAGGATCCGACTTACATGTTCATCAATACCATAAGTAAGCTTTACTGCTAACATTTAGTAGAGCATGCGACCGCGAGCTTTGCCAAGATAGTAGAGGTCAAATGTTGTATCGAGAATGCAATCTCTTTAAGGAAGGCTCCCCATTCTAGAAGAGGTAGAAAAGAAGGTCACACACCTGAAGCTAATTAGTAAGGGTAGGGAAACAACCGTTGGTATGGTAACCATAGGAAATCATGCTAGGCCAATGCCACAAGTAACCATCAAGATAAACCAGAATACCCTCGAGCGAGATCTGGAATGACACCAACAGAGAAGGCAATTCATTATAATCCCCATCCCTTTAAGCCAAGTTCTTCACCGTCTCCAAGATGAGAATTTGTTAAATTTCAAAGTACCTCTTGATAACTACATACCCAAAGATTATAACCTTAACCTTCGTTGTAAGTATCATTTGGGGTAAGAGGGGCATTCTATGGATAACTGTTCGAGGTTAAGGAACAAGATACAAGACCTCATAGATGCTAAATTGCTTTAGTTGGACTTTGTAGAAGCTCCAGCACCCAATGTCAATAACAATCCATTGCTAAGCCATAGGGCTTCCATTAATGTGATCACTATTGAAGAATGTAGGCCAATGATAGATCTAGATGAGCTCCCTATTACATTGGAACAGATAGCATGGAACTTAAAGTAGAAAGGTCACTTACAGGATATAAGAAACCTTAGAGATCGCACAAGAACCAGACCCGCAATCCACTAGCTACTCAAGGAAGGGAAAGTAAAGAAAGAAGAGATTCAAGCTATGATGAACCCTAAGCTAAAGAAGATCTGTATGTAGAAGGAGTTAAGAAGAAGGTATCTAACAGATGATCCCACCGTCAATACATTGAGAGAGCTATTTAGGACATTTGAATATTTAGTAAACTATTCATTTGTACCAAGAGTCTACATAGATGCACTACCTATAGGCTGGAGCCTGGAATTTGAAGAAGAGGATAACCCTAGGAGTAAGAAAGAGAAATTTGATCAAATAGTAAGTATGGTGGGAGTTGACCCTAAGTCCTTCAACTTTGAATACTCCAAGCAGGAGCAGGGGACAATCACCAATCAGCCCAAGAAGTTTGTGTTCAAAGTTCTGGTGCCACCAGGGAATTATAACGTTGCACCACTGATTTACCAAGCTATGGATCAGACCACGAAGATATCTATGATGATAGGAGGATTGACCCACTTCGAGAGAGTATATGATTCGGTTGAGGAGATCAGAAGGAAGGTTGCTATGGAACTATCCTCAAGGAGGTCCTAAGGCCTGATGATAGAGGGAAGTAAAGGATCAAAATCCCCTTAAGAGGATCATAAAGGCCAGCGAATACAAGATCACGAATTAGCTAGCTAAGATCCCTGCTCAAATATCCTTGATGGGCCTTCTTTTATCTTTTGATTTGCATCATGAGGCACTTGTGAAATTACTTCATGAAGTCAAGGTTCTTGAAGGTATTTCAGTTGAGAAATTAGGTTTAATAATCAATTCTATCTTTTTTGAGGATCAAATAGCCTTCTCACAAGAAAAGTTAGGAGAAGAGGGTGATCGACACACTAAGCCATTATTCATTGTAGTTAAGTACAAAGATATGGTGGTGGCTTAAGTATTGATTGACAATGCCTTGTCTTTGAATGTGTGTCCACTTTCCATGCTAAACCTATTAGGGATAGACGCATCAAAATTGAAGCCAAGCTTGATCACTATGTGAGCTTTCGATAGGTTTAAGAGAGAGATACCAAGGGAAGTTGAATTTCGGATTGAAATCGGTCTACAAGGGTTCATAGTTCCCTTCTAGGTGCTGGACGTAGTCTTTCAATTTGCTGCTAGGGAGGCCTTAGATACACTCAGCCGGAGTCGTACCATCTATCTTACACCATAAGGTCAAGTTTATGTCTAATGGCCAGGTTGTGACAGTGTTGGGGGAGCAAGACTATGCCATATACTGAGAAACTGCCATTCCATATATCGAGAGCGAAGAGATGGAAGAACCGGGATTGCAAATTTTTTATGGTGTGTATGTGGCTATAGATGAAGAGTCACTCTTAGCTCAACAACAAATATACACGTTTGGGTTAAGGTACAAACTGACTCATTGGGAGATCAAGGAGATGAAGCGGAAGATGAAGAAGAAGAGAGGCGAGAAGTTATACTATGCTCAACTAAAGTTTCCAAACATCGGTAGCACATTTCCAACACCAGCTTATACCCAACAGTCAGAATTACTTGAGTTAACTAACTCATGACATCAGCAAAGGCCAATTGAACAATTAGTTCTCAGTCCCAATAAATGACAATAGGTCCCTTTAGATTAGAGATATGGTCATAAGAAGTATTGAATTTATCTTTACTATTTTAGTATGATTTAGTTTAGTCTTGATAGACAATGAATATTTCTCTCACCATAAATAAAGATTTGAATTTCTTCTTCTCTTCTTGAGTTTTCTTCTTCTACTTATTTGCTTTCCTATTCACTGTTATTCCTCAGATCCAACGAAATTGATGAAAATGGAGGGTATCTTACGCCTATAAACGATGAAAATGTTGATATCACTTTCGACCTTACTAGGTTAGTCGTCGAAGGTGATGTCCAAAAGTCGAATGAGATTTAGAAGCGTTAGCATCAATTTGAGCAAGGCAAAATTATCATTAATGAACTAATCATTGAAGTAAATTTGGGTACAGATGAAAGCCCTAAGAACCTCAAGGTCAGGAACAATTTGTTAGAAAAACATAAGGGGGAATTGTTGCAATTATTATCCAAGTATCTAGATGTCTTCGCATGGTCATATAAGGATATGCTGAGGCTTGATCCTTCGATAGTGATTCATAAGCTATCCACTAAAGCTGACTTTAGGCTGAGAAAGCAAAAGCTTAGGAGGTTTCGACTCGATATTTTGTTGAAAATCAAAGAAGAAATGAAGAAGTTGTTAGAAGTCGGGTTCATTGAGGTATTAGATTATTCGGAATAGGTGGGAAATGTAGTGCCTATCCTTATGAAAAATAGGAAAATTTGTGTTTGTGTTGATTTTAGAGACTTAAACCAAGCGACGCCAAAAGATAATTTCCCGTTGCCACACATCAACGTCTTAGTAGATAACACTGTTGGGAACCACCTTTTCTCTTTCATGGATGGTTTTTCAGGGTACAATAAGATTAAGATGTCAGAAGAGGACAAAACTAAAACAACGTTCTTCACTATATGGGAAACGTTTTGCTATAAAGTTATGCCTTTTGGTTTGAAGAATGCAAGAGTGACTTATCAGCGAGCTATGGTAGCACTGTTCCATGACATTATGCATAAAGAAGTGGAGGTATATGTTGATGATATGATTGCTATGTCTCATAAAGGGGAAGATCACGTGAAAGTCCTTAGGAAGTTGTTGGACAGGCTTAGAAAATTCCAATTAAAGCTAAATCCTGAGAAGTGTACGTTTAGAGTAACATTAGGGAAGCTCCTAGGGTTTGTTATCAGCCGGAGGGGGATCGAAGTAGACCTAGAAAAAGTAAAAGCAATTGTTGAGATACTAGCCCTATGGACCCTTAAAGAAGTAAAGGTCCTATTAGGAAGGTTGGACTACATAGCCAAGTTCATATCTTAGCTTACCAATAAGTGTTGTCCTTTATTTAAGCTCTTGAAGAAGAATGCCACAATTAAATGGGACGCAAAATGTGAAAAAGCCTTTTTTGAAATCAAGAGATTTTTTATGAATCATCTAGTCTTAAAGATTCCCATCCTTAGGAGGCCTTTATTCTTGTATTTGACCATACTCCCTGAATCTATGGGTTGTGTGCTGAGTAAAAGGACGAGATAGAAGGAAAAGAGCGCCCTATATATTATCTAAGCAAGAAGTTCACTGAAGGAGAATAGAGATACTCGGAAGTTGAGAAGACTTGCTGCGCTTTGGTATGGGTAATGCATAGGCTTTGGCATTACACCTTATATTATTCCATCGAATTATTAACCAAACATGATTCGCTATGATATCTAGCAGAAAAACCAACTTTGATGGGAAGAATCTCCAAATGGCAGATGTTGCTTTTAGAGTTTGATATCACTTATGTAAATTAGAATTCAGTAAAAGGACAAGAACCAACCTAGTGGAAAGGTGAATAAGAAAGACCGAAAGGCATTAAGAAGGTTAGCAGCACATTTTTTTACTCAGTGGTTCTGCACTATACAAGAAATCTTTTGATACTACGCTCTTAAGGTGTGTTAATGAAGAGGAAGTGAATACCTTGATGTGAGAAATACACGAAGAAGTTTATAGGCCGCATATGAACGGATATATGCTAGCCTGCAAAATCATGAGGATGGGTTATTTTTGGATGACTATGAAAATAGACTGTATTAAACATGTAAGGCATTGTCACTTATGCTAAGTCTATGCTAATAAAATAAATGCTGCACCTAAAAATTACATGTGTTGTCGACCCCATGGCCATTTTCCATGTGGGGCATTGATATGATTAGTCCAATAACTCTAAAAGCCTCAAATGGACACAAGTTCATTTTGGTGGCTATTAACTATTTTACCAAATAGGTTGAAATGTCTTCATATACCAATGTGACCAAAGGAGTGGTCATTAAGTTCTTAAAAAGAGATATAATTTCCAGGTATGGGGCACTTGACTCCATCATTACTGATTAAGGAACCAACCAAAACAATAAATTAGTAACAGAGACATGTCAATAATTTGGACTTAACCACAGAAATTCAACTTTGTATCGTCCTCAGATGAATAGAGCAGTTGAGGTTGATAATAAAAATATTAAGAGAATTATTGAAAAAATGGCAATCACTTACACCGATTGGCATAAGATGTTACTGTTTGCCCTTATGGCATACATAAGCTCGATAAGAACCTCAATTAAAGCCACTTCTTATTCATTGGTATATGGAATTGAGGTTGTGTTACCCATAGAAGTGGAAATCCCATCCTTTAGGGTAGTGGCAAAAACACAACTTGATGAAGCAGAATGGGTAAAGAAAATGGTTGATTAGCTAAATCTGATTGATAAAAAGAGACTCATAGCATTATGCCATGGTTAGTGCTACTAACAGAGGATGGCTAGGGCGTTTAATAAGAAAGTATGACTGAGAAGCTTCAAAGAGGGAAATTTAGTGTTGAAGAAAGTGTTACCAAACGTACAGGACCCTAGAGGAAAATTTACTTCAAATATTGAAGGACCTTATGTTGTGAAGAAAGTTTTGACCGGGGGGGAGGGGTTCATTATTGCTAGCTAATATGGATGGCCTAAACTTAAGAGGCTTTGTTAACTCAGATGTAGTGAAATTGTATTACCCATGAGTAATCAATGAAATCTTTTGCCAAACTCGATGAGACCATTGATGATACTAATCTCTTTATGATGAAATTTTCATTGTTTAAGAGCAAAGTTGATATCCTCTATGGTTGTCAATGTTAGATTGGTCATTGACCAACCCTTGCCTATACACTTCATCGATAAGTTCCTTTTCCCAAACTCTTTACACTACATTATAAACACAAACTAAGCTAATACCTATAAACTGAAACAAGATAGTTAATCAATGGTTAAATGCTTCATTATGACTTAATCCTTTTTTAAGGAAATTTTATTGCTAAAGAAAAGGCTAACATAATTTCAGGAGCCGGTATGCCTCAGAGGCTATGGTCAAGCGAAGATTTGATCTCACCACATACATAAAAGACATAAACATGAAGATTGGTTGCAAACATTCTGCTAGTGTGTTTTGGCTCAGTGAGTGAGTGATTAGTAGGTGACAAATAAGGAGTTATCGCCAGGATGAAATCAATGAGATTGGTAGTTAAAGTAATTTTTACTGGATGTCATGTTTAAACATACTTTTAGAACCTTGAAAGATCGACATAAAGAGCATTTATCAAATAAGTCTAGCCTTGTTAATGACTAGCAAAACATTTAAGTCCATTGCCGTCAATAGGTGGCAAACCTTGAAGTCTATTCTTGTTAGTAGGTGGCAACCTAATAAGTCTAGTCTCGTTAGCAACTAGCAATTCTTTTAAGTCCAAGCTCATCAATAGTTGACATCTTTTGTAAGTCCATTCTCGTCAGTAGATGGTAAACATTTAAGTCTAGTCTCGTTAGTAGCTAGCAACCCTTTAAGTCCATTTTTGCCAATAGTTGGCGAACCATTTAAGTCCATCCTCATCAGTAGGTGGCAAACATTAAAGTCCTATCTCGTCAATAGTAGGCATGTTATTCTAAACTTAGGGCAAAAATTGTGTCTTTTTTTTTTAATCCTTGTAGTAAAGTTCTATTTAAACTTCACTACAAAGAGGGGCAACTGTAGATATCCCCTTTTTTGCCCCCATCTAATTTTTTTAAAATATATATATAAATAAAAATAAAAAATAATAGTAATAATAAAAAGCCTGGTTTGCAAAAAATATATAATAAAAATAAATAAATAATAAAAATAATATTAAATGAATAAAATAAAAATAAATAAGAGGTTTTATAAAAAGAACAAAATAACAAAAATAAATGAAAAAAATGTGAATATTTTCAATAAAAATAAGGAAATCTAGGTCTCTAAATTAAACATAGGAACCCTAAAACCATAAAAAACCAATTAGACTGTCGATTGAAATATAAATTAGTTGCAATAATAAACTAAGAAAAGGGCTAGCCTAGTTGGTTCATACATTACCCACAAGCAAAGGAAGCTCGAGAGGTTAGGGGTTCGAGCCACACGTAAGATATTTTTTTCTTTCTTGGCCAAGTCATGTGTCATACACGTGACCATCTTCTCTGGCTAGCTTAGCCGGAAAACAAAATAGGCAGAGTAGGATCTCCAGCGAAGGTGCAGGATTTATTTTTTTATTTTTTTACATTTTTCAACAACATTTGATACAAAATTATTCAAAAAAACCTTCAAAAATTAAATCCTAAAGATTCACTAACAACGAATTGAAGATTTGATAAAAACAAATATTTAATAATCCATATCTACCTCGCCACCCAACCATGATCCAACCCTATTCCAAGCTCTAAATGTGATTCGGCTTCCACCACTATAAATAGGAGTTTAGGAAACATCAAGAGGTTGGAAAAATCATCGAAAATGCACCCATAAGTTTCGACTGTAAGCTTTCTCTCTCTAGAAATTCCTAAACCCACAATCCATCTTCTCTCTAGAATAATTCACATCACACACTTAATTAGAGATAATTAAGGGTACTAGGGGATTCCTTATGACTTGAGGATTCGAAAAAGCTCCCTTTTGCACTTAACAATACTTAGTTTAGGGAGATCGAAAAATCACCACAACCACCACCAATGACCACCTCTCAAACCACCACCTTAGGCTAGCTTTTAGGTGAAAACACCATCTCCAATCAATTCCCCACCCCTGAAAACCTAGGAAACCACTCCTTAGCCGTCCTCAACAACCGTCGAAGTGCTCAGAACAACTATTGTCGTTCGACCACTCTCCGAACTTGATTTGAACCTAACCCGCAACCCGATCCAACCCACGTGCTACCCAGCAATCCGGTTGGTGATATTATTTTTTATTTTTATTTTCTTTTATTTTCAATTTTAATTTCTTTTTTTTTGTGTCCATTTTGTTTTATTTTATTTATTATTAGATTTTTTTTAAATTTTCTATGTTTTAAAAATTAAAAATAGTAAAATACCCATTGGATTGTTGTGGTGTATACCATCGCCCAATGGCGAAAAGAATAAAAATCTAAAAAAAATTCAAATAAAATAAAATGGTAATAAATAATAATAAATTAATTAAATACTTTTTTAAAGAAATATAAAATAAAATAAATAAATCTTTAGTATAAGCTAGGATTTAAAATATATATATATATATACAAATAAAAAAAATAAAAATTTAGAAAAATCAAAATAAATAGGTAAAAAAATTTATTATAGATAAAATTTTAGAAATAAAAATTCAATAATAAAGTTTTTTTTAGTATAATATTATTAATAGAAAAAAAAATACTTTATGTTAAAATTTAGCATTTTAGGGTTTTATCACTTAGAAAATTTCTAAATAAAAATTTAATTTGATGTTTTTCTCAAACTTAGGCTATCTTAGATTTTTTCAAAAAGAATAATCATTCGATAATCTAGGTCACTTAGGTATTTTCTTAAAAAAATTAATATGATTAAATAACGTAAACCTAGTGCTTTTTCATTAAATCAAATTAATCAACAAACTAAAATTTTATAGAAGCGAACTACAGATAGTTTAATCTTGGCTAATGGGTACATAGGCACCTATGGGGTAATCATAATAAACTAAAAGATTTAGGTTTAGAAAAATAAAATAAAATAATGAAAGAAAAACTTTAAAAGAAAAAAAAGATAAAAACTTTATAAAGATTAAATAAGATAAAACCTTTAAAAAAATTTAAAAAATAAAAATTTTATAAAAATTAAGTTTAAACTTTAAACTTTAGTTTTTTTTTTACATAAATTCAAAATCTTATAAAAACATAAAAATAATAATACTAAATAGCATATTATAGTATATGGTAGTAGATACATAAAAATAAAGATAGAAATATAAGGGCCTTTTAATAGATATTCTTGAAAATTTTACATAGTAAACGTTTAGATTTTAATAGGTTAGCTCTCAAATCTAGTATCTTTGGTTTGTATTTTTCTGAAATATTTTTTTAGAAAAATTTGCAAACTAGTAACTAGTTAAGGTTAATTTACCCAATTAATCTTAATTTTATTTTCCAACTTAGGTTGGTGGTGACTCTTTTTAAAAATTAAATTTCCTTAGTTTAGTTGAGTGATCTATATTAAATTGGTAGGATTTAGTATAGATTAAAATTGAGAAAAGTGATAAAAAACTAGACTCGACACTATTACTCAAGGGAAGGAGAGAAAGGTGTTGAGAGTTTCCTAATGGCCTCATTACTTGCAAAGATAAGTGAAGATAGGGGAGTGCAACAATATACATGAGAGCTAGTTCAAGTATAATAGTATGAATATAATGTTTTTTTTTTTAAAAAAAAAATCATTAGTTTCATCCCCACTCAAGGTATCGGTGGATTCTACTAGTCATGTTAATCCTCATAGCAAGGACAAAGGCATCGAATTTAGGAAAAGACCAAGCACAAGGCTGTCAACATTAGGAACAAATGCTAGCCAATAGGGCATCTCTCTAGAAGATAGTTCTATAAGACTAACTTCTCATGAATTTCTAAGTTCTTCCACTTAGAAATTAAGCCCCAAAATGATTAAAAGATCAAGCTCTAAATAATCAATTGCATCGACCGATTTAATGCAAAGTAACATTGTCGATGATTTACAGGCACAAGTTTCTTTAGGGAATGCCATGATTCGTTGCTCTCTTCAAAGTCATTGCCCTTGGACTTCCTCAAAGGAAAAAACCGACTCCTCTTCATCTCATTCACATGTGATCATTCTTATATGTGTCACTTTCCTTATTAAGCCACATGTAGCGTGTTCCCATGTTGCACGTGTGATCTTTGCATTCAAATCCATACACTTACAAATCTTAAATCCTTTGTTTTGTTTATATAATAAACTAAGTCACTGGATTAAAAAAAATAAAAATTAAAGTACTGAACACAATCCAAAAAATTTGTATTGCATATTTGATGATACTAAAATTTATTTCATTAGACAAAATAAGCACAAGGTAAGAAAAACCAAGATATATCTATATATTATTAACATTATTTTTATTGTTGTGTCTATGCTATAATTCTTTTTGCAAATTCTTATGTTAATGCAAAAAATAATCTAATATGATTAAACAAAAATCATGTCCTATACTACACAAGCCAAATATGATGTAAGGTGGATTGTAGTATATTTTTCTTCTCATACAGTACTATCTTGTTCTTCTTATACTGTTCCGCTTTCCTCATACTACCTTGTTCTATCAACTAAATATTACCTAAGGATATATGCATAGATATACCATTATAGCTTCTTCTTCTTCTTTTTAAATTTTAACTACAACTTATTAGGCATTAGTCTTTTGAGAACTAGTTTGACATTGGATGTATCTGTTTTAAGTATCACAATATATATATAAAGTCAAAACTCCATTTGGTTGCACACCCTCCAAAAACATATTTTTGTCCATAATTTTCTCTTTGAGTAATTACTACCCATATTTTTTTCCTAAATGGCT
This sequence comes from Laguncularia racemosa, assembly GCA_037954665.1. Taxonomy (NCBI): domain Eukaryota; kingdom Viridiplantae; phylum Streptophyta; class Magnoliopsida; order Myrtales; family Combretaceae; genus Laguncularia; species Laguncularia racemosa. The sequence continues at coordinate 939,187 of JBBMOL010000007.1, read as the reverse complement.
AGTTAAAGACTTAAGTAATTTTATACTCCCATTTACAATGTTTTAAAACAAACCTTCACTCCACATTCAAACTATAATAATACTCATTAATATACATTAATGTACCATATACAATCAAACTATAATAATGCACATTAATCACACTCATCTAAAAATAATATAATGAATTAAATTATAAAATTTGATACTCTTTTAAGAATTATTTACATTTTCACAAGTAACATCTCCTTCTTTTTTACACACTAAAATGGAAGAAGATTCAAAATACAATATTAATATAATGGAAAGTCATTAAAGGCTACAGCAATTACTTCTAGCCCTTCTCTCTCCATGCAAAAAAAAAAAAATCATTATTTTAGCATCTATTTTGTATATTATTAATGGTATACTTCTCTTTAAAAATAATATAATTCATTAAAATATAAAATTTATTTATATTTTTCCCTAGTTACATCGCCCCCTATTTTATGAAGCAATTTTTATCTCTCTCTTTATAGTATCTCAGTCTTCACTCTCTCTGCATGCTAAAATGGAAGAAGATTCAAGAGAAAGAAAACTAATGAATTCTTTGTCTCAAGATGCAATACTAAAATAATGGAAAATTATTAAGGATCACCATAATCACTTCCATCCTTTCTCTTTTCATGTAAAGATTCACTATTCTAACATTATTGGTCATCTCCGTTTACATTACTTCCATGCTATTTGATCTTATATATATATATATATATATATATACATGTAAAAATTTTGCAAGAATATAAATTTGTCTATTTTTTATATCAAGCAATTTGATGATTGTGTTCTATTTTACAAATCAAGCAATCCTTTAACTCATGTTTGGATAAGAGTTCCTGAAAAATTTGTTCTAGATGCAAGCCCAAAATTTGACGTCTCAATTAGTGTTCGTATTATTTATTTATTTATTTATTGTTTAGTGTGGTGCTATGTACATTTATTAATTTGAAGAAAAAGAAAGAAAACATGATAAGTAATATTTTTGTTTTTTGTTTTTTTTTGTGTGTTACTACTATGAATGTTTATTAGTTTAAAAGATTAAAATTCACATATATAAATAAGTTAAAAGTTCATATGGTTTATCTCAATAAATTACATTATATGACTTATATATAATTCTATCCATATGAAATTGTATAAAAAACGCATATTGAGCATGTGGATTTTCTTGTGCAGCTCGTTTCACTTCACTCCACTATTGCCGTTGCCTTACCCTAAACAGAACCCTCTCCCTCTTGCTTTCCTTCTCCCTCCATAAAATAGTCAAAAGCCCTTCTACAAGATTGAGTTTATTCAGGGCTGTCAGTTCAAGTTCGAGAAATCAACATGAACTTTACTATACCATCGGAAACAAAACATCAGAAATGATACTACCAGAATTATTATTAAACTCTTCTTCTGACCATGAGACAATCTCTCTCTCTCTTTCGACCCATCAAACTACTTTCTGAAAAACCTCCCTTTCTTAAACCCAACTCCTCCAATCTCTCTTCTCCCATTCTCGACCAACTCCTCCGGATTCTCCAAAATCCCAAACTACCCTCCTTTTATCACTCTCTTGACCAAATTGCCCCTCACCTTTCTTCAAAATCCGTCACCTTTGTACTCCAAAATCTCCCGAACCGTCGATTGGGTTTTCAGTTCCTCGTATGGGCAATGAGATACCGGAAACTCCGGTCTTCTGTCTGCCATAATTTGGCCGTTGATATGTTAGTTGCTGATGATGATTGTAACGGGTTCGAACTATATTGGAATGCTCTCGAGGAATTGAAGCATTCGAGCGTAACCATTTGTTCCGATGCGTTTCTGTTGCTTATTAGAGCATATTGGAAATTGGGTTTGGCTGAAAAAGCCGTGGAGTGCTTTGATAAGATGAAAGATTTCGATTGTAACCCTAATGTTTATACTTATAATGCATTTATTTATGTTTTGTTAAGGAAAGATGTTTTCTTGCTTGCTTTGGCTGTTTATAATAAGATGTTGAAGAATGATTGTTGGCCTAATAGGGCTACTTATAGCATGCTGATTGATAGTTATGCAAAACAGGGGAAAATTTCTGATGCACTCAAGATGTTTGATCAAATGATGCTCAGAGGTATTTTGCCAAATGAAATTACGTATACAATTGTGATATCAGGTTTGTGTAGGGCTGGCACGACAAGGAATGCTTATAAGCTGTTTGGATCTATGAGAGATAGCGGATGTTTTCCAGATTCGGTTGCTTACAATGCTTTGGTTGATGGGTTCAGTAAGAAAGGGAGGGTTGATGAGGTTTTGTCACTTTTGCCTACGTTCGAGAAAAATGGTTATACTTTAGGACTAAAGGGGTATAGTAGTGTAATTGATGGTTTCTGTCGAGTTGAGAGATATGATGAAGCAGATTTATGGTTCCGAAAGATGGTTGAGGAGGGTATAGAACCGGATGTTGTTTTGTATGCTATTATGCTTAGGGGCCTATGTGAAGCTGGTAGGTTGCAAAATGCATTAGATATGCTTAAAGAGATGACTCAGAAAGGTGTGGTTCCAAATACTTATTGTTATAATGCTTTGATTAAAGGGTTCTGTGACATGGGTTTTCTTGACAAAGCCAGGTCTCTTCAACTTGAGATTTCACAACAGGATAACCTTGCAAATTCTTTCACTTACACAATCCTCATCAGCAGCATGTGCAGGAATGGTTTGGTGGCTGAGGCACAAAGAATATTCAGTGAAATGGAGAATCTTGGGTGTTTGCCTTCTGTTGTGACCTTTAATGCTTTAATGGATGGACTTTGCAAGGCTGGCGAGCTTGAGGAAGCTCACCTTTTGCTCTACAAGATGGAGATAGGGAAAAATCCTTCAATATTCCTCCGTCTTTCTCAAGGTAACCGGGGTTTGGATACCGAGAGCATAAAAAATATGGTGGAGCAATTATGTGAATCGGGACTAATCCTCAAAGCTTACAACCTCTTAAATCGTCTTTCCAAGACTGGTGTTGTGCCAGACATAGCAACCTACACCACATTGATAAATGGTTTTTCCAAGGCAGGGAACATCACTGCAGCACTCAGGCTGTTCAAAGAGTCTCAGCTGAAGGGTTTATCCCCAAATTCAGTAACATATGGAGCTTTAATAGATGCACTCTATAGGGTTGGCAGAGAGGAAGATGCATTAAAGGTTTTTGATCAAATGGAGAAGAGTGGATGCACACACGATTCTGCAGTTTATAAATCGTTGATGACTTGGTTATGCAGGAAAGGCAAGATTTCCTCAGCGTTTAGTATCTGGCTGAAATATATAAAGGATCTTCCTGGAAGGGATTATGAAGTGATCAAGACAGCTGAGGAGCATTTTGAGAAAGGACAAGTGGAAATGGCAGTTGGAGCCATACTTAAGTCGGAGAAGACTTCAGGTAATTTTGAGTTTGCACCTTACAGCATCTTGCTTCATGGAATGTGTCAAGCAGGGAGAGTTGAAGAAGCTTTGAGCATATTTTCTCTTCTTGAGGAGCACAAGGTAGATGTCAATCCACCAAGCTGTGTGATATTGATTGATCGACTTTGCGGAAATGGATTTGTGGACATAGCAGTAGATGTTTTCCATTATACCTTAAAGAAAGGTTTTATGTTGATGCCACGAATTTGCAACCGACTTCTCCTGTCACTTCTCTCCTCTGAGGACAAGTGCAAGCAAGCCTTTGATCTCATTGACAAAATGAAATGTTTTGGGTATGATTTGAAACTCTATCTTTACAAAGGTACAACAAATTTGATTTTTGATCACCTTACACACAAAATGAGAAAATAATCAGCTGGATAAAGTTAGGCTTTTGCATTTGGGACTCGGGAGGCATTTGTTGCCGAACTTTCTGGTTCTCTTCAAAGTTTTGTTTGAGACGACCATCCTGAGGACAAACGGTCATATGCATGTTGCATCTAGTTCTCATCTCTGTCATTTTTTGGCGGGCATGTATTATGAAAGGCATTTGTTGCTGAACTTTCTGGTTCTCTTCAAAGTTTCTTTTGAGGCGACCATCCTGAGGACAAACGGTCATATACATGTCGCATCTAGTTCTCATTTGGGACTCAGGGGAGGCATTTGTTGCCGAGCTTTCTGGTTCTCTTCAAAGTTTCTTTTGAGACAACCGTCCTGAGGACAAACGGTCATATGCATGTTGCATCTAGTTCTCATCTGTCATTTTTTGGGGGGCATGTATTATGAAAGGCATTTGTTGCTGAACTTTCTGGTTCTCTTCAAAGTTTCTTTTGAGGCGACCATCCTGAGGACAAACAGTCATATACATGTCGCATCTAGTTCTCATCTTTGTCATTTTTGGTGGGCATGTATTATGAGAGCTTGGCTTGTGAGATTATGTTGCTCGGGAGTTACAAAAGAATGGATGTGGCTCTTTTGGAAGTAAGGACTCGCATGGAAGTTGCGTTCTCCTGACAACAATCAGGAGGAGTAAGTATTGTTTATCGGGAAAATCCCAATTCTATGGTGATATCAGTGGCGTCTTTAAATTGAAGCAAATTAGTTTTCAACGGTTTGGTTGTTGAGTGGTATTGATTGAGGAGCTAGGGCGTACTAGTACATTCTTTTTCCTTTCCCCTGTAATTGTACCATAGTTTATTTTTTAGTCCGGCTCTAGACTTTAGGGTGATAGCAGAGGAGGAATTAACCCTGTTCATATTCCATCATTGGGATGTTATAGTCCTCATGTCCTACGGGCATGGGGAGCGAGGCGGTAATTGTACTAAAGTTCATCATTGCTTCAGAATATAAAGTTTCCGGTTCTGCCATTTCTCTTGGTTGTATATACTTCTGCTTGTCGCGTATCCTGTTATTCGTTTCATCCATCGAGTGTCAGAAATTGTATTCCGATTGGTTTTTCTTATGTTCACATGCTTGAACTGCTTAGGCTTTACAATTTTAAGTTGACTTCATAATTTCTTGGATTTTTTTACCGAAAATAGAGTAGTTTCTTGTAATTAGAAAAATTTAAGGCATAATGTTTGCTGGGAAATTGTAATCTTTCAATCCTCTCAGCTGTTCAAGCTCCTGTCAGTAAACTAACTTGACGGGGGTTTGAATCCTTTGCAGGTTCTTATCTTATGATGAGTAACGTAGTATAGTTTATGTTAAAAAAAGAAAAGAAAAAAGAAAGGGCCTGTCTCCATGGTTACAGCGAATGGTAAAATCATGAGGAGTAAATTTTGGATGCAAAGTTGGAGTTTTCTTGGCGCTTGAAGCTGTCCATGCTGAACTTTTTTTTTCAGTAAAAAGACCAGCAGTTGGACATAGGTCAACATTCCCATTTTTTGCTTCGTTTTAAAGTAAACATGGTGGCCCTTAATTGGCAAAAACAGCAAATGAGGACGGAGAGCTGAGTTCCATTATCGCCTTACCTTATTGATTTGTGACCAAGCAAGAAGTGTCCTCCAGCCACACGAAACTGCTTAAGGTATATGTAAAAAGGAAAATGATGCTGACAAAATGAATCTTATGCTGGGAAGATTATGTCGACATATCATCGTGAACTTTCATACGCTTGTATGTTTCTGAATTATATTTTCACAAAACATTTCAGTTTGGTGTACCTCCTATAGCTAAAAATCCTAATTTCTAGCTGGAAGGGCCTATCACGTATACTGACACCGAGTTATGTGGACATATTTCTGTTGTATTCTGCTTGCTTATACATATGCGACCATTTACAGCAGTCAGCAAGACGAGCTGGTTAAAACTGTGTTCCCTGCACTCTTTGGCTGCATAGACGTTACTTTGCTGTAATCTACCAGATCTCCAAGTGTATGCCTAGAATGTCTTTCGTCAAATTCAGCACCGAAGATTCACTGTGTCATCATTCTGGTGGTTGATTAAAGGTATATGTCGAACTAGTCTCACTCTTAGGGACCTGGAAAGAAAATTAGGGACCGTTAGGAAGTGAAAATTTCAATGCACTTTACCGTACGACACGAACTGCCCAAGAGGAAACTATACAGGTAACCAACAGTTGTGGACTATTGCCTGTCAAGTTTTTAACATGGGCTTTCTATTCTTGGTTCAGCTAAAGTAATATACGAGACTCAGAATTACTTGCGATTTTGTTTACTCTTTGGGGAAATTTAAGTTTTATTTTACACAGATTTCTGAATATTTTAAAGAAGTTGATAGCAATTGGTTGAAGATATCCATCCCCATTATGGGATAAAGATGTAAAAGGCAGAAGCATTACTCTTTGATTTATGTGATATTATGGCAAACACCCTTCTAATTCACGATCCTCATAAATCCACAGCTCATGCAACACGACTCAAAATTTCAACGGAAGTGCTTCCATCTATTGAAATATTATAATATTTCAATATAATATAACCAATAAAAGAAAGAAAAAAGCTTATGCTCCAATGAAATAAAACAAAAGCCTGAGACAAGATTGACCAACCTCAGCAGCACGGGAATGTCCAGCAGGGTGCATGGGAACAAGAGATGACCAAAGAACTGGATCTGCTAGTGGATCAATAGCATTGTAGTTAGTCAGCAGGGGTGCATTTAACAAGGAAGTGAAGGGACAAATATTTCTCTGAAGAGACAATTCTGCACTCATTGCAACTGAAGCTCCTTGTCTATCACTAGCGCAATCATGGCTTGCTGATTTCTCAACTGTCTTTCCATGGTCTATTCTATTGATAGTGTTTTTATTTTCGTTATCCTCATTATCAATATCATTTTCTTGTTCTTTTGATAATTTCTCTTCTAGACTCTTGTAAGCATCTGATTGTGACAAGATGCGGAGAGCAGAGAGGGTGGAGCCTTTATGCTTTCTCTCCTCCCGAGATCCACCCAAACGGGGCATCTGGTATGGTTCTATAGGGTGCATTGCCCAATCTGTCTTGAGCTCACTGCTGACGTCTTCAGAACCTTGTTTTGTTTCTTCATAGGATTTTGCAGCTGAATCCATTTGACGAGTCTTATTGGGTCTCCACCACTTGATACAACTTGTCAAGTCAAATTTCCTATCAATAGGAAAACTGCCCCCAAAGTCACTTCCCAGTGATGGATCTTCGCATGTTCCTTTGGAAAACCGAGACAGTTAGATATAATACCAGAAAAAGGTGTTTTTTGGAATTTGATTGCTGCTAAGGAATACAAGGAAGTCAAAGCAACTAGAGCCAGATGAAAATTCGTATTTATGGCCGCATCGAGTAACTTGGCAAACTAGCTAACTGTGTTTTGTAATGAGTTACTCACCATAGTGAATGCCACTGAAGTAATCTGCACCACCAATGCGGCCATATGATGATTCCCACCGGCTAATTCAGGAAACCATGCAAAAAGGGGAAAAAAATATGTATCATCATGCTGTACTCACATCTGGTACAAAATCCCCCCTCTTATGTTTAAATTTAAGCACGTTATGATCCATTTAATGCAAGAACATAAATATATATTCAACACCGACATAAATATAAGACATGATACACAAGCATACTATTATGCCACATACCTGGAAAGTCCACGATACTTTGAGATTCCTCTTGAAAATCCACTGCTCTTCCTGCAATGACATACAAGAAATAAGTTTATATGAAATTAACACAGCATATGTTACTCAAAATAGGACTTGCAAACCTTCGAAGTGATGCTAGGTAATCCTCTCTCGACAGATTTTGCATCTCTTCCAGATCTCTAGAATAATCAGTTACCTGCGCATAGTCATTGTTGTGTTTGGTGGCATGATCAACATCTCAGATGCAACATGGAATTTTTAGGGTAAGTAATTGTCATAAAGAAAAAGATTCAGTGTATACAGCCTATAGGTCATAATACCGGAAAATTGATTAGTGTCCCTGGTCCCCAATATTTTAATGCTGCAAGATCATATGCTCTAGCTGCAGCCTCCTCATCATCATATGCACCTAATAAATTCGTGCAGCCAAATTAACAACTATCAGGGTATCAACCAACAAACTTGGACACAACGATCCAGCTATCTCTAGACTTACCCAAGTAAACTGGCAGTGTAGACAATCCAGGTATCCCGCACACAAGCCGAACACATTTCATGAGACCCGATTAAAAAAAGTCAGTAAGTTTTACTTCAACTTACTACTGAAAGAATCTACTAAGAGACAGAATTATGTCGAATAGAGGAAAACAATCACCTTGTTTTCCCTTCTTATTCTGATTCTGGTTCCATGTACTTTTATCCCAAAGATGAGCTTCGTATCTACCCGTCCATCGATGCCTGAAGTTTCCACAACATATTCAACAAGAGAAGTACAATTTCTAAATCTCTTTGCTTTAACACCTTCAACTTATTGATCTCGAGACTGGATTCCGTAATTTCGTGTTTTGCGGTGGCATGAATTGCCAGCTGAAGTTACTTAAGTAAGTAAGTAAGTAAGGTGTACCTGGTGACGCCACGATAAATGGAGCTACGTTTACCAGCAGCACAAGGAGGCATTTTACTGATACGCTCTTTGGCAGTACAACCTCTCTCTTTCTTAGCTTTCTTCACTCCTCTATACATCATAAGTACCTGCTGATCCTGCTGACCTATCTCCGATGCCTCTCCTCCGCTGCCCCCTACCGTCTCCGATTTCATCCCGGGCTCCGACGACGTCGACGCCATTAGCGAACAAGGAACAAACTCCTCAGTTCCTAACCTAACCAAACCCTAAGAGAGAGCAAACAAAACCGTTTGGGATTGGAATGAGAGTGAGTAAGACGCAGCGAGCTAGCAGAGGTGACTGGTGAGTGGATGAATGAATTATGAGCGATTCGGTTTTGTGTTTTTATTCCGCTTTTTTTTTTTAATTATTATTTTTTAATTCATTCGGGGGAGCAAAACTACAGCGAGCGAGAGTGAATGAAAGCGGTTTTACGGACTTGTCCCTGATGATTTGTAGGGTCCACATGACACGTGTATGTTAGTGAAATGACTACGTGAGAAAAGTTGTAACGGCTAGGACGGGATGGAGGGTGTTTTGGTAAATTAGGGATAAGGGGGTTTTGAAAGTCTATAGAGAGAGAGGAGAGCACGTGGAGTGTAACGCCATCTGTATCCTGTTTTGTTTGTGAAACGAAAGGCTTGGGATTGAGTTGGTGAAATTTTGATTGATTGCTTAGATGTAATTATTTGTGGTTACGACCTGTCAAAAACGATTTATTTCCTTATGATTTCTCCTTTACTTTATTTTTATTTTTATTTATTTGACTGAATGATGACAAAATGCTAAATAGTCTTACATTGTGGATCTGGATCATACTCATATATGCTCCTTTGTTTTCTTTCTTTTAGTGAATGTTGCTTGTTGGGCCGGACGGGTTTAGGCTTTTTAACTCTAGTAGTTTAGAAGATTGAAGAGATTTTAGGGTAGACGTTAAATGTTGCATGAAATTTTAGATAAAAGCAGATACGGTTATACACTTTCCATCCATAGTTGAAACATTTGACACCTTTATCCCATATTATACACTTAGCTTTTTCCATTTCGCCCATATGATTGTTGTCTGCAATACGTCATTTATTTATACCGTTTGATATCTTTCATGTATATTGTTAGATGTAGAAGAAAAGATCGTGAAAGTTAAGAATAGAATAACATAATTTTATTTTTTTTTTCAGTTTGCAAACTTTTAAAAAATTAAGAGGTTAGATAGATTAGGAAAAATAATAAATGTGCAACACAATTTTTAACTTTAGAGCAGCAATTATCAAGTTTCATAGGAATTTAAAGTGATTGTGCTTCTCTTGCTTATTAAGAGATATTAAAGTCACTACTTAAACTTTTATATTTTTTCAAATTTTATATTTAAAGTTTAATATTACTAAATTCTAATCAAATTTAGTGCACTTCGTCTCATTATGTACATTAGTACTCATTGACTAATGAGAATTTACCATGGCATTTTAGGAAAGATGGAGGTAAAAAATTTGATAACTAACCATTTGATTGAGTATGTTATTACCAACTTCAAAATTTAACAAGTAAAAGGTTGATTACTTGTGATATTTAACAACTTTAAATATCATGTGTAAAATTAAAAAAAAAAAATCCTTGAAATTTATGCTAAAGTTTTGACATTATCTTAACTTATAAAAGTCATTATTTTATTCTTTTATGACATCATAGGTCAAAGAGTCACATTTATACAAGCTCCAATACCTAATCTTATTTTGCATCTTAAACTTTTTTTTTTAATTCATTTATTATCTCTTTTGCACTTCTCTTTTTTCTCATGAAGCAGTCATGCTCACTGTCCTTAAATTAAGGAAGCTACTCTAAACCCCTTAACCCTACTACTTTCACTATGTACTTTGCGACCACAAATATTACATATACTTAAACTTCTCATCTTCATGGCAAAAGATACATAACAACTGATCATTAAAGTTGTACATTCATCAAAAGACTTTCACCTTACACCAAGTTATATTATTCCAATTGGATATAGTCATTATATCAGCCTTTTTTTGCCCTTTTTTCTTTTCTTTTACATAGAGAAGTGCATATAACATCTAACTTAACATTCACAAGTCAAAATATAGTATGGCACCAAAAAAAATTCTCAACTTACTTGGCACCTATTTTCTTACTTGCAAACATGGGATTAGTGGCGGATTCGAAACCGTAATGTTTTTTTAGTAGGGGGAGCCAACGACAAACTTTATCATTTAGTATGCAAATTGAAAAAGAAAATTTTAAATTTTTTAGAAAATAATTAAGAATGTTATTATAGTATTTAATGAATGACATTTAATGTTATTAATTATTATGTAAAAAAAGTAAAACAAAAAATAGAAAAAATAATGCCATTTAAGCAATGTAATTTTGAAAAAGTAAAATGATTGTTATGAGATTTCAATCCAAAACCTCATATTAACAAAATAATACATTTAATTGTTTAATTATATACAACATTTTATTAAGTTTTTCTTTTTTAAAAAAATATAAATAATATGTAATTTTCCCATCTTAATACATTTCAACAATTAATAATTTTTCAAGTATTGGGGATTTTCAACAATTAATAATTTTTCAAGTATCGGGGGCTAAGACCCATAATTCACCCCACCCCCCTCCCCCCTCGATTTGCCTCTATTGGGGATATAATAATACTTCTTCGACTCTACGATTTAAGTCAACCTATAACAAAGATAAATAGTTGAAAGGCCAAAACAGGAATCTATATACAAACATCAAGCCACTGAATGTAAATATCGAACCATGCAAGTTAGCATAAGCCATTTGTATAAAATGTTTTTCATAAGTTAATAACCTAGCCTCTATGTGCTATGCTTATACATATGACATATCTAATACTTTTGACTTATAATTTCTAGCCATTGGAAAGTGATTAAGCCATTTCATATGAACTACTAGGGAAAATTTTTGCCATTCATTACACATCATAATGTCAAATGAAAGTGTCCATTTATACCACACAACTCTAATATGAGGCATCAAGGTGTTGCTTATTGACACAAATAGTAAAATATATGTCAAAGGAACAATTTTACAAAACCGGACTTTTGATGAACATAAAAACTAAACTCTGAAAACTTGACTTGAAGGTCCTTTTGATACTATGTGTGTCATGAATGCATATGACATACCGAGCAAATTGAGTAAGGGCTAATATTGAATTGGCACCATAACTTATCAAACATTGTAATATTATTTGCTTTGGCATAATATGCATCATGGTTTTATCCTTAGTGGAACTACTTCTTGAGAAATTGTCCATTGTGGAGCCATCTCCAATGATTACACTAAACCTTGAAGTTCTGATAAAATTTTAGGTTGTTATACCAAAAAAACCTCAAAGATTAAAAGTATTTCCTACTTTTTATTTAGGGATGTTATATTGTTTTCTTGGGTCTTTAATAAGTTACAAACTTAGCATTTCTATTTTAAGCTTGTCTTATAGATGAGCTTTTATTTCAAAGTATCTCCCTTAAGATCAACTCTCATTTGAACTTTTCTAGCATGAAATTCACAATATTAAGAGTGAGTATCTTGCACACTACCTAATCACTTTATCCAAACTTTGCTACCCACTTAAATGGCCATTGATAATCGATCATTACTAATGTACTCTACCTAACATTAAGACTAGGTATCCTACAGTAATGCACATTGTTTTTTTAAATAAATAAATATATGTAAAAATATAACGAGTGGCAAGGTCATAAATGAACATGTGGGACAAGGGGTAAAAGTGTCTTTTCATGGATGGATTATAAAAGTGAATTAACCCAGGGTTTATCTTTTTTCCACACTTAACAAATTATAGCAGCTAAAGAATCCTAAAGAGAGAAAGGATGAGAGAGCCTTTTTAAGAAAACCTAAAGTAATCTAAAGAGATATTGCGGCATAACGAAAAGGTAATGATTTGGAGTTATTACAAGACCTATTCTAACAGTGATGACCCAATCACAGAATGGTTTTTTTTTTTTTTTTTTTTTATACAGGGATTTAATTGAAGAACGGGTTTAAGGGCGGATTGAACAAGCATAGAAGTTGTTGAATTTGGAGTTTCAAACGAAAGTCGAGTCAAGTAAGAATTATAATTCATATTTTTGGATTTACTTAAGCTAAGGATTAGAAAATGAGAAGATTTGATGAATTATTGTAGAAAAATTTAGGGTTTGAATGACATATAGAGGGATACACGACCATCTAACACAGTTGTGTTACTCTCGTGTTGAATTACCAAGACGTACTAAGAGATACACGACCATCCAACACGATTGTGTTGCCCTCATGTTAAAATGAGAAGAACACGACCTCCTAATACAATCGTGTTTCGACCATGTTGAGTCCAAAAGTTATGTCGAGAGATACATAGCCACCCAACATGATCGTGTTGAATTAAGAGAAACACGACCTCCCAACACGGCCGTGTTCCAACTGTGTTGAAGCCAAATCTCACCGAGAGATACACGACCCTTAATAGGGTTGTGTACTAGGTCGTGTTGGGCAACACGACCTCCAACATGGCTGTGTTAAGTGATGGGCATGATCATTGTATATCAAATTATTTTCTTAATTAACCAAGTTCTACACAACCGAGACAATTAGTATAACCTTAGATAACCTAATAGATTAAGAGGAATTAGGAGAAATATATTATATTCGGATTAGTACTAAGAGTGATGTGTTGATGATCGTACAAATATCAACTTAGCTTAAGTTTAGGATAAGAAGTGCGTAAGGCTAGGATTCCAATTACATGTTTACTTTGTTTATTGTATGTGATTGTTATGAAGCTATCTAATGAGTCGTATGTAAAATAATGAAATGCTAAGATGTTATGTGAATCAAGTGATATCATGGAGTAATATGGTGTTATATGTTGAATGAGATATGTTGCTTGTGCTTGGCTTAGCCTAGGAGCCCGCAATGGCAGATCCCTAAGGGGTACCTTGATGATCGATATGCTGCGTTGTCCCTGGTGGAGCCGTGTATCGAAATGATTCGAGGTAGATTAGGGTTAGACGGGACCCATAGTGGCAGTTCCCATTAGGGTTAGATGGGGCCCATAGAGGTGGTTCCCACTAAGACAAATGTTATGTGTACCGGGGTCATGAGTATCCTTATGTGTGATAATTCTTTTAGTATTGATGTGTAAACCAAATTGTGAACGAGTTGTGGATAAATGTTGCATATATGCATGCGATATTAATGTGGTGTGTTATACGCATATGAGTGTGATACTCACGTACTGAGCTTAAGCTCATCCCCTTTCCTATATTTTTTTTAGTTGCAGGAAAAAATAATGAACAACTAAAGTATGATGAGAACGAGAACTTGGTGGGACATTACATGAATGAGATGGGAAGAGAACGCTATTATTATGTGGATGAAGAGTGACAAAAATTATGAATATTTGTAGATGGATGTTATATTGTTAAATTGAAGTTATGGAGATAAATTGTAGCTTAAGATTTTGTTGTTGTTAAATAATGAAATTTGGAATGACTCATTTGTGAGTCATTCATTTGAATATAGTTATAGTAGCATGATGGATAATGTATATGATCAGGTTTTAAAGTGTGATGGAGTTTTAGAGCTTTAACGTGTCGCTTGGTAATAGTGACACGTGGCGGATTGTGATGTTTCAAGTTTTGAGGCGTTACACCTACTTCTTAACCCATCTAGTTTAATGTGCCTAGGAAAAAGATCACTAGGTCAATCAAACTCTCAAAGAATTTCACCAATGAAATAAAAGGAAATAACCACTAGACCACACAACAACTAATATTTTTATGGATATTTTTTAAATAAGTTTTTAATTGTAATACAAGGATATAGATAACATGCCTTTGAATATGACTCGCCAAGAAAGGTCGGATTATGCTTAATTTATTTGATATGACTCATAATAGACCAAACATTCTTGCTTTCCATAGTTGAAGAAGATTAATAAGAACAAGAATTTTTGAATAAGTAGAACTCAATTAAAGAGAAAAATTGATTAACTAGTTAAAAAGATTGTTTACCTTGTAAGGCTATGTGATATTTATAAAGCATATCCTACGCTTATCTAAGGATGGAGATGAACATTAAGAAAGTGAACAATGAGGAAATAAAATAATCCAATATAAAAATCAAATAATTATCAAATATCTAGTTTTCTAAAATATTTATATCTATATCTTCACCTGAATCTTCAAATATCTTCACATATCTTCCATAACATATAACATGCACCATCTTCTATTATTTAGAAGCTTTGATTTGTCCTAATTCTAAGATAGAACAACTAAAAAATTCTTAAGTCTAAGTCCTCAATAAGTTAAAATCCAATAATTCAAAAACACCTTCCTTCAGTTTAAAAGCACCTTCCTCTTATTCATAAACCTCTCTTTTGGACATCCTCACCAACATTCTCCTTCCAAAGTTCAAATTATGAAGTATAAAATTATCCTTGAACACTTATTTATCATATAACAAGGAAGCTCTCAATAACCTATGAACCATATTATTTAAGTCTCACGATCTCCATTTCATTATAAGCCCACTATATTCAAGCTTCTGATTCAACTTCTGATCCCCATTCCATCTAATCTCTCGCTTATATTTTTTATTCCCTTCATCTCCTCTAGGTTGATGAAGATTTGCCCATAAATCTTGTTTAGTCTCTTATTACCCTTCTTCTTCATCATCCTCTCACTATTTCTCATCAACTTCAACTTGCACTTGTTCTTTATCCTCTTTAGGAACATAGGGAGATAAGTTTGACATATTGAAAGTAGCAGAAACTCCATAATCTCTTGGTAGCTCCAATTGATATGCATTATCATTGATCTTTTTTATGATTTTAAATGGTCCATCAGCTCTTAGAGTAAGTTTTTGAAACCTTCTACCTAAAAATCTTTCCTTTCTTAAGTGAATTCACACAAAATCTCCTTGGAAGCTTCTAACCTTCTTTTCTTTGTTACCATAATAATATTACTTGGTAATTGTCTACTATAGCTTATTGTAAGCCTTCTAGTGAAGCTTTCAAATCTCCTTCACCTTTGTAACCCTATTAAGGCTCTCACCATTTTCCATTAGCATTGACAACAAATCTAAAGGCATAGTAGGATTATCACCATAGACAACCTCAGATGGAGATTTTCTTATGGAGCTATGTGTGGACTCATTATAAGAAAACTTAACAATAAGTAAACACACATCCCATTCAAAAAGATTCTTGCCCACCATAGCTCCAAGTAGTGTACCTAGAGTACAATTAACCATTTAGATTTGCCTATCACTTTGTGGGAGACTAATTAAGCTAACCATCAATGTGGTTCCTAGTCTCTTTCATAAGGTCTTCCAAAAAAAATAAAAAATTAGAAACTTTATATCCCTATTAGAAACAATGCTTTAAGGAATGCCATAAAGTTTAATAATTTCTTGTGCAAATAAGTTAACAATATAAATAACATCATCTATCTTTTGGAATGGAATAAAATTTACCATCTTCTTAAATCTGTCCTCTACCACCATGGTCGTATCTATACCATTAGTTATTTAAGGTAATCTAAGAACAAAATCCATACTAACATTAGCACATGGTTCTAATGGTATGGGTAATGGTATATGAATTCCATGCACTTCCCTTCCACTCTTTGCCATCATAAAAACAACGCATCTTGCAATCACCTTATACATACTCATCATCATTCCCAACTAAAAGGAATGCTCCTTTAATAACTCATATGACCTTTTCTCTCGAAAATGTCCAGATAATCAACCTAAATGAGCCTCCCTCATAAACAATTCTCACATAGACCCAAAAGGTATACAAAACTTCCCTTTCTTAAAAGATACCCGTCACTTAAGTATAACCCTTTAATGTAACTCCAAAATTACACTTTACCACAATGGATCTCAATCATATTGCTCCTTTATTGAACTAAATCCAAGTAGCTTAGTTTGCAAAATAGTGACTAAGGCATATCTTCAAGATAATGCATTAGCAATGACATTAGCCTTTCCTTACTTACACTTAATCACATAAGTAAAGCTTTTAAGGAAATCTATCCAATTGGCCTATCACCTTGATAACTTTTATTGTCCCTTTAGATACTTTAGCAATTCATGATCTGTATAGATAATAAATTACTTTGAGAGCAAATGATGTTGTCATATTATTAGAACTCTAGTTAAGTTATAACTCCTTATCATACATATAATAGTTCGCGTTGCCCCATGAAGCATTTCACTAAAGTAAGTAATAGGTAATCTCTCTTGCATCAAAACAACTTTGATATCAACTCCAGATAATGTCACATTTAAGCTTAAATGTCTTTTTAAAATCTAGCATAATCAACAACGGTGTAGTACTAAGTCTCCCCTTAAATTCCTCAAAGCTCTTCCATGCCTTGTTAGTACATCTAAACTACACATTCTTTCTCAATTTCCTAGTGAAAGGAGCTATAAGATTACTAAAATTCTTGAAAAATCTCCTATAGAAAGATGCTAAACCATGGAAAACCCTAACTTTTGTTACAAACTATGAAACAGACCACTCAACAATGGCTTTGATTTTCTTGAGATCAACTTTCACTTCTCCCTTAAACACAAAAATCTCAAGAACACCACTTTTGACTAAAAAATTGTACACTTATTAAGGTTGCCACTTAACTTCTCACTTCTTAATACTAAGAATACTGAATGCAAATACTTCTAATGACTTTTTAAGTCCTCAATATACACCAAAACATCATTAAAATAAACTATTACAAACTTCCAATGAAGTCTTTCAGCATATGATTCATTAGCATTATGAATGTACTTATTGCATTTGTTAAACCAAATAGCATAACCATCCACTCATAAAGATCATGCTTCGTTTTGAAGGCTGTTTTCTACTCATATCTTGCTTTTATACATATATTATGATATCCACTTTTCAAGTCTATCTTTGAAAATATGTGAGCACCACACATCTTCTCTGGCATATTGTTGAATCATGAAATAGAATATATTTACTTGATAGTGATTTAATTTATAGATCTACAATCTATACACATCCTCCATGAATATCCTTCTTCAAAACAAAAAGTGTCGATACTACATAAAGACTCATGCTTTCTTAGACATATCCTCTATCAGTTAACTCATTTACCTACCTCTGTAACTCCGTAACTTTTTCTAGATTCGTACTATAAGTAAGACAATTAGGCAATATAGTTCCTAGAATCATGTCGATGTTATGTTCAATACTATGCATCAAAGGTAATCCATTAGGTAACTCTTTAGGAAAAATATTAGAAAACTCCTCAACAAATGCTTAATCTCCTCTTGAATATGATTTGAACAACCAACTCTAACAAACACCTCACTTGCAGCTTAAATAATGGTCCCCTAACTTTGACCATATTAGCTAACTCTCCTTTAGAAATAAACAACACTTTTTTTTGCTTCTAAGCCAATTGTGACTTTACTTCCCACACCTACTTCAAAGCCATAGCATACAAAACCACCTTCTAACCATCCTTCTAAATTACATATGTATTCCTTCAACCATTATGAATAACATGTTGATCACACAACAAGGGCCTTTTTAATAATATATGAGAAGCACCCATGTATATTACAACACACAATACTTCATCTTGATAAAAGCTCCTAATATTGAGTGGAACTCTAACTTATCAAATCACACGCAATGCTTCGATCTAATTCAACTAATTTAACTTATAAATCTTAGAATGACCAATAATGGAGCTTCAATTCATCCATTAAGGAAAAAGCCACCATGTTAGTACAGTTACTCCCATCAATGGTCAATGCATATAACTAGCCTTTCACTTTACAATCAATGTGGAAAAGGTTTTCTCTGTGGTAATCCTCAAGTGAAGGCACAATGCTTAATAACCTCTTGAGAGCAATGTTGAAATATTATCCCCCTCCAGCATACACATTCACAGTACCATCAACATAGGAAAATTCTAAGGCCTTCTCCAAATCATTTAATTCTTCTCCAAGATTTTGTGTTTACTAAAGACATATAATTTAGGTATATCTCCTCTTATTGTCATAACACTCTTATTTAGACATTAGAAAGTAATATGCCTATCACCTAAGCACTTAAAACACCTAATTTGGCTTTCCTTCGTTAAAGAACTACTCCTAAAGCCTAGCAATTATGCTTCCCTTAATTTAGAAGCTGTAGTAGCCTTGCCCTTTGGTTTATTCCTTTAATTAGTCCTTTTAACATTATTAGGTTATGATTGCTCATTAACCTTCACCACTAGTCCCTGCTTTGACCTCTTCACTTTTGATACAATAAGCTTGGACAGAACTAGCTATTTAGAAGTTGTAATTCATAAAACTTGTTACACCTCTAATGCTCTACCTTAACAATTGATTGGATTGCCTCCTCCAAAGTGTCAAATTTTTGCAACTCCACCAAAGAAGCAATTTCATACTTAAGCTTAGAAACAAATCTTGCAATGGTCTTATCCTTGGGTTCTAACACATCACTTTGAATCATTTACATCATAAGCTCCTTTACATAATCATGAACACTCATGTACCCTTGCCTCAATGTCTACAACTTCATATAGATCTCCTACAAATAGTAGTTAAGAGTAAATCGTCTATGCATGAGGTACTTCATTATCGTACAAGGTAATATTACCTTCCCATGTTCTCCTTCTATTAGCTATTGTTTTTTTTCACTATAACGTCACGTATCCTGTAAATTCAAATACAGCCAATCGAATCTTCATGGCATCATCATAATCATAAAACTTAAACAATTTCTCTACCTTATATTCCTAATCTAAATAGTCATTAGTCTTTCCTCCTCCAACAAAAGGCACAATCTTTAACTTCACAGTATCTAACCCCCTTAGCTGAATCTTTTCAGCCCTTTGACCATTGTTAAGTTCATCATTTCTCCATCCACGTACTCTCCTTAATCTCTAGAGTTCACATAATTTCCAAAACACTTATCTCAACTATTGGCCTATTGTGTTAAGGTAGATTAACTCCTTCATTCCCTTCAAAATCAACATGCTTTAGCACATTGACAAGCCTTCTCCATCTTTAGCACCGTTAATATTATCATTAACAACCTTACTAACATTACTAGCTAGCATACCGTTCATCATGATGTGAAACTATTCATGTTCTCCCTTTAGCGAAACCTTTGCTTTGATATTAAAAAGATGATGTGCCTAGGAAGAAGCTCACTAGTCCAATCAAACCTATAGAGTATTCCACCAATAAAGTATAGGGAAGTTGCCATTAGATCACACAACAATTGATATCTTTACAAATTTTTAGTTAAGTTTTTAATAGTAATTAAAGGATATGAACAACTCTTTCTTTGATATGACTCACTAAGAAAGATCGAACTACGCTTGATTTATTTTATATGACTCATAGGTAGATCAAATGGTATTGCTAACTATAGTCGAAGAAGACTAATAGGAATAAGGGTTTTTGAATAAGTAGAACTCAATCAAATAGGATATTTCATTAACTGGTTAAAAAGATTGTTTACCACATAAGATTACATTATATTTATAAGCACACTCGATGAATATCTAAGGATCTACGAATATAAATGAAATAGAAAGAAAGTAAACCAAGTAATCCAATATGTAAATTAAATAACTATCAAATATCTAGTTTCCTAAAATATCGATATCTATATCTTCACTTGGATCTTTGATATTTTCCATAACATATAACAAAAGCTATCTTCTATCATGCAAAAGCTCTTATTTGACTTGGTTTTGAAATAGAACAATGAATGGATTGTGAAGTAGAAATCCTCATTAAGTTAGAATCTAACAATTTAGAAACACATTCCTTCAGTTCAAAAGCACCTTCCTTTAATTTAGAAACATCTCCTTTTAACGTCCTCACCAGCATACTCCCTCCAAGGCTTAAATAATGAAGCATAAATTTATCCTTAAACACTTCTTCATCATGTAAAAAAGAAGCTACTAACAACCTTTTAACCATACTTAAACCTCACGATCTTGATCTTGTCATAGGTTTACTACATTCAAGCTTTTGATCTTTATTCCATCTAAGCTCTTGCTTCTTTCACAATTTCCATAATAGTTGCTTCATTTGAACCTCCTAGTCCACCAAAATGGCCACTGTAAGCAGGTATCCCATGACATTTAGCATCTAATAATCATAGCAACTTGACATCTATTATTAAGCTAAATTCAAATTAATCTATTTTCAAATGCACATAATATTACTAACTATACAGCCACAAGTGATAAACAATTGGAGGGTACCCCTCACTTATCTAAACTCTTCACTACTACCTTATCTATAAAATTATGTTCAAGAGCACGATAGCTAAAATTTGAAAAAATTCCCTAAGAAATTATAAATTATAATCTTATTTACAAAATCCTATGGTCCAACATTTCTTGATTTGGTTATTTTATAATAAATTATGATATTTTGATCATGGAGGAGTTTTAGATGCATTTATGGTTGGTTTCAATTATTTAAAACTTTATTGGCTTTAGTTTATCAACGCATTTAGCTTTGACTAAACTTTTCTTATTATAAGAATCCACTTAAATGGTCAATGGTCAAAAAAAAAAAATCAAAATGTGATTGGAAAAGAATTATGGTTAGATCAAAAAACGAAGTTAGAGTGATAAAGACTTGCATTATGATGAGATTAGTAAGCCACTCAAGTATTTTAGTCAACTAAACTATCACTGATTCAATTTTTTTCTCTTTTACCCAGTTCATTTGGCTAAAATATAAATTGGATTTTAAATGATTTACTAATTAAATCAAATTTAAAGTCACTATTAAGTTTTTAAATTGAACTTAAAATTTTTTGTTTCCTTTTTCTTGCAATTTTTGAAATTAATAGATTTTTTATTAATAGATTTAAGGATAGTAAAAAATCCATTTTATTAATATATTTTTTTATTAGAAAGTTAGTTTGAAATGATAGCTTATTATTGTTAATTTAGGGTATAAGAAAGATTAGGGTTTAGGTTGAGTTATGGATTAAAGACTTATTTTTGTTTTGGCCTAGTTTAGATTTTATTATCCTTAGGTTTTACAAAATTGAGATTATGATCTTATAAAAAAAAAATTGAGCTTGTAATTTAACTCAAAATCCATCATAGCATTAGAATAGTATTCTCTCTTCTTTGAGAGCAAGTGGACTTTTACTTGAGTGATTTGTGAGAAATGGCATAAAGTCCTATTTATCTCGTTTGTAATGAGTTTAAGATTTGACCTTACCTTATGTTCAATTTTAGATGTTGTCTACTTTTTCCATTAATTGTTTTCTTAGATGCCCAACAATCTTATTTTCCAGATGAAGAGTTGTTTGTATTTTAGCATAAGTATATGTGTATATATCTCAAATAAATTCTGGGTGTTTTAAGATATTTTCTTATATTCAATAGTTTCATTGTTTTATTGGACCCACAGAGGTGTCATATATGTCATGCGCATATATCTTCCTAAGGACACTACCAAGTAGCTAAACTTAATATCATGAAACAAGTAATAAGTGAGTTTTAGGCTATTAATGATGCCATGGTTTTGATAGGCTAATATTTGATAAGTGTTATAAAATACTTATTATTTATAACATTTATAATAGCTTTTTGTTTAAATCTCTTACATTTTGGATGGATATTTGATAAATGTTGAAAGAATCTTATTTCTAATATTTATTGAATATAATTTTGTGTGAATTTATCAAGAAAAAGACATTTAAGTGCTTAATATTTGAATTTAGGGTTTAAAGAGTGTAATTGAAGGATTTAAAGAAGGCTTAAGCAAAAACGAGGCAAAATTTGGTAAAATATAAAAAAGGGTAATTTTCATGTGTACACAACCTTCAGCATGGCCATGTAGATACTAGTGCTCGAGGGTAAAAATTGACCAGAATGCATTGTGAAATTGTGTCCTGGCCACTGCATAAGCTGTATAGAGAGTAGTGCTGAAGGAAGAAATCTGCCCAGAAAAGAAAATGAAGGAATTCCAAAGTGCACAACCCCGAGCACAGCTGTATAGGAGGCCATGCAAAACCTTGAATGCCAGAACTTCACTTTGTTCTAGAGTACACGACCCTAAGCACAGGTGTGCCCTAGGCCATGCATGTTACCCTATTTTTTAGATTATAAATACTCGCTTTATTTTGAAAATTAGGAATTTGGATTTATCATTACTTAAAGTCACTCTAAAAACCTTAGGAGAGCAAAGTTACAAATTTGAAGAGAAAAATCACTAGAGCATCATCGGAGATCACAAAACATCTACAAAGCTTTATTCTTTTCATCATGATTACTTATTATTTCTCTAGATTCTTCGTAATTACTGTACATTCCATAGAGAAGTAGATTTATATATCCTGTATCTTGTGAAACTCTAAACCATGTGATTAAATAGTTTATTGATTGATAAAAAGTTTATGCCTTTGTATCTATTCATATATTTTGATTGTTTTGTGATTAATTTATGTGCGCAAATTAATTGCATGTCCAATACTTGTTACATAGAGATAGGTCTTACCTAATAGAATAGATCTTCATGAATAGAAAGATTGCATGCTTTACTTAAAGGTAGGAAAATTTTGATTTTCTGCACAAAGATTAAATCTTTATTTGAGAATTATAAACTTAATGAAATCTTATATGGCAATATCAAGAGAGAGGTCTCCACTATTCCATGTAGGGTTATTAATTGATTAGCTCAAGGGAGTAATTAGTTTAGTTGAGAATTTCTGCAGTGCAAAGCATAAACAGTTTATTAATCAATACTTTATTATAAGAAAGCTAGGGTCTAGAGTGGATCAAGATGAAGGATATGTTTTTGTGATTGAATTCATCTATTAAAGTGATTATAATTAATATTAGGGTTGTTAGATTGGTTAATTAATAGTTTAATTTATTAATCTTACATTAAGATTTATGCTAGATAGTTGAAAAATGGTAATACTAGTACTTATTTTTAAGATCCTTGAAGACGACGCCCGTTGTGATCTATACTAAATTAAATAAGTATACTTGCCTAACTTGGTTTGATTTCTTTGGGTTTATAAATTTATAATTCAATACAATCGAAAGAGTGACCATCAAGTTTTTGGCACCGTTACCGAGGATATGGTAAAACAATATTAGGAAAAACCTTATTATTTGCTACTTTAGTCATTTGTTTTATTTATTTTTATTTCTTTCTACTCTCCCTATCTTTTAAATACTTTAACTCGTCACTATTGCTTCTATAGTACATGATAAGGACTCTCCCTTCTGACTTTCTTGATCTAGACCTTGAGATTAAGATAACACTTCGCAAGATTCATAAAAATATGGCTGCTGGATCTTTTAGCAAATTGGCAATTGAGGGAGAAACACCTATTATAAATGTCGTGATAGCAATAAAGGAAGAGGAATTATCTGAAGAAATCTTTAGATAGTGAGATAGGATTACTGAAGAATATTAAAGAAGAAACACAGGAAACAATGGTTGAGGATTCACCTAAGACCAATCTAGATTATGCAAGGCCCACCCTAGATGGAATAAGGTCGACCATTGTGAAGCCTCCCATTGGGGTTAACAATTTCAAAATTAAGGGTGTGATGATTCAACTTCTGCAGAAATACTATCAATTCAATGGACTACCAGATGAGAACCCCTATGCTCACATTTAAACGTTCTTAGAAATCTATGAGACCTTCAAGAATAATGGGGTGACGGATGAAGCAATACCTACTAGATTATTCCCTTTCTCACTAAGGGGGAAGGCTAAAAAAATGGCTTCAATTGTTGGGTCTTAGAGCTTTAACTACATGGGACGACACAGTGATGCAATTTCTAGATAATTACTTTCCCCTTAGCAAGAAGGTCAAGCTCTAAAATGACATTGCATCATTCATGCAATAAGATGATGAAACCTTGTATGATGCTTGGCAAAGATGGATAAAATTGTTAAGAAAGTGCCCACACCATCAGCTACCTACATGGATGTAAGTTTAAACCTTTTTTAATGGACTTAACTGACCACTCGTTAGTTGGTAGACATTATAGCTAATGGTACATTAAATTCCAAGACCTTTGAAGAAAGCTTGAAACTTTTAGCTAACATGGCTAAAAATAATTATCAGTGGGGCAATAATAGAGGCAAGCGAAAAATGGCGGGTAAGTATGAAGTAAATCTCATAACTACTTTAGTGGCAAAGATAGAGGGTCTCAGCCACCAAGTTTCCACCATTAAGAATTCCCAAGGGTGACAACCTCAGGTGAGAGATGCTAATGATAGTATGGACGTCAAAGAGCGGTATGAGCAAGTAGATTATCTTGGGAATCAGAATAGGTAGCAATATAACCTGTACAGTAACACCTATAATCCTAGCACGAGAAACCATCTCAACCTCTCTTATGGAAATCGGAATGCCTAAAGATCTAACTTCTCGCTACCAGGATTCAAAAAGCAACAAATGCCACCCTATCGACCTATGCTACATCCACCAATCTAACCACCTTAGTAGGAGAAGAAAACTAGCTTAGAAGATCTAATGAGTCAATTCATTCAAAGCTTTGAGGCAAGACATCAGAACCAAGAGGCTTTTATTCAAAACCTTAAGAAGCAAATTAGCTAATTGGCCAAGATGATGTTTGAAAGGCAATCGGGTCCCCTCTCTGGTAACACTGAGAATAATCTAAGGGAACAGGCGAAGGCCATATCCTTGAGGAATAGGAAGGAACTGTAAATTGAAAAAGAATCCGAGAAAAAGCTAGAAGGTGGTCAATCTTTTAAGAAGGAAAAGGCGTAACCTAAGAAGAATGAGCCTAAAAAGTAATTACCACCAGTTATCAAGAAGTATGTGCCAAAAATTCTATATCTAGTTCGCCTCAATTAAGACAAAGACAAAGAGCAGTTTGGTAAGTTCCTTGAACTTTTTAAACACCTACATATTAATATCCAATTTGTTAAGGCGCTTTTGCATATGCTAAACTATGCTAAGTTCTTGAAGGAACTCTTATCTAATAAGCGGAAGTTGAAGGATGTTTCTACAATAGAAGTCGGAGCAAACTACCCATCTATCATTCAAAACAAATTTCCTTTAAAGCTAAAAGATCCAAGTAGCTTCACAATTTCATCTTTAGTCGATGACATTTTAGTAGATAAAGCCCCAACCGATCTTGGGGCAAGTGTTTATCTCATGCTAAACTCTTTCTTCAAGAAATTAGGTTTAGCTGACCCAAAGCCTACTAGATTGAGTTTGCAGCTTGCTGACCTATCTGTGAAAATCCTTAAGGGGATCATTGAGGATGTCTTAGTAAAGGTTAGAAATTTCATATAACCTGTTGAATTTATAATTCTAGACATGGATGAGGACTGAGATATGCCTTTAATCTTTGGAAGATCATTCCTTACCACTGCAAGGGTAGTCATTGATGTGGAGGATAGTAAACTTACATTGAGAATAGGGGATGAAGAGTTAGTGATTAAAATGATTGTCGTCATGAAACACTCCATATACGTTAATGATTCATGTTATTCTGTTAATATTGTTGATTCCTCAATAGATGAGCATATTGAAGAGATCTTATGCAAGAATGAGTTAGAACTAAGCTTGACACAAGGAGAGTAGAAAGACATGGACAACCTTGAGGTTAAGGCATTCATTGAGTAGCTTAATGCAGCAGAAGAAGTTACACCTCACAGAGGGTTTGGAGAGCTGAATAAAGGCAGTGAGGCAAGGCTTAGAACTTCCATAGAATAGCCGCCAGTGTTGGAATTAAAACAACTACTAGATTATCTAGAGTATACCTTCCTGGTAGAAGACTCCAAACTGCCAGTTATCATAGCCTCATATTTGTCTCAAGAGCAAAAAGATCAATTACTTATGGTCTTAAGAGCACATAAGTGAGCCATCACTTAGAAGATTTCAAATATCAAGTGTATCAACCCCTCTTTCTATATATATATATATATATATGATATAATTAGAAGAAGGATTTAAGCTTATAGTGCAACCATAGTGAAGGTTAAATCCTAATATGAAAGAGGTGGTCAAGAAGGAAGTTGTCAAGATTCTGGATGCTGGACTAATATACCCCATAGCAGATGGTTCTTGGGTTAGTCCAACACAAGTGGTGCCAAAAAAAGGAGAGATGACTGTGGTCTCCAAGGAAAAGAGTGAACTCATATTAATGCACACCATCACTGGATAGTGAGTTTGTATAGATTACCATAAATTGAATTATGCCACTAGAAAAGACCATTTACCTTTTTCTCTTTGTAGATCAGATGCTAGAGAGGTTGGCTAGACATATGCACTATTGCTACTTAGATGGGATGTCCAAATACTTCTAAATGCCAATAGCCCTATAGGACTAGGAGAAGACTACTTTCACTTTTCCCTATGGCACATACGCTTATAGGAGAATGCCATTTAGGTTATGCAATGCACTGACTATATTTCAACGGTGTATGTTAGCTATATTTGATGATCTAGTGGAGAAAAATATGGAGGTCTTCATGGATGACTTTTTAGTCTTTGGTGATTCTTTTTTTTTACTGTCTAGAGAATCTAGAGAAGGTGCTTATTTTTTGTGAAGAGACAAATCTTATACTAAACTGGGAGAAATGCCACTTTATGTGCAAAGAAGGCATTGTACTTTGCCATAAAGCTTCTCATAGGGGCATTGAAGTTGATCGAGCAAAAGTTGGTGTGATTAACAAACTTCTCCCACCAAATTCAGATAAGGCTATAAGAAGTTTTCTAAGCCATGCTGGTTTTTATAGATGCTTTATAGAGGACTTCTCTAAGATAGCCCGACCACTGACTAGGCTATTGAAAAAAGATGTGTCTTTCAACTTCACTCTCGAATGCCAACATGCCTTTGATGTGCTCAAGGCAAGACTGACAAATGCTTCTATTATGATAACTCTTAATTGGAACTCGCCCTTTGAACTTATATGTGACGCAAGTGATTATACAATTGGGGTTGTTTTGGGACAAAGATGGGACAAACACTTCCAACCTATCTACTATGCTAACAAGAATCTTAATCATGCTCAAGTGAATTACACTACCACAGAAAAGTAGATGCTGGTTGTGGTGTTTACATTTGATAAATTTAGGTCGTATTTAATTTTATCTAAGGTTGTTATCTACACTAATCACTCTACCATGAGAACCCCTATTTGGAGGAGCTTAAAGAGGAGGATATCAATGACTCCTTCCCTGAAGAAAAATTATATGCAGTTTGTTAGCTCATGAATACGAAAACTCCATGGTTTACAGATTTTGCAAACTATCTAGCAGCAAGAGTTCTTCCCAATGACCTTAATTATCATGCAAGGAGGAAGTTCTTTTCCGAACTTAAATACTACTATTGGGAGGACTCCTTTCTTTTTCGGGTTTGTAGAGATCAAGTAATAAGGAGATGTGTCTCACATGAAGAGGGATGGAAAATTCTCAATGATTGTCACTCCAGCCCTATTAGTGGTCATTACTCAGCTAATAAGACTATACACAAAGTTTTGGAGGCTGGTTTCTATTGGCCTACAATATTTAAGGATGCTCATCATGAAGAGATGAGATGCCTTAGAACTTTATTTTAAAATGTGAGGTCTTTGACTGATGGGGCATTGAATTCATAGGACCATTCCCTACTTCTTTCGGGAACAAGTACATTTTAGTAGCAGTGGACTATGTGTCTAAATGGGTTGAGGCGCAAACTTTGCTTACAAATGATGCTCAAGTATTTATAAAGTTCCTTAAGAAACTATTCTCTCATTTCAAAACCCCTAGAGCCATTATAAGCGATAGGGGATCACACTTTTACAATAAACAAATGGAGAAGGTGTTAAGGAAATATGGAGTGACACATTGAATCGCTACACCTTACCACTCTTAGACAAGCAGACAGGTCGAAGTCTCCAATAGTGAGTTGAAAAGAATTCTAGAAAAAACGATACAACATAATATAAGAGATTGGGCAAAAAAAGCTTGATGATGCCTTGTGAGCATATAGAACAACCTACAAAACCCATTTAAGGACTACTCCCTATAGGTTAGTTTATGGGAAGTCATGCCACCTTCTAATGGAGATTGAACACAAGGCATACTGGGCAATCAAAATGGAAAATTTTGACTTAAAAGTTGCTAGATTGAAGAGGAGACTACAATTTAACAAACTTGATGAGTGAAGAAGGCAAGCATATGAGAATATGAAGATGTACAAGGAGAGGATGAAGGACTACCATGATAGGCACATCTGTCATCCAATGGAGTTCAAGGAAAGGGACCAAGTGCTTTTGTTTAATTCCTGGTTGAAACTTTTTCCCAGAAAGTTGAAATCAAGATGGTCTGGTCCTTTTGTAGTCAAGAAAGTCTTCCTACATGGTGCAATAGAGCTTGAATACCTAGAGCATGATGATTTCAAGGTGAATGGCCATAGACTGAAATTGTACGTAGGAGATGAAATAGGACATGAATATCAAGAGGAGTCTAGACTCCAATTACCAGATATTTAGCTAAACAAAGTGAAGGATGTCAAGCCATCGACATTAAAAAAGTGCGCTTCTTAGGAGGTAACCGTTGACTAATTTAGGTATGTTAAGTTCTTTTTGTTTCATTTTTATTTCACTATCCTAAGTCTTTCCTATTAAAAAAATTCCAGATTTGTGGGGGAGGAAGTGAGCTTACTTGAAGGGAATAAGAGTTAATCCTTAAGTGTGGGGAAGCATTAATAACAAGTAAGAAAATTCAAGCTTTAACTTCTAAAGTGTACCGGGTAAGTCATTTTTATGCTCTTTTACTTATGTCAAGGTACACAATGAATAATCACATGGATCAAATAGCTTGGAGAGTTTTACTTGAATTCTATACAATTTTTAAACACAAGCATAACTTTGAGCACAAGTAGCGCTTAAGGCAGTGCACACATAAAGAGAAGCCTCTAGGTACTTTTTGGAACCTTGCACGACCCAAACATGATCATGTAGGAGCTAGGGCACTTGGTGCCTCAATAGAAAAAGCTCTCAAATAGCTTTTTAGAACCCTGCATAGCCCTGAGCACGGCCGTGCAGAAGGTATGACACTCTAGTGCCCCATAAGAATAGCTTCAAATAGCTTTTTGGAACTCTACATGGTCCCAAGCATGCCCATGCACAAGCTCGTGCAGAGTTTCCATATATAAATATATATATATATATATATATATATATTCATGCCTTCAGTTCCTCACTCACTCTCACTATTATTTTACTCCAACTGAATATATTTATCCTATCCCTCCTCTCCACAAAATTACATTCTTGCACTATATACGCTTCTTCCTCCATTTCAATTTCATCAACTAGACTCTAGATTACAAATCCATGTAAGTTTTTCTTTTCTTTCTATTATATGTGATTTGCATACATGATTTTATTTTATATTTTTTTGTTGGGTTCTTGCCATATTTAAATAGCTTTTCTTTTGCCTATTTGTGATTTTAGACAAGCTCAATCTATATACACATCGAATTTCATCTGAAATTATGGTTCATGAACATTTTGTGAGAGTTCATAACTTTTGGGGCTTTTATCAATTTTGTGCAATCAATTGTTTTTTAAATCATTTGATACAAGTAGCAACCATATTTTTGACTTGTAGTGCTTACTTTGAAAATATAGGGTTCCTATGTATACAAAATTGGGGTTTTTGAAAATTTAAGTATTAAGGTAGAAATTCGTAGAGCTTTAATGTTGGTTTTAGTTCAACCATTTATTTTAAACTCATACACAACCTTGCACATGACCAATTTCCTATGCTTGTGTTGATTTGAATTTTTATCTATTCTTACTTCTGCCCCATCTTTTGCATGGTTGTGCAGAAGGTTGTGTTGACTTGCATGCTTTATCCTATGATTTTATCCTTAAGAATTGATGTTTGCTTATTTCTACTTTGATTATACATGTCTTTTATAGACATTGAGTATCGGTATAAGTTGTTCTACATATCTATTAAGTTATGAAAGTTAAGCTTTGATTTTTGTTATCATGAACTCTTATATATATTTTTTATGCAAATGAGGACAAAAAAGGTAGCTAATAAGAAGACGAAGCAGCAAGCTTCCACATCTCAATAGTAGCAAGAAACAACCTCCCGCTCTTACAAGTGATTAAGAACTCCTCCATAGCAAGAGGTATTGGAAGATGTACCTATCAAATACTCCAATGAAGAGTGGAGTAAGGATAGACAAAAAAGATTAGAGGAACTGGCCTTTGGGAATAATGAATATCTTGATTGGAAAATCCTCAAGGCATATAGGATTGAGGAAAGAATTCGTGAGATAATAAGTGTTGGGCCTTGGTCTACTTTCTTTGAGATAAAAGAACCAACTTATAAGGAGATCACTCTTAAGTTTCTCTCTACATTGTAGCTTGATCGTCATTGTCTCAACTTTTAAGTATATTGATAGAAACACACTATCCCCTCATATCGGTTTAGGAGATACTTAGGCTTATATTTTGTATCAGAATCTAATATAGTGGAATTTCAACAATTGCCAACTACTTAGCCAGTAGATATGTCCGCCCAAAAATATTGGGAAAAACTATGTGAGGTGGAAATCCGTTATAATCCTTCCAAGTCCAAGGCATCATCCATAAAAAATGTTGATATGAAGGTTGTTCATCACCTTTTGGCACACATTATAGGAGGAAAAAAAAGAAGCTATGGGGTGGTAAACAATTTTGAAATATTTTATCTTTATAGCATGACTAATAAATTTCATATTAGTGTAGGCTTAGAAGTTGCTAAGTTTCTATATTGGTAGGCTACTAATCCTCAAGCCAAGGGGATATACTATGGGGGCTATATTGCAAATTTTTTAAAAGGTTATGATATTTTTTAAGCCCCTAATCTAGAGGAACTAGGCATCCCTGCCACAAAATTTTCTAATGGCCCATTCCATCTTTAGGGGATGGTTAAGTTAATTGATCTCCCTACTTCGTCAAGGTATTATACTCTCCCTAAAGGAGTTTCTATTCCTGGTGTTGCATCTACTTCCTAGGACCCACCTCTTGACAGCAAAATACAAAGCTTGAAAAGAAAATTTCAGGAAGAGAGAGAATTGAATAAAAAGAAAGAAAGAAAATAAGTGCTTTAGAAGTGTGGTCTGGGCATTTTCGGGGAAACTAGCTATATGTTTCTCTCCACTACCAATTGATCTACCCATGTATGAATCTTCTCCCAAATCTAGTTCACCTGATAACACTGCTCTCGGAACATCTGAGAAAGGTGGAAAGGATCTAGTTATTGTTGAGTCCTCTAGTTCTGAAGAAGAGGAAAATGAGGGAGATGATATAGAAGAGGTGGATGAGGATGATGATGATCAGGGGGATGATGCTGCTGCCATAGAAGTGGAAAACAGCAGCGAGGAGGACGATTAAGGGCTAAATTATTTGCTAGATCTATATCTTCTTACTTATTTTTTTTTTTTAAATACTAGTTGCTCTATTTTCTGTATATGATTTGTAACTAATTGAGCTCCCTTATGGAAAGACTCTTCACCTAGATTTGCTAAATGTTTCATTCTTTAGATTAGGATATGCTAACCTTTTTTTTTCTTTTACTTTGGTGTTTTCGTTTTTTTTTTTTTAAGGTTGATGTTGCACCACTTTTGCTTTGTTGGATTCACAACTCACCAATAATGAAAACTGGGGAAGTCCTTAGTGTCTTTTTTCTTTTATCTCTTTTATTTTTCTCTATGTGTGCTTACTTTGGGAAGACATTGGGGACAATGTCTTAAACAAGTGTGGGGAAGGGATATAAAGACAGAAGAAATTAGGTTCTGAATTGTTTATGCATCTTATGCACTTGTTGATCAAACTTTTCCCCATTTACAAGTTTACAATTGATTTTTAATTTTGATTTTAAATTAGTGAAAAGTGAGAACCTTGAAATTGTACTCATAAAAATGTAAGAGTAGCATTGTTATGGAGAAACCAATGAACTAAGCTCAAGAGATGTCAAGTCATGAAGATCAAGGAGGCAAGGATGAAAGTCAAGAGATTTTGAGTCCGATTAGCATTCTTCAAGGACCTATAACAAGATCTCAAGTTAAGAAAATACAACAAGCTTCGATTATTCATCTACAATGCTTGGTGATGATGGCTAGTGAAGAACTTCAAGGATATCAAAGCTTTAGGACAATTGCAACTCAAGTTCAATACAACTTAGTGCAAGTCAAAGTAGAGTTCCCAAACATTAAGAGTGCAAGTCTAAAAGATGTGGCTAGCCTGCATAGGTACCACATCACACATAATCTCGTCTTTGTAGCTCCCTATAGAGTAGGCTATAAGTACCTGCTTGATCACCTTAACCTCCTCACAATTACTTAACCACTGCAATCGATATGGTATAGGATGCTTCACTACTTTCAACTACATCTTTTCTACTAGCAAAGTGCTAGCAACATTAGTGCAATTACCACTATCGATTATCAAGCTACATACTCTACCCTGCACATGACACCGTGTATGAAAAATATGTTCACGCTGGATCCCCTCACCATCCTCCTAGGGTTGTACAGCACTTTCTTTGTAACATACAACTCACCACTCATGGGTCCCTTTAAGTCAACATCCTCATACTCTTGTAATGGTGACTCCTCCTCCTCCTCAGAGCTCACACTCTCTACATCCCTACTATCTCTCGTCTTAGAAGGGGGTTTAGTGTCAATCTTTCCCTTAGGTGCAGCAACTGTATTCTTAGCCTTCACGTGCTCCTTAGGCTTTGAATCAGTGGAATTTCTCTTCCACGTGGACTTCCATAGAGTTTTGGAAGTCGAACCAATCCTCTACTCACTCTTGTATTTTAGTTGCCGCTCTACTTTAATATGCAGTAACTCTTCCATATCTAAGTAATGGTGAAGATCTACTACATCAGCTATCTCCCGATTCAATCCGTTGATGAATCTAGCTATGGTGGCCTCATCATCCTCCTCAATTCTCGCCCTAATCATGGCTACCTCCAACTCTTTGTAATAATTCTCTACACTATTATTCCCTTGAGTCAACCCTTAGACTTTCCTAAGTAATTCCCTATGATAGTGACTAGGAATAAAACGCTTCTGCATGATCGTTTTCATCTCCTCCCAAGTGCTAACAGGTCGCTCTCTATACCTGCTCCTATTACGCACAAACTAATCCCACCATACACTAGCATAATCTGAAAACTCTACTGTAGCTAATTTTATCTTTTTCTCTTTAGTGTAGTTGTGACATTCAAACATAAGATCCATCTTCCTCTCCCATTCTAAATATAATTCTGAATCATTCTTTCCCTGAAAAGTTGGGATTTTCAACTTAATGCTCCCTAAATTACTATCACGCCCCTTCATACTTCCCCTATCCCTCACGTGTTGGTAATCTCCAAAATCAGATTCCTCCGCTTCATCTATCCTAACTCCTCCCCTATTCTGTCTGCCTACTCTTCGCTTGATAGTAGTACTGCTAGACAGTTCCCTACTCCTTTCCATCCTATCCATCCTGTCATAGATCTGCTCTAGTTCACTTGTTAGGATCGTCTTCTTCTCCCCCATCAATTCCTCAAACATCACCCGACTTTCTCCTCCATTAGTGTTCTGTCCCGACATAATTCTAATAATTTGCAGCAAGTTATGATCACAATCATAAGAAATATATAAGTATGTTCCTCACACTCACTCGTGTATTGCTCACAATTGATATGCTCACAATTCCACTCGTGTATATCTCTCACAAAATATGATCTCACAACCTACTTTTTGTAATTCTTTTGTTAGGAACTCAATTTGGAACTCCTAAACCCAAATTACTAAGTCAACATTAATGATTACTATCGATTTTTAATCACGGTGACAATTTGGAAATTAGAAGCAAATTTCAATAGCTACGACATATAAGAGAACTCGAAAACAAGACAATTAATTCTTTTGCATGCAATCTCAAGAGGATATAATTTGCACCGAAACACAATGAATGATTATGGAATTTAATTTTCGAATGCACAATTTAGAAATCACAAAGCATCTATCACGGTTGGAATTGGAAACAATTGATATGGAAAGTAAATTGACTCGACCAATTATGTAATTGACAATTCAAGAAGCTATCTTGTGATTTCAGCTATTGTAATTCTTTCAAGGCCGAATTCCTTTTTTTTTTTCTTTTTTGAATTTCAGTTCTTGATTCCTTCTTTTGCAACTGAATTTGATTTTTTTTTTTCTTTTGTAGATAAGCTATGAATTAAACACAATTGATTATTCAAGAAAACCTAAATACCATCGACCTTAATGGATTGTAATGACCAAACAAGTATGAAATTTATATATATATATGACTTCTATCTATGAATATGGAAAAGACAACAGACGAATATGGAAAAGAACAACATAATTTTTTTTATACGAATTTTTTTTTTTTCAGATTCGAATATGGAAAAGAACAACAGACGAGTATGGAAAAAAACAACAGACGAGTATGGAAAAGAACAACAGACGAGTATGGAAAAGAACAACAGACGAATATGGAAAAGAACAATAGACAAATTAAAGAAAGGGATAGAATTTACTTGATTCAAGAAGCCGAAGCTTTGATACCAAATGATGCGTGTAACCCTAGATATGTTAAACCTAGAACCCTAACGATGCTTGTTGGTTTCAATTACCCTAAGGATCGTCTTGAATAAGCGATGCATAACTAGACCCCAATCAAACCCGTTGACTGTAACCTAAGTTGTCAAAAGTTATTCCTAGTAATTCAATTAAGAATCCTATGGAAAAGTTATTTTGCAAAAGAACAAAAAGAGGTATTTCGTATCTCATGAAAAAAATGTGTTTTCATATATCAAAGTTGTCTCTTAGCCGGCCGCTAGCACGGTATATATAGCACACAAAAACAATATGGAAAAAACCTAACACAATATGGAAATCCTAAGTTACCTATTCTATCCTTATTCTTGTGTCACCAAGTAGGCAACTAAATAACATGGAAAACAAACCAACAAATAATAACAAAACCGAATGTATCCTCTAATGTATTGTCCACACAAATATATAATATTCCTAAAATATTTCATCCTTCCATGGTCACGAGAATTAAGTTAACACATGTATGTTTTCCTTCTGTGTAGCTTGATTCCCGAGCCTACAAGTCTATGACTAGTCTTTGTAGAGCTTCGTTCATCCTTTTAGCTCTAGCTCGAGTCATCGGGCCTCTAATACCATGTAATGGATCATGAGATTTTGGCTCCATTTGTGATGCTGGTTGATCCTCATCATTGAAAGCGGCCAATGTTCAAGCTTGAAGGCCACTGGTGTGGAGGTGAAGGTTTTCGGCATAGAGATGAAGGTCGCCAGCCTTTGGCCAACATTGAAATCAAAGCTAGCTGGTGTTGAATCAAAGCCGCCAGCCTATAATTAATGTGGAACCAACTTTCTTTTAATTGTGTTTCGTAACTTGTGTTTTCACTAGGGTTTCTGTGGAAGGCCGTATAAATACCCTTTTGTCGCATTTTGGAGGACAAGTCTTGTTTGTTTTGAAATCACAAAAGCCATTGCTTATTCCTTGTGTTCTTGTGTAAATTACATACTTTAGGAACATTCAAGAGAGATTGATTGCCTTTCTTATGGAGTGTCTTGCGATTAGAGCAAGCCTTTGTTCTAATTTCTTGATCAATAACTAAGAGAAACCCAATTTTAGTCTATCTTAGGGATTGAACTAAATTGACTATCAGGGTTTTCGCATTACTACTATGAGGGTTCATAATAATCAAAAGGGTTCTCAAGCGTATTCACGGTTGATATTTTTTGTTCATCAAAATTTTGTCTTGTTTGAGTCATATCATTGATTGATCCATTGTTGGTAGTCTGTAATTCTAATTTGTTCTTAAAAAGTCAAAAAAAAAAAAAAGAGGATAGAAGAAATTAGTGACAAAAAAAAAAAGAGAAGAGAAGAAATTCGTGAAAAAAAATAAAGAGAAGAAGAAGAAGAATTCATCATTTTTGTTTGTTTGTGAACGTTTTGGGATCCATTCTTGAAACTCCATTCATACCCGTCAGATTAATCTCTTTGAATTGATCTAAATGTGTGATTCACTTAAGAACATATAGGAATCGGCTTGAGTGGTGTGAGATAGAACCTGTGAGTGTAAATTTGTTTGAGTGACACACGAGTGACCATCCCCATCTTGTGAGTGTAAACACGAAAGGGAGCATTTATGAGGATTTTTTATTTTATTTTATTTCTAATGTTGTTTCTTTGCAGCAATGTCGAATAATAGTGAAAGTAACAATGTAGGTAATGTTGATGAGGCTAGGTATCGTGAGGCTCAAGGGTCACATTTTAGAAAAATGAGTGTAGCTTTGATGGCTATTAATGAGAAGTTGGAACGTATGGACTTAAGTTTAAAGGAAGTTGAGAGAGGGACTTCAAGTCGTAGTGAAGGAAATAGAGTGGGTAGGAACTGTGTGTCTCCAGTTGTTGATGTTAGGGATGTGGATGATGGTTATGTAGAGGAAGACGATGAGGTTAGTGTTGTTTTTTGTGTAACTAAAGGTGGAAGAGGAGGTCGAGGTGTAGGTAGAGGAAGAGGAAAAGTATAGGAGAATCCATACCTTAGTAGGATCTGAGATAACGATGATTATGTAGATAGGAGTCTGGGTAATATTAAGTTGAAAATTCCTCAATTTTAGGGTAAATACGACCTAAAGGCTTATTTACAGTGGGAAAAGAGAGTTGAGCTTATATTTGATTGTCATCAATTCAGTGAAGAGAAGAAGGTGAAATTGGTAGTTACACAATTTTAGGATTATGCTATAGCTTGGTGGGATCAATTGGTGATGAGTAGGAGAAGAAACTTGGAGCATCCTATTGATAATTGGTATGATCTCAAGTCTACCATGAGGAAGCAATTTGTTCCTAGACATTATCATTGAGAATTGATGCAGAGGCTTTAAGTTCTTAAGTAGGGTAGTAGGAGTGTAGAAGACTACTACAAGGAGATGGAGATGATCATGACTAGGGTTGATAAGCAGGAGGATTTAGAGGCCACTATGGCACGTTTTTTGAATGGGTTGAATAAGGAGATAGTAGATAAGGTGGAGCTATATCAATATGTAAAGTTAGAAGACATGGTGCAATCTGCCATCAAGATAGAGAAGCAACTCCAAGGAAGAGGGTTAACTAGGGTATGTTTCCAAACCTTACTCCAATACTAATTCTTCTTGGAAGGGGTATGGAAAAATTGATTTTAAGAGTAGAAGTAAAACTGTCTTTGATATTACAAAAGGGAAGACAAGTGTGGTCTCAACTAAGAAGCCCAAAATTGAAGAACGAAAGGGGAGGAATAGAGATATTAAATGTTAGAAGTGTTAGGGGGTAGGACACGTTAGCAAGGATCACCCTAATAGGAGAACTATGGTGATGAGGAATGGTGAAGTAGTTACTGACAAGGAGGGTAATAATGGGAGTGATAATGATGACATGCCTGAATTGGAGAGTTGTAGTGAAGGGAGCATAGAGGAGCCGGTTAAAGGAGATGTACTAGTAGCTAAGCATGCTCTTAACACCTAATTGAAAGAAGATTGCTATGAGGAGCAGCGAGAAAATCCGTTTCATACTAGATGCCATGTTCAGGGTAAGATGTGTAGTATGATTGTTAATAATGAAAGTTGTACTAATGTGGTAAGTACACTATTGGTTAACAAGTTAAGGTTATCTACTAAAACACACCCTAGACAATATAAACTTCAATGACTTAATGATTGTAGCAAGGAGATGTAATAGTAGCTAAGCATGCTCTTAACACCTAGTTGAAAGAAGATTGCTATGAGGAGCAGTGAGAAAATCCGTTTCATATGAGATGCCATGTTCAGGGTAAGATGTGTAGTATGATTGTTGATAGTGAAAGTTGTACTAATGTGGTAAGTACACCATTGGTTAACAAGTTAGGGTCATCTACTAAAACACACGCTAGACTATATAAACTTCAGTGACTTAATGATTGTGGCGAGGTTAAGGTAAATAGGCAAGCTCTTGTTTCTTTTACCATTGGCAAGTATAATGATGAAGTGCTTTACGATGTCATCCCTATGCATGTTGGTAATATACTACTTGGTAGGCCTTTACGATGTCATCCCTATGCATGTTGGTAATATACTACTTGGTAGGCCATGGCAATTTGATAGGAAGACAAAACATGATGGGTACCTCAATAGTTATTCATTTACCAAAGATAGGCGAAAGACAACTTTGACACCATTTTTCTCAAAGGAAGTATATGAGGAACAATGCAAAATGGAAAGGTTAAGAGTTGAGGCCAAAGGAAAAGAAAAAGAGGGTAAAAAGAGTGCTTTAGAGAGTGAAAAGAAAATGAGTGAGATAAAAAAGAGTGGGAAGAGTGAGAAAATTGAGAAGAAGGAGGGAAAAGAAAAAGGAGAGCAACATCGGCCTGGAGAGAAAACAATGAGGAATGTGAGCTTGATAGCTATGTTAAGTGAGGTTAGGCAAGCTTTGAATTCCAATAGGCCTATATTTGTACTTTTGTACAAAGGGGCTTGTTTGGAAACCAACGATCTTAAACTATCTGTGCCTAGTGTGTTATCTAATTTGTTGCAGGAATTTGAAGACTTGTTTCTAGAAGAGATGCCTAGTGGATTACCACCCATTAGAAGCATAGAGCACCGAATAGACTTCATTCCTAGAGCTGCTATACCCAATAGACCAACATATCGAATGAACCCAAGTGACGCAAAGGAGATCCAGAAACAGGTGGATGAGTTGCTAGCTAAGGGGTGTGTGAGGGAAAGTCTCAATCTTTATTCTATTCCTGTGATACTTATGCTAAAGAAGGATGGGACTTGGAGAATGCGTGTAGACTGCAGAGCTATTAACAAAATCACTGTAAAGTATCGTCACCTTATTCCTAGGTTAGATGATATATTAGATGAATTATATGGTTCTTGCTTGTTTATTAAGATTGATTTGAAATCTAGTTACTATCAAATTTGCATGAAAGTTGGAGATGAATGGAAAACTACATTTAAGCCTAAATATAGATCGTATGAGTGGCTTGTCATGTCGTTTGGTCTTACTAATGCACCTAGTACTTTTATGTGTTTGATGAATCATGTGTTAAAGGAGTACTTAGGTAAATTTATAGTGGTTTATTTTGATGATATTCTAATCTACTCTAAGTGTTTGGATGATCATATTTTACATGTGCAATTGGTACTAGAAAAACTTAGAGAGAAAAAGTTGTATGCTAATCTTAAGAAGTGTAGTTTTTGCATAGATAAGGTTAATTTTTTAGGTTTATAGTATCTAGTCAAGGAGTTGAGGTTGATAAGGAAAAGGTTAGAGCCATTAAGGAGTAGCCTAGACCAAAGAATGCAAGTGAGGTAAGGAGTTTTCATGGTCTTGCTGGATTCTATAGGAGATTCATTAGGGATTTCAGCACCATAGCTACACCTATGAATGAATTAGTTAAAAAAAAATGTTAGGGGTGATACACAAGAACATGCTTTCAATAACTTGAGGATAAATTGTTTAATGCACCATTACTTACTTTGCCTAACTTTGCTAAAATGTTTGAAATTGAATGTAATGTTAGTGGCATAGGAATTAGAGCTGTTTTGATGTAGGATCAAAAGCCACTAATGTATTTTAGTGAGAAGTTGAGTGGGGCAACTTTGAAGTATCCAACATATGATAAGGAACTATATGCCTTAATGTGAGCTTTGCAGACATGGCCGCATTATCTTTAACCCAAGGAGTTTGTGGTGCACACTGACCATGAGAGTTTAAAGCATTTAAAGGGTCAAGATAAGCTGAATAAAAGGCATGCCAAGTGGGTAGAATTCGTTGAGACATCTCTATATGTGATCAAGTATAAGCAAGGTAAAGAAAATGTAGTTGCTGATGCATTTTCAAGAAGGTACGCTTTACTTAACTCACTTAGTACTTCATTGATAGGCTTTGAGTTTGTGAAAGAGTTACATCTAAATGATGCTGATTTTTGTGAAATTTATACTGCTTGTGCTAATGGGGCTAGATTAGATGATTTCTATGTGTCTAGTGGATTTCTATTTAAGAGGAATAGATTGTGCATTCCTAAGAGTTCTATGAGGGAATTGTCAGTTAAGGAGGCACATGGAGGAGGCTTAATGGGGCATTTGGGGGTGAGTAAGACTAATGATATGCTGATTGAACATTTCTATTGCCCTGGAATGAGACATGATGTGCATAAAGTGTGTGAACATTACATTACATGTAGAGAGGCTAAGTCTAGATTGAAGTTACATGGGTTATATACACCATTACCTATTCCTAATGAACCTTGGACTGATTTGTCTATGGACTTTGTGCTTAGATTGCCTTAAACTAGGAAAGGTAGTGATAGTATTTTTGTTGTGGTTGATCGATTTAGTAAAATGACTCATTTTATTCCTTGTCATAAAACTGATGATGCTAAGCTAATTATTGATTTGTTCTTCAAAGAGGTCATGCATTTACTCTGTATACCTAAGAGCATTGTTAGTGCTAGGAATGTTAAATTTCTGAGTCACTTTTGGAGAGTGTTGTGGGGTAAGTTGGGAACAAAATTGTTGTTTTCAACTACCTGTTACTCACAAACAAATAGACAAATTGAGGTGGTTAATAGAACTTTGATCACTTTGTTGAGGGTAATCATTAAGAAAAACATTAGGATGTGGGAGGATTGTTTACCATTCGTGAAGTTTGCTTATAATAGGGCTATTCATAGCACTACTCACTGTTCTCCATTTGAAATTATTTATGGTTTT
This sequence comes from Laguncularia racemosa, assembly GCA_037954665.1. Classification (NCBI taxonomy): domain Eukaryota; kingdom Viridiplantae; phylum Streptophyta; class Magnoliopsida; order Myrtales; family Combretaceae; genus Laguncularia; species Laguncularia racemosa. The sequence goes on along the minus strand of JBBMOL010000007.1, from coordinate 897,878 downwards.
AATCCACTTACTCCTATTGACTTATTGTCATTACCACCTAGCAACTTTGTGAGTGTTGATGCTAATTCCAAAGCAGATTTTGTGAGGAAAATACACAAGTAGGTGAAGGAGCGGACTGAGAGATAGAATGCTAAGGTAGCTTCTCGTGTGAGCAAGGAAAGAAAGCCTATGGTGTTTCAACCAGGAGAATGGGTGTGGGTGCATTTTTGCAAAGAGAGATTTCCCCCTCAAAGGAAATCTAAGCTAAACCCAAGAGGAGACGCTACATTTTAGATCCTTGAGAAGATCAATGACAATGCATACAAGGTGGACTTACTAGATGAGTATAACATTAGTGCTACATTCAATGTTGCTAATCTGAGTCCTTTTGATGTAGGTGATGAGAGGGGGAATGTTAGGAAGAAGGCAGTGGACCAAGCTTAGGAAATTTCAACTCACGAAGATCAAGGAGGCAATGATGCAAGTCAAGAGATTTCAAGTTCGATTAACATGCCTCAAGGACCTATAACTAGATCTCAAGCTAAGAAGATGCAACAAGGTTTGACTATTTATCTACAAGGCTTGGTAAGGATGGCTAGCAAAGAGCTTCAAGGATATCAAATCTTTAGGACAATTGCAACTTAAGTCCAATACAACTTATTGAATTAATATTTTCTAGTTTATGAAGATTTTTGAGATTTTCTCTAGGTAACTAAAACTTTCCTAGAATGGTAGAAATTGATGACTATATAAGGAGTATGAATTTCTAATAGGAAGAAAATTGTAGATTGATAGTAGCCTAGTGAAAGAGTTTTAATATTGTTGTTTATTTGATGCCTTTCTTTAAGCACTCTTTTTTTATTGTCGCTTTTAGATTCAATATGTTGCTAGCTTAAACTTTCTTTTGCACCTGGGTATAATGAATCCTAGAATGAATATGTAAATTTTTTTATTTATTATTCAATAAATTATTTGTTATTCTTGTGATCTAATTATGTGTTCTTCATTATTTTCAATTTAGTATTGTTAGCGTATTAATTGAGGTTTGATTTCTTATATAGAAATTGAGCGATCCTATATTAGAATAGATCTAACATAATTGAAAAGAGTTGCACGTAATCCTAAAGATAGGATGACGTAAATCTTCTGAATTATGATCAAACCTAATAGTGGAGTTCATAGATCGAATTTAATTAGGAAGAGATTCCAATTAATCAACATAAAACTAAGAAATAGTGGACTCAAGAGAGCTATTAGTTTAATTTAGGAATTCCCACGGTCCAAAAATACAATAATGAAATTGAATAATAATTAGTTAATTACATTAGTAGTTCTAGGGGTATTTAATATTCAGGTATACTTTTAATGATTATTGTTCTCTTTTAAATACTCGTTGTTTGATTTAACTCATTCCACTCAATTTTCATATTAGATAATAAGAAAAAAAAAGTAATTATTAGTAATCGTAATCCCTATGGGATTAACACTAAATATGAATATCCACAATACCATAGAATCGATAGATGTACTTGCCTATAGGTCTAAAGTAGTAGGATAGACCAATACTAGTATTATATGTAGTGATTTATTTGCAATAGAATCAATTTTACTAACATACTCGTTGGTAATCTCCTTGTTTATCCCAAAAATCATGAGAAGCGACATTAATATATGAAAAGCTATAGAACCTATTAACTAATGAGTATATTAACACCAGTTACCTAGATATCGATATAACCCCCTTAACATTCACATATTGCAAATTATAAAATTTAGGAGGTAATTTGCAATGTTTGAAAATTTATGGAGTATATGTACATACAAGTTGAAGTTTAGGGGGTCTTTCGCATTAAAAAAAAAATAGAATAAAGTGTTGTAAAGCTAATCAATTGTGGATTACTTTTCAAAAAGCATTTGATTAGTTAGAATCATAAATTCAACTCATTTACTGAAAAAATAGAATGATCGACCCACATAAGGCATTAGTTACATGAAAAAAGTGAATGGTATAATCCTACAAATTAAAATAATATATAAATTTCTAAGGTCCAATCAAATGCACCTAGACTTGAAGCAAGATTGGGTGATTAATTACTACTCAGTTTTTAGGCCAAAAAAAAAAAAGGTCACAAATAATGATACTATTTGTGATTTCCATCAAAATCTAAGGAGTTGTTAAACTAATGATAGATCTAGCACTCAAAAACCCTTGATGCTGCATGGTTTATATATCATATTATAAGAATGGGGATCTTTAAACTTTTTTTTTTTTAATTTTTCCAAATTTATTCTCATAAAATATTGTTATGTATAATTAATGATTTAAATTATAAGAATTAAGATGACATTAAGATAAATATCAGAAGGTATTTTAAAAATCTATACAATTTAACTATTAATTTGTGAATTTAGAAAAAGCAACTTAAACAATCCATTTCCTAGCACTAAATAATGTCTCTCATAAACTTTTCTCTCCCAAAAATGCACTCTAACCTCAAAACCTTTTATTGAATGAATTAATCACACTACTAAAATGATGTTTTTTTTTTTCCAAGTAAAATACATCAAAAGGGAAAAAACGAAATAAGCTATAATCATGGATTTAGGTTCTCTAAAGTTATTTTTCCTTTTATCTCCTTAAGATGTTGTCACGTTTAATTAAGGTTGAGATTGCGATAAAAAGGATGACATCATAAGGTATTTTAAAAATCAAAACAATATCAACCATTGATTTATAAACTTAAGAAAATTTAGAAACAGTAAATTTAGATTATTCATTTCCCATAATCACCTATTGATAATGAAGATAAAGATAAAGATAATAATTAATGTCTTTGTTCATGAAATCACAACTTCTTTAGTTTTGAGTCAGCAACAAGTTGAAGCTAAAGGTAAAGCTTCAACAAGTATGGTTATAGTTAGACAACAGCAAGCAAAAAAATTATCTTATTGAGACTTAGTACTTCATTGCTTTTTCAATTCGTATGCGTATAGGGGGTTGCAATAGCTAGCCAATCACATGTGATAAGTGGACCAATTGACCTAGGAAATGTTTTAATTGAATGATACATGTATGAATGTTGTAGAAAGAGTCATGAGATCTATGTTATGGAATGGAAAGGGCTATAACCCTAATACCACCATATATGGCAATGGAACTATTTTCATTTAATTAATATATATGGGAATATTACAAAAAAAAAAAAAAAGACCTTGTAGGTCCCAAAACGGCGAACAAGAGGGGTGTTTGCAAGAAAAAAATTATCAAATATAACTAATCGAACACTTTTCTAAGTTTCTAGCATGATGAAGATTGCGCATGATGAGCAATAAAAAATAGAAAAATATAATGTGCAGTGAAATTAAAGAAAGTGGTGATTTATAGAGGTTCCTCTTATTGAGTACGTCCTCTCATGTAGCTTCGTTGCTGAGGACCTGGTCTTCCATACTAGTTATTCCACTAATTCAATTGCTAAGAACTTGCTGCAATCACTAATAGCTCCTGTTATGTCTTTCAAGCCATTTCCTTGGCTAAGCACAAACTATAAGACTTTGCAACCTTACTTTCTTAAACTTAACTTTACACAAAATAATAGATAAATTTACAAATATGAGAAAAATATAATTTCTCCAATTTAAGCTTGAGTAAACAAAGAATTTTTTTTTTTACTCTATTTTGAGTTTTTTGTCTCTTTGCTTGTATCTTCTATGTCTCTATCTTTCTTCAACTTGAATTATTTTGTTTATATAGTTGCTCATTTTGTTGATAAAATACATCCAACATTCATCGAGTCTTCTAATGTTCATATCCCTACATTTTTGGAAAATTGAAAAATTTAATTCGTAATTTAAATTCAAATTGATTGACATGTAATAGATTTATCTTGGATTTGTTGATGTTTACCTTTGTCTGGCTCTTCAATAACTTTGAATGGATAAGTCTCAATTGAAAATAGAAAATCCCCCTTTATTTGGATGATCTTCAACTGATAACCATATTGATTGTTCTTATCCTTATCCCATTCTTCTTCAGTTGAAACAACCTTAACTTGATCCATCATATATATATGTATATATATATATATATATAAAACTTTGCAAAATAAAGTTATAAATAATTCAAACTTATAAATTTAAACTTGTATAAGAACATATATAATAAAAAGTTTACAAATCAAAGTATCAGGTTGTCTATTTAAATGTCTAATAGACTGTCTAGATAAGTGTCTGTATCCTACTATCTATTGTCTGTTTAAGTTTCTGTAAACTATTGTTTAACTAAGTGTATGTAAGAATAAATGCTTTTTTTCTTCACACTTAAAACATATTATATACACTAATAACCATTTTGTTATCATTAAAACTTATCTCAGAATTCAGAGAACTCATCATTCTCCCCTTTTTTGATAACAAAACCTATCTCAAGTGATAAACTTCATATATTATATCAAATACTTATGAAACGGATTTATTACTAATTACTTATTTCTTTTCCTTCATTTTCTTATCAGACAAACAAAATATAATGTTTCCCCTTAACATATGATATAGATTTAAATTATAAATCAATAATCGCTAATTAGAAAGTAGAAAACATCATTCGGCAATTAGAAATAAAAAAACATTATTCATTATTTAGAGAGTAGAAAGTCTTGAAAGTAAACAGTTAAAAAATAGCTAACAATGATTACCAATAGTCTTTATATGAGAGAAGGAAAAAAAAAATCAATTCTTCTTCTTCTTTGGTGGCTTGGCAGATTTCCTAGCAGTTATTTTAACTCTTTTCTTTGGTTTCTTTGGGATTTATTCATATTCCTTTATAGCAAGATCAGGACTGGTTTTATTTGGGATTAGAATTGGAGTTGGTTAAGGTCCGGTTAGTTCAACAGTAGGAGATGTTTAATCAATAGGTGGTCAATTTTGTATGGTTTAGTTAGGCACAAAACCACGTTGAGGATTATTTTCTTAAACAGCTTCATGAGTTAAGTCAATGGTAGCTTCTTGCTTAGTGTGATCCAAAATATTTCTTGCCACTTTGATGAATCTCTTGCTATGCATGTGGACTTTCTAAGTTCTGTTCATGCATTGGAATAGTATCTCTAACCTCTTCATTAAGATCTTCTTAACCTTCTTGAATAGGTGTCTTTGAAGAACCATCCCCAATCTTGGTAGGAGTCGGTGGAAGTTGTTTCTTAAATTTTTCTTCACTAGGTTTAGTACTGACTGACTTCATTAAGGACTTCATCTCCAAAAAGCTTTTCTTCACAAAGTTTTCTAGATCAGAAATTCTACTTTTCAAGTCTATCACTTTGTTGCTAGTTCTAGCTTCAACATCATTCTTCCTTGGAGTAAGGGATTTTGGTATACCTTCTACCAAACTGTCTATAGAAGTGTCTATTTCCACTAAAGTTTCGTCCCTAATCTTCAAATCACCCTTACCATCCTCTCTTCTTTTCTTCTTTTCTTTTTCTACCACCTTTTCTTTGCCTTTTCTCTTTCTCCCCTTCTTTAGAAGTTCTTCTTCATCAACTTTCCTTTATTCCTTAGAGATTGCTTCTCTTTCTTCATTAGACATCCATTCAAGAATATCCCTTTGTGAATGCCTATGATCCATATATACACCATAATCGCTAGATAACCATAATTTTCTCCAAACATGAATGTTCATGTGATGAAGAATTTCCTCAGTTATTTTCTTGACTGAAAAATTTATATAATCCTTTTTTGGTAACCTCATCCATTTCTCTTTTAAAAGAAACATGATTAGGTTTCCATAAGGCTTCTTTTCCCTATTCTTAAACAGATTCCTTAAAATATTGTCAACAATATTCATACTTTTCTCTTTAGTCATTCCTAAAATTATTTTTACCTCATCAACTTATATGAATGTTCTATTTCCTATCTTATGCAAAAAACATAAACTTACTAGCTTATGCAACATTCTAACCAACAATGAAAATTGAATAACAAGCATGTCTCATGGTGATTCAATCTCAAAGCCATCATTGAGATATTGAAATAATTCTAATCAATTCATGTTTAGAACATCATCATCATTTTCATCTTTGAGTTCTAAACTCCGAATCATATCATTCTTAGTAATCTCAATGTTTTGTCTACACACATTTGATTTTAGCTTATCCTTCCTTCTTGTATCTAAGTTTTCATAAAATTCAACAATTATTTCTCCAAAGACCATGTATCTTAGATTACACAACTTCTTACAACCTATTATATCCAACATTTCATCTATATGAAATCCATTCTTGATCAAATATTTAGCATCCATAGACATACAATTCATTATCTTTCCTTTAAATGGAACAAATTTCCAAGCAAATTGTTTTCTAAAATGTACCATTTAGTTCCTTTTCAAAGTATCTAGTGGAACATCTAGTTCACTTTCTATACTGCTTTCTACAACAGCTTCTTTTGAACTGCTGCTGACTTGAGATTTCTCTTAATTAGGATGTCTTGACAAAGAAGACTCCTCATCTTGAATTTCAATAGGGTTTGTGTCCTTTTTCTTAGCCTTTGAACGCATCGTGGTTATCCTAGTGGATTTCCTTGGTGCCATTGTCGTAAGTGGTGATTAGGGCTCAAGAGAGAGTGAAAGTGTTTAGGTGGTTCAAAATGTTCAGAGTGATCAAACTAAATGAGAGGAGGGAGCTTTTTAAATCTTTAATTTTTTAAAAAGTAACATTTAGGGAAAGGTTACTTGCACATGAGAGCAATATTAATGACTAAAAGGATATTACTCCCTTTCCTTCTTTTTGAGTTTATCCGAATTAACCAAAAAATTATTTTAATAAATATTATATAAGAAAACACATACCTATTTCATTTTTAATAAATTCAAATCTGTTCTTATCTAATGGTTTTTTAAATACACCAGCCAATTTAAATTCAGTACTAATAAAATCAAGACTAATATTTCCATAGTTAATGTGGTCTTTTATAAAACGATGCCTCACTTCAATATGTTTGGATTGAGAATGATGAACCGGATTTCTTGTGAGATTAATAGCTGTCATGTTATTAAATTTTATTGTAATATTTTTACACATAAATCCATAGTCACACAATTGTTATTTAAGCTACAATACTTAAGCACAACAATTTCCTATAGAAACATATTATACCTCAACTATTGATAAGGTAACAAAATTTTGTTTCTTGGATGACCAAGATACAAGTTTATCCCCCTAAAAATTGATATGTTCCTAAAGTACTTTTTGTATCAATCTTGCATCCTACATAATCAGCATCTAAATATCCTATTAAATCAATATTTTGATTTTTAAGATACCAAATTCCTAATTTTGTAATGCAAGATATATATTTGAAAATTCTTTTTATAGCTGTTAAATGTGTTTTAATTAGACTTGTTTGAAATCTAGCATATACATAAACAACAAAAAAAGTGTTCGGTCTAGAAGCAATTAAATATAATAAGAATCCAATTAAAACTTCTGTAAAAAATTTCATATACCTTTTTACCCGAGCTGTCTAGATCTAATCTTATTGAAGTTGAATAAGAGTAGCAGGTTCTTTAACATTTTCAAATCCACTTTTTTTAGCATTTGCTTAGCATACTTTTCTTAGTGAATAAACATTCCTTGAGAAGTTTGCCTAAATTACAATCTAAGGAAGAAGTTTAGTTTCCCATCAAAGACATCTCAAATTCAGCATGCATCAACTTTGAAAACTCCTTACAATATATTTCATTAGTAGAATGAAAAATAATATCATCTACATGAATTTATACTAATAAAATATCTTTATCAAAATGTTTTATAAAAAGAGTTGTGTCAACTTTTTCCCTTCAAAAGTTTTTTTTTTAAGTAGAAAATTACTTTACCTTTCATACCAAGCTCTAAGAGTTTGTTTCAAACCATAAAGAGCCTTTCATAGTTTAAAAATATAATCTTCTTTTAATAGATCTTCAAATCCTAAGGGTTGTTCTACAAATACTTCCTCTTTGATATGTCCATTTAAAAAAGCACTTTTTACATCCATTTGAAATAATCTAAAATATTTGTAACAAGCATAAGCTAACACTAGTCTAATAGCTTCTAATCTAGCTATTGGAGCAAAAGTTTCATCAAAATCAATACCTTCTTCTTGTGAATATCCTTTTGCCACAAGTCTTGCTTTATTTTTAACTATCTTGCTTTATTCATCAAGCTTATTTTTGAACACCTATTTTGTTCCAATAATACATTTATCCTTTGGTCTAGGAACTAGTGTCCATACCTAATTCCTTTGAAATTTGTTAATTCCTCTTGCATGGCATTGATCCAATTACTATATGTCAAAGCCTCATTCACATTATTAGGTTCAATTTTAGATAATAAAGCAAATCGATTTTCTATATCTTGTGGCTTTGATCTAGTTTTGACTCCTAAATCTACTTTCCCAACTACTTGTTCTGGTGGATGGTATGCTTTAAATCTCCAAGGCTTTTCAGTAGTACCTTTTGGTAAATTGTCTAACTTACCGTTTGGTTGACTATCTAAGTAATTGTCTAACTTACCATATGTTGTACTATTTGTTTGACTATCTATTCGACTATCTAATCTACCTTATGTTTTTTGTTCAATAGGTACCCTTGCAATATCTTGTAGACTTTGTTGATGATTTATATATTTATCCCTATTCTTTTTACTCATTACATCATCACTATCATCCATAATTAGGTTATCAATAAACTTGATAGTAATAGACCCCTCAACTAATCTGGTTACTTAATTAAAAATACAAAAAGCCTTACTATTTGTTGAATAACCAAGAAAAATTCCTTCATCAATTCCTTCATCAAATTTGTCGAGATTTTGCCCAGATTTCTTGATGAAGCATATAGTCCTAAATATGTGAAAATATGATACATTTGGCTTCCTACCTTTGTAGATTTCATAAGTTGTTTTCTATGTCAAGGGTCTCACATAAATACAATTAGAAATATAATAAGATGTAGAGATTGTTTTAGCCCATAAATACTTAGATGCATTACTTTAATTTGGCATACTTTGTGCCATTTCTTATAATACTCTATTTTTCCTTTCTACTACTCCATTTTGCTGTAAAGTATAAGGAGTAGAAAAATTATGTTTTATCCCTTTTTTTTCTCGCAAAACTCAACAAAGTTTTCATTTTCAAATTCTCTACCGTGATCAATTCTTAAACTTATAATTGATAAACCATTTTCATTTTGAACTTGTTTTGAAAACATTTTAAAAGCATCAAATGTATCAGTCTTGTGTTTAAGAAATAAAACATGAAACTTAAAGTTCTTGTTGATCCAAAAAGATCAAGATGCAGAAGTTCTAAAGGTCTTATTGTTGAAATAACATTTTTAGATTTATAAGATACTTAAATCATTTTATTTTTCAAGCAAGTATCACATTTAATATCTTTAATAGAAGAAATTTTTGGTAATCTAGTATCAAGTTTATTTTCCAAAAGTTTTTCTAATTGTGAAAAGTTAAATCATTCCAAGCTTTTTATGCTAAATAAAACAATTGTCATTTACTGTTAAGAAACATCTTTCAATATCTAGTCATGAAGGTTCAACCATGTAAATATTTCTATTACAAAATCCTTCAAATAGTTTTTCTCCATTCTGATCATAACTTCTACTTTATCTTTTCCAAAAATCATTTTGTAATATTTATTACAAAGTTGACTAACACTTAAAAGATTGTGTTTCAGACCGCTTACCAGAGAAACGTTTTCAATAGTACTAGAGGGAAAGCCTATTGTGTTGGTTGCTATTATCTTTCCTCTACTATCATCACTAAATTTGACATAGCCTCCATTTTTCCATTCTAGATTTGTGAACAACGAAACATCTCCTAACATGTGTCATGAGCATCTACTATTTAGGTACCACAATCATTTTAGCTTTATTTCGTATTCCTACACATGCAAAGGAGATGATTAAACCTTTTTAAGAACTCAGACTAGCTTAAGCCCAACAAAATTCAAGCTTGTGTTATTTTGATTTATTACTTGTTGTTGGATGAGCTTGTTGTTTTTGCAATTACAATATTTTTCTATATGTCCATGTTTGTTGCAAAAATAGCACATATAAATGTTAGATCTTACCAAACTTCTCTAATATTAATATGATCTCCATTGATATTGATATGAGCTTAGCATTCTTAGACTAGATGGTCTGGTATAGCTTCCATAATACCTTCCATAAGATCATTTGTAGTACCGTCTATACATCTATTTGTAATTATGTCTGGAGTATTGTTTGGAATTCTATTTGGAATAATTTCTAATATTCTTTTCATTTTGTTTAATAGATTTATTTTCTCTCATATTTATACTTTTATTTTTCTTCTTACTCATATTAATATTATCTTTAATTATTAGATCTTTTCCTTTAACAACAATAGTTTTCTTAATTTGGTTTAAGGACTCAGCCTTGTTATATCCTAATCCTTCCTTTGAGTTACTTACTCTTTGAGATTATATTAATTTTTGCAGCTTTTCATCGCTTTTAGAAAACTTAGTGAACATAGAACTTAAACTTTTTGAAACTTCATTAATTCTTACATTAAGCTCTACAATTTCTTTTCTTAATGTATTATTTTCACTTGTCAACATATCTTGTTCGTCTCGTAAGTTTTTATCATCCATATGTAAAACTTGCGTATCATTTTTGAGAATGTCATTTTCATTAATTAATAACATATTAGTCTAACATGCAACTTTTTCATTTCTTAAAGTTTCAATCTTTTCGTTTGCCTTAGATAAAGCTTTTAACATTTGTTTAACTTGTTTTCTAAAGCTAATAAGCATATCATTATTAGATTCAAAAGACACCTCAGATAATGACATAAAGCACAAATTTGCTTCTTCTTCATTGTCTGATCCAATGTCTAACTTAACGTCTAACTCATCAAGATCACTCCGTGTTGCCATTAAAGCTTTTTGTTTCTTCTTATATTTCACCATCTTTTTTATCAACACAGAACATTCATACTTGATGTGTCCTAACTTTTTGCATTCAAAGCGAACTATTTCCTTCTTTTTCTCTTTCTTTTCTTCTTTTTCTCTAAAAGCCTTTCTTGTACCATACTTAGATTGATCAGTAGAAAATTGTTTAAAGCGTTTAGAGCACTTACCATTTCTCTTAAATGCTTTTGTAAATCTTCGGATTGACATTGTCATATCACCATTGTCTTCCTAACTATCTAATCCTTTTTGTGTCTCAATGTCTTGTTCAGTAGCCTTAAATGTTAAGGATCTTTTGGTTTTCTCTTAATCATTCATATGTTTCAATTTTTATTCATATGCCTGAAGCTTTTCTCAAAGTCTATTTGTCTCGGTTATGAGCTTCTTCAATTGCATTTGTCTTTGAATCCCACAAACTTGGCAAGATTCACAAGATTTTCCTTACAAGCTCACTATCATCAAACCTTTTACCAAGTAAAGCAAGTTAGTTAGTAATTAAAGTATATTTATTAAATCCATCAAATATAGTTTCACCATATTGAAATCTGAATAATTCATAGTCCTGCATCAATGCTCCTCTCCCGGTGTCCTTAATCATTACAACACCTTCATATATTTCGCACAACTTGTCCTATATTTCCTTAGCAGATTCGCATGGTGAAATCATTGCAAACACAATCTAAGATATGCTCATCAGAAGTAGATTCTTCATTGTGCTATTACCTTCAAACTTTTTCTTTTCTTCATCAACTAAAATTGGGTTGTCGATGAGAATGATTTCTTGTTCTCCATACTAAATAATTTCCCACAATGCAAAATCGATTGCTTTGATATATGTTTTCATCCTGCATTTCCAATAGGGAAAGTTAGTTCCATTAAAGAATGGTATATGATTAGATGCAACTGTAATTGTGTTGTCAGCCATTAATCAACTCTTGTATGTAGAAGAGTCACAGTGATATCAAATGTAAGTCCCAAAATGGTGAACAAGAGGGGGGGTGGGGGGTTGAATTGTTTGCAAGAAAAAAAATGATCAAATTTAACTAGTCAAACACTTTTCTAACTTTCTAGCTTGATGAAGATTATGTGTAATGAGCAATAACAAAATAGACAAATATAATGTGCAATGAAATTAAACAAGGTGGTGATTTATAAAGGTTCCTCGTATTAAGTACGTCATCTTATCCAGCTTCGCTACTAGGGATCTAGTCTTCTACATCGGTTGTTCCACTAATTTAATTGCTAAGAACTTGCTACAATCACTAATAACTCTTGCTCTATCTTTCTAACACTTTCCTTAGCTAAGCACAAACTACAAGACTTTGTAACCTTACTTTCTTAGACTTAACTTTACATGAAACAATAGATAAATTAGCAAAGATGAGAAAAAAATATAATTTCTGTAATTTAAGTTCGAGTAAACAAAGAATTTCTTTTTTCTCTATTCTGACTTTTTTGTCTCTCTGTTTATATCTTCTATATCTCTATCTTTCTTCAACTTGAATTATTTTGTTTATATAGTTGCCCATTCTATTGATAGAATGCATCTAATGTTCATTAAGTCTTCTAATGTTCATATCTCTACATTTTTTGGAAATTGAAAGTGTGTATAGAGAGAATACATATAATATAAAGTAAAATGTAGTGTTGTTATACAAATACAAAATTTGAATCTTAAGATAATCTATACACATAAAGCTTGATGTTTGTTATTATGGAGGAAAATAAGCAAAAAGTATATGAAATGATATGTTTACAATGATCAATCTCACTGAGCTGCAAAGAGAACAAGAGAGATTTAGATTTTACATGAGAATAGGGAGAGGGAAGAAGGAAGAATTGGTTGCTACAATAATCAAGAAATGCAAATTTGGTGTTATACAAATATTTCAAATGTTCACTTTACACACACACATACATACACATAAAGCTTGATGTTCGTTACTATGGAGGAAAATAAGCAAAAAGTATATGAAATGATATGTTTACATTGATCAATTTCACTGATTGGTAAAGAGAGCGAGAGAGATTTAGATTTTACATGAGAATAGGAAGAATTGGTTGTTGCGATGATTGAGAAATGTAGATCCAATGTTCTACAAATATTTCACATGTTCACTTTCCACACACACACACACATACGCATGTGCACACACACACACATACTTATGTGCACACACATGCACATACGTGCACACACATATGCACACATGCACACATAGATCATGAGTTTTTAACACACATGTACACACGCATGTACACACACACACATAGGTCATGAGTTTTTAAAATACCTAAAATACATATTATGTTTTTGTAAGTTACCCTATATACTATCTTGTGTGTTATAGAAGGGGGGGAAAAGAAAGAAAAGAAAACTTTTTCCAGTGCAAATTTCAATATGAGGTTTTTCACCTTTAACTCTTCTATTTCACTTCATTTTTTGAAAATGACTATAAAAATTCAATATATCATTTTTGTTAATTATTTCATTAGATTTTCTAATATTGATTTAAGAAGGAAAATATACGTGTATCAAATTATTTTTAGAGATTACTTGTACTAAAATTCCACATGAATAATTCTTATCAACTAACCCTTCTAACCTAAAAACTTTTTACCCAATTCCTAAACCCTAAGATTGAATCTTAATGTCAAATCTTGTATATTAAGTTTAAAGACCTTGTTAAATATATTCAATTAAATAAAACTATGCTTAGGCTCAAACTTACTACCTTCCTCTCTAATTAAACACTAATCCGAGTCATTGTGTTGTAGAAGCACAAGCTTTTATGTAATCTATTCATCATTCTTTAGCCAATGACCATCAATGTGCTATTTAAGTACACTTTTCTTTTCCTTTTCCTTTTTTTTTTTTTTTGTTTTGTTGCCAACAAACATAGGATAGAGATATGAGTGTCTATATCTCTTCAATAGAAAACCATCTAACTAAAAACAAAGCTCCATTATCAATTTTTGACCAAAAAAGGGGGCAATAGAAGTTATCCACATCAATACTAACATTCAAATATTGATTTTGTAAAAAAAAAAAAAATACAAATAGAACATAGAAAAATGTTCTCTCTTTTGTAGTTTTTATTTGTTTGCTTGTTTGTTTCTTTTTTTTTTCTTTTCCCAATCTTTAATTGAAATCTAAATGACTACAATGTCTCTTCTTTTATGTTATAGCTACTATGTTAAAAACTCAAGCTTTTTAGGTCATGACTTAATTTTTAGAGCCAATTTTGATCTAATTTGTGTTATCATTTGACATCAAGCTGATCCATTTGTTTTTCACTACTATGCACTATTTTTTAATGTAGATTCATTTCTTCTTTACACAGTTAGTTCATAATTGAAGGTTAATGATAATAATGCCTATTTACTTTTTTTAATGAAATAACAGTAAGAGTAAATTGCTGATTCATCTTATATTTACTTCATGTGTGCTCACATCTCTATTTTTTTATCATTCAGCATTTGGGGTAAAGTACATAAAAAATGCAGAATGGGAAAAAACTTATCAAGCCAATAGGGTAATGAAGGCGTATATAGTATATACGTCTTCATGTTTCATGCTTTTATTGAAATAAAGGCACATGTACTACATGAGCCTTCAATTCACATACTATTTTTACAAAGAATCTTTGTATTCAAGTAATATGGTAAACACTTTGAACTAAAACCTCATGTAGTACATGAGTCTTCAATTCAAATAATATTTTTATAAAGAAAGTAATTACGCATGTACCACTATTTGTTCAACATGTTTGTAAAAGAAGTAAATATGCATTTTCTATCCAACATCTATAACATTTCATTAGTCCAGATACACAGTTTATCTAAAAAAGAAAAAACAATTCCAATAGTGAAGGAAGCATGCATTTCATCCAACAAGTGGCGAGTAAATGAATTCTAATCCTAAACAACTCCAACATCTTTCAACATAAAGAAATTCACAACTTTTTTACAATAATTTCTATTGTGAATGTAAAAGTTTTATCACTCGATAAATAATAATAAGTTGAAAAAAAATAAATAAATAGCATTAAAGTGAAAATGTTTGCTTCCTTCTATTATAAACATGTTGAATTGAAGGCTAATGTACTACATGAGCTTTTGTTCAAATGATTTACAAAGAAAGTGTGTGAACTTTATAAAAATATTACTTGACTTGAAGGCTCCAACATGTGCCTTATTTCTAAAAATATTACTTAAATTGAAGGCTCATGTAGTACATGAGCTTTTAGTTCAAAATGTTTACAAAGAAGGACATGCATTTTCAGGAGTGTTGAGCCAATATACCTCCTTCGAGGCAAACTTATTTTTAAAATATGGCTTTAGAGAAACTATTTGGTGGATTACCGTCCTAAAATTGCATATTGAATTTGCAATTTAGTTTCCTTTCAATTTCTATCCAAAAGCTAGAGGAAATCTAGAGATGCGAGTTGTGGAAATTGCATGTTAAACATACGAGTTCAAAATCACATGTCCAACTTGTGAGTTCCACAACTCACATCTCTAACATGCGAGTTCCCTCCAACCTTCAATAAAACTATAAATGGCCACCACTAAAACTCAAAAAGCTACCATTAAAACATCTCGCTTCCTCCCTCTCTCTCCAACTTGTCTTGCCATGGCTAAAAGTGGAGCGATAACAACCATAACACTAGTGGGCAAGGGCTCATCTCTTTCTCCATCGTTCATCCATGCAATCTCCACTAGCTTGACTCAAGTCTTCATCAACTCATTGACTAATGATCACCTCACATCTAATCAATCCTTCCCAATTACTAAAAACCCAAGAGGACAAATTGACTCAATACTCCCTTTAGATCAATAAAAACACGAAAGGTGAAAGTGCATAAATTTTATGCGGCTTCACCACCTACTTACTTGATAAGTTTTTCTCCAACCCCATTTTAATACTATTTTTTCATCAAAAAATGCACTTTTTATGTACTTTACTCTTAGCATTTACAGCTCTCTTTTTTTATATATATATATGAAAGCATTTAAACTTTTATGTATCAATTTTCATCACCAATTTTATGCCCCTTTTTTTAAGTATCTTTATATCATTTTATACAATAATAAAATAGTAAAATGCCTGCGTCTGTTGATCTTACAATTACCCAACACTCACTATACATAGAGAAGGACAAGCTTTTCATGATTGTTCATATACATAAAGAGGGAGATGGGGCCTATGCATTATGACCATTATTCCATCCTAAATATATATATATATATAGAGAGAGAGAGAGAGAGAGAAGTCTAGTTGATGAATCCTCTGCCACTTTGCCATCTGAACCCATATGTATACGTAGGCTGCATCATCCTCTGTTTGCTTGTTAATGTTTTATTGGATCTGCTTCGTGTGATTTCTCTGCCCGTTCACTTGTATGATGTCGCAAAATTCAGCTCCCAAATGAGCATTTCATTTTTAGGAGTCAGTTTAAGCAACAACCCATGGCTTGATTTTCTCCTGTTTACGATGTCATGGCACGCCTGAGAAAGTCAATGGATGAGTTGTGCTCTGCTCTGGTTACTGGACATTCTTTTCAGAAGTGCTGTTGAATTCAAGGTCAACCAATCATTAAATTAGAAGAAACTCGAAACCCAAAAATAGAAGTCCCTTCAAATTCAGACTTTCTGTCATATTTCAAGATAAAGATAAAAAAATTTAGCCACTCTTATCTTACACGTTTCTCAAATTTATTAGTCTTTTGGCTCGTGCATTACTCATTATCAGGGGCTTCATTTATTTAAATTTTGTTACTTATGACTTTACACTTCATTTATAAATATGAGATTATTGTATAGATTTTTTCTGTAATGCCTTTTTATTTAGGCATCGGATTGATGAGGCTTTGGCAAGAGGTCAACTTATTTTTGTTTTAAATTAATTATGAAAAAATTAAAACGAAGTAAAAACTTTTATTAAGTGTGTATAAATGAAGTCACAAATGTCCTCGATGTCTATTATAGACTTCGTTTTCATTACTGGTATCTTTAGGTTATTTTTTCTTCCAACTACATATTCAACAAACATGTCGTTTGAATAAATAATGGCAAGAGTTGCAATCTTATATGTCTTAATATAAAATAATACTACTTTAGATTTCTTTAAAGAGTTATAATTATTCTAAATAGCATAACATTTTATATACAATCAAGGAAAAGAAAAAAAAACACAGCAATAGTTACATAAAACCAATAATTTATATTGAATGATAGTTAATATACCATGTTTAAAACAATTATACAGATCTTATTAATATGTTAATTATGATGATCTTTTAAGTGAATTTATTTATTTATTTTCATAAATAAGTATATATTTTAAATTAGAATTAGCATGGCACGAGACTAGGAGCTCTTTTTTTACCTGGATTGAGATGTTTATAGATGCTGATTTAAAAAAAAAAAATCAATATTTATTAAAAGTTGTAACAATTATTCCCCAATTGCTACATGAAGATTGTTTATTTTACCCTTATCATATATAACCGAATCTTCACTTACACCTATATTTTCAATAAGACCAAGCCTATCAATAAGGGTGAGTAGTTATAAGGTGGATATGGTATGAAATCCCATCTATACTCTATCTATAAAGTATAAGTTCATAAATTTTAGAATTAAAATCTATTTTATAACACTTTGGAACCATCATGTACCCTATGCCCTATTAAATCAATAAGATACAATTGTAAAACGTGTAAATTTTACATTTTTTCTTATAAATTTTAAGTTTATATAATATTAAAAAAATAATTTATATATGATATTATAAGTTATTCATATTCAAAATTTATAAAACTTGTAACAAAATATGTAACATTAAAAAAAGTGATTTTTCTACTTTAATTATTTCAAATTTTGCAATCTTACTATTTAGTAAATGGGAAAAAAAAAAGCAAAAGAATAAAAAAAACCTTAAGTTAGAGAGAAAAATAGAAAAAAAAAAAAGGAAAATAAGGAGGTATGGTATTAGTTTTAACCGTTTAAAGCTATTAACTTATATGAATTTAAGCACTTTTTTTTCCTTTTTACTAAAATTTTTATTGTCAAATAATTTAATATTATTATTTACTATTTAATTATTAATATTATTTAATAATATTTTATAAGATAAGTGTAAAATATCTTGAAACCTATACTTTATATATCTTAAAGTATAAGCTCCAGATGGATATAAGATAAAAAGATCTTATACTCATACCTTATCTTATAAGAGCAAATTTTAAAAAATCTATGCTTGGAATCTTCCTTGTAACTCTTAATACTTATTAAAACTTAACCGGTTGAACAAGATACAAATAGATACCTTATGCAACAAGATGACCACTCACCTCTACTTGTTAATTAATTTACTTTATTAAATACAGCGACTTTGTAGCAATTCTAGATGTTAAAATAAAACACCAATTTATGGAGAGAATGACCACTAATCAGATATTTCTACAAGTAGACAAAGCTATAATATATATATATATATATATATATTGAATGTTAAGAGTTCCAATGATGTATCCTACAAGGAGATAATTTTGGAAATTATTTTAAGAAACTTTTCAAAGAAAATGTCATTTTTGGCTTTTTTTCTTATCTGTTTCCTCTGCTTTGGAAGACGTTTAGTACGTCCATGTTTGCTATCTCTAAAAATGACACAGTACTTCAAAACATGTTTGGTTGTTGTCTTTATGATATCTTTGACATGTTTTAATATGAATAGAACAATTTTAATTGACAATTTATTATTTTTAGCAAAACTTAATGGTTATTTTAACACATGTAGAGACCGAGAAAATAAGATGGAAAACGACATATGAGTAAAGGATAGATAAATGGAGCTTTGAACATTGCAGAAAATTTGCACTGGATTAAATAAGATGATTGGATTAAATTGTCATAGTAAAGGCCATAAAATAAGATGCAATATTAGGCTCAAATAGTTTAGCTTTGGGCATTGTTTCTTCAAAGAACAAAATGAAAGGCACGTGATAAGCATTGGATGTATATAAGTGATAAAATAGAGGGCACCACTTTGCTTTAAGCATGGCCATAGCTTGGAGCATAACTGGTCAAATGTTGATACAACAGATCATATCAATGAAGAATAAAGTGTGTCTTCATCTAGTTGCTCTATCTACTTCAAAACTAAATAGCTAACAAAAGATGCCTCTTTCAGTTTCTAGGGATTATATCTTCTAGTATAAATTTAAAAATCTCACTTCTGCCGAGCTTAAAACTTTTGAATGTATTTGCATATAAATAACTACAAACTACACCATTATTTATAACATGTAGAAATTTAAATGATCTAGTTGTAGAACTTGTGCTTCCACTTAAAATTTCAATGATGCAAACCAGGAGTTCAGTTGAGTTCATACACCATCGTTTGACTTTATGTTAAACTAAAAGCTCAAGACGTGATGTTTTTCGTTCTAAATAAATAATAACCACATTTACCAATAAGCTTCAGCTTTTCTTTCTTGGAAAATGCCCTAGGGTCTCAAGATGTATTACGAATGCTAGCCATATTTCTTGAAAATGGTGACAGATGCTGACTGCACTGGTTTTTATTTCATAGATAAAAGCAATATGTACCCAATTATTTTTTCAGTCTCTTTTTTTAAGGATCAAGCCTTTTCTTTCATTTCATTTCTTTTTTTTTTTTCTTTTTGAGTAATTTAACTTTAAAATTTCCTTTAAAACATAATTTAAGCTTAAAATCTTTATAAGGTAGATAGGATTGATATCAAATTCTCATCAAAAAGTAGCAATGTACCTTACCACTTGCAAGCAACTGAATTTTGCATGTCAAAAGTTTAATCTGTGGACAAAATCTATTATAGGCAATGACCATAGCAAGTTTTTCACACAGAAAAAAGAGGCAAGAAGTAAAGTATATGCTTACCAACTCTATCATAGATGGAAGCTGCGTGGTCAGATCCTGCACTCCTTTGAGCATATGAGAGGATGTCATTGTACATTCTATTTGTAGGTTGCATTCCAGCATCTTCCATCCATTGCAATACCTAAGCATATAAAATAACATCAATCAGAAAGCCGGAATCAAGTTGTGGAAACACAAAGTAAGCAAAGGGATGTTTGTCTAATAAACATTGAATATGCAAAGAACAGAACTTGCCTGTATGATAAATATAAAAACACACAGGCACTGTCCTAAAAAAATAAAATAAAAAATTCAGACATTGATATAGGAAAGGGCAAGATGACCATGACGTGTACATATGGGATTAACCAAATCCCAATTGAATTTTATTCTTCGATCGGAGGGGGCTCATACATGTTCTGTATTACCACATGTGAATACTCTGCTGATATGAAAAGTTCTTAAACCATTGCATGAAATTCTGTGCATGAGCACCAAAGATGCTCAAGCTTCTCCATTAGCTTCTTATAGTACTCACGATCCTGAGTTGAATTTCTTAACAAGCACCCAATCATTAACAGCAAGAAAATGAATATGATTCACCTTTTAACATTAAAAGAAACCAAAAGTTTATTTAAGTTAGAGCTCATTTCCCATCACATTAGCCACCAATGCTATATTCTTGATATATCGCACTCATCAAGACTTCTAAGATCCTTTTGATGCTTAAAAATTTTAAGAGGAGTGCTAAGATTTCTAGGCAATATATCATATTTCAACTTACAAGATTTGCAACTAGACAGTGATGCAACACACAGAATGCACAGAAATCTAATTTCCTATTGTGAACACATCACTACAACCTAACCAAGAAGATACTGATCCATTCAGAAAACGTTCCAACCAGGCCAGCATATCCCTGTAATGACAACTAATCTTTTTTATTTTTTGGAGCCAAGTTTGATTCTACTAATCTTACAAGATGTAAATTGCAGTTAGCTGCTCAACAAAATAAAGATACAAATTCTCCGTTCCCAAAACCTTGGTTTACTTTTCTACTATACGATAATAAGATTAGCTGTATCTCCTGGAACAAGAAATCAATAAGATGCCAGAAGGAAACTTGATGGAGTTACCTCTACATATTTTCTCCAATTTCTATTAGCCAAAAGATTCTTCAACAAAATTGAGTAAGTACTGAAGTCAATTTCTCTACCAGAAGCCACTATTTTGTGAAAAACCTGCATCCATCAGAAAAGATATGAGGAATCACTTACAATTTGGAGGCAATCACACTGGTTGCAGGCTCTATCTCACAATAAGTTTCTCTTTTTCTCACAATAACTACTTGTTCAATCATGGTTTTGTGAAAAAGTGAAGTGGATGCTCATGCATCTTTGTGTACATGAGAAATTTTTTGGTTGAAATTTCAAATAGTAATAAATACCACCGTATATATTTGTATTTTATATTTAGTATTTACATAGGGTTATTTTAGTCATTCTCTTTGTGATTAAGATACAATAGGATTTGTATTATCTCCGGTATATAATCCTCAGTAATGAACCTTGTAATTAGTTTTGCTCATCAAATAACACAATTTGTTTATTCCTACAATACACTCTTATGTTTGATTCTCGTGTGCTTCACCCCTCTATCTTTGAAAATGAGAATTTACACCCCCTAATCTTTAGAAAAAGTGCATTTCAGCTCCTATATAATCATTTTGCCATTGATTTCATCATCTTTTTTTATTTAATTTTAGGTACTATTAATTATTTTAACAAAGGATAAAATAGTAAAATAAAGTCTAAAAGCACTTTTTTCAAATATTTGGAGGTCTAAACGTTTAATTTCAAAGATAAAAAAGCTAAATGCACATGAATGAAATATAAAGGGGTGTATTTGCAATTTACCCAAATTTTTTTGATGAAAAACTTGACAATCAATGTGTAACATGTAAACATAAAATAGTGTGAACTATCAAGCATCTTCAAGTAAACACTGCTCTTGCCATCGCCAAACAATCCTAAATTGGAACTGGAAAGTGGGGAAGGACAAAGAAATGTTAGCGCTTTCAATCATACATTAAAATAGGGTGTAGCCAAGAGTGGCAAAAGCTAAGTGGGGTAATGGGGTAGGATGGTGACATGTAAGCAGCCTTCTTCTTGTACTTCGCAAAGAAGCTATTTCTCACAGCCTTTTAGTCATGACAGGAGCAACTTAAACAATTGCACCAAGGCTTGCCCTCTCTTTCAATAATGCATAGCATATAAATAGTATACATTACCTTCATCATCATCTCAATCTTCCCACTTTTTCCGAGAAAATGCAAAAGATGATTCAGCATTCCTACTGAAGCTACAGCATATGAGGACTCTATTAATTTGATAACATCCACTACCTTCCTCCACTCTCTTAACCTATCAATGAAATCAAAAGCTCAATCAGGCAGGTCAACATAGCATATCTAGGGCAAATGCTGAGAATTACTAATGCACTCTTCTATTCTGTAAAGCACGGGATAGTGCATAAAAAGTCTGGATTTCAAACTTACGGCAGAAACTATAAAGGATATATCCAGAACAGTATGGAACACCATCAACAAAAAATTCACACACAAGGCCTTAAGATCTTGTGCATTTTATCAGCAACAGTAGTGGAAAAAAGCAAAGGCTAAAGAGACAATGGGGCAGTAAACGTATTAATAGTAATTCCACTTCCAGCCTGCAAGTTGCAACCATGTTATGTTCTATTATTAATTTCAATGAAGCAAGATACAAATTTCAATAGCTGTGTCTGCAAATCCAATGAATAAAGTAAAAAAATGGCTACCTAGCAATGCAACTTCTTGCGTATTCAAGGCAATAAAACCCAAGTATGCAATTACTCTTGTTGCATTAAAATCCTCTTTCTCAATGAAGAGGAAAAATGAAAATTGTATTACTGCAACAGATAACCATGTCAGCCGATGAGATGCCTGGCATCTGCTTCAAGGATAATCTTCAATGATGTTTTTAAAAACCTGATAGCAGCTTTCACAAGTAGCATAGGCTGGATTTTGTTCACAAAATGTCATGATGATAACTAGAAAATCGTAAAAAGTTTACATGAAGAAAGTGACCCTCTTGGCCATCACAAATACCACCACGTGTGCAGATGTTACACATTACACAGAAAATAACAAAGCATCTTCAACTCTTTGTTGGATAAATATACATGAAAAGAAGCATACTGCGCAATCAAAACCATTTAGATCTTCATCACTCAAAGCACAGGCTGCTATGCACGAGCAAGAAAGGTACATCAATGCAGATCATTAACGGTTCAAAGCAGGCAGAGAAAAGTTAACAATGATAAAAGCAGTATATAATGCATAGTGAGAAGGGTATTTCTTGAAACAAATCAACTGGCATATCAGGCTCTTACATGCTGCATGCTGACACCAGTTCAAATAAAATCTCGTTGTTTAAGTGAATATTCTTTTCTCTCATTAACTCTGCCAATATAAGAACCTTGGATGGTTGGCCTTGTCTATTGAAAGCCCTCATCAAAACTGAATATGCGATAGGGTCAGGATCAATATTGTCTGCTTCCATTTCTTCAAACAATGAACAAGCTTTTTCCCAATGCTCTGCAGTCAACATCATTGTAAAAAATCAGCTCAACCTTTTCCCTATCATGGTCATCTCCACATGTTCTACAACTTTTTTTCTTGGTGATAGAAAAGACAATCTTTTTCTTTGTTATCTCCAGACACAGAAGCATCTTAACAAGCCGATGCAGCATTTATACCATGGTTATGCATTATAGGTACCTTAAAGAAATGGCCTTACAAGAATAAACTCACAATCCAATGCAACTTGTCGTGTTGGTAGATTATACAGTCTTACCAGCAGCATTATATGTGTGTAGCATCGCAGTATATGCAACAATATCAGGAAAGCAACCGGACATCTTCATTGCAGAGAACAGGGATTCTGCTTCAGTAACAAGACCCTGAAATAAGATGAGAGAGCAGAGAGTAAAGCTAAAGACAGAGATTAAACTTAGTATGGCTGTTTTTAGTAAACTATCTAAAACTTGCCTGTTTGCTATAGGCAGAGATGACTGCTGAGTATACCTCCTTAGTCAGAGGAATTTCTAATTCCATCATCTCATTATAAAACTCAAGTGCCTCACTGTGTTTTGACATCTTTGCACAACCACTCACCAACACTGTATAGGTAACAGAATCAGGTTTGACCTTCTGTTTTCTCATATTCATGTACAACCTTACAGCTTTCTCAAATTCCCCTACATTCATGTAGCTTCCGATAGCTGAGTTAAAGGCAATAGTATTTAATTTAATGCCCCGCATTTCAGCTGCTGAAAGCACGGTATCAATCTTCACCTTTTGAGCACAGCATCCACAGGCCGCTAGGAGCGTGCATATAGAGACAATATTGGGTTTGATTCCTTGTTGCTCCATTTCACGTAACACACCAACAGCTTCGCTAAGCATACCATTTGACCCATAAGCATCAATTAGAGCATTGTATGTCACAAGATTTGGCTTTGTTCTATTCCTCTTCATCATATTGAATACATCCCTGGCATTCTCTGGTTGCTGTGACCTTCCATAAGCATTAAGTAGAGAAGTATAAGATACGACATCTGGCTCAAAACCCCTCTTCTTCATCTCATCAAAAACAGATAATGCCTCCTTACTCATTCCATGAGAAGCATATGCCCCTAACAGTGCATTATATGAAACAACATTGGGCGTTATTCCTTCTGCAAGCATTGTATTGAAGACAGCCCTGCAGACTTCAATTTGTCCAGACACTGAATACATGTGAATAATGCTGGTGAAAGTTACAACATCAGGATGGCACTCTGCTCTCTTGTCCCTCATGGAATTGAAAACATAAATTGCTTTTTCATACTGCCTGAGCTTCATTAAACAATGTATTACTATATTAAGAGTAGTGGTATCAGGGCGTATGTTTGTTCCCTTCATCAATTCAAAATAGGACAAAGCTTTTGAATATTGAGCACCATTCTTGTAGGCAGATAGAACTATATTGTGAGTCACTAGATCAGGGCCTACTCCATTTTCTGTCATTCTCTTACACACTTGCAGAGCCTCCCTCCAATTTCCACTAGATCCACATGCATTGATCAAGTTATTATATGTTGATCTACTAGGAGGAATCTGCATTCATTTATTCAAGTCAGGATGCTTTTTCAAATAATAAAATTCATCAAAATCAAGGTCCACAATGAGTATAACCATGAAGATTAAAATATGGATAACAGCAATTATGGAATACCTGAAATCCAAACATATCTAAGCTTTGCATCCAGACATTATCAAACTCACACATTTCAAAACAAACCTTGAGTTTCCAAACATTCAGATGACTTCAATTTGAATTTGTACCACAATATGGTAGGACTCAGAAAAAAAAAAAAAAGAGCACCAAACAAGTACAGTCAAGGAGTAGAGATTTCTGTGGAACATTTTAACTTTAAAGAATACATCAATGATGGATAAAAATAGTACATGCTTCACCTAGAAATACAACTAAGTCATACGGAGGACCAATGACTACTAGTAATAGAAAAACCATCTCAATTCTACTTGAACACCCCCAAAGATGCCCAATCTTGATTTGGCCATTAAAAACGTTGACAAGTATTCTTCTAACACAACATTTATATCATTCTTCATTTGCTTAAATGTGGATAGTTGTTCAGAAGGCACACATTAAATTGCTTTTGCCAAGTCTCAAATCTCAATTATTTCAATATAAAGATTTCTAGAGAGCTACCCCTCAAATGTATTATGTAGTATGTTGTGGAACAAAAAGAATACAAGAGCTGTTGATGAAGAAGCAATTATTGTGTTTG
Organism: Laguncularia racemosa; assembly: GCA_037954665.1. Classification (NCBI taxonomy): domain Eukaryota; kingdom Viridiplantae; phylum Streptophyta; class Magnoliopsida; order Myrtales; family Combretaceae; genus Laguncularia; species Laguncularia racemosa. Next base: position 872,131 of record JBBMOL010000007.1, on the reverse strand, counting down.
ATGTTGCTTCTCAAATGTTTAATGTATCAGATACTTGCACCACTATGCTTGATGTTTGTCCTTGTTCCTTGTAATGTTTTTGTATATCTTTTGTTAGGTACTTTGACATTTGTCATATAGAATTTTTTATCTATAATGTTAAATTAGAAAGCCCCACTTTTGGTGTCTCGAGTTCTAAAGAATATATCAATTACATATATTAACACTATATATAGCAAGTGTGACTAAGGTAGTGGGGATTACTTTAATATATAGCATGTTTTATTGAGGTAGTGTATTTTACTTTAGATAGTTACTTCATAGGTATGTTTGTAGGTCTTGATGACAACCACATGTTTTTTTAAATAAAAAAGGCCATATCTAACTTAATTAGATAATTACTTATCTTTTTTAGAAACCTAAAATGCGAGTGCGTAGTCCGCTAGTATTTGTTAAACCTGATGAGTATATTTATGTACATATATATAAGCAATAACTAATAGATACAAGACAAGGAGAGGCTTTGTTGATTGAAGCTAGGCTAGTCACAAGGTGGTGCTCCTTGATTAACTAAGATAATCCTTGATGGCCACAAAAGAGTTTTCCATATGATTGTGGAGAAGTAAATATAATTATTTTCCACTTCCATTCCAACATGCAACAAAAGGGTGGGAATAGCTATAACTTTTGTTCGTGAAAATTTAATTTAATTGCTACTATGTACTAAGTTTTCTGATTTCTACATAAATGGCATAAATAAAATGAACAAGGAACAAATGCATTACAACCCCAAGCCACATTGATAGATAGTAAGTCAAAGTTAGTAGCAAAAGAGGCAAAGTTTCATGGTCTTTAAATCTTTTCATTAATTCATCAATGGGTTATTGCCATGTGGCAAGTCAATAAGAGGTATTAGGGGTATAAATAGCTGTTTAGCTAGTAGCGGGGTATATTTTAGCATATATTTCTCTCTATATCATATTGCTAGGAGCTCTAAGCTCTGTATTTTGGTAAAAGGGTATGTTGATGACTTTGAATCTCATTGCCAAAGTGCCTAATTTGCCTGAAAAAGAAAAACTAGGATATTTTTTTGTTTTTCTTAAATGGACTGAAGGATGAACTATGAAGAAAAATTTGCTCATGCTGCAGTGATGGTTTCCTGTACAGTGGGAATTTGCTTTTGATATAGAAGATAAACAGGGACTGAAAGTGCCAGCAGCAAGTCCCCCGGGGGGGGATGGGGGGGAGGGGTGTTGGGTGCGGGCACGGGGGTGGTGGTGGTGGTTGTGGTTGTGGTCCACTTGCATCTGTGGGTCATGGGAATACTGTTGCTGGACATGGATATTGGCCTGATAATAAAGGTTGTTTCATGGATAAATATGACAGTACGCAATAGTGGAGTGGTAAAGGGAGACAGGAAAGCATTCAAAGTGGGACAACCTAGAAAATGGGCAAGATCTTAGCAGTAACAGTATGAGCATGATAATGCAAGTCCAAGGAAGAAAAGTCAATCACAATCTTACCCATGAGGACATTCAAGCAAGAAAAAGGAGTGGATTGTTTCAGATGTGATCACCCCTAGCAACCACCAAACTAATTCCTCAAACAAATCTTTGCAAATCACAATTTGGAAAGATGCAGAGAATATGGACATGGAAGAGAAAAAAGGGTGACCAGGATGCTCTAGGTATCTGCCTTGTGGACAAAGCAAAACTTTTAGGGGGTGGCTCTCATAGATACTTAACACAAGTCGAGTTTAGTAGTATAAAGAGTCCATGTTTAGTAGTAATCTGAGTTTTTTATTGATAGGCCAATGGATTATTGCCATGTGACAAATCACTTAGAGGTATTAGAGGTATATAGAGGGTTAGTTAGTAGAAGAGGTTTTTTCTCTCTAAATAATGTTAGGAGCTCTAAACTCTGTGTTTAGGAGCATCATGCTCTCATAAAATAACTGCATAAAATAAAAATGAGCTAGGAACCATTGCATTTTAACCCTAGGCCACATTAGGACAAAATAATAAATGAATAAGGAACCAATAATCCTTTGGAATGTCCAATTGCATTTGCCATTGTGCTTGTGTTGTTGGCCAACTCAAGTAATGAAAATTTATCTAACTTACATAGGAAACATTTCAATATGAACAGAGGAAATAAGTTTATCAAATACCAAATCCTAAATCATTGTCCAACTACCAAGTACAACATATGTTTACTTTACAACATATATATTAGGACAGTAAGCTTGTTGTTGACATATATGTAATATTATTGTGCTAGCTGTAAGATTTAAATATTAGATAGGAGATTTTACTTTCTTTCTTAATATAGCATTCTTGTAAGTGTATATATACACTATGTCATTATGTAAAAAGATTAAGAAGAAGAGGAATAATAAACTTATCTCTTTCCTCCTAAATTCTTCATGGTATTGGAGCCTAAAACCACTTTTTAGGTCAAAATTTTTTTTCTTTTTTTCTGGCGTGGTTTATTTTTAAACCCTAGAACGCCGTACAAGAGGTTTTTTCTTCAAAGGTAGTCGACACCACCCATCCCAAGAGGAGCGCCACCCTTTTCCGACCGACCCTTTCTTCTCCGACCACCGGAAACCGTGCGTGTGAACTGTTCCGGCCACCGTTTTTCGTGGGCTTTCCGCTGTCTTGCTCGCCCTTCTTTTCCGATGCCCTCCAACTGTTTTCCAAGTGATTTCGTTTATTTTTAGGTTGCGTCCAGGTGGTTTTGCTTTAGGTTGCGCTCATCACTTCCCTATGTGTATTCATACGGGTTTGACAGTTTGTGTACGGGTAAGGGTTTGAAAGTTTACGAACTATTCTGTTTGCTCTTCCTTCGAGGCTGTTTAAGTCTGTTGTCTTAATTGCTTGGGTTAACTGTTTGCATTATGGAAACTGATAAGAGAATTACTGGAATTAATACTGATAATCCTTCACTGCAAATCAGCCCTATCAAGCTTGATGGGAACAATTACCTTGCTTGGTCACGGTCTTATTTATTGTTTATCAAAGCTAGGGGAATGCAGGATTATATTACCGGTGTTAAAATCAAACCAGTAGCAACCGATCCATTATTCCATCAGTGGGATTCTGAAAATTCCTTGGTAATGACTTGGCTTATCAATTCCATGCAGCCCCATATTTCAAGAACATACTTACTGCTTGACACAACAGCAAAGATATGGAATGCTGTAACCCCCACCTATTCACAGGTGGGAAATGATGCTCAGATTTATGAGATTCGGAACAAGGTCTATGGTTTGAATCAAGGAGAAATGACAATTTCCCAGTGTTTTTCTGAGTTGAATGGTTTGTGGCAAGAACTTGACTATTATCAAGATTTTCAGGTAGATTGTATCAGATATGCAGTAAAGTTCCAGAAATTACTTGCAAAAGAAAGGGTATATGATTTTTTGGCTGGGTTAAACAATGAATTTGATCATATCAGAGTCCATGTTCTCGGTAAGACACCTTTTCCTTCTCTTGAGGAGGCATATTCCTATGTTCAATAGGAAGAAAGCAGGCGTAGTGCCATGCTCTATATCCCGCAAGTTGAAAAGTCTGGTTTGGTAGCTGCTAGTGATTCATCTGAGCAGCTGAAGGCACATAGTTCTCATGAAGATCATTTACGATATGATTATTGTGGGAAACCACGACATAGTAAAGAGACTTGCTGGAAGCTACATGGACGTCCAATAAAAGGTCGTGGAGGTAAACGAGTTAACTCTACTAGGGCCAATTTGTCTGAAGCTATGGAGTCAACTCCTGAGATGACTCACTCTGTTTTTTTCTCTCCTGATGAGATTCAGCATCTCAAGCGTCTTTTTTCTCATCAAGAATCTTCTTCCAGTGCCAAATCCAATTTTGTGAAGTCAGGTAATGCTTTTTCTGCTACCCTTGATACCAATTGTTGGATGATTGATTCTGGTGCGAATAGACACATGACGAGCTCCTCAAAAAATCTTGTTGAATACTCACCGTGTTTAAAGAGAGATAATGTCCGAATAGCCGATGGTTCTTTCACCCCAGTATCTGGAACAGGTTCTGTTTTTTGTACTCCTCATATCGAACTATCCTTTGTGCTTCATGTCCCTCAATTTCCTATCAATCTCTTATCTGTCAGTGCACTTACAAAAAATCTCAACTGTAAAATTGAGTTTTTACCTGATCATTGTGTCTTTCAGGATCTTCAAACAGGGAAGAAGATTGGCAGTGGTAGATTGCACGATGGCTTATATCTGTTGGATGAGGGTCAAGGTTCTAGTCTTCAGCAGGCCTTTTTTGGGGGAAATAAGGATGTTAATCAGGAAATATTGCAGTGGCACAGGCGTTTGGGCCATCCCTCTTTTTTAGTGTTACGCAAATTATTTCCTAGTTTGTTTTCAAAGACTCGGTCTGATTCTTTATTTTGTGATGTTTGCGAATATGCAAAACATTCTCGAAACTCTTATCCTTTGAGTAATAATAAAAGCAAGTTTCCTTTTATGACTATTCACTCCGATGTTTGGGGCCCTACTCAGACTACTTCTTTGTTTGGTAGTCGATGGTTTGTCACTTTTATTGATTACTGCACCAGGATGACTTGGGTATATCTACTTAAGGCTAAAAGTGATGTGTTTTCCTGTTTTCAGTCTTTTCATAAGATGGTTTGCACTCAATTTGATGCTAAAATAAAGATTCTTAGGACTGATAATGGCACTGAATACATCAATAGCAGATTTGGTTCTTATTTGGAGTCGCATGGGATAATTCATCAAACTAGTTGTCCATATACAAGTGCACAGAATAGGGTAGCTGAAAGGAAGACTAGGCATCTTTTGGAAGTTGCTAGGTCGCTTATGTTTACCATGAATCTTCCTAAGCCTTACTGGGGGGATGCAATTCTAATTGTTGCATATCTTATCAACCGAATGCCTCTTAGGGCTCTTGACTATCGGAGTCCTTTAGAAACCTTAAAAGGACAAAATACGTACACTGTTCCTCCAAAGGTATTTGGATGCGTTTGTTTTGTTCATATTAAGGATGCTGGAAAACTAGATCCACGAGCCCTTAGGTGTATGTTTATTGGGTATTCACCAACACAAAAGGGTTACAGATGCTATCACCCTCAATCTCGGAAGTATTTTGTAAGTATGGATGTTACTTTCAGAGAGACTGAACCTTACTTCAGTCCAACCCAGTCATCTCTTCAGGGGGAGAATAATGCAAAGGAAGAGATGATACCTAGTTCTGTGACTCTTACTGATCTTACCCCAAGAGAAAATGATGGTCAGAAGGAGACTATTATCCAAGGGGAGAAAATTGGGCGTTTAGACAAACTTGATTTGAAGAGGTACTCGAGGAGAGACAAAGACAAGACAGAAGAAGCCATTGTGCAACCTACTCTCTGCTACCAAGAATCCTCCTCTTCTAGTGAGTTACCTTTTGATGATTTAGATAAACCTATTCCTTAAAGGAAAGGTGTCAGGGCCTGTACTAAACATCCCATTTCTAATTTAGGTGTCAGGGCTTGTACTAAACATCACATTTCTAATTTTGTTTCCTATGATTCTTTGTCTCCCTCCTATAGAGCTTTTGCCTTGTCCATTTCGTCTGTGTCTATTCCACAGGTTTAGAAGGAAGCACTCAACGATCCAAAATGGAAGAGAGCAATGATTGAAGAAATAAAAGCCTTGACTAAGAATGAGACTTGGGAGCTTGTCGCCTCTCCACCTGGAAAGAAACTGGTAGGCTGTAAATGGGTGTTCACTATAAAACATAGAGCTGATGGATCAGTTGACAGGTTCAAAGCAAGATTGGTAGCTAAAGGATTCACTCAAACCTATGGAGTGGACTATCAGGAGACTTTTGCTCCAGTAGCTAAAATGAAAACGATCAGAATCTTGTTATCCTGTGCAGCCAACCTTGACTGGGATTTACAGCAATTTGATGTTAAAAATGCCTTTCTACATGGAGATTTAGAAGAAGAAGTGTTTATGGAGATCCCTCCTGGATTTGATAATGAAACAACACATGGGAAAGTATGCAGACTGAAAAAGGCCTTGTATGGATTAAAGCAATCTCCCAAAGCATGGTTCGACAAGTTCAGCAAAGCCATGATCTCCTTTGGCTATCAACAGAGTAATGTAGATCATACGCTATTTGTTAAACATAATGAGGGTAAAGTTACTATTCTCATAGTTTATGTTGATGATATAGTGATGACAGGAGATGATAAAAAGGAGATGGCTCGATTGAAGAAACTTTTGGCTCAGGAATTTGAAATCAAGGATCTAGGGAAACTGCAATATTTCCTAGGAATTGAAGTTGCTAGATCAAAAAAAGGTATCTTCATTTCTCAGAGAAAATATATTCTGGATCTCTTGGAAGAAACTGGCATGATGAGGTGTAAACCAGCAGAATCTCCCATTGAAAACAACCACAAGCTACAAGCTGGAGTTGGTGATTCAGTTGATTTAGGGAGATACCAGAGATTGGTAGGAAGACTGATATATCTCTCGCACACTGGACCGGACATTGCATATGTAGTCAGTCTAGTGAGTCAGTTTATGCATGATCCACGATAATCACACATGCAAGCAGTATTTCACATCTTGAGATATCTGAAGTCTGCTCCTAGAAAAGGACTACTGTTCGCCAAGCATGATCACCTTCAGATAGAATGCTCTACAGATGCAGATTGGGCTGGATCTCTAAGTGATAGAAAGTCCACCACTAGTTATTGCACACTTGTAGGAGGGAATCTTGTAACATGGAGGAGCAAGAAACAAAGTGTAGTTGCTCGATCAAGTGCTGAAGCAGAATACCGAGCTATGGCTCGGGGGGTTTGTGAGCTTATGTGGTTACAGAAGATATTGGAAGAATTAAATCTGTCAGATAAAGAAGCACCATCCTTGTATTGTGACAATAAAGCTGCTATCAGTATAGCACAAAATCCAGTTCAACACGATCGAACCAAGCATATAGAGATTGATCGACACTTCATCAAAGAGAAATTTACTGAGGGCATCTTGAGCTTACATCATGTGACATCTGATAAGCAACTGGTTGATGTATTTACTAAAGGGTTGTGTCACATGACCTATCATACTTTAGTTTGCAAGTTGGGCATGTGTGATATCTATGCTCCAACTTGAGGGGGAGTGTTGACATATATGTAATATTATTGTGCTAACTGTAAGATTTAAATATTAGATAGGAGATTTTACTTTCTTTCCTAATATAGCATTCTTGTAAGTGTATATATACACTATGTCATTATGTAAAAAGATTAAGAAGAAGAGGAATAATAAACTTATCTCTTTCCTCCTAAATTCTTCACTTGTAACAGTAATCAAGTTCGATGGATTACACATAAATATGAATGACCTCAAATGACCCCAAATAAAAAGTGGAAACAGCTACCAGATGCATTGGAGATACACCTGGTTGCACATGTTACCAACATTTAGAATTGCTCCATGCAGTATTTCACTCAACTTTGCTATCTCACCCATAGGATTTCATTGATTGGCTAACCAAATTGCGTTCAGCAATACCCCTTAAACCAGTCCCATGACGGTGTTAGTTCCTGCAGTTCCACATGGTAGCATAGATTTGGGGCTTTTTTGTTTTTGAGGCAAGCATAGCTTTGGGCCACACCCACCTACTCAAACCAGGGTGTGTTTTGGAGCCAGAAAAAATGCTCATACCTATTCAGCCATGAAAGTGGGATGTCAAAGCTGCTGAAAACTAGAATATCAAGTTTGGCATACCGATGCACAAAAGTCCAGCCATCTTTGGCATCTAAAGGTGGCAGATATCACATTTGATGGCATAAGGGAGGCCTCCCTTGGAACAAGCCATACGCCAAGACTAGATAGGTTGCCACTTGCATGCTTGAAGTCTTCATGATTAGGAGAGGCTGCACGACTCAAGATGTTAACAACAGTGCACTCCACTCTGTTGCAGTCTCAAGCGGTCATACAATGTTGACCCTTGCCACCATTGCAACCTGGGGAAGCTACATGCCACACACTGCAGATCTGGGAGCCTTTGCATATTCCACTGTCATGGGCACATTGGCTAGTGCCACTATTGCTAGCATAACTGTCTCCTTTTGGACAAGTCACACTCAGCTCTGCCTTCATCTCTACCATCTAACACACCATACACTCAACCTTATCCAGTATGATTTGCGGTTCTTTAACTTTTCTTGCCCAATACAATGAGTAATGAGTATTATATCAAGAACGTCAAGACTTTTTCTTCAAATACCCAGATACACCTACAACAGCCACAGCTCTAATAACAAATTGTTATGTACAACAGTTGTGGATATGGTCAATGGGCGATTTACAATGAAATTGGTTTTTGTAATGTGTTTCAAATTGTTAGAGTTCCTTCCTTTACAGTTGAAACCTATGGGATTGGTGTTTTAAGTACTTGCTAGAGAAGACACACCAATCTCTTGAAGGCTCATTGAGAGAGAACATGGCTAATCTCCGTAGAATTGGAATTAGGATAATAACTTGTTTATTACTATTATGTGAACACTTCTTAATACAAGATTATTGTCCCTATATTCCCCAATGCATAAATCTAACAATGTCTCCTAGTGAATCATAAATAAAATATACATACATATATATATTTTCATAATAAAGATTATCTTTTTAAATATAAAGATAATCACAATAAAAAGTGACTAGGGAAAAAGAGTACAAATACACACAGCTGCATGAAGCACATCTTCCATAATATTTAGAGCCCAGCGCCATTGTCCTGCTCGGCCATGTGCATTTATAAGAGCATTATATGTTTCAGCATCAGGTTTGCACCTAGAATAAATATAGTTAATTCAAAGAATCACTGTCAATTGTCAAAATAAAAGTTAAGATCATGATCCCTCAACTTTCAACTTTGATATTATAATCACAACAAGAATAGTTAAGCATTTGAGAGGAAAAGAAGCCCCATATCTCCAAAAGGCAGCTATCACTTACTGCTGAGGAATAAACCAGTAGCCCTCAAGAACAGGCAATGAAGATTAGTAGATCTCTAAATTCACATCATTTAGTAATAAGAATTCTCCATCAAATTTTGAACCAAAAAAACAAAAAAAAGGATTCGCTATCAAATAATTTGGCAATAAGATCTATTCTCCTAGCCAATGCATGATGTAGAATAGCTAGATAAAGATTTTCTTCATATCCATCTAGTATGATTGAAAGGAAATGGTTGTAAAACACATACCTCCATTCTTTCATCTCAAAAAACAAACCACGTGCCTGGTCTGTCCGGTTGTGTCGAGCGTGCAACCTTATGAGCATATTATAGATATCTTTTCGTGCAACATAGCTTTTTTGCCGCTTCATCCATTGAAAAACCTGAACACTATGCTCTAGAGAGCCCCTTTGTGTCATTGCCTGCAACAATTTAGACAAAGTATGAAACCAGTAGCCTCTATATTTATTGATATTACATACATGAACCAGGAAGTTTCTTTCACACCCCATTCAGGCATAAGCATCAGTCCAGCAAATCTTAATTGTACTTAAAATTAACATAATGAGCTCCATTTGGATGACAATTTAGCAGGAACTAAAGTGAGGAGTTCCAAAAATAACAACCTTTTAGCTGAAGATGTCTATGTTTCCAACTTGTCATTTTCATGTCACTAAAACTTTTGGAATGGCTGAATCGAACGTCCTCAAGCCAATAATATGGTAATTATTATTGTATATTACCTTGCATTATTATGGCTTGTTGGTATAGGGTTAAAATAGTCTTTATCTATCACCATTAGGATTATGTTTTACATATAAATACATCTTGTAATATGTAATTTCAACTCTTTCAATAATACAAAATCAAAGCTAGTCAACCAACCTAAACACTAGTCAAAGCCCAAATTTTCCTTTTCTTTTCTTTTTCACCAATCAGACACACATTTTACCTTCTTCTCCAATCATTATTGCTGCCATCAGATGCCAGAGAAACCTCTAAAAACAAAATTGTTGACTAACACCTGCTAAAGACAACATCACCATGGATATCACATTGGTCACCTCTGCCACCACCACCCCAGTGGCAGTAAACCTGGACAACCTAACCAAGCCCCCCGTTACCTGAATGGAGCAACTCCAACAACCACCATCTTGTCACTTTCCATGACAAACACTTGCTGGTCGTCTTCCTCCTCTCTACCACCTGCTTCCAGTTTCCCTCTTCCCTAAACCGCCACCAACCTACATGATCCCATTTTTTCGACCCATACAAACCTGCACGATCCAATCCACCAGATCCATCCATTTCCCTTGACAGGTCTACCACAAACATCCCACACCCAGCCAACCTCACCCTTGGTCGCACATCAGCCCTCCCTTTGGCCACTACCACCACAGCCCACCACCACCACTCCCTCTCTCCTAACCCACCAACGTTTTCTCATCCCTTCACAGCCCGCTACCCTGCAAATATGATACACTTGTCACCACTCTCACCCATTCACCTGTTTCTTCCACCTTCAAGCAAGTTCGTACTAAGCTACTTAGTAGGGTACAATAGCTTAAATGCCATGATGTCAGTGATGCTACTATACTCATACCTACAGTCCTTAACACTCATGCCACCTCCTCCACCTCAATAGGAAAAGGCTGTGATCACTTCAGATCCAAGAGGTGAATCGTGCTTCAACGACTGATTAGGGTAATTCTCAAAGCCTACATCAGTACCACTCCACTTCCAATCATGGCTCCTCTTATGAGAAACCATCTTACAACTAGACACAACTTCAGTGCTACTATAGGTTCAACCAAGCCTACATGGATGTGTCCCAATCCTTTGTTGCCCTATCCCTCAAAGAATCACAGGGCACTATCTAGTATAAAAACTCTAGTACTACACACCATATGATAACGAATGTAGGTATATTTACTAACTTAACACCTTATGTTGATCCTAATAAGGTTCTTCAGGGTAACAGTGCATCACTACACATATCTCACAAAGGCAATCTCATAATTCGCACCCATGGACCTAACCTACTTCTTAAAAGCATCCTCCATGTTCCTCCTTTCACACAATTGTCCTTAAACTTTTCCATGATAACAATTACACTATCTCTTCCAATGATTCATTATTTTCTATTAAGGAATCCTAAACACAGAACATTCCACACCAACATCTAACTAAGCATCTCTCTATCCCATGAGTTTATATCCTATCTAACCTCCCAAGTCTCTCGTCATGTTGGCTATCTCCAAAGACATATGGAATTCTCATCCGTTGCCCTAACAACAAGGTCATCAATAAATTAACTCAATGTCAGCACATCTAAGTCAAGTCTTCCCCTGCATCTATTAATATGTCATTTCTACTGCATAGGAAAATCCATCTTCCGCTCCAGTAATTGTCTCACAGAGTTTAAAAGCCCTTAGATTTAATTCATTTTGATATGGCAACCGCCAACTAGTTCATATTTAAGCTTTTGTTATTATGTTCTCTTTGTGTATGATTATACTCGATACTTTTGGATCATTCTAATGGATAATAAAGTGAAAATTTGTCTCTTTTCAAGCACTTTTAAATTCTCTCAAAGCCTTGCATAACAATGGTGGTGAATTTGTTAAATAAGCTCTAACTACTTTCTTGTGTCTGGCATATACCTTCAACTCTCACATTTCTATACTTCTCAATAAAATGGAGTTTGTTGAATGCAAACATAGACATATCACTAAGCTATCCCGCAACTCGCTTGAATACAAACCTTCCACCTACATTTTGGGTCAATGCTACCTCCATTGCTGTCTATACTAATATATACTCCCCACTGCAACACTCATTTACAAATCTTCCTTTAAACTCCTCCACAACATTGTTAGGGATGCATTCGTGGGAAAAACTTATACACGGAAAAACAACCAAGGCGCAACCGCAGCGCAGGGAGGAGCTCCACAGGTTCATGGCGCCAATACTGTGGAAGAAGAAGACAGAAATTGGATGAGTGGCTAATTTAGGCAGATTGCTATTTTGGGCAGATTCTATCTTAGGCATTTGAGTATTTATTTACAATTTAGGATTTATGATATTAATTCCTGCTATTGTATCTCTAGAATAGGAAAGTCATTGTCCACTAGAATAGGGGTCTAGTATAGTATAGCTAATTTAGGAAAGAAAAGGGAGTATGTATTGGGATTTTGAGAAAGGAATAAGCAAACAATATTTACTCCAAAAACTATTCGAGATCAGATTCTCTCTAGTTGAGGTCCCAGGTCTTCAAATCCCTGTAACGATCTGATTCTTATCTTTCTTTCCTTTCCATCATAGGGAGAACAAAGAATAGCAACAAGGGAAGGTTTTCCCACCTCGATATTGATTTTCCGGTGAATCGTCCGGTGACTAAAGCTTGGGCTAAAGACACTAACAAATTGGTATCAGAGCCAATCACCATGAGCGATTCACCTCACGATGCCGATCCACTCCGTGCCATGATCACCGAGTCCAAACAGAGGACAAACTCTCAAATACAGGAGTTGTCTCAGAAGTTTGATCAGAAACTGGAATTGCTCCTCCAACACCTCCAGAACAGTGCAGTGGCAAGGGAAGCATCCGGCAGCAGCATCCTGACACCCCGGTGACATAACCAAAACCAGGAAGGCAAAAAAGGCCACCCCCTTCAGGCCGTCGGGACCATGGTGGTAGAAGGGGTACCCCTGCGCGGCTTAGTCGACTCCGGAAGCACCCATAATTTCATTAGTAGGACAGCCATCGAGCACCTACGACTCGACTACGCCGGCGAAACTGGAGCCACAGTCACCGTAGCCAACGAGGACAGCATCAACCGTGTGGGTCTTTGCAAAAGCATCCACTTCACCATTGAAGGAAATGAATTTCAGGCCGATTTCCTGATCATTCCAATAGCCGGTTTTGACTTGGTGTTAGGAACCCGATGGTTACAAACCCTTGGGCCTATTTTGTGGGACTTCTCAACACTCACGACGACCTTTAGAAACAATCAAAAGGAGGTGCGGCTTCAAAGATGAGTCACCACTGTGCAGCCCCATCTTCATCTGGTCAAGAACAATTCCATGGACGATACTGCGCTCGAAAAACTCTTAACTGAGTTCGACAGTGTCTTCCAAGAACCTACAGGCCTGCCACCGCTCCGAAGTTGCGACCACCGCATTTGTTTGGAACCAAACACTGGCACGGTGGTCGTCCGCCCGTATCAATACCCCCACCTGCAAAAAGATGAGATAGAAAGGCAATGTGAATAGATGTTGCAATAGGGAATCATCCGACCTAGTCATTCGCCATTCTCGTCCCCCGTCCTGCTGGTCAGAAAACATGACGGCTCTTGGCGATTTTGTGTCGACTATCGTGAACTGAATAGCAAGACCATTAAGGATAAGTTCCCAATTCCAGTGGTGGATGAATTACTAGATGAGCTATACGGAGCACAATTCTTCACTAAGTTGGACCTCCGATCAGGCTACCACTAAGTCCGAATGTTTAACAACGATGTGGAGAAGACGGCCTTCTGTACACACTACAGGCATTTCGAATTCTTGGTAACACCATTTGGATTATCAAAGGCACCTTCCACGTTCCAGGCCTCGATGAACGAGGTCTTCCGGGCTCATCTCCGCAAATTCATTATCGTATTCTTTGACGATATATTAATATATAGTAAGGACTGGGACTTGCACCTCCGCCACCTACAAACAGCCCTCCACCTGCTGCAATCCCACCAGCTCTTCATCAAAAAGTCCAAGTGTTCATTCGGGACCACGGCAGTGGCTTACTTGGGGCACAGAATATCCAAGGATGGGGTCACATTGGATCCCGCAAAGGTCCAAGCAATTGTGGAATGGCCAAAACCGCAGAATGTCACAGCCCTTCGCGGATTCCTTAGATTAGCAAGGTACTACCGGAAATTCATACAGGATTATGGCCAACTCGCAAGCCCCCTCACTGCAATGTTGAAACGCAACGCTTTCACTTGGACGGAAGCAACGGAGAAGGCTTACTCACTGCTGCAGAAGGCGCTAGCCACCAGCCTAGTCTTGCAGCTATCCGATTTCACACAAGCATTTATAGTAGAATGTGATGCTTCCGGCAATGGTATTGGGGCGGTCTTGCAACAAAATCAACATCCCATCGCGTATTTCAGCCGACAACTTGCCACTAGACACCACAAACTGGCAGCATATGAGCGGGAACTTATCAGGTTGGCAAAGGCAGTACAACATTGGCGACCTTATTTATGGGGCTGTAAATTCATCATCAAGACAGACCACTATAGTCTCAAATACTTGCTTGACCAGCGCATAACAACCTCCCCGCAACAACACTGAATAAGTAAATTTATGGGATTCGATTTCGACGTCAAATACCGGTCGGGGCAATCCAATAAGGCAGCAGATGCACTATCTCGCTGTCACCCGGACACGTTGGCGTTGAACGCCATTAGTCAACCTTGTCTGGATCTTTGGGAGGAGATAAAGGCTGCAGCGGCGAGTGACACCAACATCCAGCAACTCCGACACAAGTTGCAACAAGGAGTGCTGCCTGGCCCTTGGACAGAGCAGGAAGGAGTCGTCTGGTACAAGGGTCGAATTCACTTGTCTAACACTTCGCCCCTCATTTCCGCAATCCTGTCCAGCGTTCATGATAGCACACATGAGGGTACGCAGAAGACAGTGCAACGACTTCGCCAAGATTTCCATTGGCACGGAATGAAGAGTACAGTTACGAAATATGTGACTCGCTGTCCCGTTTGTCAACAACACAAGGCCGCCTGCTTGCGACTAGCCGGGCTGCTACAACCCTTGGAGTTGCCCACTCAAATTTGGGCTGACATATCCATGGACTTCATAGATGGGTTACCCAAATCTTGGGGCAAATCTGTGCTATCGGTGGCCGTTGATCGCTTTTCCAAATACAGCCATTTCATTGCCATGGCACATCCTTATATAGCCAAACGGGTGGCACAACTGTTCATGGACCACATCGTTCACCTCCATGGTTTTCCTGAGTCTATCGTTTCAGACAGAGATGCAACTTTCACCAGCAATTTTTGGAAGGAATTATTCCGTCTTAGTGGCACCAAGTTGGCCTTTTCATCGGCATATCATCCACAATCCGATGGACAAACGAAGGTGGTCAACAAGACAATTGAAATGTACCTCCGTTGCCTTGCAGGGAACAACCCCAAGACCTGGGTTGACTGGCTACCATGGGCGGAATATTGTTACAACACCTCCTACCACACAGCCCTCTAGGATACACCCTTTAAAGTAGTTTATGGAAGAGACCCCCACGTCTCACAGCTTATATTCCATGAGCAACCAAGGTTGACGCAGTGGAGGATGCCCTCACAGTCCGTGACAAAATGCTAGGTGAAATCCGCTCACAGCTGCAAGCTGCACAGCACCGCATGAAGACTCAATATGACCAATATCATAGAGAAGTCGAATTTGACATCGGCAATTGGGTTTGGCTCCGTCTACATCCCCACCGACAGCTATCCTTGGAAGGGAGACAACGCCACAAGCTCCAACCTAAGTTTTATGGTCCATTCCAGATCATCAAGCGGATTGGTTCAATGGCTTACCGGTTGCGCTTGCCCGACAATGCCAAATTACATGATGTCTTTCATGTCTCTTTACTCAAACCACACCGAGGTGATCCCCCACTTCAGCCACCACTGCTGCCTTTGGTTTCCGAAGGCCGAATTATTCCGATACCAACCGCAATTCTGCGTTCCCGCTTGAATAGGGAACAGTGGGAGCTACTTGTACAGTGGGCTGGAACGAAACCAACGGATGCAACTTGGGAAACGTTGGATGCTTTCCAGAAGGCCTATCCTACTTTCGAGCTCGAGGACAAGCTCCTTTTCCAGGTAGGGAGCGATGTTAGGGATGCATTCGTGAGAAAAACTTATACATGGAGAAACAACCAAGGCGCAACCGCAGCGCAGGGAGGAGCTCCACAGGTTCATGGCGCCAATACCGTGCAAGAAGAAGACAGAAATTGGATGAGTGGCTAATTTAGGCAGATTGCTATTTTGGGCAGATTATATCTTAGGCATTTGAGTATTTATTTACAATTTAGGATTTATGATATTAATTCCTGCTATTGTATCTCTAGAATAGGAAAGTCATTGTCCACTAGAATAGGGGTCTATTATAGTATAGCTAATTTAGGAAAGAAAAGGGAGTATGTATTGGGATTTTGAGAAAGGAATAAGCAAACAATATTTACTCCAAAAACTATTCGAGATCGGATTCTCTCTAGTTGAGGTCCCAGGTCTTCAAATCCCTGTAACGATCTGATTCTTGTCTTTCTTTCCTTTCCATCATAGGGAGAACAAAGAACAGCAACAAGGGAAGGTTTTCCCGCCTTGATATTGATTTTCCAATGAATCGTCCGATGACTAGAGCTTGGGCTAAAGACAACAAACATGCCTCTAGATAAGCAATTCTCTTGCATGTTTAGTGCCGTTACTTTCCTAACATGACATCTCAAGCCCTAAGCAAGCTTTCACCTTGATCTTACTTTGAATCTTCATAGGTTACTATGCCCACCATAGAAGCTATCATTGAATCAACCCTGCCTCTAGTTAGGTTTACATTATTTGCCATGTGGTTTTTCATGAATCAAACTCTCCTTACAGCAAACCTTATTTCCTCCTCCACCCCCACCATTAAGCTCCCCTCTTCCTCCCCCACCATAATATCCCCACTTCTCTAACTGCCTTTCCTCAATCCTCCTTGAGCTCTCCCAACGCAGTAACAGTGACCTTAATGGCTCTTGCTTCCACCTCCTCTTCCCTTGCTCCAAGTGCTTCCCACCCACCAACAACTCATGTCTATCATTGCTTTAGGGCTCATCCCACTACATCCATTGTCCCTCCTAAGCCCCCTTCCGCATCTACAAACACATTGGCTGCTGCTTCCACTTCTCCCACACAATCCACCCACCTACCCCCACCTCCTCTCTCAAACTGAACTTCCTATCTCCACATGTACCAACTACACCACCTCTTAGATCTCCTCATCAAAACTCACCCACTCCATGCTCACCCATTCTAAATTTGGTATCACTAAACCTCGCATTATCCTTGATCACCAAACCCATTCCTCTATTGTAAAGCCTAGTTACTACACTACAGCCATCCATGATCCCACTTAGGCAGCAGCTAAGAGAGCAAGGTTTCACTCTCTTTTCAAAAACAAACCTAGATCTTGTTCCCTTATAACCTAATCAAAACCTTGTTAGCAACACATGGAAATTTCGCATAAGATACAATGTTGATGGGTAGGTTGAGCACCACAAAGCTCACCTTGCTGCCCAAGGACTCACTTAGAGAGAAGGTATAGACTACACCAAATTGTTCAATGCTATTATTAAATTCACTACCATTCATTTTGTCCTCTCTTATGCTATCTCATCACGTTAGGAAATCCATTAACTTGCTGTCAATAGTGCTTTTCTGTATAGTCATCTCATTGAGACAATTTTCATGAAACTGGCCCAAGTTTTGTCAATTTTCATTACCCCCATCATGTGTGTCATCTAAAATTCTAGCTATGGCCTAAAACAAACTCCTCGTGCTTAGTTCCATTTATTCAACAGTTTTCTCCTAAACATAGGCTTCCAAAGAGCAAAACCAACATGCCAATGTTCATTCTCTCTAAAGGTACTCATACTCTTGTCATATCTTACTTTATATTCATGGCATTATCTTCACAGGCAGCAAACTTGCACTCCTACATCAGTACATTTTAGTCCCCTCACGTCAGTTTGCCATGAAAGGCCCTGGTGTTCTACACTTCTTTCTTAGCATTCATGTCACTAGTACTACTTAGAGAATTCATCTATGTCAATCTCAATTCATCCATGGTCTCCTCAAATGCCGGCACATACACCTTTCCAAGCCAATCAAAATACCTTTGTCTCTACAAAATCCCATTGCCTGCCATGAGAATGTTGGTGCACTTTAATACCTTACAATTGCCTCATCAGATATCAAATTTGCAGTAAATCAATTGAGTCAATACATGCATCTCCCAAACAACAATCACAGACAGGTAGCAAAACATGTTCTCCAATATCTAAGAGGCAAAATATCATTGGGTCTTCACATCAAGCACACATACATCCCATACCTCTTTGACCACCTTTGCAGATGCTGACTGAGCTAGATGTCCACTCACTTGTTGTTCCACCACAAGATATGCCATTTATCTCAGATGCAACCTCATCTAGTAACAATCTAAGAGGCAGCCCACTATGTTGGGAGCTCTACTAAGGCCAAATATCATGCTCTTACTTGTGCAGTTGCCAAATCGACCTGATCTATCCCTTGGTCAAGAAACAGGTGTTCCCATTTAGTGTACCATGTCTTGTGCCATGACAATCTTAAATCCATTTTATCTACCAGGCAATCTTGTCCAACACGATTCCAAACATCTGACATTGACTACCACTATGTATGTGAAACATTGCCTCTGCTTGAGTTCTTATATGTTACATTACTACCTGCCATCAGCGCACTAAAATCCTCACTAAAAGCTATCAACATCAGTTTTTTTTTTTTTCATTACTCTAATCTCACATTAGCACCTTTAGATTGAGGAGACGTATTATTGTATATTACCTAATACCTTTTATTATTATAGCGTGTTTGTATAGGGTTAAGAGAGTCTTTGCCTAATGTAATTAGGGTCCTATGAATATATCTTGTAATCATACTTTGTAATTTCAACTCTTTCAATAATACAAAATCATATGTTTGTACAGAATTGCCATAAATGTGATCAGGTGATAAAAACAGAGTTGAAATGCCACAAAATGATTAGCGGGCATCATCTCCTTTATAATAAATGATCATCTCATTTGACAAAATAAAAGGACTTTAACAAGGCCAATAACCACAGGGTACCTACATAGCAAGTCACCAATATAAAGTCTCGTTGACACAAACCCAAACATAATTAAAATGCTGTCGCAAAAACCAATCAACATCCCGCATAAACCCTGGACACAATCAGACACCACCAACAAAATCAATTACCTTCATAAGAAATGGATAATTCTTCCTCGAAAACCTGCCAATCCACCGATTCAACACACCATCAACACTCTCCCAATGTTTAAGTTCCAGTACTTTCTCCACTACCTCCGACACATTCCAATCCTTCTGAAACCGGTCCGCTTCCACTCGGAGTCTATAACGCCTCGGTATGTCTTTCTTTCTGAGTCCACTTACACGAGTCGAGACCTCGTGCTGGCCTTTGTCGTAGTCGACGAAGCCTGTTTTCTGCTCCACGAATAAGGCATCGGTATTGCTCTTTTTGCAGAGAATGAGAGTTCTAGAGCAAGCGAGATATGAACTCGAGTGAGTGGACTCGGTGCAGTGAGTGAGCTGGAGAAAGGTAGGGGTTGTGAGTTGACTCGCTGCCGCCATTGCCTGCTGGCTCGCGAGATAACAGCAAACGCAGTGGATAGCGGACTCAGTTTCCACTATACGTATTAGTATCTTAATTCATGTGGCGCGGGCATGTTATATCTGTTAACTTCGTACTTCTAATTACAAGCACTCGCACAGTTTTTATTATATTCGGGCCATGATCCCTATTGCCTAAATTAGTCTTACAATTTTTTATGTTTCGATTCGTGTTTCCCACGGAATTGGTTAATTTACAGTATTGATAAAAATTTAATATACATAATCAATCATAATATTAAATCAGTACCATTAAAATAATTGGTAAAATTATATTTTTTCTTTTCAAATTTATATGCTGGATTAGGTAAAAATCCAAGTGTTTATCAATTTGAAATATATTTACTATTTAAAATAATAAATTTATATAAAAAAAAAACTATTGCAATCAATATGTTAATAACATATATTTAAAAATATTATAAATATATGATAAATATTATTATAATATTATATACACTATGTTTGGATTGAAGAAAAGAAAGTAAAGAGGAGGAATTAGAAGGGAAAAGACTCCTTTCCCTTGTTTGGAAAAGTATGAAAAATGGAGAGGAATGATTTTATGAGAGAAAACTTTTTCTTCGTCCCACTAAAAATGATTCTCTTTACTGTGGAGAGAATTGGAGAAAATATTTAAAATAACACAAATAGCCTTTCAATGTTTGGATATTTTATATTCTCACTACATTAGAAAGTTTAAAAGCATACTTAATCAACTTTTTTGCCATAATCATTTATTTCATATTTAGATCATTATTTTTCCTTCATTTTCTTTTTTTTTTCTACTTCTTTCCTCTATCCTAGACATAGTGTAAAGGTTTATAAAATATTTCTTTTTTCATGTAATGATATGTCATTTATAAATAGTTCTAATTTTTTTAAATATCATAATGAAATATTAAGAATGTAAAAAGTTGCATTGTTCCTTACCAAAAAAAAAAAAGTATTGTTTTATGTTAAATTATTCGAAGGTTACTAATCTTTAAAAATATATGAGTAAAACATCATAAATGAGAATAATCATGTTATTTTGCATTAAATTATACAAATGTTACAATTATTTTAAAAATTATGTTTCAAGTAAGAAGCAATAACTAACCAAAATCTTTATTAGTGAAAGTGGATAAAAGTATAAATCTTGACTTTAAAATGGGTAAGCCGGTAGCCCTATTGTATAGAGTATTCACATATACTCAACTTCATTAGATAGGCTTCAAATGAGAATTAAGGATCACAGGATATGTTTAGGGTATAAATTTTCTAAAACTTGCTTCCATAAGATATAGTATAAGATTTTCCTACAATGTACCCATTTTGGAACCTATACTACTAAGTAGTATAATCTTTGACATATGGTGAATAACACTACGGAACTACGGATTCGGAAAGAAAAATGGCAACCACGACATCAATATAATAATAAATTAATATACATAAATATTACGAATGCTCTGAATTAGTTTATATTACTTTATTGTATACGGAAGTTGAGAAGAAACAAAGACGTCATCTTTGTTGGATTCAGATAGCGAATTCCGGTTAGCTTACTTTTTATACACCAAAGCAAATATGGTTAAACTAATAAAATTATTCAGAATTCAAAGCCGGCTCAACATATCGTCTTCTTGGTTTAAATTTAATAACAACCCAATTCACCGCAAATCAGTTTTGAAAATCAAAGTTAAAGAAGTTCGATGGAGCAGTAGACTTATCTCAATAACTCCGCTCCACAAATTTCGACTCCCGTCGTCCGTTTCATCGAAGATGACTCTAACCATCTCAATTGCGGTAACCGTTTCTTTTCTCCTCCTCCTCCTCCTTCGCTACCTTGCCGGTGTTTGATCGGAAAAACAAATATAGACGAGTTCAAAAACAGAGCATATAACAATGTGTAATCTATGGTTCTGAAAATTATATATACATATTTATATAATCATAATTATTAAGTAAAATAATAAAATAAATAATATAAGATTGAAGGCTATTTTGCAAATAAAGTTAAGAGATGGAATTAGTTTCATCTTTTTTTCTGATGGGACTATAAAAATTACACTAACCTAAGGTTTTCTCCTTCTGCTCATTTATTCAACTGCTATCTAGAAACCTAAATAGAGAGAGAGAACCCCTACAAACAACTAAAGTGATTTGCAAGAGAATTACGCGACAAATCTAACAAATAAGCGTGTAAATCATGATGTACTTAACTATGATGATGAAAGTAAGATTTGAAATATTGTTATCCTAGTGACAATAGAAATCGAATTAAAGGACGGATTGAACAAGCACAAGAGTCGTCAAATTTGAAGTTCCAAGCGTGATTCAAGCTAAGTAAGCGTACTAAACTCATATTTTACCTTTGAATAACGGAATACAATATAAAATTGGGGTTAAAAACGAAGCAATTAGGATTTGAAACGAATTGGAGGAGAAAAATTAAGATTAGTAACAAATAGAAAGGTACACGGTTAAGTACATGACTATGTACCGGGGCGTGCTGAACTAAAAAAAATTATACAGTAAGATACACGACCTTAGGCACAACCATGTACTTGAGTGTGTTGAAATTTGAACATACACCAAGGTGTGTTGAAAAGAAAAATTGTATAGTAGGTACATGGCCTTAGGCATGGCCGTGTACTTAGGCGTGTTGGAATTAGAACATACACGACCACAAGCACGGTTGTATACTTAGGCGTGTTGAAGCTTAAAGTTTATAGAACGATAAATGATCTCTAGCACAACCGTACTTCAAGCCATGCTTCCTTACACAATTACTTTCTTAGCCGTGTTACTTAATAAGATGTCCTATTTAACTCTACTTTATTTTATTTTCATTTCAAAATATGAATTAAAAACGAAAATACTTTTGGGAAGGGAATTAAACGACTTGAACGAAGTAAAAAATTTAGTGAACTTAGATTACTTGTAGAATTAAGCTAAGTGTAGTTCCTTGTAATTGAACAAGACCACTTACTTCAATTAGAGACGTGTCAGATCATTGTAGAGATATCTGCTCAAGTACGTGTTTACCTTATTTTGCTGGTTATGTTTGCTAGGTTGTTGTTTAACAATTGTAGGTAGTTAATGATTTTAATGTTTAATGAACTTAATTGAATGTTGGAAGTTAATGCATATGTTGCATGTGCTTGGCTCAACCTAGTAGCCCATAGTAGCAGATCCCTAGGAGCCACCTCAATGATCAGTATGCTGCATTGTTTCTAGTGGAATTATGTATCAAAATGATCCGAGGTGGATTAGGGTTAGATGGGCCCGTAGCGACAGTTCTCACTAGGACAATATTGTGTGTGTCGGGGTTATGAATGCCCTTGTGCTATATAATTGATTATAATTGATGTGTAAGTTGATGTATGATTGTATTTAGATTAACATTTGATGAGAGCCATGATGGGAGCCAAGCCAGAAGATGGAATGTGGATCCTCTTAAAGTGCCACCTGGACCGATCACAAGAACTCGAGCGAAACGATTCAAGGAAGCACTTAACGGGTTGATAAAGGATGTCCACGAAACCAGAAAGGATTGGAGCAACCATGAAGCCGAAAAGGATTGGAACAACCATGAGAATGCCCTTGCTCTTGTACAAGTCATAACGGATACGGGTTGAAGGGGGCGTATCTTTACAAGGCACGACCGTGTAGTGAGTCTGGAGGCTCCACAGAAACATACACGGTAGTATACACGGTTCAAAGGCACGACCGTATATGGTGTCAAGAATATCTATAGAAACATACACGTCTAGAAAGGCACGGCCGTGTATACACTCTACGCCGGCTACTACACCGGCCTTTAATCCAACGCTGCCGGCCTTTAATTCCTTGTTTTGTTATTTTTCCGCAACTTAATGATGTTATGTCGTTTTGGGCTTTTATTATTACGAATTGTAAACCCTACTATAAAGCTTCTAGGGTTGAGAACAGAAATACAACATACAAGTTTGAATAACACTTTTGAGAGAATTCCTCTCTTGGTTCTTTAAAGAACTTCCCTTGAACTTATCGGATTTTCTTCCGTAGCGTTCATCCCGACTTATCAATCGGTCTTTCATCCCGATTGTGGCGTCCACATAATATACTAAGGTTCTTGCCTCACTTATAGGCAACGGGTCACGGTTTCCACTCGATTGTTTAGCATCTTGGGTAGCAATTCCAAACGTATTGGTATTGGGTTTCGTCACACATGGGCGTGGTTCGTATCAGTTTGGTATCAGAGCCTAGGTTTGTTAAACATCAGTTCGATTTGAGGAAGGTAACATCAAAACCCTAACTCCAATCGTTCATATCAATTGTTCATATCAAGTTCATAGTGTTAATTGTCTATTGAAAGTGTAGTGTCTCCTATTCACTTTTGTTACAAACAAAAAGAACAAAAAAAAAAAATCACGACAAAAAAAAAGAAAAAAAAAAAGAACGTGATCAAGAGCAACAAACAAAGGCAACAAAAAAGGAAAGAAAAAGAGGAAAATTTCGAGCCCCTAGAGTTGTTTTGAATTCTACGGAAGGGATTGGTGTAGTTTGGTCAGTTCCAAGAGAATTGAGAAGAGGAATTGGTGAGTTGATATCATCATTGCTTGTGAGAATACACGAGTGACTGTGTGATATCATCCTTTGAGTGAAACACGTAAGGGAGTGTATCGTGAGGCTTAATCATATATATATATTTGTGTTAGTACTAACCTTTTTTCTGCAGGAACTATGTCGAGGCAACATTCTCTTGAAGGTGAGAGGGGAAGGTTTGATGCTAGGTTAGTGATTGAGGCGTTGAGAAGTGAGATGAAGAGGATGTTTCAGGAGGGCATGGAACAAATTCATGAAACGGTGGAGCAAAAACTAGAACAATCTAAAAACGTCTTCCAAGGGCGTAAGAGAGAGAGTTGCTCTAGGAGAGTACAAAAGGGTGGAGATGAAATGTCTGATGATGAATTTGATGAACCTTCTGTCGGGAGTTATAGAGGTTATAGTGGTAGGAATAGAGGAACTAGGGATTGGGAAGATAGAGGAGATAGGAATAGAGAGGATAATTAATTGAGTAGTATAAAGATGAAGATTCCTCCTTTCCAAAGGAAGAATGATCCCGAGGCGTACTTAGAGTGGGAAAAGAAGGTAGAGATGGTGTTTGATTGTCACAATTATAGTGGGAGAAAGAAAGTGAAGCTTGCTGCCATTGAATTTTCGGATTATGCCATAGTGTGGTGGGATCAACTGATGTTGAATAGAAGAAGGAATGGCGAACCACCTATTAAGTCTTGGGAAGAGATGAAGAGGGTGATGAAGAAGCGGTTTGTGCCTGCGTATTACTATCGTGAATTACACAACAAATTGCAAACTCTTAAGCAGGGAAGCCGAAGTGTGGATGAATATTTCAAGGAGATGGAGGTTACTACGATTAGGGCGAATGTAGAGGAGGATAGAGAGGCTACCATGGGTAGGTTTCTTGCTGGATTGAATAGAGAAATTCAAAATGTCGTAGAACTGCAGCATTATGTAGAATTGGAAGATATGGTTCATATGGCTACAAAGGTTGAGAACCAACACAGGAGGAAAGGTAGTAGTACTGCACGATTTCAACAGGGTGCTGGTTCATCCACCTGGAAGACTAACCAATGGAAGAAGGAAGAAAAGCCTTTACCCACCAAACCAAAAGGAGAGCAAAGGCAAGCGGGTTCTACTCCTGGTAACCAAGGTAAACCTGATTCTTCTACTCCTAGAAATCGTGACATTCGATGTTTTAAATGCCAAGGCAGAGGCCATATTGCTAGTCAATGTCCGAATAGGCATGTTATGATTCTGCGTGATGATGGTGAGTATGAGACTTAGGTGATGAGAGCCATGATGGGAGCTAAGCCAGAAGATGGAATGTGGATCCTCTTGAAGTGCCACCTGGACCGATCACAAGAACTCGAGTGAAACGATTAAAGGAAGCACTTAATGGGTTGATAAAGGATGTCCATGAAGTCGAAAAGAATTGGAGCAATCATGAAGTTGGAAAGGATTGGAACAACCATGGGAATGCCCTTGCTCTTGTACAAGTCATAACGGATACGGGTTGAAAAGGGCGTGTCTTTACAAGGCACGGCCGTGTAGGAGTCTGAAGGTTACACAGAATCATACATGGTCGTACACACGGTTCAAAGGCACGGCCGTGTATGGTGTCAAGAATTTCCACAGAAAGATACACGACTAGAAGTACACGGTCGTGTATGTTGTCAAGATTTCCATAGAAAGATACACGACTAGAAGTACACGGTCGTGTACATCTCCAACGCCGGTTGTGTACTTCTCCAACGCCGGCTCCAAGGCCGCCGGCCTTCATTCCCACGCTACCGGCCTTCATGTCTTGTTTTGTTATTTTTACGCAACTTATTGAAGTGATGTCGTTTTGGGGCTTTATTGTTACAAATTTTAAACCCTACTATAAAACTCCTAGGGTTTAGAATAGCTAGAATATAGAATATACAACATACAAGTTTGAAAACACTTTGAGAGAATTCCTCTCTTGGTTCTTTAAAGAACTAATCTAGAACTTATTGGATTTTTTTCTTTCGTGGCGTTCATCCCGACTTATCAATCGGTTTTTCATCCCGATTGCGGCGTCTTCATATTATACCAAGGTTCTTGTCTCGCTTATAGACAACGGGTCACGGTTTCCACTTGAGTGTGTTTGGCATCTTAGGTAGCGAATTCCGAACGTATTGGTATTGGGTTTTGTCACAAGTTGGCGTGGTTCGTATCAGTTAGGAATCCGAGCAAACCGATTTCGTATCATGAGGGGGATAGTGAAGAGGATGATATGCCTCCATTAGAGGACGCTAGTGATGACGAGGAGCCTGCAATAGGGAAGTTAGTGGCAGTAGTGAAGCGAGCTTTGAATGTGTAGGTGAAGGAAGAAGAGGAGGTGCAACGAGAGAATATCTTTCATACTAGATGTTATCTAGGTGATCATATTTGCAGTTTGATCATTGATGGAGGGAGTTGCACTAATGTGGTGAGTACTTTTATTGTCGAGAGGCTGGGACTCAAGACTACTAAACACCCTAGTCCATATAAATTGCAGTGGCTGAACGATAGTGGTGAGACTAAGGTGAGTAAGCAAGCCTTGATTGCTTTTCGCATCGGTAGGTATGAGGATGAGGTGTTATGCGATGTAGTGTCGATGCAAGCGTGTCATGTGTTGTTGGGGAGGCCATGGCAGTTTGATAGAAAGGTTGTTCATGATGGCTTTTCTAACAAGTATACACTTGTTCACCAGGGGAAAAGCTTTAATCTTAAACCCTTAACACCTAAACAGGTGTATGAGGATCAGTTGCAGCTACAACAGTCTTTTGCAAAATAAAAGGTGAGTGAAAAACATAGGAAGAGTAAGAGAGCAAAAGACAGCGAGAAAGAAAAGGAACATAAAAGTCGATATCAAAAGGAAAAAGAGAGGAAGGCTGGAATGTGCGTGAGAGACCAAGTTGAGGGGGGATCAACTTTGGTGGTGAGTGAAAAGGAGAGTGCAGCCTTGCAAAAGGAGAGTTGTGTGGCAAGAGCGAGTGTAATGAGGAGAGCGTTAGTGATGAAGCACTCTTTGCCTAGTGTGGTTGTGTCTATTGTGCAGGACTTTGAAGATGTCTTCCCTGATGAGATTCCAAAGGGTTTACCACCTATTCGTGGTATTGAGCACCAGATTGATCTTGTACCCAGAGCATCTATTCCAAACAAACTAGCTTATAGGAGTAATCCATAGGAGACAAAGGAACTCCAAAGGCAGGTCAATGAATTAATGGAGAAGAGGTAAGTAAGAGAAAGCAGGAGTCTATGTGCAGTGCCTGTGATTTTGGTGCCTAAGAAGGATGAGTCATGGAGAATGTGTGTTGACTACCGCGCCATCAACAACATCACGATAAAGTATCGTCATCCCATTCCTCGCTTAGATGACATGTTAGACGAGTTACATGGGTCTAGTGTCTTTTCCAAAATTGATCTAAAAAGCGGATATCACCAAATTAGAATGAAAGAATGTGATGAATGGAAAACCGCATTTAAGACAAAATATAGATTGTATGAGTGGTTAGTAATGCCTTTCGGTTTAACTAACGCACCTAGTACTTTTATGAGACTTATGAACCATGTTTTGAGGGCTTTTATTGGCAAATTTGTGGTTGTCTATTTTGATGATATCCTCATTTACAGCAAGAGTTTGGAGGACCATATATCTCACTTGAGGGATGTTTTAGAAGTGCTTCGAAAGGAGCAATTATATGCTAACCTCAAAAAGTGCACTTTTTGTACAGACAAACTTGTGTTTCTTGGTTTTGTTGTTAGTGCACAGAGAATACAGGTTGATGAAGAAAAGATTCGTGCGATCCAAGAATGGCCTAGTCCAACTAACGTAAGTAATGTGCGGAGTTTCCATGGACTAGCGAGCTTTTACAGGAGGTTTGTGAAGGATTTCAGCACCATTGCAGCACCACTTACTGAGGTAATCAAGAAGAACGTGGGGTTCAGATAGGGAGAGCAACAAGAGAAGGCCTTTCAGATGCTTAAAAATAAGCTAACTCAGGCGCCATTACTTGTTTTACCTAATTTCTCTAAAACGTTTGAAATTGAGTGTGATGCTTCAAGATTAGGTATTGGAGCAGTGCTCATGCAAGAGCGAAGATCGATTGCATTCTTTAGCGAGAAACTAACTAGGGCAACCTTGAACTACCCTACTTATGACAAGGAGTTATATGCATTGGTTCGAGCACTGGAGACTTGGCAACACTATCTTTGGCCAAAAGAGTTCGTGATCCACACTCATCATGAATCCTTGAAGTACTTAAAGGGACAACATAAGCTAAACAAAAGGCATGCTCGTTGGGTGGAGTTCATCGAAACATTTCCCTATGTCATCCACTACAAGCAAGGTAAAGAGAATGTCGTTGCTGATGCACTTTTTAGGAGGTATGCTCTTATCTCTACTCTTAGTTTTAGACTACTTGGTTTTGAGCACATTAAGGAATTGTATGCTGCTGATCGAGATTTTTGTGAAGAGTATGTGCATTGTGAGAAGAGTGGCCACGGTAAATTTTATAAACATGAAGGATTCTTGTTTAGGGAGAGCAAACTATGCATTTCAAATTGTTCTTTAAGAAAATTATTAGTGAGGGAGTCTCATAGAGGAGGTTTAATGGGGCATTTTGGAGTAGCTAAAACCTTAGGGGTATTGCAAGAACACTTCTATTGGCCTCACATGAAATGAGATGTTGAGAGGATTTGTGAGCGATGTGTCACGTGTAAGCAAGCAAAATCTAGAGTCCAACCTCATGGGCTTTATACCCCACTTCCCATTCCTCATGAGCCTTGGGTAGATATTTCCATGGATTTTGTGTTAGGATTACCCAGGTCTAGACATGGTCGAGATTCTATTTTTGTAGTTGTGGATAGATTTTCTAAGATGGCACATTTCATTCCTTGCCACAAAACAGATGATGCTTGCAATATTGCTAATTTGTTCTTTAGGGAAGTTGTGAAATTGCATGGTATGCCTAGAACAATCGTATCGGATAGAGATGCTAAGTTCTTGAGCTACTTTTGGAAGACCCTGTGGGCTAAGTTAAGAACTAAGCTATTGTTTTCTACTACTTGTCATCCACAGACTGATGGTCAAACTGAGGTAGTAAATCGAACTTTATCTACTTTGTTAAGAGCAGTCATTAAAAAGAACATTAAAAGTTGGGAGGATTGCTTGCCGCATGTTGAATTTGCCTATAATCGCACAATGCATTCTGCTACTAAGTTTACTCCTTTTGAAATTGTGTATGGTTTTAATCCACTAACTCCTTTAGATTTATCACCTCTGCCTATTTCTGAGTATGTTAATTTAGATGACAAGAAGAAAGCAGAATTTGTTAAACAGATCCATGAGAAGGCAAGACTAAACATTGAGCGAAGAACAGAGCAGTATGTGAAACAAGTCAATAAGGGTCGTCGACAAGCTGTCTTTAAACCTGGAGACTAGGTTTGGGTTCACATGCGCAAAGAGCGGTTTCTTGTGCAACGTCGATCTAAATTACTTCCTAGAGGCGATGGACCATTTCAAATTCTCGAGCGCATCAATGATAATGCATACAAGATAGATTTGTCAGGTGAGTATCAAGTAAGTGCTATGTTTAATGTTACTGGTCTGAGTCCTTTTGATGTAGGCGATGATTTGAGGACAAATCCTTTTCAAGAGGAGGGGAATGATGAGAGCCATGATGGGAGCCAAGCTAGAAGATGGAATGTGGATCCTCTTGAAGTGCCACCTGGACCGATCACAAGAACTCGAGCGAACCGATTCAAGGAAGAACTTAACGGGTTGATAAAGGATGTCCACGAAGCCGGAAAGGATTGGAGCAACCATGAAGCCGGAAAGGATTGGAATAACCATGAGAATGCCCTTACTCTTGTACAAGTCATAACGGATACGGGTTGAAGGGGGCGTGTCTTTACAAGGCATGTCCGTGTAGTGAGTCTGGAGGCTCCACAAAAACATACACGGTCGTATACACGATTCAAAGGCATGGCCGTGTATGGTGTCAAGAATATCTACAGAAACATACATGTCTAGAAAGGCACGGCCGTGTATACACTCTACGCCGGCTCCAACGCCGCCGGCCTTTAATTTCCTGTTTTGTTATTTTTCCGTAACTTAATGATGTTATGTCGTTTTGGGCTTTTATTATTACGAATTGTAAACCCTACTATAAAGCTTCTAGGGTTGAGAACAGAAATACAACATACAAGTTTGAATAACACTTTTGAGAGAATTCCTCTCTTGGTTCTTTAAAGAACTTCCCTTGAACTTATCGGATTTTCTTCCGTGGCGTTCATCCCGACTTATCAATCGGTCTTTTCATCCCGATTGTGGCGTCCACATAATATACCAAGGTTCTTGCCTCACTTATAGGCAACGAGTTGCGGTTTCCACTCGATTGTTTAGCATCTTAGGTAGCAATTCCGAACGTATTGGTATTTGGTTTCATCACACGTGGGCGTGGCTTGTATCAACATTGCATATATGCATGTGTTATTAATGTGGTGTGTTATGTGCATGTGGGTGTGGTACTCATGTACTAAGTTTAGGCTCACCCTCCCTCTATATATATATATTAGCTGTAGTTGAGAACAATAAGTAATTAAATTATGATGAAAATGGAAACCTAGTGAGACATTATTTAGATGAAAACGAGAGAGAGAACTATTACTATTTAGATGAGGAGTGGCGAAAATGGGAAGATTTATGATCAAGATTTTTAGTAATTGATATAAGATTATAGAGATATTAATAAACTTCTATTTATTTTAGAGTTTTAGACATAAACAGAGTTTATTCTTTATGTAAAAAGAAGATTCATGTGTTGTTTAAATATCATGGATTGTAATGACTCATCTAAGAGTCATTTGCTTTGTGTTATTAAGGTTATATTTTCGTGAATGAATTTGAGAAGGTAAACAAGTCGGAAGTTGTTTGGAGTTTTAGAACCTTAGCATGTCACTATACAAAAATGACACGTGGTGGGCTATAATGCTTTAAGTTCTGAAGCATTATAACTTAAGTAGTATTAGAGCTTAAGTTTTGATGATCTTTAGAATTTATGATATGATCAAGTAGAGATTAGGTAGATGACTCCTAGAATTAATTAATGATCAATAAGTATAGGATTAAATTGATAGAAGGTAAGTTGGAATTATTAGAAGACTAAGTAAATGATCTATAGAACCATAAGAAATGAAGAGAGTGGGTGAATTAAGAGATAACTATTATTTTATGTTACTTTAAATATTTTATGTAATTATATTTTACTATATATTCTTGTTTAATTATGTATAGGTATATATATATTTGTCTAAACTAGAGTATACATAGATATATACCGTCACTAACTCCTCTTACAAATTTTAACTCTAGAATCATTATGTTGTCTCAATTTACACAGAATGCCTCCTCGAATAAGTATCATGCAAGGTTCATCTAGTGCTAGATAGGGTGGAGATACCCTAGAGGATAGGAACCCTTAAAGACCACCTTAGTGGGAAACCCTAAAGCAGGCTAATGTCATAGCTACTCAGTTGCTGGAGACTATAAATGCTTTAGTGTTGATACTAGCGTAACAACAACAATAGCAAGTTATGAGACCTATTAGGCCAATAGAAGAACCTTGTGGGTTGAATAAATTTGTAAGGTTGGCTAAGGAGTTTAACCTAAAGGTTGATGATCCAATAGAGGCTGAGTATTGGATCATTGAGACTAAAAGGACTTTTTAAGCCTTTATGGTCCCTGAAGATAGGAAGGTGAGATATGTTGCTTATATGCTGAAGGGAACAACTACATATTGGTAGACTAATATGTCTAGATTGGCAGGAGCTTTTAACTAATGGCAAAGATTTAAAGAGCTCTTTTTTGAAAAGTACTTCCCCAACTACATTAGAGACAAAATAGAGGTATTTGGAAAATTAGAACTCCCAACCTCCATCACTCCTTTCTAGGATAAAACATTAAAAATGAAGGGTTTCATGTTGATTGGGTTTGTACCAATATACTCTTCCTCTATGTTGTAGAATTGAACAATTAAAATAACATCCATACAAACAACATATTGTTGAAAAAATGTTTGCCAAGACTTTAAGAGGGCCTAGTAAAAATATCCTAAAGTTCTCATATTATGTGTGCATTAGCAATATGAAAAATGCTTTGTTAGTTAGAGCTTACATGACTCTAATTAAATCTCATCTCATCATAATACATATAATTGATTGATATATAATTATGGAAACCGATATTCTACTATTTGCTAAAACCATAGAGAATTGATATTCCTACCAAATTGTAAAATATGATAGCGAAATGTTTAAAGGATATTAATTCAATCTAGATTTAAAGAGATAGAGGTTTTGAAACTAAAAGAATAATGATTTGAAACTATTCATCACACAATCTAAGTTTTAGATCAATAATACTATAACCTACACTTATCATTCAAGATTTGAGTTTAGAAAATTCATTGCTTGGATAGATCCTAACCTATTCCTAGCTTTGATATAACCTACAAAAAAATATTATTAGGGTGTAAGTTACCATTGCTTAGTGGCATCATCTCTCATATTATACCATAAATAATAACATACACGTTATCAATAATTAACATGTTATACATGATACAATCATATGAATAAGTTCTAACACGTCAACTCTAAGTTCCAATTGCTTTAGGCAACGACCCTCATGGCTCATGGATTCAATATTTCATCATGAGCTTTAAGCTCAAACGTAAATTATAAAACATTTACTCTTTAGTCACAAGTTAAGCTCAAGCAAATAATTTATTATTATGTATTTTCTTTTTTCCTTTTGAAAATAATAGATATGATGATACATATGCTCAAGAGTGTGGATGTAAGAGGCATACATAGTCTACTCTCACCCTTAAGCGATGAATCCCTAAACAAAGCCCCAATCAAAGGATTTCATTTCTTGGTATCAAATAGTTTCTAAGGGTTGAGGCAAGGTTACATTGGATGAACTGATGAATAACCACATTTTTCATACAACCTCTGTGTATCATCGCATAATGTTGACGGCCTTCTCCATGCAAGTCATGCAATGCATGTTCAATGTATCTTTACTTTAAATAATTATTAGATATATTATGGGGCAATCAATTAAATATAGCAAGCCTTAAGCAAAAATGCAATGCAAAGTAATGCAGCACACAATATCTCATTTTCATATAATTAAAGTATTTTTCATGTAACAAAGCAACCAATATCAAGCACATACATATTCTATTTACCCACACAATTCATTTTCATATCATTAAATTAATCTGCAACTATACTACAAGTATAGACAAGTATAATAATTATAGAGAATCACTCATTTGGATATGATGATTCAATTGGTCATAACTATCTTTAGATAACTCAAAAGTATAATCAAGATCACTCGTGGTCTAAGTAATCTTGAACTAAAGCTATTGATCCAACTTCTAGACCCAATTATTCTAAAGTATGCAATAAAAGTATTCATTACTATTCAATTAACTTATGTGAATATGAACAAGTTCTTACTTAGTTTATGAAATAAGTCAACACCTATTATTTTGTTAAGTATTTTTTATTGAAGAAAAACCACTTGGTTGTTCAAAGATAATATAAAGGTTACTATAGTAAGGCATTTAAAATTAAATAACAGCTTGAACTTGCGTATAATATTCACTATTTTAAAATAGATTGACTATTTTATTGTATGTTGAATAAGATATAAAATATGATCCCTTTACGTAATTATTGAATAACAAGTTAATTTATACATAAGGGTAATATATTTAAGGTGCTATATATTATGTATTATTGAACATAATACATTTCAAGTATATGTAATATATATATATATACACGTATGTACATACATATTGAGTAAATAACAAATATATGTTCAATATTAATATGGTCATTAATTGTATAAGATAATCGGCTTTGCTTTCAATTAACGGGTTGACTAATCGATAAACTTACTAAGGAACTATTTTATAGGTTCAACTTAAACAACACAAAGTGGAAATATCTATGAATCCATTTTGTTAACTATTTATACATTTAGTCTATTAATTAATTTTTTTATATAAATTAAACATAATTTGTTAAATTAGGGATAATTTTTTATTTAATTATTTGGGCAAGAAGAATTGGGGTTTTGGCAATATTTATATTAGGGTCTGCTTCTAAATTTTCATTTTATTCATCACGGGTCGAAATTAGAACTAAAATGACCTAATTTTGGGGTTCAGATCTCAATGCTATTTAGAGTCCAAAACTCTCATTAACGTGGTTCAAGTTAAAAGAAGGTCTAGGAGTACCAAATTACCTTTTAGGGCTTTTGGTAAGCTTAAGGAATTGATTCTCCGGTCTTTATTTTACCTTTTTATATTCAATCGCTTTTCAAATGTAGAAGGAAATTCGTACCTTTTTTTTTTTTTTTTTAATTCAGTGCTTACTTATTTCTAAGGCTTGTTAATCCCTTTACAATAGGTGCTAGGCATACAGAAATTTTTAAAAGGCTCACCTATTCCATGAGGGGTTCTCAACATATGTCTATTAACACGTTTTTGCATTTTTTCCCCCCTCTCTCTCTTCTTCTTCTTCTTTAAAATTCAATTCAATATCCTAAGTTTGTACCAGAAAGAAAAATAAGTTGCACTTTTTAGGCTCACTCTATGTCATCGGCAAGCTACGGTTTTTTGTTTTTGTTTTTTTTTTTTTTTGTGTTCTTCTTCCTAATGCTCATAATTTATACAAAAGCAGTATTATTTTTATGTAAAAGTATAGTTACAAACTTTCTCTTTTCTTCGGGAAAGCTTCGGATCACGCCATCAGAATGAAAAAGATAACGATCAGAATCAATTTCGCTAGAGTCTACAAAATAAAGGACAATGGATCAAAAGGTGACTCATCATAAAGTAAAACCTGTTTTGGTCCTATATTGATATAATTTATGGATTGAATTGTTTGGAATTGCATTTAGTTATGATAGAAAAGTTTATTAAGTATTCATAAAAACTATACACAAGTATAAAGGTCAAGCATATAGCCCAAATAAAAAATTATTATGTTTATTTTATAAATAAACTACATGAGCTTATATATATTAATAATTATTATTATGTGATAAGGCTATCATATTAAATAAAATCTAAATAAAAGTATAAACTTTAATGCATTAAAGAAATATGGAATATTATGTATAGAGACTAAAGATATTGTTTCTTATTTATGACAAAGTAAATTTTAAAATAATAAAAATTAATAGGTAATTAACTTATGAGTATATATATATAATTGTGGTCTTCAAGTTATAAATGATGCTATTTTGTTTTCTCTAACACCCCATCATTAGAAAGAATAAGAGATAAAAAAAATCTTTAAGGAATATTTTTTTTTTTATTTAGAAGGCTACATTATCACATTAAATAAAGATTTTCATAAGTCATGGATTTAGGCATGCTTCCATTCAATATTTTTATATTTTGTGCCCTAATTTTGTGCATAAATTGTTCTTGGGTGAATTTGATTATAAGAATTACTATAAATAAATCTCAACATAAACAATATAAAAATAAATACAATTTGAAAGAGGGAAAAAAAAAAAAAAAAGCTCTTTATGGAATGTAAACCCATGACCACATCCTTTTAAATTCAAGTACTAACCAATCAACCACATATAATATTTTATAAAAAAAATAGTTTTTAAGACATACATAGCATTCGTATCTTTCTCATTTTTAAATAATTAATTCTTTTGAGCTTATGGGAGGTTTGGCTTCCTTCGCAACCCCTTGAATCCATCCTCGCAACTCTCATTTGGTCTCAAAATGCAAATTTTCTGACTCACTAAATAATAAAACTTCTACATATTATAACATTTGTTATGCCTCTAATAGTATTTTAGAACTAATTTTTAAAATTTTGTGATTTCGTAACTTGTAAACCAAATATTGTATGGATTTAAACTTATTGACATTGGAAAATTTGTGTTACAAGCTATTTAAAGATCGTCATTTTGATTCAAAATAATATAGTTAAAAATCATCATTTTTCTTATGTAAACTTTTTTGGCTCTTCTATTTTTGTATACTTGAAACAACATGAATTTAAGATTATAACCATTACAAATTTTTAAGAAAATATAATAATGCTAATCTTACAATTTTACAATCACATTATGAGCTACGAGAATTCACCAATAATGAAAAGATTACAAAATTTTAAGAAAAACTATGAAATAAAAACATATTTAGAAATTATAAGAGTTATTTAAAGTAAAGGTAAACAAATTCATAAAAGCAAAAAACAATTATCACGCAAGGAAAATTGCAAAATTTAGAAGATATTTTCAATTTATGTGGACTATTATGAAAAATAAAAGAGATATATATATATATATATATATATAAAACATAGCATTACAAAAATAAAGATTAATAAGAGAAAACATTAGAGAAATTATAAAATTTTCCTCTAATCATTCTCTCTCTCTCTTTTCCCTTATAATAGTCCATTATTTATAAAATATGAAAAAAAATAAGACTTAAACCAATATACCTAGAAGATGGATAGTTTTTAATTGTATAATTTTGAGTCAAAATGGTAATTTTTAGATATCTCATAACTTGAGCTTTCCAATGGTAATATGATTGCACTTATACGGTGTTTGATTTATAAGTTATGGGAATATGAAATTGTGAAAATCAATATTCATGAACTATTAGAAATATAACCAAATATTATAATATATAGAGGTATATCATTTGGCAAGTCTATGCACTTATGTTCAAGCCAAAATGACACTTAATTTTAAGGTTACAAATATTTTAAAATTTTACTTAGTTTATGTAGTCTTGGAGCACATAGTATATTATATTTTCAAAATGAGAGTAAATGTTAAAAGCTTTCCTAAGGTATGCTAAAATTGAACATCACATGCAAAAGTCAATACACAATTAAAATTACTTGACATAGTAATTTTATTTTAATTTTTTAAATAATATATCAATTAAGTGTAATGCCCCAAAACTCAGGTACACTACAACCCACCATGTATCCTCATTTTCTGAAGACACACAAAAGCCCAATTACTACTATTCTTCAAATACCCTCGTTCATATACTCTTGATGCTAGTCATAAATCATTTGCTACATAACAGAGATTAATGAAATTTTCTATCCTCAATAATAAGTCATCAACAATGTTCTAAAATTAAACAACATAAGTGATTAACATTCACTTACAATAGAAATGTTCAAACAATCAAATAAAAATTTAATATGTCTTTCCTTAGTCTATATACTAATCATTGTAATAGATATATTTTACATTATCTTCATTGTTCTGATCTTGAGCTGTTTCCCTTAAGTTTTCAACATATCCTACAATCTTTCTTATAGCATTTGTAACTAAAAAAAAAAAATCACTAAGGGTGAGCTAACGCTTAGTACAATGCATACTTACACACACGTGCGCATGCCATGCCCGAAACAATAACGCATGCAAAACACACCATAATATTCATTCACAATTTTATTTATCTTTCACAATTTTTAGTCGATACACAATCACAACATAAACATCTTCATACATAACATTCCTAAACATACTTTCACAATCCATCCACAAACAATATATATATATGTGATAAAAGTAATCTTTTGTCCATGAGTCTCTTATCATATATATATATATATATATATGTGATAGTGAGTACTCCCCACTGTCCATAAGTCCTCGCACATCCATCTTCCATAACCATATATAATAATAGTATATATATATATAAGTGGGTACTCCCTACTGTCCATGAATCCATGAGTCCACGAGTCATCGCACATCAACCTTCTACAACCATACATAATAATATATATATATATATATATATATATATGACAATAGGTACTTCTCACCGTCCATAAGTCTATGTACTACAACTTTCACAATATACTTCACAACCTTCCACATCATAACATTTTACAACACAACCTTCCACATAAGACTTGAAACATTTTAGTACACGACTCTACTAAGGACAATGTCATATATCAATCATCAGGGTGTCATCTCAAGAACACCAACCCACACTCAGTTTCTTAGACCCAGCAATTCACAATCACATGCACACTCAATCTGGTTTATTTATAATATCATTAAATCCACACACAAAATCTAATTTATCAAGCACAAGCAACAAATATGGTATACACGTACCTGACTTTGCAAAACTTGGTTTGTTTTATACTTTTCTAACTTTACAATTTTTCCAAACCTATACATGATTCAAATTGTTTTACTTTAGAATTGTATTCCTACAAACATTAAAAGGAGACTAGTCATGTTTCAACTCAACACGGTTATGTTGAGAGCTGTGTAGTTGAGTGTGGGGTAGTACACAACTGTGCCAAAGGTCGTATATAATTTTTTTTTATATGGTCTCAACTTGGTCATATTGAAAGGTTATGTTGTTTATTTTATTTTTTTTTCAACATGGTCTTTAACATTGTTATGTTGAGAGGTCATTTTTTTTTTCCTAACATGGTCTTAACATGGTTATGTATCTCTCTTTATTTACCGTGTCATTTTTTTTAACAGTCTTCAACATGGCCATGTTGAGAAGTTATGTATCTCTTTGTTCACTATTCATCAATACAATCTCAACATAGTCGTGTTGAATTTTTATTATTATTATTATTATTAATTACACATATATATATAAAATATTACTTGAGTATTTACATTAAGAATAATTAATTTTTTTTAATAATTTAATTGGTGAACAGATACTAAAATGCATGAAAATGAAAATAGAAACGTGATAATGTAATAAAAACTATCTGGCCAAAAAGAAAAAAGTAATAAAAATTAAAATAAAGACACCAAATAGATAGAGACACCAAATAGAAACCAAGCATTTTTTTTTTTAAAAAAAATGAAAATACAAGTACTTTCTCTTGTCTTTATTTCAGGGTTGAAGTGTATGAAATTGCAAAATCATTATGAAAATATTATTTTTAAAAGTGCAAGAGGTACATAAAATGTGATCAGGGCAAAAATTTTGAAAGCCAGCATCCTCAACGAAAAAAAAAAAAAACATTTCATTTTTATTAGGGCAGCAAATGAAGTGCAGTCCGGAGAAGTGCCATTATTCCGAGAATTCCGAATTGGCGATGTGAATTTAAAGAGCAAAAAAAGCAAACGCACCAAGAAGAAAGTGATGCGGAAAAATATAAATAATAAAAGCAGTGGAGTGGAGGATCTCTCTGTCGGTTCACGAGCGAGAGAGTCCGGTCAAGTAAAGTTCAACACCAAACCCAAACCCAAGCAACGATATTAACCCACCACAACATTAAAACCGTACCCCAGTGGACATCTACAGCCCTATAACTTTTGAGCACAAGAACAACACCCTGAAAGCAAAAACCACACACGTCACAGTCACAATCACACACTCACACAACACCCAATCACAAATTCACATCTCCAAACTCAAACTCAACAAGCAAGTTATGGGCATTCTCGCCAAATGCAAGCCAAAAACTAACACTTCAACAGAGAATTGGGGCATGGGACTGCTCCTAGTCTTCTTCCCTGAAGAACACACCACCACAACCTCCTCCACCATTGTTGACAAACCAACAAAGCTCCTTTCTTCTTCAAAGTCCATTTTCACTACCCTTAGAAGGAACAATTCCAATAAGCTCCTCACGACAGCACAATCCACAATCTCGATTTGTGCCCTTCTAGTTTTCATCACTCTCCTTGTCTTCACTCTCTCTACGTTCGAACCCACGAGTGTCCATTTCAATACCAGCAATAACGCAAATACCAAAGCTCTTATCCCCAATTCACGTAGGTTTTTACCTGAAACCGCCCCAAAACCCAAGACCCAGGATAGTTCAATCTTTGGGCTCTTCAATTTATGGAAATTCAAGTTCTCAAACCCCCGAATCGGCAAAACACACCACTTTGCTTTGCAAAAAATGGGCACTTTGTACAGACGAGGTACAAAGGCTATGAATGACCTTATAGTTGCTCATGCTGTGGAAAGCGTTAGTGAGGATGAGTTGAGGCTGTTCTTCAGAGGATTACATCGGTCTAGTCTCATGTCAAGAGCTGATTTGGTCTTGATTTCCAGTTCTTTTGCTTCAAGTCCGAGTTTTGGTGCTATAATTGAAGAGGAAAACGAGTTGTTTTTGAAGCTATTGCAGCAAAATCACAAAACCAGTGAGACTGGTTCGGTTTTGAAGTCATTGTCCAGTTTTGACGCGACCCAGTTCGTGAAATCATCCAAAAAGGACAAGGGAATCGGAGAGCCCTTGTGGGGGAAGAGAATTCGCAGCAATTATAGCGGGGTTGCAAGTGAAAATGAAACTGAGTCGACTAAGCTGAGTTACGGGTCAGTGGTGAGTTTCGATTCGAGTGAGCTTGACCCGGAAAGCACACTTGCCGGGTTTTTAGGCCACGTCCCTATGAGTTTGAGAAGATGGGCGTGTTATTCTATGCTACTCGGCCGAGTTAGGCGTAACTTTAAGCATATTTTGCTCGTGGATGTGAAAAACGTGGCCTTACTCGGTGACCCACTCGGCCGAGTTAGGAACCGGTCGCCCGAGTCAGTGTATATATTAAACAAGTCAGATGGAACGCCCAAGCACGGGAAGAAGAACTCGGACAGAACTCGCTGGAACTCCCCAGTCAACTCGGGTATTATAATGGGAGGGAGTCGCGGTGTTAGGAGACTTGCGGGGGCGATGTTAACCGAGATCGTTCGAGTCGCAATGCAACAGCAACACAAGAAAAGGAACTCGGTGTCGGAGTCAGCTGTGTTGAGTCAACTTGTGAGCAATGAGTTCATGCTGAAGAATGTTGATTTGATCACATCAACTGAGTCAGCACTCGACGCGAGTTCCGTTATGCAACGCGGTAATAGTCATAATGATCTTTATTCCACTATCAAGAAGCATATATGTTCGTCGGAATCGGATTCTTCTGTTTATAGTGATTGTTAATGTTGGCAATAACAATAATAATTATTTTATTAAGGAAAAAAAAAAAAAAAAACCTCGAAAGGTAATAGAGATTGTAGAAGTTAGATACATATTCGTGATCTTTTGTCGGCTGTCTTTTTACCTCATTTTCTTTTATTATTATTATTATTATTTCCTTTTTGATGTTGGTACCAAAAAGTTTACGTGTACATAGATTCTGCAATAAATGTGGACTCTGTATTAGCATGATTTGGTCAATTTGTTTATCTTTGGCCATATCTTTACTCTTTAATGTAGCATTAACGAGCTTTCCTGAGTATATTTTTATCATTCCATGATCGATTACATATTTTATTGAAAAAAAAAGAGTAAAAAACTTTTTCATTTTATTACAATGGTTGGAAACAGCACCAGCTGGATTCTTTAGGTAAAGACGGAGAAATAAATGAACAAATGTCCTAATTGTTAAGATATATATTATTTAGCAGTGTAGATTGAAAACCTTTTTTTTAAAATCACAGCACATAGCTTTATCTAAAACACCATCCCCAGGTTGCATTTACAAGAGAAACAATAACGGTTAAAGAAATGAGATTCACTGCCTTACTGGGGATTATTAGTTCAGACCTACCAATAATTGTGGTGGGGTGGGGGGAGGGTGTCGGTGGCAGTGGCAGCTTCTCAATCTCATTTAATATTTCCCCAGTTTTTCTTTTCTTTTTTTTTTTTAATAATTATTATTATTTTTGGGTGATATTTATCCATTCAGTCAGTCCTAATCCCGTCCATTCCTATGCATCGATTGCAGTTGCAATGAATTATTTGCAAACAAAACATCCTAGGAGCCGATCTACGTACTTTGTACAAATACAATGTTTGCCATACTTTCCAAACCAAAATAATAGTCGAAAGAATTGTCCATATAATTTCAAAAACTCATAAGAAATAGAATTTTTTTTTCTCTTTTTCATCCTCCACAAATGCTTCTTAACACAAGGAAAAAAGGAGTCAACTTTTAACCTTAATTTTCTGTTGATGGTCAGCCCATGCCCATCCTATCAGAATTCCCTAATTTCAGTCTTGTGAACCGGTGTTGCTATCATTGTGAGTTGGCCTTACTGTTTATCATCTGTTGTGAGATTCTACACGTGATAAATCATAAAAGCATTTTAATGAAAATTTTCCTATTCATATAAAATTCCATTGTAATCACTTCTGTTGTTTCTATTTATTTTTTATTTCTGACTTTAATGGAGAGTTGGATCAACTTGTGCTCGAAGAGAGTAGTTGATAAATTTGAGAAGATTGAAATTCCGTTTTGTTAAACTCGCTAACATGATGGAATCGAGCTTTGTATTGTCAATCCTACTTGTTCATAAATTTCATTTTTCACTTGCTTTCAGTTGCATTCCTTAATTATCTCTCAAAAACCTCAAACTGAATTGTCCAATAAACAACTACCTATCTTTCTGTGGAATAAATATCTTCAGTTTAAAAAGAAAAAACCACTCTTTATTAATTACATTTACTTATATGCACTTGTATAACAATTGCTAAGCTAATTAGCCAATCGTAGGAAATGGACTTTGATGACATAATCAAACTAAAGTCCTTTCCATAACACAATTTAAACTTTTAAGTAACTTCAACAAAATCCTACTTGTTTAATTGAAATGGTCGTTTCTTCTTTAAATCTATAGGGTTTTGCCCTTTTAATTTTTTTTTTTTTTTGCTCTTTGCTTTAGGACTTTTTGGCA
The DNA here is from genome assembly GCA_037954665.1 of Laguncularia racemosa. Taxonomy (NCBI): domain Eukaryota; kingdom Viridiplantae; phylum Streptophyta; class Magnoliopsida; order Myrtales; family Combretaceae; genus Laguncularia; species Laguncularia racemosa. Next base: position 829,340 of record JBBMOL010000007.1, on the reverse strand, counting down.
AATTCTCATGATTTTTCTTACAAAATCAATAAAATTATTGTAAGAAGAGGCTAAAACTAGGTAATATACTAAAATAATATCATTTTTTAAAATCAAATTCATAAAATAGCATACTCAAAAAAATTATTTCAAAAATAAGTTTTGATGTCACAAACTTAGTTGGCAAAACTGAAGGCACGGATCAGGTTGTGCATTTAATTTTGCATTTTTTTTTAATTTGAAATCAACATTGATGATTTTTAAAATTATGATTTTTTTTTTCTATTTGTTTGCAAACCTTCAACTTATTATTTTTTTTAAAAAAGAATTTGAGAAAAGTTATCATTGGAAAAAAAAAATTAATGAAAAATCATGCAAAGAAAATTATAAATAAACTTTATGAAAAGAATTATAAATCGATATTAAAATAGGAAAAAAATAATTTATTAGATAATATTAATAAATTTATCAATTTCAAATATTAATTTACATTAATAAAATTTTTTTATGAAAGATTTACATATGAAATAAAAAAAAATAGAATCATATCCCTTATTATTTATTCTCCTAGTGAACTATCTTGCCAACTACGTAAATGTGTTCATAGGCTTTCTTGACAGTCTTGAATGTAGAGCAGGAGGAGCTTGTGACTCTTGTATTAGATGGTACTGGGGGGTATCTTTGAACTACAAATATTCACCATGATAGATTGGTTATTTACTAGGGCGTCTCTTTTGTAGAGCAGGTGGTATAGGGACATGACCACTAATGAAATGATGATGAGGTAGGATGTATGTGCTAAGCATTAGGATCGAGTTATCGTACATTACACCGAAATATCGTGGAAATTGTTGATCTTGCATTGGATATTCATGTGCCTCAGCTCAGTTTTGGGGTCGTCGACGTTCCATGGTCCTATGATGCTTAGGAATCGGTTACTATTAAAACATGTCAGTAGGTTGTGCCTTAACCTCAACCTCCGCACTGTACAACTGGTGAGTTTGTGAGTATGGTGTTACCCCACTCCTCCTCTATGGTCATGTATGAATTCAAAACCATGATTAACTAGACTAACAATTGTGTCATAATCTAAGGATAGGTGGATTTGTCTTAATGTATCAGCCTACATATTAGAATGGATCATAAATTGAATAAGTAACAAATATGCAATGAATTACCTAGCTAATTTTGATGTTGTACTTATCAGATATCCAAGAACTGCTCTCGTGCATCCTGTATATCAATGATCGATAGATCTATACCACCTCATAATATTCCTCATGCATGCCACGAGGGCCCTCTATCTACACCACCTAAGTCATAAGGATATATATATATGGTGCATGTTGCACCGACCAATCCATGTCAACCTTCTCATGTAGGTTGATCTGATGAAGCTTTGATTGTGTGTTTACATGCTATGGAATATATTAAAACCCCCTAAATTGCCTAGTAACCCAGTAGGGAAAATGTTACTTGACTATGAGGAAACATATGAATAGCACCTGAGCAATCCAAATGTACATGCTGCTTCTGTAGAAAAGTGGCAGGATGTAAATCGGATTCCCAATGTTTGGCTCCCACTTAACTTAAATGGTAGCAAGTAACATTCATTGTTAACAATGCATATGATGAAATGGGGGAAAAAAATGGTTACCGAAATACTTGTTAATCGTTCTACCTATTGAAAGCATTCCGATATGCACCAACAACATGGGTTGGGTGATGCTGAGTGTCCTTCTGTGTCTTCTAGCATGCAGCCAATGGAGCTCCAACCTCTATAATCAGTCAGTGCCGGCTAACGGGCGTTATGTATGGGAATTTATCCTATGCCCAAACTTGTAGAAGGACCCAATACATATCATGAAGCCCATCATGTTAATGTAGCCCACCACCCTCCCTTCCCCCACCTCCCTTTACTACTAGACCCTAGCTTTGCCCCTAGCAATCTTTCACATATTGTAGCATACTGCGAATATTCACCTTGATAGATTGGTTGTTTACTAAAGCGTATCTTTTGCGGAGTAGGTAGTATAGGGACAAGACCACTAATGGAATAACGATGAGGTGGGACGTATGTGCAAAGCATTGAGACCAAGTTATCGTATATTACAGCAGAATTTGGTAGGAACTATTGGTCCTACATTGAATATTCATCTGCTTTGGCTCAATTTCGAGGTCATTAATGTCATATGGTCCTACGACGCGTAGGAATCAGCTATTATTAAAACATCTTAGCAAGTTGTGCCTTAACCTTAACCTCTAGGCCATACAACTATTAGTCTACGAGTATAGTGTCACCTCCCCATGGTCATGTATGAATTCAAAACCATAATCAGCTAAACTAATAGTCATGTCATAATCTAAGGATAGGTAGATTTGTCTTAATGTATTAGCCTGCATGTTAGAATGGATTGTAAAATTGAATAAGTAACGGATATGCAATAAATCACCTAACTAGTTTTGATGTTGTACTTACCAGATATTTAAAGAACTACTCCCATGCGTCTTATATATCGATGGCTAATAAATCCGTACCACTTCATATATTCCTTATGCATGCCATGAGGGCCCTCCATCTACACTACCTAGGCCATACACTCTTCCCATAAGCATATATACAGTGCATGTTGCACCGACCAATCCACATCAACCCTTCCATGTAAGTCAATTTGATGAAGCTCTAGTTGTGTGTTCACATGCTGTGGAATATATCAAGACTCCTCAAACTGTCTAGTCATTCAGTTGAGGTAATGTCACTCGACTATGTGGAAACATATGAGTGGCACTTGAGTGGTCCAAATGCCTCTATGATCAGTTTGTGTCAGCTAAGGGGCGTTATGTATGGGAATTTATCCCATGCTCAAACTTGCAAAGTATCGTAGCCCCTCCAATCTTGTGAGCCGATGGGGTGATGTGATAGAAAGCTAGCGATATAACCAAGCCAAATATGCAGACCTCCAACTATACATCCTTGCAACGTCGAAATGCTTTAGCAAAAGTAAAAACATCGTGTGGACAGGGGAGTTAGATTTATTGGTAAATATAAACCCCCCAGCAATTGTAGTATACACACACGCATATGGCACTGAACTTGCTCTCCATTAGTGTGGGTTGGAAAGACCTAATACATATCACGAAGTTACATCATGTTAATATGCCTACCCCCCTTAGACCCTAACCTTGGCTCCCTGCAATCTCTCACATATTGCACCCTAATTTAGGCAACTACTCCATGTAACTGTTTGACCATGAACTAGGAGGCCTAATTAGACCCTAACATCTTATAGGGTGATGGTGAACTCTTTAGTCAGCATGTGAAATGTGTGCGTCTCTAGTTTTCACCGCTTAACCAAGGCATTTATCATGTGCTAATCTAACTGTATGAATGGCAGGTGGCTTGCACCTTGGAATCTCGCCAACTACAAAAATGGCTCTATGCAAGGATTGATGGGGATGATGTTCTCGTCATGGTGAAGTGATAACTTACACCGTCAAACAACAAGCCTGTGATTGATCCTAAAATTTAAGAAGTTAACTGATATACTATTGGCAATGAAACATAAAATAATTAATAAGTTAAATGTGATTTACCTCTCTGTCCTAGACGACTTATGATTGATGTCCTTCCTATTGCATAAAAACTGAAGGATTAAAGAGTCCACACTCTATCTATTATACAAAAAAAAAAATGTTAGACAAATTAACAATTACTTAATAAACCAAGATATTACAATTATAATTAATACAAAAAATTTTACTAATTAATTATGTAATGATTAATTAATCACATATTAACGACTAATTAATGACAAATTAACGATTACTTAAGAACAAAAAAAATTACAATAATTTTTGCAATAATAAATAAAGATATTACGATTACAATCAATACGAAAATTTTTACTAATTAATTATGTAATGATTAATTAATCACATATTAATAACCAACTAATGACAAATTAATGATTACTTAACAAAAAAAATTACATTTACCATATTTTTTTACAATAATAACCCAAGATATTTCATTTACAATGAATATGATTTTTTTTTCTAATTAATTTTCTAACGACTAATTAATGGTAAATTAATGTGTAATTAACAACAAAATAATATTATGACAATTTTCTATAATAATAACCCAAGACATTTTATTTGCAATCAATACGATTTTTTTTTCTAATTAATTTTCTAATGACTAATTAATCACATATTAGCAACTAATTAATGACAAACTAACAATTAATTGACAACAAAATAATGTTATGACATGTTTCTACAATAATAACCCATGACATTTCATTTATAACCAATACAAAGTGTTTTTTCTAATTAGTTTTCTAATGACTAATTTATCATATGTTAGCAACTAATTAATGATTAATTGACAACAAAATAATATTACAACAATTTTCTACAATAATAACCTAAGATATTTTATTTACAATCAATACAAAATTTTTTACTAATTAATTTTCTAATGACTTATTAATAATATATTAGTCACTAATTAATGAGAAATTAATTATTAATTAACAATAAAATAGTTTTTTTAATGAGAAAAATGTATCGAAATATAACTTATCAAGTTTTTTTTGTTGAAGAAATCAGGAAGATTTCCTATTGATATTCCTATACTCGTAGATGTACAAGCTAAACCTATGTAAAAAATTTATTAAGAAAATAGAAAGTGCGAACTACGGAGGAAGAAGAAGAAGAATGGGAGAAGAAATATAGATGTTTGAATAATGAATTGAGAAGTGAGGAATTGTATTTATAATAAAAATTGTCAGTGCAAAATTTTTTCTACATATTTAAGTTCATATGTTGTGATATTGTACAAATTTGCAAAGTCACTTTGCATAATTTTTATAGATTTACAATATAAGATAAAATAATTGGACTGTTAGGGGGATGATGTCAAAAAAATTTGTCAAAGTAATTTATTGAAGGTGCATACATGATTTGTGCCTTCAATAAAAATTATATTAAAGGCACGGATCGTATCTGTACTTTCAAGCAATTTTCTTGAAGGCAATCCGCGCCTTCAAACAGATTACTTTGAGGTGCATTCTAGATTCGCAAATTGAAAACCTATTTTAGAATAATTTTTCTAGTTACGCCATTTCACAATTTTTTTTTTAAATGGAACTATTGTAGTATATTTCCTAGCTAAAACTTGAGTGAAAGCATGCACTAATTTTTTTTAAATGGAACTTATGTTGTGATATTGTACAAATTTGCAAAGTCACTTTGCATAATTTTTATAGATTTACAATATAAGATGAAATAATTGGATGGTTAGGGGGATGATGTCAAAAAACTTTGTCAAAGTAATTTATTGAAAGTGCATATATGATTTGCGCCTTCAATAAAAATTATATTAAAGGCACGGATCGTATCTGTACTTTCAAGCAATTTTCTTGAAGGCAATCCATGCCTTCAAACAGATTGCTTTAAGGTGCATTATGGATTCGCAAATCGAAAACCTATTTTAGAATAATTTTTCTAGGTATGCCATTTCACAATTTTTTTTTTTAAATGGAACTATTGTAGTATATTTCCTAGCTAAAACTTGAGTGAAAGCATGCACTATGCATGGCATTTGAAGTTATGGAAACTAGAATTATTTAACTATTTATATCTCAAAATAAAACAAATTTAAATGATTCAAATTCGAGCTTATGAGCTCAAAATTCAAAGCTCGACTAAGTTTGAGCTTCATATTTTAAAGTTGAGTTTAAGCTTCAACTTGAGCATATTGTGCCATCTCAACTACACTTGTCTAGATATTTCTTAAGTGATTAACTAAATAGAATATAGAGCATTTAATAGAATAGGTAAAAAAGGCAAAGAGTTCGAGTTTGAGAATAGTTCGGTTGACTAGACTACAAAATGATCAATTTAACTCAATTGAAACCCTTATTTCCCTAGAGTTAATCGGACTATATCTTAGTCAACTGAACTTGCTAATTTGTTATCCTTTTCCTTAATGATTTTCAACCAATCCAACTTTTAATTTAACCAAATCCCTTGTTTATGATACAAAATCCTAACTAAATACTAAAATAAATTATAGGTTCTTAGAAGTACAAATAGGACTTGCTTGATTTATTTTGGCTAAGTGATCAACACCCTCCAAATGCTTTATTGAATGGGTATTTAACATTTTTTTTATATATGCTTGTATAAATAAATTAGAATTAATTGGATTGCCTTGATTTTTGTATATTGGGGGTTGGTTGTTGTTGAGTGCTCATGCTAGGTGATGCTTAATCTTAATTTGGGATAAGGCATGTAGGTTATGATTTGACTTGTACTGAGACTATTACAATGGGTTAAAAAGTAAAAATAAGATTTAGATGTAAGGCATCTACTCTAATATAGGGTTAGGTAAACCGATTATGTATCGATTAGTAATGATCATTTAAGTGGATCTTGAAAATCGAGATAAAGGAGCTAGATAGTATGTGAGGCACTACTTGTTTATTTATATGCTTACCATTTAGGAATTCCTTTGTTTTTAGGTATCAACTTTGTGTAAAAAAGGGGCACATATATGCCACAAACACCTTTGTCGTCCTTGCTCACAACTAGGGATACATGGCATGTTACAATGTCCTTTGGGCTTGTGGCTTGAAAACATAGATTTGATCATTTGAAATAATCTTAATAAATCCCCATGATCTATGTATTCGCATTTTAATCACTAATCTTCTTATTCTTTTATACATTGTATTTATGTTTGAAATTTATCAAAAATGCTTTTTTTTTTTACCCAAAAAGTATATTCAAAATGTATTACTAAATATCTAAAAGCTTAAACTTTTACATTAGATATTGAGAAATAAATTTAGATGACTACACTATATTTATAAATTTAAATTTTTTAAATTGAATAATTATGGATCTAAACTTCTAAATTTATAAATATAGTATAGACTTTTATATTTACTCCGGCACACAAGATATGATTTTAAGTAAGCTAAACAAATGCGCCTAAATGTCCAAAATTTCTACTTTCAAGTGCATGGAAATTCCTCTCGAGTCTCGAATGTTTTGATGCTTTTTGTTCGCGGGAATTTCTTAAGCATAATTGATAAGTAAGGTGCGATGTCACCAAAAACATTATATTACACTTAGACGGAAGAAACAAAATTCATAAATGTGTAAAAGCTTCGTTGACACCAAATCTACGTCTTTTAAAAATGCATATTCAAATTAAATAAACTTAGGAAACAGTAGTAGTGCACTAGGCACTAGTCAAAGAAACCATATACGTATCGTATGTTGGAAAAAGTGTGAGACATAAAAGAAACCAATCTTTTTCACTTTAGGGAGAAATAATAATAGGGAAATGTTTATTAAATCGAAAATTAAATGATATGTGTTGTATTATTTGAAATGCATTGATTAAACCCGTGTGATCCTTCTCTTCCTTCCTTTTCTGCTTTTAATGCCTCTCCCATCTTTGTTTTCCCAACCCCCAACAAAAAATAATCATAAATATATTCTCAAACCTACCTATACGCGTGTTGAGATTAAGGTTTCCTCCATCATCCTAATTCCTGATGAATAAAAAACTATTTGAAAGGTTGACCGTAGAGTGGTAGTCAAGTCTACTCGAGGATAATGGGGTTTCACTTCCATGACGGATCCACATTTCCATTTCAAAGACTTTGACTCGCTTCGCTCTTAGAACTCATTGACTTCCCTTGACAAGCCTCCCGGCCTGGTATCCCCCGTACGAAGTTATTATTATTCTATCGACATTTGATCACTATGAACGAAGTGATCAAGTTTTGGTGGGCGCATTATGTTAAGGCACGATTGATTCTACCGAACAATGAGTTGATCATATGTAGCTTGATGAAGCTTGTCAAATGAGAGACCAGGTATTTTTATTATTTACATCTAGAGTTTGGGGCACCATCCAATAAAAGAATAATTAATAATTCCTATCAAATTATTATTTTTTTTAAAAAAAAGAAAGAAAGAAAAAATAATAAAAAAAAATATCTGAATATGAATGGAAGCCTATGAAATTAGATTAAATATGTTTTCACCTCCATCATTATTGAAACTAGTTAAGAGCTCACACCCCATGCAAGTCTAATTTATCATATTTATAGCGACAAGAATTAATTCAAAATTTAAAAATTATAGCTGAATGATTCAACATATTTTTACAAGCATAGTTAGGTATATATGCCTTTTTACCATTCTATACATCTAAATTTATTTAACAATTAATCAGAAAATTTGTAACCGAATTTATCTAGTCTTAGTAAACCTTTACCAAACAGTTAGTTTGAACAATAAGTATATAACATTCTAAACATTGATGAATTATGTATAGCCTTAAAATATTTTTATCTAATTTGAGATTAGAAATACTTATTCCGTTAAGCAATCTCGCATCATGTTTATTAAAATGGGAAGTGGGAAGAAGTTGAGGAAAGTGAAGGGAACATTGATAGTAGGATAATAAAGGAGAAAGGAAATAGAGGAAAGTGAGGAATTGACATAATGAAGATTGAGAGAATATAAATAAAAAGGATACAAATTCAGTTGAGATTTCTTTCATAATCCTAAAATTCCCCCTAAAGTTTAAGGTGAAATGGGGGTATAGACCAAAATATGAGGAGTTTATATAAATACCCTTAATGAATACTGGGATAACACAAAATAATGTAATGGATAAGGACAATTTAATCAAGCAATTTACTCCCAATAATTTTAAATAAAATATAAAAACATAGATGCTTCCCTTCATTGTCTCTATTTCCCCCACATCCTTTTCACTTTTCCTAACTTCCCCTCGTTATTCATTTATGCTAATTTAGCAAACAAAGCTTAGTCTACATGAATATTTAAATAGAGACAAAAAAAAAAGGTAAATACTAAAGTAAAATAAAATAAGAAAGGCAAATAAGCTAATAATGGTCAAGCATAGAAACCCTACACATGAAAACTCTATAAGTTGGGGGTGGGATTGTTTTATCATAATTTTCAAAAGTTTGCACTTCTAAGTTTTAAAATTTAATCTATCGGATTTATAAATAGGAATAATTAATAAGAACATCTAAGTTGAATAGGGCTGAGAAAAAACTGACTGAACTGTAAATCAAATTGGACCGAATCGAACTGAATTGTAAATTAGATTCAAACTATTTTTTTAGATTTGAAAAAATTATAAATCAAAATAAAACGAACCATTTTTTTTTTAGAAAAAAATTACAAATTAAATTAAACCATTTCGAATTGAATCATGAGAAACAAAGAAAAAAAATGATGATAAAAATTTAGAGAATATATGACTAAAAAATAAGATTCCATATTATTTATTCAATTCCTTCTCTCATTTGGCTTTCATTAAGTAATTTACTTTTTCTTTTATTTTGCATTTTTATTTATTGACTAATGTAGAAATGATAATTACTTTAAGAGAGATAATAAAATATGCTTAAATATATCAAATAGGTATTGAAGATGGTGAATGATATCGGAAAAATGATAATAAATTAAATCTTTTTTATATCAAATATAATTTTGCATGACTTATTAACTTGTATATATAAAAAAAATAACACATGTAAAAATGATTTGAACCACAAACTAAATCGGACCAAACCATTTTTTTTCTAGGTTTGAAAAAAAATTAAGAATTGAATCGTAAAGTTAGGGTTGATTTAGGAAAAAAAAATCAAACTACATTATACGGTCTAGTTCGATTCGAGGGGCAAACCATACTAAACCAAATTACGTCCCGTCCCTAAACTTGAGTACCTAAGATAACCACTAATGATCAATAATTAAATCTAGAGAAATTAGCACATTTAGTTTGACGAATGAAATAAAGTGAGAGTGGAATAGTAATTCTAAATAAATGAAATAAAGAAGTAATAGCTTTCACTTATAATTCATTTAAGGTTTTATGGTGTAATTTAGAAATATGTTAAGAAAGACTAAAAAAAAGTAGTTATTCTTTTAGTCCCGTAAAAGAATTGCAATTTTTTATTTCTTAGCAACAATAATTTCATGAAATAGCAGTTCCGCCAACTAAACATGAGAATAAATTTAAAAGGAATGAATAATTATCCGATTCTATTTCACTTTTAAGAAAATAATCAAACATGCCAAAGAGATTTTATACTTAATATGAATAGAAGAATCTAAATTGCCATATAATAATAATGGAATAGATAGAAATATCAAGTAAAGATAAGAGACTAAATTAGTCTAAAAATTTTAGACGTGGCAACTACTAGAGGGAGTAAGGTGGCTAAGAAATCAAATCCACAGGGCTGTACTTTGTGGATCTTAATCAACACTTGAAAGTAATAAAATACAAAGGAACGGTTCGGCGAAGGTAGGTTAAGTAGCAGATTAGATGGAAGCCTAGATTTGAAGCAGATCGCATGGTAAGAAGTATAGTGGATTGATCCGTTCTAGGCTCTTGTAATTATACAATGTGTATAAATAGCATCTGTTATTAAACCAAACTTATCTATTTGAGCACAAAAATTAAATCATTGGTGTATATATATATTCACACCCTCCAGATCTGTTGTTGAATGTGGTTGTTAGATGGTTATAATATATGGTAACATCCCAAAACTGAGTCTGCCCGCCCTTTATTTTCACGCCTCGGTAAGAATATGTAAGGGCTCAGACTATTACTAAATCCATAACTATATATTTTACACAATTCCTCCAAAATAACATACTCACTTGACTGATATCCTTTTTATTCATACATACAGTTTTCAAAACTATAATCAACCTAAACTAAACTAAATCCACCTATTTTTCCACAATTTTCTAAAACGCTGGTGTGACTCCAATTCCTCATCGACTCATCATACAATGCCCCTTATAAGAAACAAAACCCCCAAATATGGGTGAGCGGAAATGCCCAACACAAAAATTATAGCCTAAGTAGGGGCGGACCTAGAACCATAGAGTTGAGGGTCAAACTTATTTATTTATTTTTTTCCATGAGTGCATTCTGATATTATTTGGTACACAAATAGAAAACAAAATTTTAAATTTTTTGAGAAAATAATCAATAATGCTATTATAGTTTTTAATAAATGACATTTAATATTATTGATTATTATGGAAAAAAAAGTAAAACAAAAAACAAAAAAGGAATGTCATTTAAGTAACATAAAATAAATGTAATTTACAAATAAAATAAAATGGTCATTATAAGATTTAAACCCAAAACCTCATATTAGTAAAACTACATATCTAACCACTTAGTTGTTTACAACATTTTGTTTAGTTTTACATTTTAAAAAATGCATATAATATCCAATTTTTCCTTTTTAATAAATTTTAACAATTGATATTTTTGCAAACTTAGGGGCTAGGGCCAACCCTTCCTCCGCCTTCTCTAGCCCATGTGCAACATAATAATCATAGTTAGATGTCATATTGCATGCATGCCAAAATATACTATGCAACAATTAGTATCCATTAAGGTTATAATTTATGCATAAAAAATAGTACAACCTTAGCATCCCAAAGTTTGAATAACTTAAATTCTAGCAAGACACATAATGTACCACATGTCTTGTTACAAATCACTCCATTCCAAATGTTTGACCTTTACAAGGCAGCAAATACCCAATCCATGACCCATTTATTATATTTTAGCCTCAACTTCAAGCACAAACTATGAGTATTTTTTTTATTTTATTAATTTATAGGTCAAATATTTGTTAGGTTCATTTTGTTACTCCATATGCACATACAATAATTCATATACCTATTTATCACTCACCAATTGAAAGTGACTTGAATATGATTTAATTCCTATAAACATGCAATATGTAATCAATTTATGACTTAATTTTATTTAAAAATACTTTTTTCAAGTCTAAAACACGTATTACACTCATAATCACAAATTTGGTCAAAACCTACTCGGGCACCTCCTGATTGATTTCCTCTAGTTCCTTCACCCTTGACTGACCAGGACCACATCATCTACTTGATTGGCTGCAACACAAGCTTAGTCAACCACTCATCCCACCTTTATATTCATACTTTTTGAAATTCTTATTTAGGGTTTCGATCTAATGATCTCATTATGATTTTTTTTTTCAAAAGTCTAAATCAATTTTTTCTTAATTCAAACCTTAAAGTTTTTGTAAAAAATTCCAATATACTTTTAGAAAGCATTTATAATTTTGAAAAATTTCTCGTTTCTTAGTTATTTTCTTCATCTTTCTTATAATTTAACCAAAAAAAGAAAAAAAGAAAAAAAATCCATATTTCATAATAAACTAAAGATGATATCCTTAACATGTAAGTTTCTATTCTCCAATCCTCGATTTTATGCCAAAATGATTGGTTTTATGCCATTTTTGTTAAATGTAGAAAATCAAGCATCTTACCTTTTAGAGAGCACAATGGAACATTAACAAATCTCAAGTTCTTCCAATAATCATCACTATATTCTCCTTCAAGTTTTTCTCCTTGAACTCTTCCCTTAACAACACCTAAAACAAATTAGTAACCAATATGTGATATTCTTCTTTTGAAATTCATGATGTTATTTAACTTACCCTTCTACAATTAAGCCGTTAAAACTTCTCTATACACCACTTTCTTGATTTCCTTGAGTCCAAGTACCAAAAACATATGCAATCTTAAAATTTGTGGGGGAAATTACCATTAGCTTCCCATTTCCATATTTGATTTTTTTTTTAAATAGAATATATGGTCTTTCAAAATCATGTAATTGATTTTAGTTTCAAAAATCATGTTTTAAATTGAGCCAATGACCATTTCAAAGAAAGTTATTATATGAGGATCTTTGCATGTCGGTTAATTAAATTGATTTTTTTTATGTCATTGGAAACAAGTGGAAGAAATGGTTATTAATATTTGTTTTAAGAGTAAGGATTTGACTTTGCTTTTAAATTTTTATTTTCTATTTTGATCAAGATTGTGGATTTATTTCTTTAGCTAGGAAATTGCATTTGTATTTAAATAAGCATAATTAATGATATCCTTTTAAGTGATAATTTAATTATTAACATTGTTATTCTACTCTTATTATGATGAAACATGCTTGATTTCCTTTGTTATATTACATTAAGTGATAATTTCATTATTAACATTGTTATTATACTCTTATTATGATGAAACATGCTCGATTTCCTTTGTTATATTACATTAAATATATTGTAACACCCCAAAATTGGGCCATAACATGTGTAAAGGCTTATAATCTACTAAAATTGCACAATGATATTTAAGAACCACAAATACTCTTCATAGGAGTTCCAATTTCTTAATAAATAGCTCTCAAGGTTTAAGAGTATTGATTTCAACATCACTACATCAAGTCTACAAGTCTTGAATCAAGTAACTAAACACATAAACACAACCTCACAGATATGACAACTTCTACATAACCTTCCATTGAAATACTACATAAATTAACATAACACAAACAATATAGATCATCTCTTCAATCCTCTACATAATTGTAGTCACTATCACATGACCCACTCTCATAGTATAAGTCATACCCTAAATCATCATATATATCCAATGCCGAATATTTACATGCATCTAAACTTGAAAAACAAGGTTCCTATATATGGTGAGCTAAATGCCGAGTACAATAGTTACACTGACCACATGCACATGACAATTAAGAATACTCTTACATGCATAATAACAACTAATGCAACAAATACTTAAATTGTTATCTTATTTAAGTGGAGCAAATAGTAGTATCAGTGTTCCAAGACTTGGTCTTAGAGTATCTTAAACTCCTTGTACACAATATAATAAGAGTAAATATATATGAGACTGCAACCTCAAAGTTACTTTGTCTCGATTTCACTTTTAGCATTAGCGACCAATATAACTAGTTCATGATAATTGTCCACTATAGTGTCCCATTCCATTAGAGAGACCCAATTACCATTTCTTTTTAGAAGACCAACCCATATCATATCAATTAACTAGACCATAACTCTCCTAGCCATATGTAGCGATTTGATGCCTGAACTAGCATTGAATCCCCTTGGCTCAATGCCTTGGTAGGAATATGTAGTTACTAGTTAGCAATCTTCACTTCTAGCCATTGGTACTCCTAGATCCATTGTCATAGGATCCAGCACACTTAGTACGCATTTAATAAGTTTTGACATGTATTAAGTTGATTTTAGGTTTCTAAGCTAACAAACACATATAACATCCATAAAAACTATGTATCTAGAACAAGCTCAACAACTAATGACTATAATACCAAGTTATCAACTCTTGAATCATGATATAAATTTTTGTCAAGACACTAAACAAATCTTAGGTTCATCCTAGATTATTGACTAGAAAACCTATTCTTATTGTGTTCTTAAACTTAGGGAAATATGATTTCAACATTAGGATTAACAAGATCGAATCAAATTTGAAGAAAAAATGGCAATTAACCACCAACAAGTGGCAGTTAATTGCCAAGGAACGAAGGGTGTTAGTCATCTAAGACTAGAAAAAACTTGGCTGGTGCCCGATACAAAATAAGCCATGGCATTAGGCTATTAGCTAAGATTAAGGACAAAGAGATAGCTAGTTGATCGACACTAACTTAGCTAGTTATCCAACCCTTAAATTGGTCGTAGATCCCACGGCTTAGGGGTCAATTGACTCAACCCCCTTAACTTGGTCTACATTGGAAAATACCTTTTCTTGAACAACTTCGTGCTCCAAAAATTCAAAATTACTATTTCTAGGAACACTTTCAAAACTTGTTTCCTTATCAAATTCTCATTCGTCAATAATTTGTTCATGATCTTGATAATTTAATTCGACATATTATTTAACAAAGATTCTTGAAAATAAAGGATTAGAACAAAATAGAAATATATTCAAGAATCAAGAGTAAGTGGAATTCCTACAATCCTACAAGAAATCATGATTTTGTTAAAGAAATCAAATCAAATTTACCATTAAAGGGAAGAGAACCACTTACATTCATTATATAATTCAAGAATCCACAAGAAAATAAGGAATTTACATTTGAATGAAGATTGCACATTTTTAGGGTTTTTTGCCTCCTACACAACACCAATAGCAAAAACCTAATTTGCAGTAAAACTTTAGTTTATTGGATCTTATAAGGATAAGATTAAATTATGATAAGGAAAAAGAATATGTTACTTTGGATTTTCTTGTAGAATCTTGAGAGAGAAGAAAAAAGAGTTTCTTGAAGTGGGAGAAGGCAAGAGAAGAAACACAAGTCATTTTATTGGGAGGGAAGAGAAAAAGAAAAAAAAAAAAAAAGAGGAGTTTTGCTATCTTTTTATTAACAAAACTACAAGCAAGGGATCAATAATTGAGGTCAACTTCAAATGAAAATCGAATTTTCAAGTAATAAAATAGATGATCAATGTTATATTAAGTGATTTAAATAAAGAATCTTATCATGATACTGCTATAACACCTTTAAATTGAGCAAACATGGTAGGACAACGATATGATCATTTGTTTGAACTCTTTAGTATAATATTAATTCTTCATTTTAATTATTAAAAAGTTTGAGCAATTAAATACTTAAAATTTTATTCTTTAGAAATTTAGTGTTGATACTTTGAAATAATGTATGGTGTAGTATTTTGTTAGGCACTAATTGTTTAAGTAATGAAATTTTAGATACCAAATTATTCAAATCTAAAAGTTGAGACACTTTATGTGTCTTTTTCTCCTCAAATTTTTTGTAAGAATATAATATGGAAATAAATAAATAAATATTGTGGTGAAGATTGGAACAGCAGCAAGAAGTTCGAAATAAATATAAATTGCAAATGTTAAGCACATCTAAGCTGAAGGACAATTTATTTTCTAAAAGTTGGGAAATTATTTAAGTGACACTATGCCTTTCAATGTCAAACATATATGCTTTCAGTCACCATGGAAATATCTTCATCTGCGTATTTAAGCAACGTGCGATTTTATGTGACGATCGTGAACTTGATGGTCCCTTGGATACCCATCTGAGTGGCTCCTCCTTCACATTCGTCCGTAACCTCGCAAAAGCCAACCCACCGAGATCACCCCAATAATGGGTAACGCCTGTGACCGTGACCACATCATTCATATGAGACGATTCATTTTGTTTTTTTTCCCCCTTTTAAAGAGAGACAACCTTCTTATTCTTATTCCAAAGAATGGGGTAAATAAGTCGAAAGCTTTCTATATTTTTTATAAATTCGGAATCAAGTTTTTGAGTTCATTGCAATCGCGTCATTCGTTCAATTTTATATATTTTTACATTAGCATAAATTTGATATGAAATGAAACATAAACTTGATCTAGTAAATAATATTGACAAAATTCCCTTGACTCCAATCTGGCATGCTTATATAATTAATAAAAAGAAAAAACCGATTATAAGCCTTTTATGTGTTTAACTTTTAGTTTTTACTAACTTTTTGAACTTTAAGGCAGAGGTAGAAAACGTCTACCGGATTCATCCCTCTAAAGAAAATTGACAATGAAGGATGTGTGAGGAAAGAAAAGGATTTACATTGAAATTGGCCAATATAGATAGTACAAATGATGTCCTAATTAAATAATTATTATTCATGTCAGTCTGCCATTCGTCAAAACTCAAATTTGGATATCAAATAATAATGGAAAAGGGAAAAACTTTATTGATCCTTTCGTTAAAATTATACGATAAATCTCCATATTTGTGTATGGAAATCATATTTCCATTTAAAAAAAGAAAGAAAAGGTTTAAATAGCAATAGCTGATAGCTCAGATTACATGAAGAATCTCCAAATTGAGCGAATGTGAATAGATTTATGGGATCCACGCTCTTTTCTTTTTGTGGTGGGCTTACGAAGTTTTTAATAATAGCCCGTATGTATGACTCTTTCGTCCTTTCTGCCCTGTCGTGGGAAGCACCCAACCTGGAGTTGGACCCAGTGGAACGTGATGTGGATGCAACGCAAACCCTTTCATGGTTTTTAACTCCTTGTTGGCCTATATTATCGTTGTTTTGACTCGAGATACTCGAAAGAAATCATCTCTCTTCGGTGCCTAACTTATTCTCCCCATTCCTACTTTGAAAATTGATGGGTCATGTGATATTGTTCGGATTTTGGCTGTAGATCAACAATGTATTTAAGACAAACAGTTGACACACAGGATACCTCTTTTACGTAGTCCCTAGAATAGTAGAAAATGTAGAGTTTACTCGTCTATACTCCCCGGTGGCATATTTATTGGGTTAACAAAAACCTATACCCCAACACTTTGATGTATGAAAGTCACCTGGACTGGACAACACACAACTTCAAAGAGGAAACTGCTGGAAGATAAAAGACAGCAAGTGTTACATGCAAAGTTGGCCCTGCCATCAAGAGGTTCTCAGCTGGCCGACTTTGGCCAATCGGCTATATTCTCTTCTAGCCTTCCTGTAAAAGTTCAAGCAAAATTCAAACAAGTACATGTCAACAAGAAATATGATCCAATTGTTATATCCCACTTGATTAAAGTTCCATATAAATTATGGTAGAAAATTAGTAAGTGAGAGAACACCAAGACCGGTTAAGAACTTTTAGATTAAGTGATTGAAAAATATTTATTAGTCATATTCATATATTGACTTAATTATTAATTATTTTTAGAGTAAAGCATTGTCCTAATTATCTTTTAAAAAAAATTATATATACATGTATTGTTTTTATATTTACATTTCAATGTCCCACGTGTCTAACCTGCTATGTGAAGTCGAATATGATATGGCATTCATCTTTATGTTTTAGCAAACTTCACACTATTGAAACGGATTTTATAGGATTTTGATATAATAGCTATTCCTTCCTTCCTTCTTATAAAGCTATTACCCCATTTGATTTGCATAATAGTTATTCCTTTACTATAAAATAAGAAATTATAATTTATTTATAGGATTGAAAAAATAGCTCTTTTCTAGTCTTTTTTACTATATTTCCACATCTATTAATGAGATATTAACATAAAAGTTAAGCCACCAATTTAGATAAAAATATATTAGTATTTTTAGATATATTACTAATTTATTGCTAATGTCATTATAAATGTTACGAAATAAAATAACATCTATTATTTTATTTTATATATATATATATATTTAAGTTATAGCTTTATTACTATTTTATTCCATTATGGAATGCCGTCATCGCATTCTTGTTAATTTTTGACTCGACCATTGCGAATTGGTTTTAAAACGAGCTCTTTTGTTTGACTACAGCCCGGGTCCAAGAGTTAATGCTCGAAACGACCAAACACAATCAATACTGTTCAAATCAATTTCCACCAAAATAAAGGAAAGTAACTCTTTTGCATCTGAATCAATCATGAAGAGAGTAACTATTTTGCATTTGCCTTTGACTCAATCATGAGTGTGGTGATGCTAATAATTCCATGCAATCAATTAGAAATCTTAATTAGATTTACTCTTCAGTGAGAACAATAATTAAAAGATTAAATACTAAGACTTACCTAGAAATGGAAATGGCACGCATGGACCCTAGGTGAGAGAGATCCTTACTTAGAGAGGAAGAAATTGATAGTTTTTCTTGACATAAAAGAAAGGAGGTCAAGGTAGGGTTTTGAATAATTTAGTTCAGTTTCGGTTCTAAATAAATGATGGGCTCAATTAATTATTTTAAAATAAAGTAAGAAAAGAAAAAATCTACATTGTTCTTGACTTAAAATACTTTTTGGATGGAGTTGCAAATGAGTCGAGCCAAGTCAAGTTAAGCCAAGTTTTTATCGAACTTGAAAATTACAAGCTCATTAAGAAATTTGAAGTTTGAGCTCAAACTTGTGCTTAGCTCGTTTATATAAACAAATGTAAACTTGAGCGCATTTAAATAAAGACTCGTTTAGATAAATGAGCCCAAGTTATAATTTATTTAAATAAACGGGCCTGCTAGCAAGTCTATTTGCAAGATTACTTATTAACGATATAAACGAGAGCTTGCATATAAAATCATTTATGAATTGATTTGTTAATACTATAAATGAAATATACTTATAAGCCTGTTAACAAGTCAGTTTATTAATAATATAAATAAAAGTTTACTCATGATCCTATTTATGAGTTTGCTTACGAGACTATTTATAAGTTAGTTAGTTAATAATATAAACAAACTTGTTCACAAAATCACAACCTGACTCGTTAACAATATAAACGAGTTTACTCTCAAGCCAATTCATGAACCTAACTAGGGGCTCGAGTTCAGCCTGTTTAAATAAATGAGTTTGATTTTGAGTTCAAGTTTAGCTCGTTAACTGATCAAGCTCAAGTTGAGCCAAGCTCAAAGCGAGCCAAGCTCAAGTAGCTCCTTCATTTACAGCTCTCTTAGAAAGTTTTTAGTTAACATAGATGAAGCACCAATTTAATATGTTTTCTAAAAATAAATTATTTAATACGTTTTTTAAAAATAAACTAGAGGAACAAATCACTTCAATACTTGATTTTTGAGCTTTTTTTTTAACATAAATTTCAAAGTTACAAGATATCATATCTAATTAGAATTTTTGCTCATTTTACTATTTATTCATCTCTATTACTTATTTATGCTGAAGTTTTATCCAATGAGAAATGTGGAGGGATCCAAGATAAACGTAAGTTGTATAGCTTTCTTGTGTTTTTAACCGAATGAAGACGCACTGCATGCACATAAGAATATTAGAAAATTAATATTTTCATTAATAGATCTAAAATTAAATCAACACAAAAAAATATACGTAGAGGTTGTGTTGTGAACAACTTAAAAAAATTGACTTGCGGAAAGCCCATAGGCAATATGTGTGCTGAAAAAAAAAAGTTAATTAATTAATTATCCAGACTATATGAGAATTGAAATATTTTACAAAAAGAAAAACAAAATATTTATATTTTGTCTCTCACTGCAAAGATATTTTTATATGTACCATCTGGTAATCTTGGATGAGGAAAAGAAGGAAAAGTGGGAAAGTTGGTGCAAAATGGTTTTAAGTTCAAGATTTTTAATATACCCTTATTTTAAAAGCCCAGTATCCGGAAAAAGCAAACATTAAGGGTTTATTTTGCAAAGTTAAAAATTGGAAGAGATCGCATCACTAAAAAAGATGCCAAAACCTCTCCAGAGCTTTAATAATATTAATATATAAAAATATGTCAAATTAAAAATATTATTAAAGCTGAAGATCATATCAATGAAGTCATCCCTGATGAGAAGAAACCCCTAGAATGGATTCTGTACTAAATGCATCTTATAACCGGAGGATCTTGGCACTAGTCATTTCCTTTGTCGCTTTTCTCTTTGAAGGAGGCCATGGTGTCAAGGTTTGAAAGTAGAATCTTTTGTTGGAAATAAAGTTACGATTGCTTTTTTTGAATTTAATAGGATTGTAAATGAGCCGAGTTACTCACAAGCTACTTGAATTGGGCTCACTTTAAGTTCAACTCATTCGAGCTTGATTCATATATAAGACGAGCTTGAAGCCAAAATAAAGCTCGTGTATTTAATTAGATGAATTGAGCTCGAACTCTTATTTAGGCTCACCAACTAACTAGCAAGCAAGCTTGTATATTGTTAATGAGTAAACTTGTTAGTAGACTCGAGAATAAGCTTGTTATATTAAAAATCATATTATGTTAAAAACATAAGAATAAGACTATTATAATTAAAAATATAAGAATATGAATAAAGTATATAAAAATGGAAAAAGCAAACACTATAGGCTAAAGGAAATTTTATTAAAATTTAAAAATCATTAACAAGCTATAGTGTTAAAAGGGTGGTGTCTATGTCTACTTTGTAAATAATGTTGGAGTGATTATTAACCTATTTTTTAGACCCCATGTTTTCTCATTGCTTTTATGTTAATGAGTATTAGACTTTGAAACATATTATGCTAGGAGATTGCATGATTTTGTATAAATGCAACTCACTATTGTTATCTCATGAATTTGTACTTATAATCATAAAATTTTGAATTAATTTCAATGAAAAAAAAGATAAAATTTAAAATTTTGAATTAACTTTAGGCCTATGCTAAGCTGGGGCATGTCTTTTACTCATTTATCTAAACTTGCTCAAGCTTAAACTCAAGCTCATTTAAACTTGTTAATTTAAAGGAACTTGAGTTCAAGCTCATTTACTTAAGTTAGCTAAACTCGTAAATGAGTTGAGTATGAGATTCAAAATTTTTAATAAGCTCGAGCTTGAGTCTATAATTTTTAAGCTCAGAAACAGTTTGGCTTAGCTTAAGTTTGATAGTTAATCTAATGAGCCAAACTTGATCCTTCAAAACCTTGGCTCAGCTTAGCTCAGCTCAAATTGGTTCGGTTTTTTTATAGGCCTAAAATTTTAATAAGGAAAAATACATTTTTAGTCATCAATATTTGACTTTTTTTAATGAGTTTTTAACCTTTATTTTTTTCCTTAACATTTAACAAAGTTTAGAAATTAGGACTTCTATCAATATTGTTAACTTTTTCAACCATATTTGCCACATCGCATTACCTGACTCGATTAAGTAACAAAAATAATAGAAACAAAGGAAAATCTTAAAAATTGAAAAGAAAAAAAAATCCTCGTTGAAATTTCCAAGAAGAACCGCAGACTTTCGATTTTAATTATTCCTTGCCCTTATCATGTTGACCATCAATAACTAGTTGTAATATATGTTTTTACAAAGAATTAAAAATAAATATCGTCAATTGAAACGAAAATATAGAAGAACTTAATGGACTCTTTCATTAACTATATATATAATAATAATTTTTTTTCTTTTAGATTTGCTATAAATAATTTAGTGATTTATGACCTGCAAATCAAAGCCTATGATGGTATGTGATAGCAGATGGCTACTTACTATCACGAATTAAAAAAAAAGAAAAAAAGTGAAGAATTCAATTCGATTGCAAATGAGTCACGGTGATCTGATTGGGGTTTTCACTTGTGCTTGCTATTTCATTTAACTTTTAGCTCAAGCTTCAAGTGAAGTTACATGGCAAATGAAAAATTTTCTTTTCTTTTTTGTTTGTTTTTTTTTTTCGTTGTGAACTTTTGGCTCTCCGGAGCTTAAGAAGTTTAGGTTGAAGACAAGCTTTTAACTTGGGTTTCTGGTGAAGTTATGACTTCGTAGTAAACAAGTTGAAGACTTAACGATGTTAACAAACATTTTAATTTGTTAGCTTAGTTACATGTTAAGGGTTTATATATATGTATATATATATACATTGAGACTCAAATGAAAAAGTGGTTAAACTTTAAGATTAAAAATCTGTTTTTGAATATGATATATGTGATCTTTTCCAACGTTACTTGACCCATTTGTTAAAAAAAAAAGAAAAAGAAAAAGACATATATATATATATATATATATAGAAAAGGGTTGCTTTTGGGATTTAATATAAAAGATGCCTCTTATGGGGCCGGTTTCGAACTAGCTTGGAACTGCCGAGTCAAGGACTAGCGAAAGGGGGAACCAGAGTCGGCTCGAGGGGAAGGGCCGAGTCGGTGGTTCACGAGCTAGCAACCCTACGAGTTTTTTTTTTGGATTTTTTTTTCATATTCTTTAACATTATTTAGTACTTATCAATGTGTATTTTTTTAGTTAGTTTGATTTTTTTCCCTTAAATTTATAAATGTTAAAATTTAATCAATCATTTCTCGAGGTAATATACGATGTTTCAGAATTAATCGGTGGCAATACCCTATACACAAGGGGGGGTTGGAGTGGATGCCGCTTCGAATTTTATTGATTGAATAAAATTATTACAGAAAAAAGAGGGACATTTGGCCTTACCTTTTGTACACGATAATAAGCTCTATAAGTAAATAACAAAAATAAATAAGGAAGTACTACTCCCCTTACAAACATGTCTAACCTAGTACATAAAATAAATAAGATAGTACTACTACCCTTACAAAATTATTTAGCTTATCTGATATTAAGATCCGAACTAGCAGAGCTTCCACCCTGAAGGGATGGAGTTGCTGAAGTATTCATATTCTTCATTGGACATCCCGTATGACTCTTGTGTGCGACTCCTTGCCTTCGACCAATCCTCCACATAAGCTAGTGCCTTAACATTGAGAGGTGATAGTTTTGATCGGCGTTAGGACAGGATAAGACTCTTTGTGCTGAATGCTTGTTCAATAGCTACTATTGATGTGAGAGCAGCCAAAACCTGGTGAGCCATTCAGGAGAGTCTTGAATACTTCTTCTTGTGCCTCCTCCACTAGTCGAGGATGTTGAAATCTATGATATTGCTGTCACCAAATTCGAAGTATGTATTGAAGTAATTGTTAAGCTCAGTATACTCGGTTGACCCGGAATGGTGTCGCTTTAACTTTTGCAATATCATTCATTGCGTAATGAAGGTGTGATCATGCGTGGTACCATGTGAGCCGAGGGACAATGAGGGAGTTCGGGACACTTGACCACCAAATGCAATATAAAAGTTAGAATATAATTCTTCCGTTACTTGGACTGCTCGGTGTAGTTCTTGCATGGCGGTAACGGCATAAGTGTCTTCCATAACAGAGAACGTGTCAACAATGGAATAATACAAATTAAGATACTTTAATAATATGTCTTTTTTACATCGTAGATCTAAAATAGAAGCAACTCGATAAATTGTTGGAATTTTTCTATAATCCTATAATCATTTTGCAGCCATATTGTCGAGTCTAATTTTTGATTTCCTATTCCTAATCTGATCTATACTAAACCCTATGCTTATCTAATGTAGACCCTCGACTTGAGTTAGGAATTTCGTTTTATTTTGGAGTCGCCACCCAACTGTAGTTGGGAAAGATTGAATTAGAACTAATTGAGCAGATTAGTCCTAATTTGGACCACTGGTCAGCGTAATTTCCTCTTCTCATTTTTTATGAAAAGAGGAAAGGAAAAACCAAAGTTTCTGAGTTCGGAAGTTAACCTATTAAAATCCTAAGGTTACCACCCTAATCTCCTAAAATCTAAACCTTATTTGAAATGTCTTTTATTTATTTATTTATTTTTTGTTGTCTTTTTATTTTGTTTTTGAATAACCTATTATGAGAAAATGATTTTTGTTCGTTTTTAGGGTTGCCTCAAATGGGTGCCTACGTACCTGCTACTCAGGATCAAACGTGCCGTAGTTCGCTTTTCCTGAAAAATTTTAATGTGTTGGTGATTTTTAATTGTGAAATTTCTTTTGATTTATGTTTTTATCATTTTAGTATTTTTTCTAAAAAATCTAAGCCTAAATTTGATCATTTGATTTTTTTTTGAAAAATAATAATTTTAAGGAAAAACCAATTTTGGATTTATTTAAGAAAATGATTTTTCTAAGTGATAAAAATTTCATTTTTCTATTTTTCAACCCATTTCTAATATTATAAAATTTTATTGATTTTTCTTAATTTTTATTAATTTTTTATAATTTTTATTGAAAAATTTTCTCCTATATTATTTATCTATCCTAAACCAAAATCTAAATTTCACTATTTTTTCTAATATATACTTTTATCATTTTCTTTATATATTTTTATATTTATATTATTTATTATTATAATTATTTATTCTTATTATTATTAATTCCTAAAAAAAAAAATCTAAAATCTAATATTTTTTTTCTATTTTTGAATTATTCATAACAAATAAATAACTAAAGAAATTCGAAAAAATAAAATAAAGTAAATAAAATCGAAAAATCCTGCTTACCTGGATCTGGGTCGGTGTGCAGGTTGGATCGGTCGGGTCGAAGCGGATCAGGTCAGGTCGATCGTGCACGGCGGCTAGGAGTGCTCGTTGACGGCGTTCCGGCGGCCTTTCGAAGCAATTGAGGTATCGTTTCCTAGGTTTTCGGGTGTGGGGAACTCAACCGTTGTGGTAGATTTCTCCAAAATTGCCTCCTGGTGGCAGCTCGATGCTTGATCGGTGGTCGCGGCTTGGCCACTTTGGCGAGGCTTCGATTCTCTCTCTTTTCTCTCTTTTTCTCACTTTTGATCCATGATTCTGCTTCCTCCCTTCATCCTTTATTTATAGGCGTAAGAAATCGAGTTGGATAAGCTCGAATTTCCACCGATTGAAGCAAATCGGATTTGCGGTTAAAACCCATCTCCGATTTATGCAAATCCATCAATTTGTTGCGATTTGATTATAATTGGATGATGTTTATCTTATTTCTGTTGAAGATGTTGGATTTGTGCAAAAAATTGAATCAAAACAGCCGAAATTCGATTTTTCCTCCTCATTGGCGATTTCGGACGAAGGTTAAAGATGATCACGCGCCCGGCGCATGCTTTCGCTCCAGCCAATCAGCTGTTGACACGTGTCCTAGGTGATGAAGAAAAATTGCAAAACGCGGATTCTACCTCCCCTGCATTTCGAACCTACGACCTGAACCCCCCCACCAACGCGCGAGCGCCTTAGGCCATGGTCCGGACTAGTTGGGCTAGCCCACTTACTCGATTTTTTTATTTTCGCAATTTGCATATATGCAATGCGATTTTTTTTTATTTTTTTGTATTTTTTGAAATTTCAAAAATTTGTAAAAATTATTTAATCCTTTTTATTGCCATTTCTGCAATTATTTTCCAAAATTGATGTATTTTTCCTATTTATTTTATTTTTTGAATATTTTTCCTATTTTTGCTAAATTAGAGAAAAAATGGAAAAAATTGAAAATTGATTATTGTTGATTATTATTGATCATTAAGGGCAAAAATGGGGTGTTTACAACTGCCCCTCTTTGTAGTAAAGTTTGAAAAACTTAACTACAAAGACAAGAAAGACGCCATTTTTGGCCTCTTGCTTGAATGGATAATGCCTTGGTTTGGCTGGTTATCTGGATTTGAGTCTCTAGTAGGAAAATGCTCTATGAGCTAATAATCCCACGAATATTTTGTGGCGGTTAGTATTGCTTGGGAAATGGTCTTAAACAACCTAATAATTTAGGGTGATGTATCCTCCCAAAAAGTGCTCTATGGGCTGACTAATTGGCGATAGGAAACATCTCAAGAATTGTTTAGGAGTGTATTATTGTAAGTGGAATAGCTGATGATAGGAAGCGTCTTATTGGACTAGCAACCCTAAAGAGAAGATCGTTTTAGGAAGCGCTCTTATGAGCTGGCTACCTGTCAACAGAAGCATCTGACTAGACTAGCGACTGTTTGAAGAGAAATACCGCCAGAGAGTGCTCTTATGAGTTGACCAATTGGTTATCGACAATTTGAAAAAGTGCTCCTATGAGCTGACTAATTGATAGATTCGAAAAGTGCTCCTATGGGCTAACTAATCGATAGATTTGAAAGTGCTCTTTTGAGCTAACTAATAGATTTGAAAAGTGCTCCTATGAGCTAACTAATCGATAGATTTGAAAATTCTCCTAGGAGCTAACTTTAAGCAAGGGTGTCTAGGAAAGTGCCCCTTTGCGGGCTAACTAACCTATAGCGAGAGGACATGCCTCAGAAGGTGCCCCTATGGGTTGATGTTTTTGAAAAGATGTTTGGGAAAGTGCCCCATTGTGGGCTAACTAACCTATGGTGGGAAGTGTCTTCTTAGACTCACGACCCTGGGGAAGAAATGTTTCGAAAGGTACCCCTACAGGCTGACCTTAGGAAGAGATGTTTAGGAAAGTGCCCCCATTGTGGGCTGACTAACCTACAGGGAGAAACGTCTCAAAAAGTGCCCTTATGGGCTGACCCTATGAGAGGATATTTAGGGAAGTGCCCCATTGGGGGCTGACTAACCTATGCTTTTGAAAATGCTTCTACTGACTAAGTTAAATGATTTGATGTTTTCATGATATGTGGATTATAGTTATTTATTCTAAGATGCTTACCAATTTATCGCGAATAGCAACCAAACAACTGAACCTTCATGCTGGTTTGCTTCTCCTTCGCTTACTTTTGCTTCAAAACAAGGTTAAAGATCTTGACGTGCTTCCTGTCTTGTGTGCATGGCTCTTTTGATGGTAATGCTATCCTACTAATGCATCAGGTTTAACGCTCAAAAGTAGGTGGAATTATATTACAAAATTTATTGAGATTCATTATCATTTCTATGTTTATCATTCATTGGTGAAGTGATAGATAATGTGTTTAGGAATGTTTGCTTTAATGAGAATTGGTTGGATTTATCGACTATTCAGAGACATTAACTTTGCTTGTAAAAAATGAAAACTGGACTCAATGAAATTTGTATTGAATATTGGCTTTCATAAACAATGGCAAAATTTCAATTCCCTTGCCTAAGGATAGTACATCTTAACAACATCTGCATTAATGGGGTATCTCAATTCTGGACAATCCATTTGAGTCAAGATCAGAGCACCTCCTGAGAATACCTTCTTCACCACATATGGACCCTCATAGTTTAGGGTAAATTTCCCTCTAAAATCTTGGGCATTCGGGAGAACTTTCATTAGCACCAAATCCCCTTTTTTGAAGCATCGAGGCCTCATTTTCTTGTTAAATGCTCGGGCCATCCTTTGTTGGTAACACTGGCCGTGACATAATGCAGTGAGTCTTTTTTCATCAATCAAATTCAGCTGATTAAGCCTCTTCTTCACCCAGTTTGATTCAGTTAATTGCGTTTTCGACAGAATTCTAAATGATGGTATTTCGACCTCGACTGGCAAGATTGCCTTAGTACCATATACCAATGAATATGGGGTAGCCCCAGTAGATGTTCTAATTGAGGTCTTGTAAGCCATGAGAGCAAACGGCAACATCTCGTGCCAATCTTTATAAGTGACTGTCATTTTTTCGATGATCTTTTTGATATTCTTATTGGCTGCTTCTACTGCATCGTTCATCTGAGGTCGGTAGGGGGTTGAATTTCTATGGTTTATGTGGAATTGTTGACATAAACCTGTCATCGATTTGTTGTTAAGATTGGTACCGTTGTTGGTGATGATTGACTCAGGAACTCCGTATTGAGCTATTATGTCCCTCTTCAAGAATCAGACTATTACCTCTTTGGTGACATTGGTATATGATGAAGCTTTTACTCACTTAGTGAAGTAATCAATTGCTACCAATATGAACTTGTAGCCATTGGATGTTGTCGGAGTGATTGGGCTGATTATGTCGATTCCCCACATGGAGAAAAGCCATGGCGCTGACAGCGAGTGCAGCTCGTTGGGCGGAGCATTTATCTGGTTTGCGTATACTTGACACAAATGACAGTGCTTGATGAGAGCCATGATGGGAGCTAAGCCAGAAGATGGAATGTGGATCCTCTTAAAGTGCCACCTGGACTGATCACAAGGACTCGAGCGAAACGATTCAAGGAAGCACTTAACGGGTTGATAAAGGATGTCCACGAAGCCGGAAAGGATTGGAGCAACCAGGAGAATGCACTTGCACTTGTACAAGTCATTCAAGGAGATCAAAGCGTAGGAGGTCAAAGCTGCCAGCCTTGACAACGCTGGCTTGAGCACTGCCGGCCTTGACTCGGCATTGCCATTTACGCACAACAGAAGGACTACGCCGGCTTACTACACCGCCTGCCTTTCTACCCGGCGTACATCCTACGTCGGCTACTACGCTGCCGGCTTTCATTCCCCGTTTGTTATTTTTCTGCGACTTTATGATGTTATGTCGTTTTGGGCTTTTATTATTACGAGTTGTAAAACCTAATATAAGCTTCTAGGGTTGAGAACAGAATATAGAACACACATACAAGGTTAAATAACACATTTTGAGAGAATTCCTCTCTTGGTTCTCTAAAGAACTTCTCTTGAACTTATCAGATTTCTTTCGTGGCCTTCATCCCGACTTATCAATCGGTCTTTCATCCCGATTGTGGCGTCTACAGAATATACCAAGGTTCTTGCCTCACTTATAGGCAACGGGTCACGGTTCCACTCGTTTGTTTTTTGGCATCTTGGGTTGCAAATTCCGAATGTATTGGTATTGGGTTTCGTCACACGTGGGCGTGGTTCGTATCAGTTTGGTATCAAAGCCTAGGTTTGTTAAACATCAGTTTGGTTTGAGGAAGGTAACATCAAAACCCTAACTCCAATCGTTCATATCAAGTTTTGTGTTATCATAGCTTCGTACTCAAGTTCATAGTGTTAATTGTTTTCTAGAGAGTGTAGTGCATCCTATTAATTTTGTTACAAACAAAAAAAAAAAAGAACAAAAAAAAAAATCACGACAAAAAAAAAAAAACGTGAACAAGAACAAAACAAAGGCAACAAAAAGGAAAGGAAAAGAGGAAAATTTCAAGCCCCTAGAGTTGTGTTGAATTCTATGGAAGGGATTGGTGTAGTTTGGGTTAGTTCCAAGAGAACTGAGAAGAGTAATTGGTGAGTTGATATCATCATTGCTTGTGAGAATACACGAGTGATTGTGGGATATCATCCTTTGAGTGAAACACGTAAGGGAGTGAATCGTGAGGCTTAATCATATATATTTGTGTTAGTACTAACCTTTTACTACAGGAACTATGTCGAGGCAACATTCTCCTGAAGGTGAGAGGGGAAGGTTTAATGCTAGGTTAGTGATTGAGGCGTTGAGGAGTGAGATGAAGAGGATGTTTCAGGAGGGCATGGAACAAATTCATGAGATGGTGGAGCAAAAACTAGAGCAATCTAAAAACGTCTTCCAAGGGCGTAAGAGGGAGAGTTGTTCTAGGAGAGTACAAAGGGGTGGAGATGAAATGTCTGATGATGAATTTGATGAACCTTCTGTCGGGAGTTATAGAGGTGATGGTGAGTATGAGACTGAGGGGGATAGTGAAGAGGATGATATGCCTCCATTGGAGGATGCTAGTGATAATGAGGAGCCTGCAGCAGGGAAGTTAGTGGCAGTAGTGAAGCGAGCTTTGAATGTGCAGGTGAAGGAAGAAGAGGAGGTACAACGAGAGAATATCTTTCATACTAGATGTTATCTAGGTGATCATATTTGCAGTTTGATCATTGATGGGGGGAGTTGCACTAATGTGGTGAGTACTTTTATTGTCGAGAGGCTGGGACTCTAGATTACTAAACACCCTAGTCCATATAAATTGCAGTGGTTAAATGATAGTGGCGAGACTAAGGTGAGTAAGTAAGCCTTGATTGCTTTTCGCATCGGTAGGTATGAGGATGAGGTGTTATACGATGTAGTGCCAATGCAGGTGTGTCATGTGTTGTTGAGAAGGCCATGGTAGTTTGATAGGAAGGTTGTTCATGATGGCTTTTCTAACAAGTATACACTTGTTCACCAAGGCAAAAGCTTTAATCTCAAACCCTTAACACTTAAACAGGTGTATGAGGATCAGTTGCAGCTACAACAATCTTTTGCAAAATATAAGGTGAGTGAAAAACAGAGGGAGAGTGAGAGAGCAAAAGACATCGAAAAAGAAAAGGAACACAAAAGTTGAAATCAAAAGGAAAAAGAGAGGAAGGCTGGAAAGAGCGTGAGAGACCAAGTTGAAGGGGGATCAACTTTGGTGGTGAGTGAAAAGGAGAGTGCAGCCTTGCAAAAGGAGAGTTGTGTGGCAAGAGCGAGTGTAGTGAGGAGAGCGTTAGTGATGAAGCAACCTATGTTGTTGCTGGTTTTTAAGGAAACTTGTTTGAACACTAACGAACTTTTTAGCTCTTTACTTAGTGTGGTTGTGTCTATTGTGCAGGACTTTGAAGATGTCTTCCCTGAGGAGATTCCAAAGGGGTTACCACCTATTCCTGGTATTGAGCACCAGATCGACCTTGTACCCGGAGCATCTATTCCAAACAAACCAGCTTATAGGAGCAATCCAGAGGAGACAAAGGAACTCCAAAGGCAGGTCAGTGAATTAATGGAGAAGGGGTACGTGAGAGAAAGCATGAGCCCATGTGCAATGCCTGTGATTTTGGTGCCTAAGAAAGATAGGTCATGGAGAATGTGTGTTGATTGCTGCGCCATCAACAACATCACGATAAAGTATCGTCATCCCATTCCTCACTTAGATGACATGTTAGATGAGCTACATGGGTCTAGTGTCTTTTCCAAAATTGATTTGAAAAGCGGATATCACCAAATTAGAATGAAAGAAGGTGATGAATGGAAAACCGCATTTAAAACAAAATATGGATTATATGAGTGGTTAGTAATGCCTTTCGGTTTAACTAATGCACCTAGTACTTTTATGAGACTTATGAACCATGTTTTGAGGACTTTTATTGGCAAATTTGTGGTTGTCTATTTTGATGATATCCTCATTTACAACAAGAGTTTAGAAGACCATATATCTCACTTGAGGAACGTTTTGGAAGTTCTTCGAAAGGAGCAATTATATGCTAACCTCAAAAAGTGCACTTTTTGCACGGCCAAACTTGTGTTTCTTGGTTTTATTGTTAATGCACAGGGAATACAGGTTGATGAAGAAAAGATTCGTGTGATCCAAGAATGGCCTAGTCCAACTAATGCAAGTAATGTGCGGAGTTTCCTTGGACTAGCGAGCTTTTACAGGAGGTTTGTGAAGGATTTCAGCACCATTGCAGCACCACTTACTGAGGTAATCAAGAAGAATGTGGGGTTCAGATGGGGAGAGCAACAAGAGAAGGCCTTTCAAACGCTTAAAAATAAGCTGACTCATGCGCCATTACTTGCTTTACCTAATTTCTCTAAAACTTTTGAAATTGAGTGTGATGCTTCAAGAATAGGTATTAGAGCAGTGCTCATGCAGGAGAGAAGACCAATTGCATTCTTTAGCGAGAAGCTAAGTAGGGGAACCTTGAATTACCCTACTTATGACAAGGAGTTATATGCATTGGTTTGAGCGCTGGAGACTTGGCAACACTATCTTTGGCCAAAAGAGTTTGTGATCCACACTGATCATGAATCCTTGATGTACTTGAAGGGACAACATAAGCTAAACAAAAGGCATGCTCGTTGGGTGGAGTTCATCGAAACATTTCCCTATGTCATCCACTACAAGCAAGGTGAAGAGAATGTTGTTGTTGATGCACTTTCTAGAAGGTATGCTCTTATCTCTACTCTTAGTTCAAGACTGATTGGTTTTGAGCACATTAAGGAATTGTATGCTGCTGATCGAGATTTTTGTGAAGAGTATGTGCATTGTGAGAAGAGTGGTCTTGGTAAATTTTATAAGCATGAAGGATTCTTGTTTAGGGAGAATAAACTTTGCATTCCAAATTGTTCTTTAAGAGAATTATTAGTGCGGGAGTCTCATGGGGGAGGTTTAATGGGACATTTTGGAGTAGCTAAAACCTTAGGGGTATTGCAGGAACACTTCTATTGGCCTCACATGAAACGAGATGTTGAGAGGATTTGTGAGCGATGTGTCACTTGTAAGCAAGCAAAATCTAGAGTCCAACCTCATGGGCTTTATACCCCACTTTCCATTCCTCATGAGCCTTGGGTAGGTATTTCCATAGATTTTGTGTTAGGATTACCCAGGTCTAGGCATGGTCGAGACTCTATTTTTGTAGTTGTGGATAGATTTTCTAAGATGGCACATTTCATTCCTTATCACAAAACAGATGATGCTTGCAATATTGCTAATTTGTTATTTAAGGAAGTCGTGAGATTGCATGGTATGCCTAGAACAATCGTATCGGATAGAGATGCTAAGTTCTTGAGCTACTTTTGGAAGACCCTGTGGGCTAAGTTAGGAACTAAGCTATTGTTTTCTACTACTTGTCATCCACAGACTGATGGTTAAACTGAGGTAGTAAATCGAACTTTATCTACTTTGTTAAGGGCAGTCATTAAAAAGAACATTAAAAGTTGGGAGGATTGTTTGCCGCATGTTGAATTTGCTTATAATCACATAATGCATTCTACTACTAAGTTTACTCCTTTTGAAATTGTATATGGTTTTAATCCACTAACTCCTTTGGATTTATCACCTCTGCCTATTTCTGAGTATATTAATCTAGATGGTAAGAAGAAAGCAGAATTTGTTAAATAGATCCATGAGAAGGCAAGATTAAACATTGAGCGAAGAACAGAGCAGTATGTGAAACAAGCCAACAAGGGTCGTCGACAAGCTGTTTTTGAACTTGGAAACTGGGTTTGGGTTCACATGCGCAAAGAGCGGTTTCCTGTGCAGCGTCGATCTAAATTACTTCCTAGAGGTGATGGACCATTTCAAATTCTTGAACGTATCAATGATAATGCATACAAGATAGATTTGCCAGGTGAGTATCAGGTAAGTGCTACTTTTAATGTTACTGATCTGAGTCCTTTTGATGTAGGCGACGATTTGAGGACAAATCCTTTTCAAGAGGAGGGGAATGATGAGAGCCATGATGGGAGCCAAGCCAGAAGATGGAATGTGGATCCTCTTGAAGTGCCACCTGGACCGATCACAAGAACTCGAGCGAAACGATTCAAGGAAGCACTTAACGGGTTGACAAAGGATGTCCACGAAGCCGGAAAGGATTGGAGCAACCAGGAGAATGCACTTGCACTTGTACAAGTTATTCAAGGAGATCAAAGCATAAGAGGTCAAAGCTGCTAGCCTTGACAATGCTGGCCTGAGCACTGCTGGCCTTGACCCGGCGTTGCCATTCGCGCACGACAAAAGGACTACGCCGGCTTACTACGCCGCCGGCCTTTCTACCCGGCGTACATCCTACGCCGGCTACTACGCTGCCGACTTTCATTCCCTGTTTGTTATTTTTTTGTGACTTTATGATGTTATGTCGTTTTGGGATTTTATTATTACGAGTTATAAACCCTAATATAAGCTTCTAGGGTTGAGAGTAGAACATAGAACACACATACAAGGTTGAATAACACATTTTGAGAGAATTCCTCTCTTGGTTCTCTAAAGAACTTCTCTTGAACTTATCGAATTTCTTCCGTGGCGTTCATCTCGACTTATCAATCGGTCTTTCATCCCGACTGTGGCGTCTACAGAATATACTAAGGTTCTTGCCTCACTTATAGGCAACGGGTCGTGGTTCCACTCGTTTGTTTTTTAGCATCTTGGGTTGCAAATTCCGAACGTATTGGTATTGGGTTTCGTCACACGTGGGCGTGGTTCGTATCAGTGCTTGACATATTTTATGCCATCTGATTCCATGGTTAACCAATAGTATCCCAATCTCATGATTTTTTGGGCCAACATGTAGCTGTTAATATGAGGTCCACATACCCCTTCATGTACTTCTTTCATCAGTTCACATGCTTCATTTCTATCCACACATCTTAGCAAGGTGGT
Source organism: Laguncularia racemosa (assembly GCA_037954665.1). Taxonomy (NCBI): domain Eukaryota; kingdom Viridiplantae; phylum Streptophyta; class Magnoliopsida; order Myrtales; family Combretaceae; genus Laguncularia; species Laguncularia racemosa. The sequence goes on along the minus strand of JBBMOL010000007.1, from coordinate 795,190 downwards.
ATCAGATGATCTTTTGTAAAGCATAGACCCACTTAATAAGAAATGACTTGCTAACCTTCTGAGTGTCCTTTGGTCATTCTTGCTAGCCATTTTAGGGTATTTGCTTTCTTGGAGAAAAGTTTTGATGTCGTGGTACTAGGGCTTATCATCTTGTGCTTTTTCAATTGCTAAACAGTAGGCGGGCCGATTTTCGATGTCTATCTTCAACAGTTGGACTTCGGCTCCCCCTGTTATCTGAATCATAGATGCTAGTGTGGCGAGTGCATTTGCAAACTGATTCTGAGTTCTCGGGACGTATGTGAAAGTGATTACCTCGAATTCTTTGATTAGCTTTGTCAAATGCTGATGGTATGGTACTAGTTTGGGGTCTTTAGTCTTATATTCCCCTCTTGTCTGTAATATGATAAGTGATGAATCTTCGTACACTTCTAATTCGCGGATTTCCATGTGGCAAGCCATTTTGAGGCCGAGGATGCACGCCTTATATTCCGCGATATTATTGGTCTATGGAAATGTGAGCCTTGTTGCTGAAGGGAATTGTGTGCCGTCTAGGGATATCAACACTGCCCTGATCCCACAACCGAATACATTGGCAGCTCCGTCGAAGAACATCTTCCACTTAGGGTTCTGCTCTATTTCACAGTCTTCTACTGGTGTACCTTCCACCGTTAATATATTTTCATCTAGGAATTGGGCTTGTAGCTCTTGGGAATCTCCCTCGACAAGGTGTTCTACCAATTGGTCGGCTAAAGATTTCCTTTTCATTGAGCTTTGATTTATGTATGTGATATCAAACTCCGATTAGAGCATTTGCCATTTGGAGATTCTCCCTATCAAAACGGGTTTCTCTACCAAGTACTTCAGAGGATCATGTCTTGTCAGCAGCTCAATATGATAGTAAAGGGTGTATTGCCTCAATCGATGCATGACCCAAATCAGAGCACAGCAAGGCCTCTCTACTTCTGAATACCTCTGTTCCCCGTTTGTAAATTTCTTGCTTAGGTAATATATGGAACGCTCTCTTCCCTCTTCATCTTTTTGCCCCAACACGCATCCCATGGATTCAGGGAGTATCGTGAGGTATAAGAATAAGGGTTTCCCTTGCTTTGGGACTATCAAGACTGGAGGCTTTATGAGATAGTCTTTGATTGTCCTGAATGCTTCTTCATATTCGTCATCCCATTCTATTGCAGCATTCTTTTTTAACAAACAGAATAGTGGGCAGCATTTATCTGTGGGATGTAAGATAAAACGAACTATGTAATTCAACCTTCCCAGCAAACCTCTTACCTCTTTGACAGTACGTGGGGAAGGTAGCTCTAATATAGACTTTACTTTGTCAGGGTCGATTTTAATGCCTTCCCGGCTTATGACAAACCCTAACAATTTGCCCGTTGTGACCCCGAAAGTGCACTTCTCTGGATTTAACTTGAGTTAGAACTTTCTCAATCACTTAAACAACTTTCTCAGGATATCTGTATGGCTTTCTTCTTCTTTAGACTTGGCTATCATGTCGTCGACGTATACTTCGACTTCTCGATGCATCATGTCATGGAGTATCGCGACCTTGGCTCTCTGATACGTTGCCCCGACATTTTTCAAACCAAAAGGCATGACTTTGTAATAGAAAGTCCCCCATGTTGTGATGAAAGTCGTCTTAGTTTTATCTTCTTCAGCCATTTTTATCTGGTTATATCCTGAGAAACCGTCCATAAACGATAAAAGATGGTTTCCTGCAGTGTTGTCCACTAGAACATCAATGTGAGGTAGGGGGAAGTTATCTTTTGGTGTCACTTGGTTTAAGTCCCGGAAGTCTACGCATACGCGTACTTTTCCATTCTTTTTTAGAACGGGGACTATATTAGCCACCCATTCTGGGTAGTCAGATACTTCGATGAACCCTACTTCTAACAGTTTTTTGACTTCCTCTTTAATCTTTTGATAAGATGTCAGGCCTAAATCTTCTCAATTTCTGTTTTTTAGGTTTGACATCTTCCCTTGTGGGAAGCTTGTAAACCACTACTGATTGGTCTAATCCTGGCATGTTGCCATATCACTAGGCGAACACATCTGCATACTCAGTCAATAGCTCGGTTATTTAACGTTTTTGCTCGGCACTCAAACTGGTTCTGATCTTGAGGTTTTTAGGGTTCTCAATGCTTCATAGATTTACTGTTTCCACCAGCTCGTCGATTGAAATTCCGCTTTGTTCATGTTTTTGCCAATTTCCTTGTATTATTTCGTGGTAAAGGATATCGCCTCCAACAGCTGACCCAGCAGTGTTAGAAACGATATTAGCGTTTTCATTTTTTACCTGCGCGAAATGTCCCTGATGTTCGATGGTAGGAGATCTAGGTGAAGTAAAATGAAAGCAAATATATATAAGTAAGACAAATTGTAATTTATTGATTTATGTAAAGAAGTCTCAAAAAATTGTTTAACAATTGTTCCCTATCCTTGAGCTGACCTAGCGCTATCAATAGGATAACAGAACCAATTATTGAAAGCTGGATGCTGTTTGGACGTGCGAGGGGTTGGGCTCCCATTGCTGACGTCATCTTCACTTATCCTTGGCTCTTGAATGGTAGTTGCTTGTCTGAATGATTGTTGGAGGGGTGGAATGCGCATCTGGGTGTGGCTTGGCTTCTCTTTCTTCCTACCTCTGACACCTCTGGCTTGTGTTTCTTCCTAGGTTGTAGGAACGCACCCTAGTCCAAACGTCCCTTGCTGCCCCTCCTTAAACTGATGGCCTTCTTTATTGGTCACCACATTCACCTCGTTGAATATCTGGAGAATAAGGTCTTTGGAACCATCATCCCCAATGTACGGTATAGCGGTTTCTTTGTAGATGGCATAATCTTGCTCTCCCAGTACTGTGACAATCTGCCCATTTACGATGAATTTAACCTTCTGATGGAGGCTTGAGGGTATGGCTCCAGCGGTATGTATCCATGGCCTTCCTAAAAGTAAGTTGAAAGATCTTAGGATGTCGAGGACTTGGAAGGAGATGTAGAACACTTGCGGACCAATCTCTACCGGCAAGCTTATTTCCCCTACTATGGCCTTCCTAAAAGTAAGTTGAAAGATCTTAGGATGTCGAGGACTTGGAAGGAGATGTAGAACACTTGCGGACCAATCTCTACCGGCAAGCTTATTTCCCCTACTATGTCTCTTTTTGACTCGTCGAAAGCCCTGACCATCGTCGAGCTAGGTTTAATATTGCTTGGATCGACCCCTAATAAGTCGAGGGTAGCCAATAGGAAAACATTGAGGGACGACCCGTTGTCGATGAGTACTCAGGAGACAATCGTGTCATTGCACTTCAACACTATGAATAGTGGTTTTGTATGTTGGTCTCCATCTTCTCCTAGCTCTTCGGGGGAGAAAGATATCCGGTCCATGGTGAAGATATAATTTGCCACATGACTTAATTTGTCTGTAGCGATGCCATCTGGTACCCGAATCTGTTTGAGCACTTTGAAGAGTGCTTCCCTATGGGGCTCGGAGGTTGTGAGGAGGCCCATGAGTGATATTTGGGCTGAAACCTTGTTTAGTTGTTCCATGATCTTATATTCGCTCGCCTTGACCATTTTTGTAAATGTAGCGAGTCCCTCTTCCTTTTCCCCTTCTATCTCCGTGTTGGGTTCCTCAGTTGAGATTTTATATTTCGAGTCATAAACTCTCCCAGAGCGGGTGATTCCTCCTACCATAGGGGGTCGCTCTTGTTCGAGGGTCTGATAGTCAAATGGTGCGGCCTTATACCTCTCTGCAGGTATTGAGACATTGAACACATATCTCTTCTTCGGGATTTGTATCTCGGTTGATTGTCCTTCATAGCATTTTATGACCTTTAGCTTTTGATTTGAATTGATCATGTTCACAGACTTCTCCCCTTCTTTTGGCAGGTTGTCCTCCTTCTCAAACTCGGCCCCCCATCCGTTAGGCGGCCTATACATAGTTGGGTTGTAAGAATAGTTCACCAGGTACTCAAATCTCCCGTGTGATTCTCCTAAGGTGCCGACTGTTGGGTCTCCGGCTAACCATCTCTTTTTGATATGTGATTTAGGGGTTTTCTCTGGAGTTTGACGGGAATGCCTTTTCTGCTGGTCCATCGCCTTTTGCTTGGAGGATTCTTTGGGAGCCGACTCTTCGGATGTGATCATATTAACGGTGGGCTTATGATTAAGCAGCGGATTGGTGTTGACATTGGGCACCGGGGTGTTAACAAAGTCCAGCTGCACAATCCCTGCGTCAATCAGATCTTGGATTTTGTTTCAGAGCCTTCAGCATCTGTCTGTGGAATGCCCTTCTTGCCCCATATGATAGTCACATTTGAGGCTTGAGTCGAAGTTTTTGAGCTTATACCGGTCATTTGGGATTTCGAAGCTTATCAAATTATCTGCCCGTAGTCGAGCGAAGACCTAGCTGAGCGGGATTGGGATTGGAGTGAATTGTCTCGAGACTCTGGCGGCCTGGGCGTGATTTGCCGAAGAGTGCTGGACTGGAGCACTCGTAGTCTGGAATGTCACACGAGTCCCAACCTTGTCCGTTTTACTGGAGTTGACTGTACTTACGGTAGACTCCTTGGCTTTGTTACCTCCCAAGGGCCTTTGTGATGATGTGACCCTGGGAGGATCCATTGTTTGGAGTCTGCCTGTTGTGATGGCATTTTCGATTCGGCACCTTGCTGCCACTACCTCTGCAAAACTGGATGATGTCTGGCCCACTAGATGTGAGAAGTAGGTCTTGTCCAGAGTATTGACGAATATGAATGTCAACTCTTTTTCAGAAATCGGAGTTGCTACCCTGGCAGCTTGAGCTCTCCATCACTAAGCATACTCTTTGGAAGACTCAGCGTGTCTCTTTCGAAGACTTCCTAGATCAATCACTGAGGGGGCGACTTTGATGTTGAACTTATATTGGTCGTAGAATGCCCGGGCAAGCCTTTCCTAGGTATTAACCTGATTGAAATCCAGGTAGGCATACCAGACTAGGGCAAGACCTGCAAGGCTATCATGGAAGGTTTAGATCATAAGTTGGTTATATCGAGCATATTTGCTCATCTTCCGAGTGTATAGCCTTGTGTGTATCTTGGGGCATCCAGTGCCGTCATACATTTCAAATTCTGGGGTCTTGAATTTATCGGGGTATACCTCCTCCCCATATGCTGGCAAGTTAGTGATCCCGGCCTGTTCGAAACCATCCGACCCCTCTATTGTTTTCATTTTGTCAGCTAGTTGTTGAAAGAGTCTCTTTTCCATCTCTTTTTATCTTTCCTCCATCTCCTTCTTTAAGTCATCAAAGGTCGGACCCTGGTTGGCTCTCGGCTCATACTCAAAGGCCGGGTTAAGGTGGGAATTGATTTCTTCATACTCTGGAGGCTGACCCTCCACTGCTTTCCCTTTTCTAGCCCCTGAGTGTTCTTCTTGAGTTGGCTGGGTGGTGCGAAGGAGGCCAATTCTTTCAGTCAAGAGGTGGACTTGTGCAGCTAGCTGCTGGACCGTTTGTTCTAGGGATATGATCCTAGAGTCTGAAGCAGCGTCAGCACTTGTGTTGTTGCGGTTGTCGCCACTTTTTGCCATTTTGGTTCTTGAACATGTGCAGATTGGGCTTCTGGAAGGGTTCAGTTGTTTGGGAGCTATTTTTGATACTTGGCGCGCATTTTTCTTTAGTATGATGTATGTATGAAAATGCGATGCATGTGTCACACGGATGCTAAAATAAAGGGGCCAACAATTGATTGATGATATAATACTGAAACTTTATTTTTATTAATACTGGAAACTTGGAGTTCAATACTTGAAAAAAATGAAAAAGTACAATAGATTTATTTTCTAATTCTCTTGGTCCTCTGCTGCGTAGACTCAGGTTTCCCATTGATGACAGCTTCCAATTCCTTGACTCTGGCTTGGGTCTTTTCCAGCCGAGCTTCCAAGGCTTTGTTTCTTTGATTGGATTTCTTGAATCGGCCTTTCCAAATTTCCTTTTTATAGTCTGCAGCCTCAAAATATACTTCCATTTGAGCTTTGACTTGCTCTAGGTTTACCTTGTCTGGCTTAGGTTGGGTGACATCTGGAACCCGGTATGCTCTTTCTCCTGTTTGATATAGCTGGTGGATCACGAACTCCCTAGTGGCTCGATGTTTGCCCACTTCACCGTCCAGCTCTCTGAGGTCTACATTTGGGCTCTCGATCCGGGCTTCCTAAAATGCTTTGACCTCTGCCAGCTTAGCAAATTTCTCAGCTACTAATAAGTTCGGATCTTAGTACTTAAATGTGACTGCTTCCAGCGAGGGCCGATAAACTATGTCTTGAATGGTACCGAATTGGTGGACCACTGAGTTGGGATGATAACCTATACATCCGCTGATACCAATTAGAGGCACGACTTGAAAGTTACTGCAGGTTAAGATAACTTTATCACAACAACTCCATCTGGCAGTCCACAATATGTCGTCAGCACTGAAACTTTTAAGCACTTCTACCCAATTGTGGCTAGTAAGGTCGTCGGGTAGCTTTATCTTCTCTATGCATGAGTCCACGAGGTCCACTTGTTGAGCCAAGGTTTTCCGGACCATGTTCAGCCCAAAACACTTGAGGTGGCTTACAAACCATATCAGGATAAGGTTGATATTTGAGCGGAGGATCCTATAGCCTTTTTTCTTGATGAAGTTTAAGTTCCGGATCTATTCAGCCAATAGAGATGGGATGTAAGATTTTCCTTCCAGGAATTGGGCCACCAGTTCTGCGACTCGGTAGTGGACATAGAAAGTTCCGGTAGGGAAGAGTATGGTGGCAAAAGCTATCAGGATGAAAGCATTCACCCTTCTTTGTCTATAACTCTTAAGGTCCCCACACAATATGTCTTTCCTGTCCCCATTATATTCTCGGGCGATGAACTAGGTTTCCAACTCATCCATCCGTATGCAGTATCCGTTACAATCTGCTAGGGCCTTGTTGATTGCTGTTTTGCGGATACCCAGGAGTCTGTTGAAGATACCGGCTGGCCCGGCCTCAAGATCCCGTATATACACCTCGTTGGTTAGTGCTGGAGCCTGTAGAAGTTGGGTGTACTCTTCCAGGGTAGGAGTAATCTCATGTGGCCCAATGAAGAAAGCCGCGGGCTCTATTTCCCATAGGTAGAGCATGGCCCGTACTAAGGGCAAGTTCATCTCCATCTTCATCAGTGAGAGAATGGGCCTTATTTTCTGTTGAATGAAGGCCTGCTCCTCTGGGTTGTATAGGATGAACCAGTGGTCCAGTACCAATTTTATGTCCAGAGGTTGCAAACTCGGATCTCTTTGCGGAGGAGGCGATCAATTGTGGAACTAGCCATCTATTACAATAGAAATTTCTAATTACAACAAGAATGATAGCATTACAGGGAAATGTATTTGAACTCCGTGAACAGAATAGAAGTATTACATCATCAATCAGTTGTCAACTTACGATGTCGTGTATGCAAATAAGTAGGTTCTAACAAGTCCCCAAGCTCTATGGCCTCCCGCATTCTCGGAGAAATGGATCTCAGGCCATATCGAAGCATTGGGTAGGGTAGCCTAATCAGTCCCGAACGGTGATCATATCACTTCGCCCCCCCGTCTTAAGGTCCTAAGACGGCCCGGGTTTGACTTTATCTACTCACACAATTATATGCATGCAGACTCAACAATAAAAGTAAATAACTAATCCTAAATCTAGTTAAATCCCTAAAAGGTTAGCAATAGTATAACAAGCCAAAAAGACATTCATCGAAAAAGTGATTTGAGGAGATTTAGGTGGCTAGCCTACTAGAGAGGGTCCTTAGTGGAGTCGCCATCCTGTCGAGTCTAATTTTTGATTTCCCATTCCTAATCCGATCTATACTAGACCCTATACTCATCTAATGTAGACCCTCGACTTGAGTTAAGAATTTCGTTTTATTTTGAAGTCGCCACCTAACTGTAGTTGCGAAAGATTGAATTAGGACTAATTGAGCAGATTAATCCTAATTGGACCACTGGTCAGCGTAATTTCCTCTTCTCATTTTTTATGAAAAGAGGAAAGGAAAAACCAAAGTTTCTGAGTTCGGAGGCTAACCTATAAAAACCCTAAGGTTACCACCCTAATCTCCTAAAATCTAAACCTTATTCGAAATGTCTTTTATTTATTATTTTTTTGTTGTCTTTTTATTTTTTTTTAATAACCTATTATGAGAAAATGATTTTTGTTCCTTTTTAGGGTTGCCCCAAATGGGTGCCTATGTACCTGCTACTCAGGATCAAACGTGCCGTAGTTCGCTTTTCCTGAAAAATTTTAATGTGTTGATGATTTTTAATTATGAAATTTCTTTTAATTTATGTTTTTATCATTTTAGTATTTTTTCTGAAAAATCTAAGCCTAAATTTGATCATTTGATTTTTTTTGAAAAATAATAATTTTAAGGAAAAACCAATTTTGGATTTATTTAAGAAAATGACTTTTCTAAGTGATAAAAATTTCATTTTTCTATTTTTCAACCCATTTCTAATATTATAAATTTTTATTGATTTTTATTAATTTTTATTGATTTTTCTTAATTTTTATTAATTTTTATTAATTTTTATTGAAAATTTCTCCTATATTATTTATCTATCCTAAACCAAAATCTAAATTTCACTATTTTTTCTAATATATACTTTTATCAATTTCTTTATATATTTTTATATTTATATTATTTATTATTATAATTATTTATTCTTATTATTATTAATTCCTAAAAAAACTAATATAAATTCTAATATTTTTTTTCTATTTTTGAATTATTCATAACAAATAAATAACTAAAGAAATTCAAAAAAATAAATAAGAAATAAATAAAATCAAAAAATAAAAAAATCCGACTTACCTGGATCCAGGTCGGTGCGCGGGTCGGGTCGGTCGAGTCGAGTCGATTGTGCACGGCGGCTGGGAGTGCTTGTTGACGGCGTTTCGACGGCCTTTCGAAGCAATTGAGGTGTCGTTTCCTAGGTTTTCGGGGGTGGGGAACTTAACCGTGGTGGTGGATTTCTCCAAAAACGCCTCTTGATGGCAGCTTGATGCTTGATCGGTGGTCGCGGCTTGGCAACTTCGGCGAGGCTTCGATTCTCTCTATTTTCTCTCTTTTTCTCACTTTTGATTCGTGATTCTACTTCCTCCATTCATCCTCTATTTATAGGCGTAAGAAATTGAGCTGGATAAGCTCGGATTTCCACCGATTGAAGTAAATCGGATTTGCGGTTAAAACCCATCTCCGATTTGTGCAAATTCATCAATTTGTTGCGATTTGATTCTAATTGGATGATGTTTATCTTATTTCTATTGAAGATCTATTGGATTTGTGCAAAAAATCGAATCAAAGCGACCGAAATTCGATTTTTCCTCCTCGCCGGCGATCTCGGACGAAGGTTAAAGATGATCATGCGTCCAGCGCGTGTGTCCGCTCCAGCCAATCAGCTTCTGACACGTGTCCCAAGTGATGAAGAAAAATTGCAAAACGCGGATTCTGCCTCCCCCGTGTTTCGAACCTGCGACCTGAGCCCCCCTCGGACCACTAGGCTAGCCCACTTACTCGATTTTTTTTTTATTTTCGTAATTTGCATATATGCAATGCGATTTTTTTTTTATTTTTTTGTATTTTTTGAAATTTCAAAAATTTGTAAAAATTATTTAATCCTTTTTATTGCCATTTCTGCAATTATTTTCCAAAATTGATGTATTTTTCCTATTTATTTTATTTTTTGAATATTTTTCCTATTTTTGCTAAATTAGAGAAAAAAATGGAAAATTGATTATTGTTGATTATTATTTATCATTAGGGGCAAAGATGGTGTGTTTACACATATCATTTATAACCACCTGTAGAAAAGGGTCAAATCGGGCATTGAGCACCACCGACAGTATATTCACCACATTCATAAGAAAAAAATGAACACTAGCTTGGTACGCTTGTGAAAATGTTAGAGTACATTCATGAAAAATTCTTAAAACATTCAATATTCTACTGCATACATCCTAATTGCTGGGGTACAGTGGAATGTTTGGGAAATTCATGGTAGCAAAAGAACATAATGCATCTTTATAAGTAACTATACTTTGTAAAAGTCAACATCTTTTCTGAATTTTTTTGATTGCAATCCATTTTCAATACAAATCTCCACCATGCCTTATTTATGGAAGGATGATCAATTTAAAAACATACTAGTTGTCTTATTAGGGACATTTTAAAATCTAAACAATTTATATCATCCTTAATGCAAAGATTTAAAATGTGGCAGGTACATTGAATATAGAAAAATGTCTCACCTAGCGTGGGTTGACATAAAGTTTGAAGTTTGTCAATGGATGTCGTGTTAGCAGCCGCGTTGTTAAAACCAATTGAATATATATTTTTTGTCGAACCGTATTCACCTAAAATAATATTTATAATATGGAAAATATTTTGTGCCGTATGGCAATTGTTGAAAACCCTTAGAGTTATTAGTTTTTTTTTGTACCTGCCACGTATTGTCTATCTAGTGGTATGTAACTCCCATGTATGAATCTTCTTGCCATAGATTAGTCCACATATCTACGCAAATGGAAATATGCATCTCAAGAGAATTGAAAAAAGTGGCTAATTCACGCTTATCGTTATGATACAGCTTAACAATGGTTTTTTGGATGGTTTTTGGATCATAAGTCCTTGAGCTTGGATTTAACACTTCTCGCTCGTACTCTAACTGGTGCGGGGAAGATGCATGAGTCCATGACAGGTTATACTTTGCTAAGTATTCTGTAAGTAGAACTTGTTGCCTATCAGTAGAATAACAAAATAGGCCTCCTCCTTGTGATCCTATTGACAGCGAAATTTGTTGCTGCAACTTATTTTTGCTGAGCTTTTTAGGGTGCTTCACTCATTTGTGCATGTTGAGGGTACCATAACCCTCTCTTTTTCCATGCATAACATGATTGGCAATAGTTGCAATAAGCACAGCTGTTATCATCGCTAGATGGGTTACGTAAGTGGCTTGGAATTTCTTCCTCTAGCACTTCTTGCACATCATCTTCCCCTTCTCCTTCCGCCTCCTCCTCACTGCCCTATCGTAGTAGTGGTTTGCTTTGTCCACCATAAGGCCTTTCATGAAAGCCTAGGGGTGGCATCATCAAATCTTTTAGGCATTTGTTGGTAAAGTTATGGATATCGTAATCATCCACTTCAAAATATTGTTCGGGTGCCTCTTGCACGTATTTCCCCTTATCATCTTTGCCAGAACAATCCCACTTAGAAGAACTTGAACCCTGAAAAAAATTTGCCATTTTTTAATATTAGGATAATTATAAAGTATTGATATAGGTAGATGAGGGGACAAAATATTTTTAACAGTTGGCAAGAAATATAATATAAATTATTTGAAGGGTATTGACAGTGTAGAAGATGCGAACATGGAAAATAGAAGATGAGAACATAGATAATAGAAGATGAGAGCACAAAAAATTGAGGATGAGAGTAGAAGACAACAGTGAGTGCAAATTTTTTGCATAGATAATTCTGCTCATGAAATTGCATTGTGAATTTATACAACATCCAACAAACAACCTGTTTAATTTCTTTTGCTCTTTTGCAACATTCAAATTTGAAAATTTAAACACCTACATGCTGCACCTATACCAATGGCTCATACCTATTCCTCACTGCCTGCAATCTTATAAACCTACACGAATATTTTTCTCAAAATGTGCTCTATTGTCCCTCTGCATTTCTCTTCGGCTATCTTCCCTTTTTCTTTTTGAGGGTTGCAGAGTTGTAGCCTTTGAAATTGCCTTCAATTATTAATGTTGCTTCAACGTTCCTGCTTCTTAATTCATGTTCTTACTTCTTTGACTTTCTTTTCTTTTCTTTTTTTTTTCCTTTGCTGACACACGTTGTCAGCCTTGAATTTTTTTTTTTTTAACCTTTGGCTATATATGGTAGGCTCAAATTGCCGATTCAAATGGAAGTGAACTGGTGTGTAGATCTATGGTTCGGAACTCGCTAGTTCACCGGGTTCCTTAATGCAACCTGGCCTTTAACCTACCGACCTTACGGTTCCTACTGCTTGGCCACTTGCCTTGACAGGCCTCGTGGGTCCGGACCGACCCTCTCCCTTGTCTAATGCCACCTCCTTATCTTTTCATTATTTATACTATAAGATATGTGCTTAATAGGTCGATTTCTTTTTTTCATTTTAAATAGATTTTTTTGGGGTGTAATTTTTAGAGTTATGTTTATAGAGGCTAGTGTGTGATTTTGATGTAGAATTGTACCATAGTGAGTCTTAGATCAATTTCTAACATTCTGCGATGGGGACAGTGCTATAATGATGCTAAGTTTAGTGATAATGATTATAGTGATGCGTGGTGGAGGTTATGGTGATGTCAAAGTGATGCTATGGGTGGCGGGATAGGATAATTATTTTAATTGTTTTTGTTAACTGTTTTATTTTTGGTAATTTATTATTTATAATATTAATTTTTGCATAATATCATTTTCTATTGTTTTAGTTAAACAACCGTGTCTTAATCATTTTTTAACTACATGAAGGATCTTAGTAGGTTAAAAATAGGAAAAAAAATGTAAAAGACCCCCTAAACTTTGATTTAGGTGCACATATATTTCTTGAATTTTCAAATATTGTGAATCACCCCTATAAATTTTGATAAATTGGTGGATAACTCCTTAAAATTGAAAATAACCCATTTAAACTTTGACCTTAGTGTAAAAACACCCTTCAAATTTATTAAGATGTACTTTAACACTCCATATATTTTGAAATTACACTGTGTTTGGAATAGTGGAAATCTATAGAAATGAAAGAAAAATGGTGGAAATGAAAGAAAAATATGTGTTTGGATACTTTAGCAAATGGGTGGAAATGGGATGAATTCAATAGAAATATAATAAATCATTTCCACTTTAGATGCATTTCCTTTTCTCTTCAAATTTAAAGAGAAATCAAGGAAAAGGGTGAAAACTTATGAAAGTTACAAAAATGTCAACAAGAGAGGAAATAAAAGAGCACAACCTTTCTACCTATCAACTTCTCTATATTTCTCATACACCGCACTGGTTTTTTTCTTTTCTATCAAGAAGAAGAAGAAGAACCTCATTGTGAATATGTAGAACTCGTGAAGAACCCAAAACTCATCAACTAAAGGCACTTCGTCATTTAGTTTAGCTATAAAGTCTATTGGCAATGGCCAATAGAAGGTACAAAAGTGACATGCACATATTTGTTTTCAATGACTCAAGCTCATCACATAGATTTGCTAAAATCATCTTCCCATGATGAACCCTCCTTGAAGATAATATTAAGATTAGAAATGAGGGACAATAGGGATAGAAGCACAACTAAATGATATGGCTTGACATAGGATAAGTTCCATCATTTTCTTTGCAAATAGAGTTCTTTAAATATTTAGATATATTTCTAGTTATGAGCAAGGATGTAAAATGGCTAATTTGGTCAAGTTGTTATATTATTTTTCTTCTTTTCACTTCCTTTATATTAACCAAATAAAAGAAAAGGAAATATTTCTACTCATTTCCTTCTATTTTTGCTCTTCATATCTAAACAAGGGTAAACATTTCATTTCCTTTAATTTCCCTTCCTTTCCTTTCTTATCCTTTCCATGACTTTTTTTTTTTTCATTTCCAAGGAAATATATCCACACCCTATTTTTGTCCCCAAATTATTATTATTAGTGTTTTTCTATTTTTCAGATATGAAGGAAAAATAAATAATAAAAATAAAATATATAAGAATAATACACCAATAATAGAAAATAAAGGTAAAAATAACAATAAAAGATATTTAGGGATTTTGATTAAATTTTAGAATTTCAAAATAATATAAAATTAATAAATATTGCCATGCTTATATACAATTTGTGTGCAAGAAAAAAAAAAGAGAATTGGGTTAGCTCAGCTGGCTCGTGCGTGCGCCTGGAACGTGTGTGCGAAGCCATTGGTCACAGGTTCGAGTCCCATGAGAGGCACTTTGCGCCGTTTTCTTTTTCTTTTTCCCTTCTAGCTACCACGTGGCAGCACGCGATAGGACAAACTAGATCACGTGCGGTGCACGTGATCATCTTCTCCAATGAAACAGATGCGAGAAGAAGTAGGAACGAATTTAGCATGCTGGGATCATTTTTTTTTTAGCATCTTGTTGGATTATTATCAATCTTAAACATAAACAAACTTGATAAATCATAAAAAAACGAACCTAATATAATGGATTGGCATCAAATTTCCAAGATTGAGCCGGATCTAAAACGGAAAACTAGGTCTTAACGGCGAGGAAGATCTGAGCTTATCAAGCTTGGTTCTAGGAGTCTATAAATAAGACTCGACCTCGCAAATGTAAAGGGGAGGGGATCAGAAGAAAAAAAAAAGAAAAGGGGAAAGGAAAACACTCGCCGGAGCTCTCTCTCTCTCTAGATCTCGCCGTAGTTGCTCGAACTACAAAAACCAACACCACCATTGGATTCCTCACTTTTGAAAGCTTCGTAAACCCCTATCAATGGCCACTAATCACTGCCAACGAAGACCTCCAGTTGTCGTGTTCTTGATGGATCTAACCTGACTCGCGAACCGGACTTGACTCGACTCAACCGAGCCACATCCAGGTTAGTCGGATTTCTTCATTTTTTATTATTTATTTATTTATTATTATTTTTAATATTAAAAAAAATAAAAAAAAAATAAAAAATATAAATAATAAAGATGTATGTTTTTGGAATGTGTTAATAAAATTGGGTTTAGAATTTTCTAAATATATATGAAATAAAAAAATTAATTAATAAAAAAATAATAAAAGATAAATATTTTATCACTTAGAAAACTTCTTTTCATAAAATAAATGAATGAAAATAATTGACGTTTTTCAAAATTAGAAGTTTTAGTTTTTTTCAAAATTAAGAAATAAAGCTTAGGCTTAGAAATTTCTTTAAATAAATTTAAATGGTAATAAACGTAAACCTGACATGTTTTCCTAATTAAAATTAATTAATCCACTAAAGTTTTATGAAAAAGTGAACTACGACCTATTTGATCTGAATAACGGGTACGTAAGTACCCTTATGGGGAAACTCTAAAAAAATAAAATAAAAAATATTTTCAAATCATTATTAATATAATAGTTATATCATTTTTCTAATATTTTCTTTTAAGCTAAAAAAGAGATATCATAACATAATTAAGATTTTAGAAGAATAAAGCGGTAACTTTAGGGTTTTAATAGGACTGCCCATAAGTCGAGAATCTCTGGTTTTTCTTTCTTCTTTTTTTTTTTTAATAAAAAGGAGATTTAGTCGACTAGTTGTCTAGATTAGGATTAATCTGCTCAATTAATTCTAATTCAATAATTTTTCCCAACTCTAGTTGGGTGGCAACTCCAAATAAATAATAAAATTCCTAGTTCAAATCGAAGATTTATATTGGATGAGCATAGGATCGAATATGAATCAAATTAGGGAAACAATATAAAATTTTCAAATAATGACTCGATAGGATAGCGACTCCGCTGGGGATCTATAGTGGGCTAGCTACCTAAACCTTCTGAAATCATCATTTCTAGATATCTTTAATTAGCTCTCATTTTGTAAAATATCATTTGCACTAATGTTTGTATCTGCTCTTGTTCCAGGGATTTAATAAAGTTTATTTTTTAAAAAATTCTTATTGAGTTTTTATGCATGCCATTGTGTGATTAGATGTGGTTAGACTTAGGCTGTCTTAGGACCTTAGGACGGGGAGCCATTGTGTAAGTTTCAGGTAAAGTGAAATATTCATCGCTTAGGGCCGATTAGGCTACCCCACCCGATGCTTTGATATGGCCAAAGATCCATTTCTTCAAGAATGTGGGAGGCTATAGAGCTTAGGAACCTTTAGAACCTACCTCTTTGCATACATGAAATCATGAACCAGCAGATGATTGATGATGTAATTTCTTTCTTTGGAGTTCATATGCAGTCGCTTGTAAAAGAATTTTTTATGGTGTTTTGTAAGACATTTGTTTGTAATTAGAAATTTTTATTATAATTCTGCTAGATGGCTAGCGCTGTAATTGACCACCTCCTTCGCAAAGAAATCCGGGTTTGTAAACCTTTGGATGCTAAACTGGTATTGGACCATTGGTTCACCTTAAACAACCCTGAAGAGCAGATCTTCATCCAGAGCAAAATAGGGCCCATTCTCTTATTGATGAAAATGGATGTCAACCTACCTTTAATTCGGGCTATATTACACTTATGGGAAATTAAGCCCGTAGCTTTCTTTATTAGGCCACACAAGATCACACTAACCATAGAGAAATATACTCAGCTTCTTTAGGCCCCTCCACTTGCCAATGGGGTATATGTGCCAGATCTAGAAGTTGGGCCAGCAGGTATTTTCAGTAGACTTCTAGGAGTTCACAAGGCAGTGATTAACCGAGCATTGGAAAGCAACAATGGGTATTGCCTTCGAATGGATCAATTGGAAGCTTGGTTTATGGCTCGATATGATGATGGGAACAAGAAGGACATCTTATGTGGAGATCCTAAAAGCTATAGACAAGGACGGGTTTATGCTTTCATCTTAACAGCATTTGCAACTATCCTCTTTGCTATTGGGATCTTCCACATTCATTACAGAGTCGTGGAATTGGTATTCCAATTCTTGGAAGGGAAATCTTACATCCTGACCCTACTAGCTAAACGGATTCAAAATCTAAATTTTATGAAGAAGGGACATGGAATTCTCCGCTCAAACATCAACATTATCCTAATCTGGTTTGTGAGCTATCTCAAGTGTTTTAAGTTAAACATGGTTAGGAGATCATTAGCTTAACAAGTAGATCTCATAGATTCTTGCATAGAAAAGATGAAGCTGCTAGACGATCTTTCTAGCCACAGTTGGGTGAAAGTGCTCAAGGGTTTCAGTGCTAATGATATTCTATAGATTGTTAGGTAGAGCTATTGCAATAAGGTTATCCTAATGTGTAGGAACTTTTAAGCTGTTCCATTGATCGGGCTTAATGGGTGCGTGGGCTATCATCCAAATTCAGTGGTCTGTCAATTCAACACTATTCGAGACATAGTTTACAGATTGTCATTAGAAGGAATCACGTTCAAATATCAAGACTCGAACATGTTAGTGGCTAAGAAAATCGCTAAGTTGGTAGAGGTCAAAGTCCTATGGGAAGCCCGGATTGAGAGTCCTAATGTAGACCTTGGAGATCTAGATGAGGAAATAGGTAAACACCGAGCTACTAGAGATTTTGTGATTAACCAACTGTACCAGATAGGAGAGAGGATGTATTAAGTTCCAGATGTCACCCAGCCTACACTAATCAACCCAAGCCTAGAAATAAAAACCTACATAGAATAGGTAAGGGCTCGGATGGAGGTCCATTTTGAGACCAAAAACAATAAGAAGAATGTGTGGAAGAGTAGATTCAAGGAATCTAATCAGAGAAACAAAGCACTAGAAGCCTAGTTGAAGAAGACTCAAGCGAGGGTTAGAGCGCTTAAAGCCGTTGTCAATAGAGAGTCAACACTTGCGTAGTCGAAGAAGAAGAAGCTTAGAAATTAGGAAGTTAAACGATAGCATTTTCTTTTCTTTTCTCTTATGTTTTCAATAAAAGCACTAAACTTCAAAGTTTGCAATATTAATAAAATTTCAGTATTATTACATCATTAATCAAATACTGGTCCTTTTTGCATATGTATGATACATGCATCATATTTCCTCATAAACATATATAGGTTAAATGAATGCTTACTAGGTATCAAAGATAGCTCCTGAACAACCGAACCCTTCGAGGAGTCCAATCAACACTCGCTCTAAAACTAAAATGGCTAGCAGTGGCAACAACAACAATAGCCAAGGTAGCAACACTAGCGCCGATACTGCCTCTGATCCAAGGATCGTATCGCTAGAACAAACAGTCTAACAATTGGTCATGCAAGTTCGCCTCTTCACCGAGAACATTGGCCTCTTCCGTACCACCTAGCCTACTTATGAGGAGCATTCTAGAGCTCAAAAAGGAAAGGCAGTGGAGAACCAACCATCAGAATATGAGGAAGTTAACTCTCGACTTAATCTTGCATTCAAATATGAACAAAAAATCAACCTTAGTCCAACCTCGAATGACATAAAAAGGGAAATGGAAGACAGGCAAAAGGAAATAGAGAGGAAACTTTTCCAACAGTTGGCTAACAAGATAAAGATTTTGGAAGGACTTGATAGTTTTGAGCAAACCGGCATCACTGAACTATTAGTATATGGGGAAGATGCTTATCCAAAGAAGTTCAAAGTCCCGGAATTCGAGAAATATAATGGTACTAGATGTCTTAGGATTCATATAAGATTATACGTGCGGAAAATGAGTAAATACACACAATATGACTAACTCATGATCCAAACCTTCCAGGACAGCCTCACAGGCCCTGCTCTCATATAGTATGCACAATTGGATCTTAACCAAATCAAAACATGGGATAAACTGGCCCGTGCATTTTATGAGCAATACAAGTTCAACATTGAAGTTGCCCCTTCAGTACTGGATTTAAGAAGCCTTCGAAAGAGGCACAACGAGTCCTTCAAGGAATATGCCCAGCGTTGGAGGGCTCAAGCTACTAAGGTTTCAACTCTAATTTCAGAGAAAGAGTTGACGTTTATGTTCATTAATACATTGGAAAAGACTTATTTCACACACCTAGTAGGATAGATGTCATCCAGCTTTGTGGAGTTAGTAACAGCAGGATGCTGGATAGAGAATGCCATTACATTTGGAAAGCTCTAAATTATCGACTTTCCTAGAATCGCATCATCTCTAAGACCTATGGGGAATAGCAAAGCCAAAGAGGCTACTATTAGTACGGTTAACTCAAGCAAAGTTGACAGATTTGGGTCTCGCGTAACCTTCCAAGCAAAAAACACCCCGATCACCGGCGAATCAGACCTAAATTAAGAGAGCTACAAGACAGTTCACTCCAATACCGATCCCACTCAGCCAGGTTTTTGCTTGATTACGAATAGATAATCTGATTAGCTTCGAGATCCCCAACGACCGATACAAGCCAAGGAATTTTGATCCCAGTCTCAAATGTGAGTATCACATGGGATAGGAGGGACATTCTACTGATAGATGTTGGAGATTCCGAAATAAAATCCAAGATTTAATCGACACAGGGATAATACAGTTGGATTTTGTTAATGCGCCAGCACCAAATGTCAACAACAATCCCCTGCCTAACCACAAGCCTACAATCAACACGATCACATTTGAAGGGCCAGAGCCCAGATAAAAAAAGGCCATTGGTTTAACTTATACAACCTTAAAGAATAGACCTTCATCCAAAGAAAAATAGTGCCTATCCTCTCGCTGATGAAAATGGATGTCAACCTACCTTTGATTCGGGCTATATCGCACCTTTGGGAAATTGAACCGACGACTTTCTTTATTGGGCCACATGAGATCACACTAACCCTAGAAGAATATACTCAGCTTCTCAAGGCCCCTCCACTTTCCAATGGGGTATATGTGCCAGATCTAGAGGTTGGGCCAGTAGGTATTTTCAGCAGACTTCTGGGAATTCGCAGAGTAAAGATCAACTGAGCGTTGGAAAATAGCAATGGGTATTGCCTTTGAATGGATGAATTAGAAGCTTGGTTTGTGGCTCGATGCGATGATGGGAGCAAGAAAGATATCTTATGTGGGGATCCCAAGAGTTACAAACAAAGATGGGTTTATGCTTTCATCTTGACAGCATTCGCAACTATCCTTTCTCCTATCGGGATCTTTCATATTCATTATAGAGTTACGAATTTAGTATTTCAGTTCTTGGAAAGAAAATCTTACATCCCGGCCCTACTAGTTGAGTAGATTTGAAATCTAAATTTTGTGAAGAAGAAGGGTCATGGAATTCTCTACTCAAACGTCAACCTCATCCTAATCTGATTCGTAAGCCATCTTAAGTGTTTTGGGCTAAACATGGTTAGGAGATCATTAGCCTAACAAGTAGACCTCATAGATTCATGTATAGAAAGGATGAAGTTGTTAGACGATCTTTCCAGCCACAGTTGGTTGGAAGTGCTCAAGGGTTTCAGTTTTAATGATATTCTATGGATTGCCAGGTGGAGCTGCTGTAGTAAGGTTATTCTAATGTGTAGAAACTTTCAAGCAGTTCCATTAATTGGGTTTAACTGGTGTATAGGCTATCACCCGAACTCAGTAGTCTGTCAATTTGGCACTATCCAGGAAGTAGTTTATAGACCATCATTAGAAGGAATCATGTTCGAATATTAAGACCTGAACGTATTAGTGGCTAATAAAGTCGCCAAGTTGGCAAAGGGCAAGGTCTTATGGGAAGCCCGAATTGGGAGTCCTAATGTAGACCTTGGAGAACTGGATGCTAAAGTAGGCAAACATCGAGCTACTAGAGATTTTGTCATTAACCAATTATATAAGACAGGGAAAAGGATGTACTATGCTCCTGATGTCACTTAGCCTACGTCGATCAACCCAAGCCTGGAAATAAAAACTTACATGGAACAAGTGAGGGCTCAGATGGAGGTCCATTTTAAGACCACGGACAATAAGAAAGATGTGTGGAAGAGTAGATTTAAAGAATCTAATAAGAGGAATAGAGCATTGGAGGCTCAGTTGGAGAAGACTCAGGCAAGGGTTAGAGCACTAAAAGCCGTCGTCAATGGGGAGTTAACACCTATGCAGCCAAAGAAGAAGAAGCTTAGAAATTAGGAAGTTAGATTATAGCATTCTTTTCTTATGTTTTCAATAAAAGAACTGAACTCCAAGTTTGCAATATTAATAAAATTTCAGTATTATTACATCGTTAATTAAATGCTGGTTCTTTTGCATCCGTGTGAGCATCATGTTTGCATATTTACTAAAAAATAATAACAATAAAGAAAAGAAAAAAACTAAGAAAATTGAAAAGTTGCTAACAATAAGAGATCCTTTCAAGGTCCTAAAAGTTGCTTTTGAATGGTTAGCTTAACCCAAGGCTCACAGTCACTTACTCTAAACATAAAGCCAAAGACCTATAATCTACTCTCAATTTGAAGGACCCCATTCACTTCAAAAGGTCTCCTCATATGTTAATTTCGCCTCGAAACACAAAACCTTTCAACTCTCTCCAATCCTGAGGGTTACACTTGAACTTTCTCTCCATCAGGAGTTGTATAAAATAGACACAAAGACAGTTAATTTTAGGGCACATTTTCGAAGTGGCTATGGTCAATTACCAATGAGGGCATAAAGAAGACTATCTTAACTAGCTTCCCAAGAGAGCCAAGTTAAGACTAAATCACTTGACAGGGGCACATAACTCCCAAAGACATCATGCGACATGGTGAATATGGGCAAATCTGGTCAAATGGAAGGATATCTCATTTGTTCGAGTGGTTTAGGATGACAAGAGGCAAACCACTTCTCAAACACTAACCCCTAAACACTCAAGAGTTAAGTGTTATTAATGTGAGGTTTTGGACTCATTCCTTAAAGGAGGTCTATCTTGAATTTGATACGTTAATCAAAATAATGTTAGGTATTCATTTTTTGCTATCCTAAACACAGTAATCATTTGCCAACCCCATTTGAGCTTATATATATAAAAAAAGAATTTCAAAATTTAACCATATCGAGAACTACCTTACAATGGGATGATTAATAAGATAAGGACATCAATTAAGAAAAAAGGAATTAACTAAATAGTGCTTGCCCTAATTACAACAATTCAAGGGTAATTTTTACCATGGATAATTTATTTCTTTTGATGAAGAAAAGTCTACATTTTGAAAAAACACACATGACCCATAAGAGATGATCACCATTAGGCTCAAAAGAAAAGGAAAAAAGATGGAAAAAGAAAATGAAAGAAAAAGAAAGAAAAGAAAAAGAAAAGAAAAGAAATGAGAAAAGCCTAAGAATATAGTTAAACCTATACATAATAAAAAAAACCCAACAATACTTGAAAATACCAAGACCAAATACAAGAACCCAAACATTACAGCTAAAAAATATATTACCTTTCTTTGAAAACTTCTCCAAATAATTGAAAATAATTTATCTTAAGCAAAAATTGCTAGAGCAAGTGCTATTATAGTTTTCTTGACTTGTAAACCTAGGTTGAAATGATGATTCTTTCAAAATAAGACTTGGACATTTGTACTTTTTTGAAACCAAAAGCCCATTGCATTGCAAGTTCCAAAAAGGCCTAACAGATTGATCAAAGCGTATTAGTTACAAGAAAGACCATAATTTTTGGAATAAAAGTCAAGAGTGAGATCTAAACCGAGAGATTGTAAGGAAGTCCTCTTAGATTAAACCAATTAAGAAGGAGATATCTGTTTCCAAATGGAATGAGAGAAATTTAAGTTATTCCTCATTAGCGTTATTTGGCCCAAATTTTAAATCTTGATGCCCCCAAGATGTGGATATAAGTCTTAATTACAAGAAACCCCTCAAGAGATGATTGACTAACCCAAGACACCACTTTTTGCAAGATTAAACCAAATCCTCTAAGCAAAATAAGGCAAGAGTAAGTGATTATTGAGTAATAGGGTAGGCCTGCCCTTTATTTATATTTTTAGGAGCCCTTATCAAACTCTTTACTTGTTAGCAATGCTTAAAAAAAAAATAGTAATAATAAAATAAAATATTTCTTTCAGAGAAGAAAGAGGAAAATTTTCAAAGTTTGCTAGAAAACACTTTGCCACCTTATCCTTAAGTTTAGAAAAGCAACTGTCTTGAAGATTTTTAGAAAATTTTTAGTTATCATTTGTTTAAAAGTTTTAAGTCATCCTAAATTCTTGACTGCTATTGGAAAAATAAGATTTTCACTTAGGAATTCACTATCAGCTAGTTAGCCCATAATGGGGCACTTGCCTAAACTTTCTTCTTCAGGGTTATAAGTCTAAAGAGACGTTTCCCACTATTGGTTAGTTAGCCCACAACGGGGCACTTTTCTAAATATCCTCTCTTAGGGTTGTAAATCCAAAGAGACACTTTCCACTGTCAATTGATTAGCCCACAATGGGGCACTTACTTAAATATCCTCTTTCATGGTTGCAAGTCTAAAGAGACACTTCCCACTATCAGTTAGTTAGCCTACAATGGGGCACTTTCTTGGATACAATCTCTTAAAGTTAGCCCACAATGGGGCACTTTCCTAGATACAATCTCTTAAAGTTAGCCCACAATGGGGCACTTTCCTAGATGCAATCCCTTAAAGTTAGCCTACAATAGGGCTCTTTCCTAAATATCCTCCTATTACAATTGTTAGTCTAGTGAGACGCTTCTTATCATCGATTAGTCAGCTCGTAAGAGCACTTTTCTAGAAAATCTCTTTTTTAAGGTTGTTAGTCTTATAAGATACTTCCTATTATCGATTAGTTAGCTCATAAGAGCACTCTTCTAGAAAATTTCTTCTTTAAGGTTGCTAGTCTTGTAAGACGCCTCTTTTTATTAGTTGGCCAGCTCATAAGAGCGCTTTCATAAATAATCTCTTATTTACGGTCGCTAGTCCTATAAGATGTTTCCTATTATCAATTAGTTCGCTCACAATAGTACATTCTTAAACAATCTTTGAGATGTTTCTTATCATCGATTAGTTAGCCTACATAGCACTTTTCTAGATGATATCTTACTCCAGGTTGCTAGTCTAGTGAGATGCTTTTGGTTTAAGACCACTCCTTAAGCAGTATTAATCATCATAAAGTGTTCATTTTTTACAACATGGGATCGTTAACTCATGGAGCATTTTCCCTACTCAAATAGATAATCAAATAACTCCCTACTAGAACCAGGTTCAGATAGCCAGTCAATTATGGCGTTATCCACTCGGTCTATTAACAAAAAATGGCGTCTTTGTTGTTTTTGTAGTTAGGTTTTTCAAACTTTACTACAAAGAGGGGAAGCTGTAAACACCCCATTTTTTCCCTTTAATCACAAATAATTTTTAATTTTTTTAATTTTTTTCAATTTTTCTTCTATTTCGCAAGAATAAAAGAAAAAATATTAAAAAAATAAAATAAATAGGAATAATACACCAATTTTAGAAAATGATGATATAAATAATAATAAAAGATGTTAAATAATTTTTGTAAATTTTTAAAATTTCAAAATAATATAAAAATAATAAAAATTGCAATGCATATATACAAATTGCGATTAATAAAAAAAGAGAAAGTGGGCTAGCCCAGCTGGTATGATCACTAGCCTTAAGCGTGGGGGGGAGGGGGGGGGGGGGGGGGGGGGGTTGGAATTGTGGGGGAAGCGTTTTGGTTTTTTTTTTTTTCTTTCCTAAGGACATGTGGTAGCATATGATTGGACAGAGGGATCGTACGTGCCGGGCGTGTGATCGTCTTCAACCTCCTTCCGAGATTGTAGCTAATAGCGGGGAGGTGGAAATCCAGTAGTTTTGATGGGATTTTTTTGCACAAATCCAAAAAAATCTTTAACTAAAATAAGATAAACATCATCTAATTAACACAAATCCTAACAAAAATCGAAGATTTACACGAATCAAAGGCAAATCGGAGGTGGTTTCAAACCGCGAATCTAATTTAAGTTTATCGGAGGGAAATAAGAGCTTATCCAGCTCGATTTCTGAAGCCTATAAATAAAGCACGATGGGAGGAAGCAGAAGCATGGATTAGAAGAGAGAAAAGAGAGAAAATAAGAGAGTTCAAAGTTCGCCGGAGTTTTTCCCAACCACGACCGACCACCGCCCTTCAAAACACCACCTAGAGAGGTTCTGAAGGAAGCCACTGCCACTTTCGGATTGCCCACCCTTAGAAAGCCTAGAAGCAACCATCAATCGCCCTCAAAAGCCACCGGAAAGCCATCGACGAGGAATCTCCGACTGTCGCGATCCAACCCGATTCGACACGACCGACCTGCAATCCGTATGCAGGTTAGTAGATTTTTTTTATTTATTTATTATTGGAATAAATAAGAAAAAAAATGAAAAAATATATATATGCAAAAATTTTTTTTTTTTAGAATATTAATTAGATTTATAGTTTTTAATAAATAAATAAATAAGTTTATTATAGTAATAAAATATATAATGAAATAAAAAATATAAAATAATAATAATAATTAGAAATTAATAGAAGTTAGATGAATAATGTGAATAAAAAAAAAAATAATAATGAATGTTGTCTTATTTTCTATCATGTAGAAAATTCTTTTTTCAAAATAAATTGAAAATTGATTTTTCTTAAATCAGAAGTTTGTTTTTTTAGAAAAGAAAATATTAAAGCTTAGGCTCATAATTTTTTAGAAAAAATTAAAATGATGATAAATGTAAGCCCGACTGTTTTCATAATTAAAATTAATCAATCCACTATAGTTTTATAAAAAGTAAACTACGACATATTTGATCTCGAATAGTGAGTATGTAGGTACCCTTATGGGGCAACTCTAAAAATTAAAAAAAAAAATTCAAATCTTTATTAGTTTAATCGTTTTATCATTTTTCTAATATTTTATTTTTTATGCTAAAAAGGACATAATAACATAATTCAGATTTCAGAAGGATAAAGTGGTAACTTTGGAGTTTTAATAGGATAGCCCCCGAGTCAAGAATATTTGGTTTTTCTTTCTTCTTTTTCATTTTTTTTAAAAGGGAGATTTCGTCGACTAGTTGTCTAGATTAGAATTAATTCGCTCAATTAATTCTAATTTAATATTTTTTCCCAACTCCGATTGGGTGGCAACTCTAAATAAATAATAAAATTCCTAGTTTAAGTCGATGATTTATATTGGATGAGTATAGAATCTAATATGAATCGAATTAGGGAAACAATATTAAATTTTCAAATTAGACTTGACATCGGGTCCTCATAGATAATGGATCTTCTCTTAATGTGTGCCCTTTAGCCACTCTCGATTTTTTAGGAGTTAATATGACCAATATCAAGGTAAGTGCAACAGTGGTAAAAGCTTTTGACGATTCTAAGAGGGAGATAGTAGGGGAAATTGGCTTGCTGATAGAGATTGGCCCATAAGGGTTTAACATTTCATTCCAAGGTCCTTTAATCTACTATTGGGAAGACCATGGATACATATCGCGGGAGCCATACCTTCGAGCCTCCACCAAAAGGTCAAATTCATAGCAAATGGCCAAATAATCACCATACTAAGTGAATAAGACTATGCTATTTATAAAGAAACAGCTATACCTTACATTGGGGAGGACGACCCTAAGAACTTGGGGCTCCAAATATTTGATGAAGTAGGCATGGTCATGAGCAAAGAGGGGCATCGGTTCAAAGAGGGTCAGCAAGGGATGTTTGGGCTAGGGTACGTTCTTACCTTGAGAGAAGAAACTTAAGCAAAATATATCAGAGGCAAAACGAGAGAGAAGCTGAATGACACCAAGATGAAGTTTCCACCCCTTCAACAAATTTTTTCTCGGCCAGCTAGCACTCAAAAGCCGGGAATAATCCAAGTTGATATCAACGATGAGGACTTAGCAGAGGCTTCTACCTCTCACATGTCCAGTCAACATGCAACTCTTAATAACTGGTTTTCCTATCCTCTGAATAGCACTAGGTCTGCTCGAGAATAGGAAACAATCATGGTTGAATTTCGTTGTGTGTGTCATTCAATCATTATTTAATAAAATTCTTCAATAAATACCAATAAAATTGCAAGTTATTTCTTTCCTTTACTTATACACTCTCACCTCACTTTTCCACATATTCAATACTTTTGAATGTCAGGGACATCTCGCACAGGTAAGTAATGAAAATATTGATATCGTTTCCAATACTGTTGGGTCAGCCATTGGAAACGATATTATTAACCACAAAGCAGTACAAGAGAGTTGGCAAAAACATGAACAAGGTAAAATCTTGATTGATGAGCAAATAGAGATAGTTAACCTAAGAACCGAAGAAGAGCCCAAAAACCTTAAAATTGGAGCTAATCTACGTGACAAGCAAAAGCACGAGATAACCGAGCTATTGGCTGAATATGCGGATGTATTCGCCTGGTCATATGGTGACATGCCAGGACTTGACCAGTCGATAGTGGTTCACAAGCTACTCACAAGAGAAGATGTCAAACCTAAAAATAAAAATTGAGAAGATTTAGGTCTGACATCTTATTAAAAATTAAAGAGGAGGTCAAGAAACTATTGGAAGTTGGGTTCATTGAGGTATCGGACTATCTAGAATAGGTAGCAAACATAGTCCTTGCTTTGAAGAAGAATGGAAAAGTACAAGTACGCGTAGACTTCTGGGATTTGAATCAAGCTACGCCTAAAGACAACTTCCCTCTACCTCAAATAGATGTCTTGGCAGATAATGCCGTAGGAAATCATCTCTTCTCGTTTATGGATGGTTTCTTAGGATATAATCAGATAAAAATGGCAGAAGAAGATAAAACCAAGATGACCTTTATCACAACCTGGGGTACTTTCTGCTATAAAGTCATGCCTTTCGATTTGAAGAATGCTAGAGCACGTATCAAAGAGCAATGGTCGTGATACATCATGACATGATGCATCGAGATGTCGAGGTATACATTGACGACATAATAGCTAAATCTAAAAAAGAAGAAAGCATGTGGTCATCTTAAGGAAATTATTCAGACGATTGAGAAAGTTTCAGCTGAAATTAAACCCAGAGAAATGTACTTTTAGGGTCATGTCTGGTAAGCTGTTAGGGTTTATTGTAAGTCAAGAAGGTATTAAAATTGACCCTAACAAAGTAAAGGCCATATTGGAAATGCCATCTCCACATACCATCAAGGAGGTAAGAGGTCTATTAGGAAGGTTGAATTACATAGCCCGGTTCATCTCACAACTCACGAATAAGTGTCGTCCACTATTTCATCTACTAAGAAAGAATGCTACAGTAGAATGGAATGATGAATGCAAAGAGGCGTTCAAAAAGATTAAGGATTACCTTATGAATCCCCTAGTTTTAATAGTCTAAAAATAAGGAAAACCCTTATTTTTGTACCTTACGATACTCCCTAAATTCATGGGGTGTATACTGGGGTAAAAGGATGGAAAAGGAAGGGAACAATCCATATACTACCTGAGTAAAAAATTCATGGAAGGGGAACAAAAGTATTTCAAAATAGAAAAGACCTACTGCGCATTGGTTTGGGTCATGCATTGTTTGAAGCAATACACTTTCTACTATCCCATTGAGTTACTAACGAAACACGATCCTTTGAAATACTTAGCAGAGAAGCCTATTTTATTAGGAAGAATCTCTAAATGGCAAATGCTCTTATCAGAATTTGATGTCATATATGTAAATCAAAATTTGATGAAAGGGCAATCATTAGCAGATCAGTTGGCAGAATACCCGATTGAAGGAGATTCCCAAGAATCGTATGCCCGGTTCCTAAGTGAAAATATACTAATGGCGAGGGGTGAGCCAGAAGAAGAGTCTAGGATAGAGAAAGATCCTAAATGAAAGATGTTTTTTGACGGAGTTGCCAATGTATTTGGTTGTGGAATTGGGGTAGTGTTGATATCACTAGAAGGAATACAATTTTCCTCAGCGATGAGACTCACATTTCCATATACTAATAATATTACAGAATATGAGGCATGCATCCTCGATCTCAAAATGGCTTGTCATATGGAAATCCGTGAATTGGATGTATACAGAGACTCTTCACTCATCATATTACAGACACGAGGGGAATACAAAACTAAGGACCCTAAACTGGTGTCGTATCATCAACATTTGATAGGGTTGATAGACAAATTCGAGGTAGTCACCTTCACATATATCCTGAGGACTCAAAATCAGTTCGCAGATGCCCTCGTCACATTGGCATCTAAGATTCAAATAACGGGAGGAGTCGAAGTTCAACCCGTTGAAAATAGAAATTGAAGATAGGCTCACCTACTGTTTGGTAATCGAAAAAACACAAGATGACAAGCCCTGGTACTATGATATCAAAACCTTCCTCCAAGAAAGCAAATACCCTAAAATGGCTAGTAAAAATGATCAAAGAACACTTAGAAGGTTAGCAAGCCATTTCTTATTAAGCGGGTTTGTGCTTTACAGAAGATCATTTGACACCACATTGCTGAGATGTGTGGACAAAAGAGAGACAGGTAAACTAATGAAAGAAGTGCATGAAAGAGTATGTGGATCTTATATGAACAGACACATGCTTGCTTGAAAAATCATGAGGATGGGTTACTATTGGTTGATAATGGAATCGGACTGTATCAAATATGTCGAGCATTGTTACTTGTGCCAAGTCTATGTTAACAAAATAAATGCTCCACCTAAAGAACTTCATTCATTATCCGCACCATGGCCTTTCTCTATGTGGGGAATCGATATTATTGGGCCAATCACCCCAAAGGCATCCAATGGTCATAGATTCATACTTGTAGCTATTGATTATTTCGCCAAGTGGGTGGAGGCCTCATAATATGCTAGTGTCTTTAAAGGAGTAATAGTCCGATTTATGAAGAGGGACATAATAGCTTGATACGGAGTCCCTGAATCAATCATCACTGATAATGACACCAACCTCAACAACAAACTGATGACAGAATTATGTCAACAATTCAAGATAAACCATAGAAACTCAACTCCATACCGACCTCAAATGAATGGGGCAGTAGAAGCAGCTAAGAAGACCACCAAGAGAATTGTTGAGAAAATGACCATTACTTATAAAGACTGGCACGAGATGTTACCATTTGCCCTCATGGCCATGACCTCAATTCAAATGTCTACTAGAGTTACTCCATATTCTTTAGTATATAGTACCGAGGCTATATTGCCAGTTGAGGTCAAAATACCATCTTTCAGGGTTTTATCAGAGGCATGGTTGGATGAATCTGATTGGGTAAAGAAAAGGACCGATCAGCTAAACTTGATCGATGAGAAAAGACTTACAGCATTATGCCATGGTCAATGCTACCAACAAAGGATGGCTCGAGCATTCAACAAGCAAATAAGGCCTCAGCATTTTAAAGAAGGGGATTTGGTATTAAGAAAGGTGCTCCCAAATGCACAAGATTCAAGGGGCAACTTTACCTCAAATTATGAGGGTCCATATGTTGTAAAAAGAGTGTTATTAGGAGGGGCCTTAATATTAGCCTAAATGGACAGTCTAAAGTTGAGAGACCCCATTAATGTGGATGCGGTTAAGATGTACTATCCCTAAGCAAGAATAACCAAATTTTACCAAAATTCGTAAATGTTAACAATTATTACAACTTCGCAGTTTTGATTTTCATTCTTTTACAAGCAAAGTGGATGTCCTTGAATGGTCAATCACCCTAACCAATTGTCATCAAACAAACTCTTATATCATTATATATATATATACACACACACTACCCATTGCCCCATTGCACATACAGGAAAATAGAAGGGATGATAAAACTTAATGGAATTTTGTATGATTCCACCTATTTCGATCATTAGATCTGGTATATTTACAGGATAATGCCACAATCATGAGAGCTAAGCCCGCGAGAAGAAATACATCAAGACTTTCTGCTCTATTCGAAGCAAAGATAAGTAGAGAAGGATTAGATTATCACGAGGGTTCGGTTGTTTAATTGTTATCTGCGATGATCAGGTAAGCATTAAAGTAAGTAATCATTCATCATGAGTCACATTTCTATTTAAATTGGCTAGTCTAAAAGATGTCTCTCATTATCATTTGATCAGCTCACAAAAACATTTCTTAGGGATGCTAGGTTATTAAGATGTATCCAGGTATCGTTCAAAAAGATCTCTCCCACTATCAATTAGTTAGCCTACAATGGGGCACTTTCCTAAATATCCTCAATTGCTAGTCTAATAAGATGCTTAATATCTTCGATCAGTCAACTTGTAAGAGCACTTTTCTAGATGATCTTTCCTTCATGGTTGCTAGTCTAGTGAGACGCTTCCTAGAATCGATTAGTCAGCTCGTATGAGCACTTTTCTAAATAATCTCTTTTTAAGGTTAGTCTAGTAAGATGCTTCCCATCATCAGTTAGTTAGCTCATAAGAGTACTTTTTTAGAAAATCTCTTCTATAAGGTTGCTAGTCTAATAAGACACTTACTATAATTGATTAGCTAGCACATAAGAGCGCTTTCCTAAAGAATCTCTTCTTTAAGATTGCTAGTCTTGTAAGACGCTTCTTATTATCACTTAGCTAGCTCATAAGAGTGCTTTCTTAAACAATATCTTCTTTAAGGTTACTAGTTTTGTAAGATGGTTCTTATTATCAGTTAGTTAGCTCATAAGGATACATTCCTAAACAATCTCTATTTAAGGTTGTTAGTCTAATGAGACGCTTCCTATCATCAATTAGTCAGCTCATAAGATCACTTTTCTAGATGATCTCTCCCTCGAAGTTGCTAGTTTGGTGAGATGTTTCTTGTCTTAGACCACTCCCCAAGGAGTATTAATCATCATAAAGTAACTATCCTCCTTTGCAACATGGGATTGTTAGCTCGTAGAGCATTTTCCTTAAACTTTTGGTCAGATAACTCCCTAGTAGATTCAGGTTTGGATAGCCAGCTGATTATAGCGTTATCTATCCCTTTTATTAGGCAAAAATGGTGTCTTTATTGTCTTTGCAGTTAAGTTTTTCAAACTTTACTACAAAGAGGGGCAGTTGTAAACACTCCTTTTTTGTCCCTAAATTATTATTATTAGTGTTTTTCTATTTTTCAAATATGAAGGAAAAATAAATAATAAAATAAAATAAATAAGAATAATACACCAATAATAGAAAATAAAGGTAAAAATAACAATAAAAGATATTTAGGGATTTTTATTAAATTTTAGAATTTCAAAATAATTAAAATTTATAAATATTACCTTACTTATATACAATTTGTGTGCAAGAAAAAAAAAAAGAGAATTGGGCCAGCTGAGCTGGCTCGTGCATGCACCTAGAACGCTTGTGGGAAGGCATCGGTCACAGGTTCGAGTCCTACGGGAGGCACTTTGTGCCATTTTCTTTTTCTTCCCTTCTAGCTACCATGTGGCGGCACGCGATAGGACAACCTAGATCATGCGTGGTGTGCACGATCGTCTTCTCTAGCGAAACAGACGCAAGAAGAAGCCAGAACGAATCCGGCGAGTTGGGATCGTTTTTTTAGCATTTTTCTGATTATTATCAATCTTAAACATAAACAAACTTGATAAATCATAAAAAACGAACCTTATACAATGGATTGGCATCAAATTTCTAAGATTGAGCCGGATCTAAAATGGAAAAGTGGGTCTCAATGGCGAGGAAGATCCGAGCTTATCAAGCTCGGTTTTGGGAGTCTATAAATAAGACTCGACCTCGCAAATGTAGAGGGGAGAGGATTAGAAGAAAAAAAAAAGAAAAGCGAAAAGGAAAACACTTGTCAGAGCTCTCTCTCTCTCTAGATCTCGCCATAACTACTTGAATCGCCGCCTAGGGTGGTTTTCAACAAAAACCAACACCACTATTGGATTCCTCACCCTTGAAAGCTTCAAAAACCCCTATCAATCGCCACTAATCGCTGCCGACGAAGACCTCCAGTTGCCGTGCTCATGACAGATCCTACTTGACCCAAGAACTGGACTTGACCTGACCCGACTGAACTACGACCCGCATCTAGGTTAGTAGGATTTCTTTATTTTTTATTATTTGTTTATTATTATTAGTTTTTAATACTAAAATAAAAATAAAAAAATAAAAAAATATAAATAATAAAGATGTATGTTTTTGGAATGTGTTAATAAAATTGGGTTTAGAATTTTCTAAAAATATATATATAATAAAAAATTATTTAATAAAAAATAATAAAAAAATAATAAAAATTAATTAAAAATAAATATTTTATCACTTAGAAAACTTCTTTTCATAAAATAAATGAATGAAAATAATTGACGTTCTTCAAAATAAGAAGTTTTAGTTTTTTTCAAAATTAAGAAATAAAGCTTAGGCTTAGAAATTTTTTTAAATAAATTTAAATGGTAATAAACATAAACCTGCCATGTTTTCGTAATTAAAATTAACTAATCCACTAAAGTTTTATGAAAAAGCGAACTACGGCCTGTTTGATCTCGAATGGCGGGTTCGTAGGCACCCTTATGGGGCAACTTTTAAAAAATAAAAAAAATATTTTCAAATCATTATTAGTATAATACTTGTATCATTTTTCTAATATGTTCTTTTATGCTAAAAAAGAGATATCATAACATAATTCAGATTTTAGAAGGATAAGGTGGTAACTTTAGGTTTTAGTAGGACTGCTCCCGAGTCGAGAATCTTTGGTTTTTCTTTCTTTCTTCTTTTTTTTAAAGGGGATTTCACCGACTAGTTATCTAGATTAGAATTAATTCGCTCAATTAATTCTAATTAAATAATTTTCCCAACTCTAGTTGGGTGGTGACTCCAAATAAATAATAAAATTCATAATTCAAGTTGAGAATTCATATTGGATGAGCATATGATCTAATATGAATTGAATTAGGGAAACAATATAAAAATTTCAAATTAGACTTGATATGGTGGTTATTTACAATTTCCCCTTAAAAATAAGTAAGATGTGCACGTGTCAGTGGCATGTTATTTAATGAGGTGTCTTTTATGAGACCATCCCTATTCCTAAAGACCTTCGGTGCCATATCAGCACCTTATGGACCTTTCATCCTCAAGAACTTTTTCACTTTGTCCTTAGGTCCTTGAAAAAAGTTCTTTAATAATTTTTAAAATTATCTAACTTTACCTTAAAATCACTTTTACCAAAAAAATAAACAAATTATATATTTTTTAAGGCATCTTATTGGGGTTCTTCATAAAGGACCTTAACAAGTGTAAAAAGTATTTCCAATTCTAATGACTCCATTTAAGGTTTTTGGGTGCCACATCAATATTTTATGAACCTTTTATCCTCATGGATCTTATCACTTTATACCTAAGTACTTAAAAAGAATTTTTAGGTACCACTTTAGCACTTTCTTTTATCTTTTTATGAGTCATGTGCCAATTATTTTCAATCAATACCATTAAATTATAACATTTGTCAATAATAATAATAATAATAAATTTTGATAGCTTTTTAGTATTCTTCAAAAAGTATAAGAACTCTCTCCATCCTTTAAAAATCTCAAAAAGCAAGTTATTGACCTTGAATTTGATGTCCAGAATTAGAAATAAAGATGCTCCCCATCTCTTAAGAACCTTAAAAAGCAAATTCTTAATCTTGAATTTGATGTCAAAAACTAGAAATAAGAATGATTTATGCATGGACACAAGCATTTGGAATTAACGCAATAGTATTTATAAAAGAATAGGACATGATACTCTCTGAGTTAAATTATAATATATAGTGCATTATTTTACCCTATTTTATATATCTATTCATACGCTAATGATATATAATTCATAAACATTTACCGACAACACAAATCTATTTGAGATAATACTAAATGTAATCAGAAATCTAGGGGAAATTTTAAATAGCTCTTTTAAATTTTAATGTAAGTGTGGATATATCTTTAAAATTTTTAAATTTTGCATCTTAAATTTTGATTAACTAATAATAAAGAAAATAATTAATTTGTTAGTTAAAAAAAAGTACTAAGTTTGAAGTTTAAGGGATGTTAAAATATTTTTTTATAAATTTAAAAGGTGTTTTATATCAAGATCAAAGTTTAAAAAGATTATGTATAACTTTTAAAAAATATTTACTAATATATTAAAATTTAAAGAAGTTGTTTATAATATTTGAAAATTTAAGTAGTATATCACACTTAAATTAAAAGAAATTATTTACATTTTCCCCCAAAATATAAAAGCCAATACAAATGATAAGAGCTAAAAACTGATGAACTTAAAAAGAATAAGATATTATTAAAGTCCCCGATGCTTTTTGTAATAGTGAGGATCACAGTCAACTCCTTTCTATGTTTATTATTATTATTATTATTTAGAATTTGGTGCGTTTAGTTGCATGCTAAGAATGCCTCGAATCACGTCGGATGAAGTGGTGGAGACTTCATCCAACCCCAATCAGAAGCGTTGATGTATCATGGTTTGTCGTAATTTCACTGGACAAAACTTCCACGTAGGATAACATGTATGGTTAAGATAAACTGGATGGTAATGCTAGTAACTATCTGTCCACTTGGGGATTCTGTCATTTTATGTAAAGTTGTTATTAGGATAAATCATTGAATATTAATTTTCAACAAATTGCTATTATCAATAATATTGCTGAGCAATTTATGTCTCAAACCACTATTCAATTATCGATTTATCATTTTTTCCATAAATATCTTATCACCGTAAGTTATATTAACTCTATATTGACTATGAAAAGTTAAAAAAGGATAAAGATTTTAGGGATATAACAAACAATTACTTTTTTATTTCTATCTTATTTATTATTTATTATTATGTTAACTAAATAAATTAAAAGATATTTAATATTTATTACATGTTTTTTCAATTCCTATTGAAATGTATTTTAATCCTTCCCTATTCCAGTTGGTGAAGTGAACAGATTGTAACTACAAGTTTAGTTAAGTATAATATTTATCACATGTTTGGTTCTTAGAATGAAATAAGCTAAAAATAAAAAATACAACAGCAAAGTAATAATTATTATTTATTGTCTGATAACAATTGAAATTACATTGCACATATTTAGTTGACTCTATGAGACTAGAGTGGAGCAACCATTCTTCCTTTATATTGCTATAACTGTGTTTGATTTAGGGAATAGCAATTCCAAACAAATAAGGAATTGCAATCTTTTCCCAACATCAAAGGATTAATTATTACTTGATTATCTTATACATATTTATGTAAATTACCCATGAGACCTTCACCTAATAATAAAGCTAGAATTAACTAAAGGTATATTAGTATTTTTTAAATTTGAATATAATATATTATTAATGTAATTATAACTACAATAAAATGAAATAGTAACTATTACTTTTCTATTTTATTATTTAAGAATTATTATTTGATTCCTATCATATTCTATTCCTCTAACCAAACATGCTATTAGTAAAAATAGAAAATCTTTACAAAGATATTAATTTTGTCTCCACCTTAATCCATGGCTTAATTATTGGATTAAGGTCTCATTAGTAGATATAAAAATATGCTAAAAAAATAGCTATTACTTTGATTCTATGAAAAAAACCGTAGATGTTATTTTGCAATAATAGTTTTTTTTTTTAGAATAGTTATTTTGTAAATCAAATAAAATAATAGTTTTATGGGTAATAAATATTTATTCTTGCAAAAAATAGAAAATTTTAATAAAAATAAAGTTTTATAAGAGGGGGTATTAAAGTAATAAGGCAGTTATAAAGAAGACATTTTAGTCTTTTTGGCAGCGGACTATTTAAAACTTCGAAACTTCAACTCTATCATTCATTCTCCTCCTAAACTACATTTGCCTTTCTCCCTAAAGGAAACTCTATCTATAAACTTTTGACAATCCATGTACTAATGACATAAAATCATTCAGTTTGACAAATAATTCACAAGGTAAGTCATAATTCTCATCTAATCAACACACTTTCTCTTGTTTTTAGTGAAAATTTGATAAAAGTAATGAATTTCATTATAGTTTGGAAGAAATTGATGCAAACAGATTCATAGTGTATTGATGGATTTTGACATTTCTAGAGCTATTGGAGTAATTCAAAATAAGTAAGTGTATTTTGAATTTCCCAAAAGTAGGATTTTGATATTTTGATTGAGATAGGATCAAAAAATGTAAAGAAATTAGAGATCTCGCACATTTTAGAGAATAAGAAGAAGAAAAGTTTCAAACAAGATGTTATATGGTTAAGTAAACAAGCATTTACTAGCCTATGTTGAGATGAAGAGTGGGTTTTATGTACAAATGGGGTACATGGCCAAGAATACAACCATGTACTTAGGCATGTTGGGAAAGCCTCGCCCACAATGAGGTACTGAACCGTTCACATGGTCGTATTTCTTTTTGTGTTCTTTTGCATGGCCACATATACAGCTATATTTTTTTGAAACACTTCTATTTTACTTTTATTTTGTTTTTCTTCAATTTTAAGCCAATTTCACCTACAATAACACAATGAGAAGGGAAATATGCAATTAATATACAATTAACAACTTAGAGAATTTAGGTTTTATCATAAGGTAGTACTAAATTTAATCTTGGATATTTGATAGGTTTTTATACCTTTAATAGTTACACAAAAACTAGATGTGGGATTGCTTTTTCAAGTACATGATTACTTGGTTTATTGTTTATGCTTGGTAGTATAGTAATTAAATGAACTTAAACATTATGTAGTTAAGAAATATTTGTTGCTTATACTTAGCTTAGCCTAGGGGCTGGTAGTGGTAAATCACTAGGGAACACCCTAATGATCTCTATGTAACCTTATCTCTAATGAAGTTGTACATTAAAATAATCTGGATAGATTTTAGGATGACTTATGGGTGTTAGAGTTGGGAGTGATAGTTTTCAACACCGTAATACCAGGACCAGTGGTGACGGTACCCCAAATATATTATATATATATATATGTAATAAAATTTCTTAATAATTAAAGCGTGTGAGGTCATGAGTACCTCTATGTTTATTATAAAATTCAAATAAAGACAATAATTTGTTTTTTTTTTTTTATCTACATTTAAATGTGTGTAAATTTTGTATATGTTTGGTCACACACATGTGTTTGTGGATAACATGTACTAGGTATTAGCTCACCTCGTTTGGAGAATTTCTTTTTCAGATAAATCAAATTTTGGGAACGGGTTTAACACTAAAGTATCGAGACATGTAATAAAATAGATTATTATATGGTGCTTTTGATTAAATTAGATTCAATTTTAGATTATCTAGAAAATTTTAGAGTTATGTGTATAAACAATTAAAGAGCAGATACATACCTATGATATTTGACAATTTGACAATTTATTTTATACTATAGAAATATATGGATATTGTGGTTTTAAACAAGTTAAGAGTCTTATCATGTCATTATTTAGTAATAATAAGTGATAGATTGTGACATTTTGGATTATGAGATATTACAATTTGAATTCACTTTTATAAAGTTAGCCAAACATGTTATTAACAATTCTAAATTTTACAAATGAAATCGAAAAAAATTGCATGAACTTTAAGTAATTGAAACAGCGTATTATCCGTCAGACTCTATCCCTCGTTTAGGCCAAATAGAAGCACGATTTTGGGGGAGGGAAAAGGGATATGCCAACGAAATGATCGAATAAAACGAAATTTAAGAATCTAAAGAAACATGTTGACTCTAGGGCTTTCCTTTCACGTGTGTGTGTGTTTTTTTAAATACTTTATTATAAGGCTTTTTAAGAAATATGTAACTTCCAAAACTATAGCGAAACATTTATTTATTTCCCTGGCTTGTCTTTCTTCAATGCAGTTCTTTCAAACCTGTCAAGTGTTACGGAGTTTCCTTAAAATAGAAAATTGCTACATTACAAGTCCTTTGAGATGCTTAATTTTGATGCTTTCTTGTCGTCTTGTGATTAGGTTTTTAAGATTAGGTAAATCAACGGAATTTATTAAGATGTGGACATTCTAGCATCTCACACTTATCATTATGATTATTACTATTAGATAGGAATTAAAAAGTTCACTCATTTAGCATTATTAGTTACTAGAGCAAAAGGACAATTGATTTATAAAGTTAAACTCCAATCCATTTCTTTCTTTTTTTTTGTTGGTAGTCTAGAATTTTATTTGCATCATTTAATCCAAAAGAAAGGGCTAGGGGCAGTTGAAGCCTAGTAAAATAAATATTAGATTGGAGAGAAAGATGCTGCAGTTCAAGGATAGATTGACATAGACATATGAGAGGGCCGATTTAATTGGCCCGGCTGGTTTAGGCTCTTAAATCGGCCCTTTTAAGAAATTGGCCTGGCAAGTAGGAACCGTTGGGTTGGCAGTTCAAAGGCAGGGTTGCAATACCTAGACCGACGATCCGGTGAGCCCTAAACCAACCGTCAACCCGTTGGTTTGGCCCACCGGCTCATGGTCAATTTGACTCGATGGGTTAGGCTTGTCCTATATGCCAAAAAAAAAAAAAAATTGAAGTTGATAGCAAATAAGAAACGTAGAGGAGGAAGAAAAAGAAGGCAAACATTGAAAAAACACTACCCTAACATACATTGAAAAAGAAGGAAAAAAAATGTCAAATGAAGTAGGAAAAGAGTGAAAAAAATATTGAACTTAAAGGTTGTAACTCTGCAACGTTGGGGAAGAAAAACAAAGAAAAAGAGAAGACAATCAGAGAGAAATGCGGAAGGAGGGCTGTCGAGTCCAGTTTTTGATCATTTTCCTTAATTTTAATCTATACAAAATCCTACCCATTTGATATAGATTACTCGACTAAATTAAGAAAAATCAATTTTTAAAAGGAGTCGCCACCAACCTAAGTTGGAAGATAAAGTTATAGTCAATTGGGTGGATTAACCTTAACTAGCTACTAGTTTAAGAATTTTCCTAAAAAATATTTTAGAAAAATATAAAGCAGATATACTAGATTTGAGGGCTAACTTATTAAAACTTAAATGGTTACCATGTAGAATTTTCAAGAATATTTAATAAAAGGCCTTTATATTTATATTTATATTTATTTATTTATTTATTTATCTACTACTATATACTATAATATGCTATTTAATATTATTATTTTCATGTTTTTATAAGATTTTGAACTTATGTAAAAAAATCTAAAGTCTAGAGTTTATTGTACTAATTTTTTAAAAGTTTTTATTTTATTTAAAATTTTAAAGGTTTTATCTTTTTTTTTTTTTAGTTTTTCTTTCATTATTTTATTTAATTTTTCTAAACCTAAAGATTTTAGTTTATTATGATTATTTTTCCTAACCTGAAGTTTTTATTTTATTATGGTTGCCTCAAAGGTGCCTATGTACTTGCTAGCCAGGATTAAACCGTTCGTAGTTCGCTTTTTCTTTTATGAAAGTTTTAATTTATTGGTTAATTTTAATTAATAAAAAGCATCGGATTTATGTTATTTAATCATATTATTTTTATTAAGAAAATACCTAAATGGCCTAGATTACTGAATGATTGTTTTTGAAAAATCTAAAATAAGTTAAGTTTGGGAAAACCTCATATGAAATTTTTTATTTAGAAAAAAAAAAACTCTAAGTGATAAAACCTTAAAATGCTAAATTGTAACATAAGGTATTTTTTTTATATTTCTTTATTTTTTATTTTTATTTTTTCTTATACTAAAAATTTTATTTATTTATTTATTTTTTACTATTATGTTTATTTAGAAAAAACTATGCTAAAATTTATCTAATTATAAATTTATTTATTTATATATTTTGATTCTTTTGGATTTTTTATTTTCTATTGTTATTATTATTTTTATTTTATTTATTTTATATTTTTTGTTATTATTTATATATATATTATTTATATTATTATTCTTTTATATCCTAGCTTATAAAAAAAACTTATTTACTTTTTTTTAATTATTTATTTATTTATTTTACTAAAGACTTTTAATTAATAATAATTTTTTTTTTATTTTTTGCCATTGCGTGATGGTATACACCACAACAACCCAATAGGTACTTTATTATTTATTTATTTTTTAACTATAGATAAGTCTAAAAAAAATTCTAATAATAATTATATGAAAAAAGAAATAAAATAAAATAAAATAAAAACCAATCGGATTGTTGGCTATACGCGAGTTGGGTCGGATCGTGTCATGGGGCTCTTCGTTGGTGATGATTTAGGGGTCATTGAGGGTGGTTGATGGGTGCTTCCTTAGGTTTTTGGGGGTGAGGAATTGACTGGTGGTGTCATTTTGGCATAAAAACTAACCTTAGGTGCTAATTCGAAGGTGGCCGAAGGTGATGGCCATGGTGTTTTTTTATTCGAGCTTCCAGCAAGTTCTTACTTCGTAAAATCAACCTTTTCTTACTCATCGCAACCTAAAGGAACTAATGGCACCTAAATCTAAGCTCAAGGTTGAATATAAGTGGTGAAGTCTTAGAGAGAAGGTAGCGGCCGGCGGTGGGTATTTCTAGAGGAAAATGAATATAGGAGCTTATGAGTGCATTTTTTGAGTGATTTTTCCAACCTCCTCACTTCTGGTGCTTCTATGATATTTATAGGGGGTCATTAACAAACTTGGGAGTTTTAGATAGGCATGGATCAGGCATTGGATGACAACACCTACTCGATCTCAATTCGGCTCGATCCCTTCTTTTTTGTTGAGATTTGTGTTTATCTTATTTTCTTTTACTAAATGTTGATAGATTTGTGTAAAAAAAGAGAGCTTAAAATGGCTAGATTTGCATTCATCTTCTCCCTGCGGTTATCGGCTGGAGGTTAAAGATGATCACGTGTTGGGCACGTAGCCGTATTTAGCTAATCAGAGGCTGCCACATGTCCACTTGGTGGAAAAAGAAGAAAAATGGCACAAAGTGCCTTGGGTAGGATTCAAACTCGCGGCTTGCCACTTCCCCACGTGCACTAAACCAACATATGGACCAGTTGAGCCAACCCATTTCTTGGATTATTATTGCACTTAATTGATATATAAGCTAACATCCTTAATTAATTTTTATTGATTTGAGGTTCCCGAACTTAATTTAGAGTCTCATATTTCCTTATTTTTATTGAAAATGTTCACAATTTTTATAAATTTTTGTTATTTGTTATTTTTTTATCATTTTTTAAAAATTTTTTCATTTGCTTTCATTTTTATTTATTTTTTCCTTTTCTTCTTTTCTTTTTCCTTTTTTTTATTAGTCTTTATTATGTATTTTTTTTTGTAAACTAGACTTTTTATTATTGCTATTATTTTTTATTTTTTCATTATCTATTTATTTTTCTATTATTTATTTATATTTTTTAAACAAATCTAGACGGGAGCAAAAATGGGGTGTCTACAGCTGCCCCTCTTTGTAATGAAGTTCGAATAGAGCTTTACTACAAAGACCAAAAAGACAAGATTTTTGCCTTTAGTCTAGAATGACACACCTACTACTAACAAGATAGGTGTCACGCCCCAAAAGGGAGTCTAGAAGTCTCTACTAAAATTATCATGGCACGTTGCACCCGTTACATGATAATCGTCTTACGAGTTAGAGATTGTAAGACTCTAAGTAAATAATTACATTTATAACTAATCATAGTACATATAATTGGATAATAAAATACAACTATGGATCCCGTACCCCACGGTCAACCATGATCGCAGAGAATCAGTATCCCCTACCAATCAATAAAATAGGATAATCCCGAGGTTCTCAACTTCAAATTCTATTCACATGGGGGTTCTAACATTTCATCTAAGTAAATCTATCTTTCACAAATCTTACTTTGTTGTTTTGGTCTTCCAAAACTCTCAATACTTCACATCTTATCTCATCCTGTGCTTTCGTAACCGCTACCTGCAAAAAGTCACACTATAGCTCAGTGAATGGGATGGTAACACTTTCAATGCTAAGTACACACAAGCAATACTCAAATCAAAATATTAAACATATGTTATATACATACACAAGCAAATTCAAATTAAAATATTAAACATATGCCATGCATGAACAACCATATGAATGCAGCATCTCACGTGGTCTTCGGGTAACTGACGTGAAGTCTAGGGTTTACTCCCCCCTTGACCTTGGGTTAGGGATTCCAAAGCCACCATTAGTGCTCAGGTCATTACCCGATTTATTTATCTTATCACTTTGTTAATTATAATATTTTCTTAACTTAACAGTGAATGCTCCTGTGCCTTTCTGCATTAGACGGAGTAAAACCCTCAAGGACAGGCCGGACTCAGAACCGTCAAAGCGCGACAATCCCCTAATCACTAGTTTACACTTGGCGGAACAACGATCCTCT
Organism: Laguncularia racemosa; assembly: GCA_037954665.1. Taxonomy (NCBI): domain Eukaryota; kingdom Viridiplantae; phylum Streptophyta; class Magnoliopsida; order Myrtales; family Combretaceae; genus Laguncularia; species Laguncularia racemosa. Next base: position 752,295 of record JBBMOL010000007.1, on the reverse strand, counting down.
TGATCACTTCCGACGCATCCTGTGACAGTGATGGCCTTCAATCTCATGCAATGTCTCGTGAAAATGCATGTCAAGTTTTAATGTTGTCCAATTCATACTTTAAGTGATTTATTTAAAGTGATCAAACAACATATAAAATCAAATCAATTCTCAATCACACCATAGAGGTAAACATCAAACATTCCATTTCACTCATCACAAGCAAGGATTATGCATTTCTTGTTACACAACATCGACACTGAACCCAAACCCCATGGACATAGACCTATCCAGTTTTACAATGGATTAAATTATCTTGACACCTCTTTGTGCCATTTCTTTTAAATGTCAAACCGCTTGGGTTGACTTGTAATCATCATATCTAACACCTTTGTGCCATTTCTCTCAAATGCCGAACCACTCGGGTTGGCTTACAATCATTTCTGACACCTCTGTGTCATTTATCTCACATGTCAAACCAACCACTCAGGGTTGATTTACATTATTCATCTTTGATACCTCTGTGCCATCGCACTTCTCAAGTGCTCTACCATTCTCACACTTTCGAGAGCCAGAAAGGTCGTCTCGTTTTCTCTTTCAATGTCCTCAAGACATTTGTATATAATACATACATATATATATATATATACATATCTACATATATATATGTTCGTGACACATCTTTACTTAAGGATAATTTACTAGACACTTTCCCTTACGTACTTAAGAGGGTAAGAAAATAGGATTGTTAAGTTGTAAAAACCAAGGTTGCGCTCATGATTTGGTATGGTTATGTTCATGAGTGTATTTCGTAAATATAATACGAAAATAAATTTATTTAAGTATATGTATACACATTCAGGAACCAGCTCTAACATGTATACATAATGATACCTATACACCCTATTCCAACTAAGCACACCTACTCGATAGCTATAGAAGGAAAAGCTAAGTTTCTATGTTCTGGTTTGTTTTGGAAGAAAACAATTTTTAAAACATGGGTTAAGCTTATGGTTATAGCATTAGAGATATGGCGTTAGGTGCTATTATTAAGGTAATGACATCTAGACTCTCAGACCATTCATTCCCCTATATTCTTCACGACTTCTTACCTAACTCATTATTCTCTACTACATAACTTAACTCTACAACAATCATATTAAATAGCAAACACAACAAACAACAATTTCACATACATAGCATTCAACATACAACACAATATAGTAGCATATAATTAAGTTTCCCACTCACTTGTTTAGCGTTGGTTGTAGTCCTAGCCAGAGTTAAGCGATTCCAGCGGGTAACTCCTTTGCGTTCCTCTTGAAGTTAGTATCCTTCTGCGTTGCTTCCTTAACCCAATCATAAAGCCACATCTTTACCTGACTTTGGTAGTCTTCTAACACCCGATATGTGTACTCTACTTATCTTGTGGTTGATTACAAGGCATGAAGTTTCCTCCTTAAGGAACTTTGGGCAAACAAGATTCGAATGTTGAACTTTCTTCGAATCTGTGCTTCCAACACCCTAAGTTGCTGTGATCGACTGTTTGCTTTCCTTGTGTAGAAGTTGAGCAATGGAATGTCTTTGACTTGCCAAATTTGGAATTCCTTCTTCCACATATGCAAGATATCCTTGGAAAGGATAACTAAAGATCTTACATTAGGGTATTTGGCCAAGAATGATCTTCCTCAACATCCTTTGAACATTCCATTGTGAAATCTATTTCATTCCAAATATTCCCCAGGCCATCATCTTGGATGTTGCTTAAATTACTCCCTTCACCATCTACACCATCATAGACACTTCTCTTGTCCATGAAGCATCTTTGAACCTTTCATTTATCCAATTGTCTCTAACATCTTCCTACGAATCATTGCTTCTATTACCATACACACACCAACCTTTCCCACACACCACATGCACACCAACATACACATATTCTTATCCATTTACATACACACTTCGCACACCACGCACGCACCTATACATACATACACACAACCATATCATACACCAAATTGCACACATCTACAACTGCATGTCATTATCCTCTTTTCTCCTTGAGTCCACATGTACACACACTCCACTAGTGCATACATACACACATACTTCACACATGTTCCACACCACCGACATACACATATGCTCATATTCCATTTACACCTCACACCACCAATATGCAATTGCCCACATACTCTACACATATTACACACTTCCCATATCCATACTCACATACCCACACTATACATCATCTCATACACTTACTCACATACTCCATATACATCTTACACTATCAATACACGCCCACATACTTTGTACACACCACATTTGCCTTCCATACCCATACATACATATTCACACTCCACACATTGTCTCATATTCGTACATACATATCTCGCATACATCATCCTCAACTTCCATATTTACGCACACACATGTCCATACTCCATGCCTTCCATGCTCCTACACACATACTCCGCACATCCCACACACACTACTCCTTCCTTGTACATATATACATACCTGCACACCACATGTCTTCCATACATATATACATATGCTCTGCACATTCCACACCTTCCATACATATACACATACACCCTTACACACTACATGGCATCTACACACACACACAAACCACACCTACCACACATCGTCCATATGCATATACACCCCCCCCCCCCCCCCCCCCCCCCCCCCACCCTTTCACACATACCATATATCATCCCATACACATACACTTTGCATACATCACACCCTTATATACACACATACCACACACCCACATACACATACCACCCTACATTACTTCATGCACCTGCACGCATACTCACAAGCATTACACACTCAGTTCCTCCTCTACACATACACACACCTTCACACACCCTACATCATCATCAACACACACATACATCCTTACATACACATCATACACCCTCAACCACACATACACATATATACACTTCATTCACACACACAAATACACATCTTCATCCCCCCACACATCCATACACCTCCTCATTTATGCATACACATACATACACATTCTTACACACACACCATATGCATCTTCATACATACACATTCTTATGCACATCGCACATTATGCATCACCGCACATACACACATACACTCTCGGCTCCTCCTTCTCCCTTTCACATACACATCCACCTCTACACACACTCATACACACCTTCATTCACACGCACACTCACATACACCTCTTTCCTCTCATGCATACACGCACACGCGGCTACACGCTACTATGGTTGTTTTCCTTTCCTCCTCATCATAACCACCCAACATTGACAGCAACCAAATCCCACCTTTTCTCTTCTTCCTCGCTGTCCAACAGACACCACACAACTTTCACCTCCTCACACACACACACACACATACGACCTCCCTCCACAAACACCCACACACTCTCTTCACCTGCATACACACACTTCTTTACGCACACACAAACACACCCTCACACACCATCCATCGCCATTGCTGTTGAGAGTCGTGGTTGTCACGGTTGCTGCCATGGTTGGAGTTCTTCGTTGTCATTGCTGCCTCCACCATCGTTGGGAAAGGAGACAAGACAACACGACACTAAGCCATTGTCACAGATGCCATTGCTGCTGATGTGGTGGCCGTCGTTGCTAGGTCGTTGTTTGTTATTGCAGCCGGGGTTGTTGTCGAAGTTGCTACCGTCATTCTGATCATCATTGCAGTTATTGCTGTCGTCGAGCTCGTCGTCGTGGCCACCGTTGTCACTGTGGTTGTTGTCGCTAGAAGCGTGATCGGAGTCGTATCCAGAAGGAGAAGAAGAAAAAAAAAGTAAGGGAGGAAGAAGACGTGCTGCAGAAGAAGAGGAAAGGAAGGTAAGAGAGAGAAGAATAAGAAAAGAAAAGAAAAGAAAAGAAAGATAAGATAGGAAGACATATGGGCTGCTGTATCTGGTGCGATGGGACTTTTTTTTTATACGGCTGTGTAGATATATATATTTATATTATATTATATTTCATAATGTCCCTATTTTCTTATTTCGCCCACGTGCGAGAATATCTTTAAATTTTATATTTTTGGAAATTTACTACAAAATTCTATGTCTATGTTAATTTGATTATTCCGAACATAAATTTTTACTCTAAATTTCTATTTAAAATTCCTAGATTTATAATTTATATTAATTTCATTATTTAACCTAATATTGTTTAAAAATTATGTTTCGAATGATTTATTCTTCTATTTATTTTCTTTAATTGTTTATATAATTTTTTTTTTTGAAATTTTATGGTTTTACAATAGGACTTCAATATTTGCCTCCTACTGACGAGGATGGACTTAAATGTATTATTAGCTACCAATGAGACTAGACTTAAATTTTTGCCATCTACTAATGAGAGTGAACTTAAAAGGCTTGCTAGCTATTAATAAGACTAGACTTATTAGGTTTGTCGTCTATTGACGAGAATGGACTTAAAGAAGATGCCAACTACTAATGAGCCTGGACTTAAAGGTGGTTGCTAGTTGCTAACGAGACTAGACTTATTAAGTTTGCCACCTATTGATGAGAATGGACTTACATCTACTGATGAGAACGGACTTTAAGAAGATGCCATCTATTGATGAGAATGGCCTTCAAGGCTTGCCACCTATTGACGAGGGTGGACTTACAAGTTTTGCTAGTCGTTAACAAGGTTAGACTTTATTAATAAATGCTCTTTATGTCAATCTTTTTGGGGTTTCAAAAGTATGTTGGAACATGATATCCAATAAAAATTACTTTACTAATGAATGGATCTTACCAATCTCATTGATTTCATCCCGACGGTAGCTCCTTACTTGTTGCCTGCTAATCGCTTGCTCGCTGAGCCAGAACACCTTAGTAAAATGTTCGTAACCAATCTTCATGGTTATGTCTTCTATGTATGTGGTGAAGTCAAATCTTCACTTGACCATGGCCTTCGAGATATACTGACTCCTGAAATTGTGTTAGTCTTTTTTCCTATAATAAAATTTCCTTAGAAAAGGATTAATTCAGAATGAAGCATTTAACCATTTATTAACTATCTAACTTCAATTTATGGGTATTAGCTTGGTTTGCTTTTATAATTCGGTGTAGAGAATCTAAAGAAAGGGAACTTATCAATGAAGTGTATAAGCAAGGGTTGGTCAATGGCCAATCCAACGTCAACAACCACAAAGGATATCAACTTTGCTCATAAATAATGAAAATTTCGTCACAAAGAGATTAGTATCGTCGACAATCTCATCGAGTTTAGCAAAAGATTTCATTGATTATTCATGGGTAATATAACTTCACTACATTAGAGTTAACAAAGCCTCTTAAGTTTAGGCCATCCATATCAGCTAGCACTAATGCTGCCCCCCTTGTTAAGACCTTTTTCACAACATAGGGTCCTTTATAATTCAAAGTGAATTTTCCTCTAGGGTCCTATACGTTTGGAAACACTTTCTTCAATACTAAATCTCCATCCTTGAAGCTTCTCGGTCGTACCTTCTTATTAAATGCTCTAGCTATCCTCTATTGGTAGCACTGGCCATGATATAATGCTGTAAGTCTCTTTCATCGATCAGATTCAACTGATCAACCCTTTTCTTCACCTATTCTACTTCATCAAGTTGTGTTTCTATGAGTACCATAAAGGATGGGATTTTCACTTCTACGAGCAACATGGCCTTAGTTCTATATACCAGTGAATAAAGAGTGGCTCTAATCGAGGTTCTATATGCCATAAGGGCGAACGGTAACATTTCATGCCAATCGATGTAAGTGATTGCCATTTTTTCAATAATTCTCTTAATATTTTTATTAGCAGCCTCAATCGCTCTATTCGTTTGAAGACGATACGAAGTTGAATTTCTGTGATTAATTCTAAATTGTTGGCATGTCTCTGTGACTAATTTATTATTTAAGTTGGTTCCTTGATCAGTAATGATGGATTCAAGTGCCCTATACCTAGCAATTATGTCCCTTTTTAAAAACTCGACGACCGCTCTTTTGGTCACATTGGCATATGAAGATGCTTCAACCCATTTGGTAAATTAGTCAATGGCTACCAAAATGAACTTGAGCTTATTTGAAGCTTTTGGAGTTATTAGGCCAATCATATCAATGCCCTACATGGAGAATGCCCATGGGGCCGATAATACGTGTAATTCTTGAGGTGGAGCATTGATTCTGTTAGCATAGACTTAGCATAAGTGACAATGCCTCACATGTTTAATACAGTCTGTTTCCATAGTCATCCAGAAGTAACCTATCCTCATAATTTTGTAGGCTAACATGTATCCATTCATGTGCGGCCCACAAACTCCCTCATGTACTTCTCGTATTAGGGTATCTGCTTCCTCTTTATCGACACACCTTAATAGGGTAGTATCGAAGGATTTCTTGTATAATGCGGAACTGCTGAGTAAAAAATGTGCTGCTAACCTTCTTAATGCCTTTTGGTTTTTCTTATCCACCTCCTCTAGATAAGTGCCATTCTGAAGGAATATCTTGATATCATGGTACTAGGGTTTTCAATCTCGACTCTCTTTAGCCGCTAGGCAAAAAGCTAGTTTCTCCTCAATTTCGATCTTTAAAGGCTGAATCTCCATACCATCTGAGATTTGAATCATGGATGCCAATGTTGCTAGAGCATCAACGAATTGATTTTGGGTTCTAGGCACATACGTGAAAGAAATTTTTTTGAACCTTTCCACCAATTCGCTAAGATGCTAGTGGTATGGAATTAATTTGCTATCTCTAATTTTGTATTCTCCCAAGGTTTGGAGAAAAATTAAAGACTAGTCTCCATATACTTCCAATTCCTGGATACTCATTTCTAACACCATCTTAAGCTTCAGGATACAAGCTTCGTATTTTGCTATATTGTTAGTATATGGGAATCTCAACTTTGTTGTTACAAGAAAATGGTTACCTTTAGGAGATATCAAGACTGCCTCTATTCCACATCCGAAAACATTCGTAGCTCCATCAAAATACAACTTCCACTGCTGACCCTCTGATCTCTTGTCAATAGTGACCATAATTCCTTCATCTGGAAATTGAACTTTTGAGACTTCTAATGTATCTTTCCCTGGATATTTTGCCAATTGGTCTACTAAGGTTTGTCCTTTTATTGAGTTCTGATTTACATAAGTGATATCGAACTCTGAAAGCAACATTTTCCACTTGGAGATTCTTCCCATCAAAGTTGATTTTTCTGCTAGATATCGTAGTGGATCATGTTTGGTCAATAGCTTAATGGAATAATACAGGGTATATTGTCGAAGCCATTGCATTACCGATACCAAAGCACAGCAAGTCTTTTCAACTTTCGAGTATCTCTGTTCTCCTTCAGTGAACTTCTTGCTTAGATAATATATAGGGCTCTCCTTTCCTTCCGCCTTGTCTTTTTGCCCCAACACACAACCCATAGATTCGGGGAGTATGGTCAAATACAAGAAGAAAGGCCTCCTAGGGGTAAGAACAATTAGAATTGGAGGATTCGTTAAATACTTTTTGATTTCATAAAAGGCTTTTTCACATTCTGCATCCTATTTTATCGTAGCATTCTTCTTCAAGAGCTTGAATAAGGGATGACACTTGTTAGTAAGCTAAGATATGAACCTAGCTATGTAGTTCAACTTTCCCAATAGACACCTTACTTCTTTAAGGGTTTGCAGGGCTAACATCTCAAAAATTCCCTTTACCTTTTTTTTTTGTTTGCTTTGATCCCCCTCCAATTGATAACAAACCCTAGGAGCTTCCCTAATGTTACTCCAAACATGCACTTCTCAAGATTTAGCTTTAATTGGAATTTTCTAAGTTTCTCAAAAAACTTCCTGAGGACTTTCACATGATCTTCTCCTTCATGAGACTTAGTGATCGTATCATTGACGTCTACCTCCACCTCTTTATGTATCATATCATGGAGAAATGCTACCATAGCTCGCCAATACGTCATTCTCGCATTCTTCAAACCAAAAGGCATAACTTTATAGCAAAACATTCCCCATGTAGTGATGAATGTTGTTATGGTTTTGTCCTCTTCTGACATCTTAATCTGGTTCTATCCCGAAAAACTGTCCATGAAAAAGAAAAGGTGATTCCTAGCAGTGTTATCTATTAAGACATTGATGTGTGGTAATGGGAAATTATCTTTTGGCGTTGCTTAACTCAAGTCTCTAAAATCAACACAAACTTGAATTTTCCTGTTTTTCTTAAGAACAAGCATTACATTCGCCACCCATTTCGGATAATCTGATACTTCAATGAACTCGACTTCCAACAACTTCTTCACTTCCTCTTTGATTTTCAACAAAATGTTAGGTCGAAACCTTCTAAGCTTTTGCTTTCTTAGTCTGAAGTCAGCTTTAGTGGGCGGCTTATGAACCACTATCGAAGGATCAAGCCCTAGCATATCCTTATATGACCATGCAAACACATCTAGATACTTAAATAATAATTGTAATAATTCCCCCTTATGTTCTTCCGACAAACTGTTCTTGACCTTAAGGTTCCTAGGGCTTTCATCCATTCCCAAATTTACCTCAACGACTAGTTCATCAATGATGACTTTGCCTTACTTAAATTAATGCTAACTCTCTTAAATCTCATTTTACTTTTAGAAATCACCTTCGACGACTAACCCAGTAGGGCCGAAAGTGATATCAACATTTTCATCGTTTACGAGTGCGAGATACCCTCTGTTCTCATCGATTTCTTTGGATTTGATGAATAACAGTGAATAGAAAAACAAATAAGTAGAAGAGAAAAACTCATGAAGAGAAGAAGAAATTTAAATCTTTATTCATGGTCAAAGAAATATTTATTGTCCATCAAGCTGAACTAAATCATGCTAGAATATTAAAAATGAATTAAATGCTTCTTATGCCCCTATCTCTAGTATAAAGAAACTTATTGCTGTTGATTGGGACTAAGAACCAATTGCTCATTAGCCTTTGCTGATATCATCTTTTGTCGTGTTGACGATGCATTGGCGACTAAATAAGTCAATTAACTCAACTAGTTTCGACTGTTGGGTATAAGCCGGTGTTGGAAATGTGTTGCTGATGTTTGGAAACTCTAATTGAGCATGGTATAAATCCTTGTCTCTATTCTTCTTCATCTTCCTCTTCATCTCTCGATCTCCTGATGAGTCGGTTTATACTCTAAGCCAAATGTGCCAATCCATTGTTCGACTGAGTGTGACTCCTCGTTTGTGGCTACAAATACACCATAAAAAAATTTGCAATCCTGGTTCTTCCATCTCTTCACTCCCAATATACAGGATGGTGGTTTCTCTAGATATGACATAGTCTTGTTCCTTTAACACTATCATAAAAGCTACATTGTTGTAGGCTAGAGGGTACAATTCCAATTGAGTGTATCCAAGGTTCTCCCAGTAGCAAATTGAAGACCTCGGTATTTCCAGCACTTAAAAAGGAATTGTGAACCCTTGTGGACTAATTTCAATCTGTAATTCAACTTCCCTTAGTATCTCTCTCTTAGACCCATCAAAAACTCACATTGTGATCGAGCTTGGCTTCAATTCTGACACGATTATCCCTAGTAGGTTCAATGTGGATAATGGACACACATTCAAAGACGAGCCATTATCGATCAGTACTCGAGCTACCACCATATCCTTGCATTTGACTGCAATGAATAACGACTTAGTGTGTTGGTCACCTTCTTCTCCCAACTCTTCTAGTGAGAAGGCTATTTGATCCACAGCAAAGATGGAATTGATTACTAAACCTAACTTCTCAACTAAAATACCTTCAGGAACCTTAACTTCGTGAAGTAATTTTATGAGTGCCTCATGATGCAGATTAGAGGATAAAAGAAGGCCCATCAAGGAGATTTGAGTAGGGACCTTAACCAGTTGATCTGTGATCTTGTATTCACTGGCCTTTATGATCTTCTTAAGGGGATTCTGATCCCTCACCTCACCTCTATCATCAAGCCTTAGGGCTTCCTTAGAGGGCAGTTCCATAGTGGTCTTCCTCCTTATTTCCTTAACCGAATCGTATACTCTCCCTGAGTGGGTTAGTCCTCCTATCATCAAAGGTGCCTTTGTAGTCTAATTCATAGCTTGGTAATTCAGTTGTGCAGCTTTATAATTCTCGAGCAATAATGGGACATTGAATACAAATTTCTTGGGCTGAATGGTGATTGTCTCTTGCTCCCGCTTGGGGCATTTAAAGATGAAGGACTTGGGATCGGCTCCCACCATTCTTACTATTTGCTCAAATTTCTCTTCCTGACTTCTAGGGTTATCTTCTTCTTTGAATTATGAGCCCCAGCATATAGGTGGTGCATCTGCATAAACTCTTGGCATAAATAAATAGTCTACTAGGTATTCAAATGTCCCGAATGGCTCTCCCAGCATGTTGATGGTAGGATTGCTCGCTAGATACCTCCTTCTCAACTCCTTCTACGTATAATTCTTCCTTAGCTTAGGGTTCGTCACGGCTTGATTCTCTTCTTTCTTCACTTTCCCTTCCTTGAGTAATTGGTGAATTACGGGTTTGGTTTTAGTACGCTCTCTAAGGTTTCTTATATCCTGTAAGTAACCATTCTGCTTCAAATTCCATGCTATCTGTTCCAATGTGATGGGGAGCTTATCTAGATCTATCCCTGGGCTACACTCTTCAATAATGATCACATTGACAAAGGCCTTGTGGCTTGGCAAGGGATTATTATTGACGTTGGGTGCTGGAGCTTCTACAAAGTCCAACTGAACTAATTTAGCATCTATGAGGTCTTGTATCTTGTTTCTCAACCTCCAATAGTTATTCGTAGAGTGCCCCTCTTGCCCCAAATGATACTGACAACGTAGGTTGGGGTTGTAATCTTTAGGTCTGTAGTTCTTAAGAGGTACCTCGAAATTCAATAGATTCTCATCATGGAGACGGTGGAGAACCTAGCTCAAAGGGATAGGGATTCTGGTGAACTGCCTTCTCTACTGGCGTTAGTTCGAGTCTCACTTAAGGGTATTCTAGTTCGTCTGGATGGTTACTTGTAGCGTCGGCCTAGGATGATTCCCTATGGCTACCATGTCGACGGTTGTTTCCTGACCCTTGCTAGCCGACCTCGAGTGTGTAACTTTCTTTTCTCCCTCTTCCAGAATGGAGAGCCTCCTAGAGGAGATTGCATTCTCGATGTGGCATCCAACCTCTACTATCTTGGTAAAACTCACGATAGCATGCCCCACAAAATGCTCGTAGTAAGGCTTACTTAAAGTGTTGACGAACATGTAAATTAGATCCTTGTCTGGTAAGAAGGTAGTTATTCTGGCAACCACACCCCTCCACCGTGGTGCATATTCTTTAAAAGACTCGTTACTCTTCTTCTTCATGTTATTCAAGTCCTAAACAGATGGAGTTGATTCAATGTTAAACTTGTACTGGTTATAAAAAACCCTTGCCAACTTTTCCCATGTATCTATCTCATTTAAATCTAGTTGGGTATACCACGCCAGAGCTGACCCAGTTAAATTGTCCTAAAAAGTCTGCACCATCAGCTACTCATACTTGGTATATTTAGCCATCTTTTTTATATAGAGTATGACATGGAGTTTTGGGTAGCTTGTACCATCATACTTTTCAAAATCTAGGATCTTGAAGTTATCGGGGAGCTCCTCATATTCATAAATGGGTAGATTAGTTAGATCAGTCCACTTAAATCCATTAGTTCCCTTAGCTTCTCGTGGAACTTTTAGAGTAGCTTCTTTTCCATATCCCGTTACTTTTCCTCAAACTTTCACCATCATCATTCCTTGACTCATCCTCGAGGTTTGAATTGAAAGTCTATTGAGATTCGATCTGATCTGCTTGGACTGCTTTGTCAGCATGGATTCGATTGATGGTGTATGTTAGAGTTTGCATTTGCTCGATTAGTTGTGGCATAGTTTGTTCGAAAGTCGTAATTTTCTGATCAGGGTTGCCATTACCGGTGTTTTCAGCCATTTTAGCTCTTGAGCAAGTGATAATTGGGCTTTTGAGAAGGCTTACTTACTTGGGAGCTATCTTTGAGATCTGTAACATTATCCAAATCTGTTAGGTTCATTTAAATAAATGATTTTGCTTTTTCCTTCTTGCCCACATTTTTTCTTTTCTTTCTTTATTTTTATTTTTTATTATTATTTTGCATAAGGACGCATATAAATACAATGCATGACAATAATTGATAAGTATTGTAATAGATCACAACTGAATAGTAATGTGGCATATAATTTGACTTGTAAAATTGCAATCTCTTATTAATGTTTAAATAAATACATGACCTAAAACTTTATCTAAAAAGAAAATAAACTAGTAATTTTTTTTATTACTACTATTTTTTTTCTCCTATACTGGCTTGGTTGAACTGCTTCTGCTCCCTCCGTTGGTTGCCAGATCCACTCATCCTGTTCCTTCAACTAGTCTCTTAAGTACTAGATAACCTATTGGGATTGCCCGTGCTTCTTCTTCCAATAATTTGCAACCTTCTTCAATTTTTGGTACAGGACCTCTACCTTTGCTTGTATAGTGGCTCTATACCCCTCCTCTTCCACTGTCAGATTCTACAATTTTGGCTCATGCTTGAAGACGTCAGGAGACTCATATTGCACTTAATTAGTGTTCTTCATAAAATTGCAAATGAACTCCCGAGTGGCCCTATGGACCCCGATCCTCCCTTCTAGCTCACTTAGGTCTTATATTTTCTTCACCTCCCTTTGCTCCCATAATTCCTTGATATTGTTAAGGTGGGCGATCTTGGTTGCTAGTGGTATGTTAGCATCTTGATAGTTGAGGGTTACTCGTTTTAATGACCTTATGTAGGCAATGTCTTGCAAAGGGCCCAACTATTTGACAACTTGAGTTGGGAAGTAACCAGTAAAGCCCATGATACCAATTAGAGGTACACCTGGATACTCCTTACATCTGAGTATGGCTTTAGTGCAATGATTCCACCTAACCATCCATGTAATGTCTCCTATCTTGATCATCTTGAGTAGCTTACACCATTGTCGAATGGAAGTGTCACTAGGCAACTTAACCCGTATAGTGAAGTTATCCACTATGTCTGTTTGTGGAGCTAAGAATCCCCTCATCAAATTTGCTCCAAATGCTTTGATGTGACTGACAAACCATACTATTAACAAGGTAGGCCCTCCCTTGAACATTCCACGACCTTGCTGCTTTACGAAACTCAGGGATTGGATTTGTTTTACCAATATTGCTGAGACATAGGATTTACCTGCCAAAAATTAGGAGACAAACTCAACTACCTTGAAATGGACGCTAGATTGCCTTTGTGGGAAGAGAATGGTTGCAAATGCTACTAATATAAATGCATTGATGTGGTTCCTTTGCCAGTCATCATATCATCCACAAAAAAATTATCGCCTATTGAGGTGGGCTAATGAGTACGCATACCAACTGCCCAATGTGGAAAACCGGATACACTTGTCCTTGCATTCAGTCAATGCTTTAACAATTTCACTTTTCTTGACCTTTAACAAGTGATAGAATATGTTCACGGGCTGGGCTTCCAAGTTTAGGGTTACTATTCCATTTTCCATGGCAAGGGCCCTAAGTAATTGAGTATACTCCTCTAGGATGGGTGCTAACTTGTAAGGCCCAAAATCGAATGATGATGACTCAAGATCCTAAAAATGAGCCATAACTCTGATTAGATCCCACTTAAGTTGTACCTTCATTAGAGACATCACTAAGCCGATCTTCTACATAATGCAATCTTGATGTTCTTGACTAAATGTATTAAACCACCTATGTAAGGTTTCTGCAGGATAAGTATACTGATCCATGTGGATTTCATTGACATACTCTGACTGGTCTTTGGTTTGATTCTCCATTTTACTACAGATTACAAAAAGAAAACAGGAAAAAACCGAAACTTTACATAACTGAAGAAATATAGGGAGAAGAGATTACAAAGACTATTATTTTGAACATTAATAGAATTGCAACTTTACGCTTGCAGTGCTACATTACTTTTCATTTGTAGAAAAACAAAAAAAACAAAATACAAAATAAGAATAGACAGAGAAAATAAATAAAATGCGCACGCACGGGAATGAGGGTAAGTTCTAAAGGTCTTCCAGCTCTGTAACTAGTGGTTACATCGAAGCCTAGAGCAAAATAGCCTAATCACTGCCAAGCGGTGGTATACACCACTATAACCTGACAAATACACAATGGCGTTCCATCTTGATTTTCTAAATGACCCAAATCTAGCCACATCTAGACATGTATAAAAAAAAAATTTCATAGTGGCCCATTAGGCCCTCTTTCCCCTTTCCCCCCCTTTTTTTTTTCTTTTTTCTTTTTTTTTTCTGCATCACTCAAGACCCGTTTAGTACCATTATTTACAAAAAAATAATTCATAGAGGTAAACAATAAAATAAAAAAGATATATACAAGTAATTAAAGGCCTTTTAGGCATATTGGAAAAAGTTGCTATACAGCTAGCCCACTTTTGAAAAGACATCCCCAGTGGAGTCGCTATCTTGTCGAGTCCAATTTTTGATCATTTTTCTTAATTTTAATCTATACTAAATCTTACCTATTTGATATATATTTCTTGACTAAATTAAGGAAAATCAATTTTTAAAAGGAGTTGCCACCAACTTAAGTGGGAAAATAAAGTTAAAGTTAATTGGGTGGATTAAGCTTAACTAGCTATTAGTTTGTGAATTTTCCTAAAAAAATATTTTATAAAAATATAAACCAGAGATACTGGTTTTGGGGGCTAACTTGTTAAAACCTAAACGATTATCATAAAGAATTTTAAAAAATATTTACTAAAAGGCCTTTATAGTTATATATATATTATTTATTTATCTACTACTATATACTATAATATGCTATTTATTATTATTATTTTTATGTTTTTATAAGATTTTGAATTTATGTAAAAAAAATCTTAGGTAGCATTTGGTTGCCATAAAAATGTGGTATAAGATTGGACAAATTTTTTTGTCTTGCGTTTAGTTGACAAAAATGAAAAAAGTACTGGACAAAAAAGGAATATGGTACTAGACAAAAGAGCTAAATTTTGTACCATATGTAATTCGGTACAAAATTCATGGTATTGGACAAAAAGTTAATTTTTTTCAAATTCCCCAAACTATCCTTCCATTTCTTTTCCCTTGCATTAGACAAACATAAAACCCTTTCAAGAGCAATACGTAACCTCGCTTCCATCCGCGCCACTATAGCTGTGGGCTTCATCGTGCAATTGATTGCCGTTTAGTTGTCGTCGTCTTCATGCCATAAGTCGTCGTCCAGTTGTCAACGTCTTCACGTCGCAGGTCATTGTCAGGTTTGTCTACTTGCGTTGTTTCTCCCTTGCTTGCTTTTCTATCTTCCTCGCATGCTCTCCGTCTGGTTGTAGGGTACACGTCTTCTCTGTTGCTTTGCTCTGTCATAACCTTGTGTTTGGTTATGGGGTGCACGTGTTTTAGCTTGCTGGAATGGTGTAGGGGCTGTGTAGTGTGTGCATTTTGGCTGGTGATCATGTGTGTGTGCTAGAATGGTGTAGGGGTTAGTGTAGAGGCTAGCGTAGTGTGGAATCGTAGTAGCAAAGTGTGTGTGTGTATGTGTTTTGGCTTGCTAGAATGGTGTAGGGGCTATTTAATATTGGAATTTACAAAATGCATCAAAGTATTGTAATTTAAATACAATTATAGTTACAAAAAAGCACCAGCAAATTATTGTAATGCAATATATATTAATTTGTTATAATATTAATATAATTAATATTAAATATAATTTATAATTTTTATGATAATTTTTAAAAATTACTAATATAATTTTTAGAATGTGTTATATTATTAAATATAGCATAAATTATTGTAATTTATAATATGAATTATTAATTTTTTTTCAATTAATGGATTTACATGAATTATTTTATATAATTCATATTCTCTTCAAATAGTATTTTCTTATAATAATATCAAATATGTATAAATAACCATGATATCATTAAAAAGAGTATAATTGTCAAATTTACTATGTTCAGTGTAGTACTTTGCAAATCTAAACAATAGACAACACAAAAATTCTTATCCAGTACTGAATAAACCAAACGTGGTACAAAATTTTTTTTGGTCAGTTTTTCTTATTTTGTACTGTTTAGTACTCCTTGTACTATCCAATACCAGTAATCAAATGTTACCTAAAGTCTAAAGTTTATTGTACTAATTTTTTAAAAGTTTTTATTTTATTTTATTTATTTATTTTAAATTTTTAAAGGTTTTATCTTATTTAATTTATTTATTTTTAGTTTTTCTTTCATTATTTTATTTTATTTTTCCTAACCTAAAGTTTTTATTTTACTATGGTTGCCCTGAAGGTGCCTACGTATTTGCTAGCTAAGATTAAATCGTCCGTAGTTTGCTTTTTCTCTTATAAAAATTTTAATTTGTTGGTTAATTTTATTTAATAAAAAGCATCGGGTTTATGTTATTTAATCATATTAATTTTTATTAAGAAAATACCTAAATGGCCTAGATTATTGAATGATTGTTTTTAAAAAATCTAAAATAACCTAAGTTTGGGAAAACCTCATATTAAAGTTTTTATTTAAAAAAAAAAATTCTAAGTGATAAAACTCTAAAATGCTAAATTTTAACATAAAGTATGTTATATATGGTGTTTGATGGGTGGTTAACATAAAGTATGTTAAATTTTAATCTAAAATGTCGTTGAGGGTGGTTGATGGGTGCTTTCCTAGGTTTTTGGGGGTGAGGAATAGATTGATGGTGTCGTTTTGTCCTAAAAACTAACCTAGGGTGGTGTTTTGAAGGTGGCAAGCAGTGATGGCAACGATGTTTTTCGATCTGAGCTTCTAGCAAGTCCTCACTTCCCGAAATCAACCTTTTCTTATTCCTCGCAACCTAAGGGAACTAATGGCACCTAAATCTAAGCTCAAGGTTGAAAACAAGTGGTGAAATCCTAGAGAGAAGGTGCCGACTAGCGTTGGGTATTTCTAGAGAGAGAAAATAAATATGGAAGCTTATGAGTGTGTTTTTCGAGCGATTTTTCCAACCTCCTCACTTTTGGTGCTTTATGGTATTTATAGGGATCATTAACAAGCTTAGGAGTCTTGGATGGGCATGAATTGGGCATTGGACAACAACACCCACTTGATCTCGATTCAGCTCGATCCCTTCTTTTTTGTTGAGATTTGTGTTTATCTTTTTTTTTTTTTTACTAAATGTTGATATATTTGTGTAAAACAAATAGCTTGAAACGGTAGAATTTGCATTCATCTTCTCCCCACGGTCATCGGCTGGAGGTTGAAGATGATCACGTGCTGGGCACATGATCGTATCCAGCCAATTAGAGGCTGCCATATGTCTACCTAGAGGGAAAAAGAAGAAAAATGGCATAAAGTGCCTTAGGTAGGATTTGAACTCGTGACCTACCCCTTCTCTACACACACCAAACCAACACACGGACTAGCTAAGCCAGCCCATTTCTCGGTTTATTATTACACTTAACTTATATATAAGCTAACAGTCCTAATTAATTTTTATTGATTTGAGGTTCTTAAACTTAATTTAGAGTCTCATATTTCCTTATTTTTATTGAAAATGTTCACAATTTTTATTAATTTTTTTATTAGTTATTTTTTTATCATTTAAAAAAAAATTCATTTGCTTTCATTTTTATTTTTTTTTCCTTTTTTATTTTTCTTTTTCCTTTTTTTTTATTATTGTCTTTATTATGTATTTTTTTTTGTAAGCTAAGCCTTTTAGTATTGCTATTATTTTTTATTTTTTCATTATCTATTTATTTATATTTTTTAAACAAATCTAGATGGGGACAAAAATGGGGTGTCTACAAGGATGCAAGATAAAAATAGTCAAACTTGCACTCGGACAATTTGAAAGCATAAAGCGCATTTTGAAAAGACATTTCATGTAGGTTTATAGGATTGCAGGCAAAGAGGAATATGTTTAAGCTATTGGTGTAGGTGCAGCGTACAGGTGTTTAAATTTTCAAATTTGAACGTTGAAAAAGAGTAAAAGAAATTAAGTGTGTTGTTAGATGTTGTATAAATTGATAGTGCAGTTTGAAGAGCAAAATTATCCATGCAAAAAAATTGCAATCACTGTTGTCTTCTGCTTTCATCTTCTATTCTGTGTGCTCTCATCTTCTATTTGCTGTGCTCGCATCTTCTACACTATCAATACCTTGCAAATAATTTCTATTATATTTCTTGTCAACTGTTGAATATATTTTGTCCCCTTATCTACCCATATCGATATTTTATAATTATCCTAATATTAAAAAATGACAAGTTATTTTGGTGGAGATTCTAGAAAGAGTTGATACTATCGCTTATAGGCTAGCTCTACCACCAAGTCTGGCAGGAGTACATGATGTGTTTCATGTATCAATGTTGAGGAAATTTATACCAAACCCAGAATAAGTAGTGACTTTGGAACATTTGAAGATACAACCAAATTTATCATCTATTGAGAGACCTATAAGGATAATTGACATGAAGGAACAAGTAGTAAGAAGAAGAATAATTTCCTATATCAAAGTACAATGGTCAAATGATGGGAATTTTTCCAGCGACCTAGATGGATACAGAACTTGATTTGGATGATGATCCAAATCACTCATATTTACACTTGTTTTTCTTTATCTAATAAATATTTGAGTGATAATCTTATAGGTACAATGTTAGTTCTTCACAGGATGCCAAATGACTCTCATTGTTGATCACTTAGGGACATCATCAGATTCTAATCCAATGGTCCGTTGTGAACAACATCGCCTCGATGCATTGGCTCTTTGAGGATTCTTATTATTTTGTATTTGTAATTATTTCTTTGGACTATTTATGTGTAAGCTTTTGGGACTCTTTTATTTGATTGCAATTGTGTTTTAGGACTGGCCACCCTAAATGGGCATAGTTGTAATTTTGTAGACTTTTTAACCCTAAAGGGAGCAAGTATAAATACTTGCTTAAGTAAGGTTTTGAGGGAGCTTAGAAAATTTTCAGAACATACACTTCACGTGTGGGGGTTAGGGTTATCCTAAATCCAAATTGCTCTTATCAATTTCAATCCCCAAAATTGAAATTGTGGCGAGTGGCTTCAAAGTGAATTATGGGTAATATCAATTCTCTTTGTTGTAATTTTCCTTTTCATCACTAGTGAGTTATATCTAGAGTTGATTAGGATTGTTCTTGGTCAGATTTTGATTTCATTTATAATCACTTTATCATGTTATAAGATTGATTGGTTTTGACATTAGTTCTAACCATCAATTTTGCCACATTTTGAACCTTGAATTGGCCTTGTTGGGAAAGAGGATCATGATCTTGTTTTGATTGTTGATGTTTGGAAATCTCTTGGGATTTTAAGTTGATTTAGTGATTCAATTGAGGATTTTAAGTTGATTTAGTGATTCAATTGAGGATTTCATCATTGTGATTTTTATTATCTTGAAATATAGCATTCGGATCATCTTGCAACAATTAGGGTTCATGCAAAATTTGTTCCAATTTTGAACTGGTTTTGATCTTATGTTTTGGGGTTTTTCAATTGGTTCATTTGCATATGCTTAATCTTGCTTTTAGGTGCATCATCTTTTGGTATCAGAGCAATCACATTTGGATATCTAAATTGATCACGTCCTAGTTGAAGAATTGGTTACAAGTATTGAAGATTTGCGCCATTTGAATAACTAGTTTGATTGACATTGTTTGATTATCTTTCAAATTGGTTTTGTATGTGTTTAAACTTGGTTTTAGGCACATCATCTTTTGGTATCAAAGCTAAACATATTTGGTTCATTCAATCTTGATCACGTTGGTGTTGTGGAATTGGTTTAATAGTAGAAGACGTTCACGTGATTGGAAGTTAGTTTGATTGACATTGTATGATTGTCTTTCAAATTGGTTTTAGATGTGCTTAAACTTGGTTTTAGGTACATCATCAAGTCAAACAAAATAGGAAGCAACTTAGGAATTAAAAGAAGAAATGAGAAAGAAGCATCTAGAACTCTTTTCAATTCCAAATAACTTTTGAGCATGAAAGTTTTTATAAGGGAGAGAGAATGTAATATGCGGTTCAAAAATATATATACACATATTCTTAACTATTAAATAATAATATAATATAATACATAACTAGGGTTAATTGGATAAATAAGATTAATAGATAGGGGTAATTTGGTCTTTTCCTAACTGGACTTAAAAAGCTGCACTAACCTAAGTTTACCTCTTTTCCCTCATTTATGTCAACCTAAGACAGTAAGACCTCGCAAGGACCTATAGGTGACCTAAAGGAAAATTGCAAGACAAGCTCAAATCGATCAAGTAAGGGTTGTAATTATCAAAGTTGTTTGTGTTAGTGATGAATTAGAAATTTACAAATAGACTCATTGTTAAGGAACGGAACAAGATGAAAAAGTGCGAGGAAGTTAACCAAATTGAGGGTTCCAAGCACAATATGGAATAAGTGTACAAATTCTATATAGTGCATTAGAATTCATAGATTAAGTGATCAATTAGACTTAAAATCACAGAATTAAGGTTGAGGATCAAATTGGAGAAGAGAAAAAGGGGTTTTCGCGATCAACGGTATAGTACACATCAGATACACACCGATGTATCTACTCGTGTCAAAACACGAGTATGCACAGAGAGATACATGGTTAGCAAATACGCCTGTGTACTTAAGCCTATTAAAGGATGAAAAATTCAAAAAAGGTACACGGTCACTTTACATGATTGTGCACCCGATCGTGTCAAAGTACACAACCAATTACATAACTGTATACTTAGGCGTGCTAAAATGGTAATTTTTCATAAAGAGATACACGGTCACTAACATGACTGTGCTCTGGCCCTTGTTCCTCTACATAGTCTCTTATATGACCATGTTGTTTAGGAACACCTCATAATTGATTCTATTTCGTTCTAAATTACGAGTTAAGCATAGTTGTACCTTAGGGAAGGGCATTATACAATTAAGATATACCTAATTAATTAGCAAACCCAAATTACTTGTAAAATAGAACTAAGTGTAATTCTTTATAATTGAAAAGGTTTACTTCCTTTCTTTAGAGACGTAAAGGACTATAGTAGGAATATTTTTCTAGGTACGTGTTTACCTTGTTTTGCCGGTTGTGTTTGTTAGGTATTTGTTTAATAATTGTAAGAGGTTGATAATGTTAATTGTTTAATGAACTTAATTAATTGTTGGAGTTTAATGTGTATGTTGCTTATGCTTGGCTTGGCCTAAGGGCCTACAATGGTAAATCCCTATAGGGCACCTTAATGATCAGTATGACACATTGTCGCTACTGGAGCCGTGTATCAAAATGATCTAAAGTAGATTAGGGTTAGATGGGGCTCGCAGTGATAGTTCCCATTATGATTATATATATATATGTAAATATTGTATGTGTGTCGGAGCCATGAATACCCCTATGTTGTATCTTGATTAAATAATGATAAATAACCTGATGAATTGATGTGTTATAGATTATCATTGCATGGGTGCATTTGATATTGTTATTGTGTGGCATGCATATATTGGTGTGGTAGTTACATATTAGGCTTAAGCTCATACCTTTTTATTTTTCAATTACAGGTGAAAATGATGAACATATAAATTATGATGAACACGGGAATTTAGTGGGACATTATAAATGAATACGGAAGAGAACATTACTATTATGTGGATGAGGAATGAGAGAAAATCATTGGAGAACTTCGTAATAAAATTTTGTGTTAGTAATTTGAGAATGTGGAAAATAATTATTAGTCTTTTATTGTATTGACTATTATATAATGATAGACATTTATTTTGGTTTTAAGATTGGAGTTTAATATATTCATGTGAAGTAATGAGGATGTTTAAAGTTGTAAGAAGATTTAGAGCCTTTGTGTGTCACTATACAGTAGTGATACGTGGTCGGCCATGATGTCCCAAATTCTAGGGCATTACACATGTAGCAACATCCACTCAAATAGATCTAGGGTAAGTGGCATAAGAGAACTAAATGCTGGTGAAGGAAATAGGTTTTTACATAGCCAAGATGATGGAGATGTACTAGAGCCACCATAGCAGCTAATGGGTTTAAACCACTATTTTTTTTTTCCTTACATACATTTCTCATGAGATCCTTTGATGCGATTTTAGGTTGATTTAAAATCAATGTGTGATTTTGGGATTTAGGGTTAATATGATAAAAAGTTGTAAAAGATGAAAATTTTTACTGGTTCTTTAATATGCTCATGAACTAAAAATTAAAGGGGATATAGACAAAAAGATTACATTTTACACGCTAGTCCTAAAACATATTTAGGTCAATTAAAACACAGACTAATATGATACACAATTTATGAAATAATCTCATTACAAGAAATTCAATATAACATACGAAACTTAATCAATATTTATTTGTTATAATCTTGAAAGAGATTGATAACAATAAGTAGTTCAATACTTATGAATATATCAATAAGAACTTAAGAATAAAGAGAAATCCAACTCTAAAGTGCCATACTATAAAAGGTCTAACAAAATTTGAATAATCTCCTAAAAAAATGAATAATCTACTATTTTATCACAATAAATGCTTATTTATAGATCAAATACAAACCTAGCTAGCTACTTGGAGAAATTAGGGAAAAAATGAAATAAAATATTAAAACTAAATAAGAAAATCTAAATAAAGAGGAGTGAATATAAAATCTTAGTTTGCATAATTTTATGGGAACCCAAATCTAATCAACCATGTTGAAAACGACTCGAACTCATCTCTTATGCACTTAAGTCCAACTTAAGCTAAGATAAGTTGTACTTGAATATACGTACTCTCTTTCTTGAATGTTGTTGCTATGATCTCTTAATGCCCCTACATGTTTCTGACTTAAGTGTTAGAGTGGCCGCATTGGAATTCCCTTGGGTGCTCCCGTGATAGTTTATGTATGTTCATCTTTACAAGCCCATTAACCTCTTGAGGCTTAGTTACCGTAAGGGAGTTAGACCAAATATACAAGGGGCAAGAATCGCACGTCATCATTTTAGCGCTCACTATAAGGCCTAACATCTTGCATGCCCTTACACACAATGCCTCGTAGTACAAGAACTAACTGATTCGTGAAAATTTTATAAATGCAGATACTAACAAGTATACTAACCCCCTTTTTTTTTCCACCCAAGTCCATCTTTTCTTATGTATATATATATATATATATATATATATATTTACTAAAACAAAACATAATTGTTTCTTATTATATAGCATATGAACTTTGGTTTAAACTTTTGATCGGATCGTGACTGAATTTACTTAATATTGTATTTTAAATGGTTAACTTATGCAATTAAAATTTAAATGTACATTAATCCTATTAAAAATATAAATAATATGTATAAGTATAATAAAAAAAATGAGTAAAAATATATAAATATATAACTTATTACTAACCCCCAACTTCCAACTAGCAAACTCTCTAAAATCAACCAGTTGATGCCCCACCCTACAGATTACATGCAACTTTTAGAACAATTTAACCACCTGAAACAGCACATAAATGCACTTTAGATAGGTAATAACAACCTTTGCAATGAGGTCAGCAAGTCTAGCAAGCATGGGATGCTTGTAAACAATTGGACAAAGGGGAAGATGCAACTTTTAGAACAATTTAACCACTTGAAACAATGCATAAATGCACTTTACATAGATAATAACAACCTTTGCAATGAGGTCCAGCAAGTCTAGCACGCATGGGATGCTTGTAAACAATTGGACAAAGAATATTACAACAGTCATTCACTCTACAATTACTTTAATATAGTCTTCGATCACTTTCACTACTTTTTATCACTTAACTCTAACTTAAGGTAAAACATAGAAACTATAAGGAAACAAATACAGTCAATTTTGGAATGAAATTTTCAGCTTATTAGGATTTCACAAGCATGATCATCTACAATTTAGCTCAAAACTTAAATAAGAAAAATATAAATTAGCACATATTTGAACAATTCTTCAAAACAATTTTTTCTCTAAGTTGTTATTTTTTTGTGCATTGTCTCATCCATCCAATTCGTATTTAGAGATGATGTCCCAATGTTCAAAACTTAATTCTCTCTCGATTTTAGTTGTCTTCATAATCTTGTCTTTAATTTCTTTAATTTAAATTTGTTGTATTGTAGATATGGATAATAATCTATATTAAATGTTGTTAATCTCCTATTCATTGTTGTCAAAATCGCGTTTCAACTCATACGATTCCAAGTTTTTATGAGTTTGTATATACATTCCCAGTTAACTCGCATACAAAATCGGAAAGGAGCAAAATCGTAATAAAATCGCAATTTTGAACGTTTAAAATGATTCCACACAATTATCCAATTGCAGGCTTAAATCCATTCGGATCGGATCCAATCCAAGCCCAACCCAGCCCAGCCCAATCGGCAACTTAGCCCTGGCTTGCTGCTGCTGCTGTAGCCTATCCTGTATGTTGAACTTCTTTAGAGTTCAGTGGAGAGAGGAGAAGAGAGACATTGAAAGGCGAAAACAGCCAAACAGGAGAAGCGAGCGCGAGCCAAGAGGCGAGATCCATAGTTCCACATCCAGTTCCACACTGAGCTGAGTTGATACTTGATACTATCGGAACAAAGAACACCGAGCAGCGAGCCAGTGATCCTTCTCCTTCGTAGACGAGTGAGCGCCGCCAAGCAGCGATTGTTCTTGCAGCAGGCCACTGAGTTGAGATCCTTCTTCATAGACGCGAGTTTTGTGTTAGGTATGACTTGTATGACTATACTTGTACTTGTACAGTTGTAATGTAGTGTATCATGTGAATTTTTATGCTTGTGAGTTGTGATTGTGGATAGGTATTTGAATGGGTTGATGGCTTTCAAGGCCGTGCCTTCAACCGTGTATGCTTCTATGGATTTTCAAGCTCGACACATGGTCGTGCCTTCAACCGTGTACGCAATCGTGTGTGCTTCTGTTCTGTAGATTTTCCAAGCTTAACACACGGTCGTGTGTTCAACCGTGTGTACTTCTGTGTATTTTCCAAGCTCAACACACGGTTGTGCCTTCAACCGTGTGTTAAACCGTGTGTGCTTCTGTGGGCGTGTTTCCTTGACACACGGCCGTGCTCTTCCCCTGTTCCTTCCAAAAAGCATTTTTCCTCGTGTTTTCTTATCTTATCCGATCTCAATCTAAGTTGATATCCCATCCAAATGTATTATGTGCTTAAATATCAATGAAGCCAATTCCAGAGAAACTTAATCCTTCATACAAGTTGCATTTGGAGGGTCTAGGTTGAGCATGTGGTGTGCTAAGTTATATTGTTATAATTTGGAAATGGGATTATATTACTTAGTTATAAATTTATAATATACTCATTTTTCTAGGTTTATGGAATGTAAAGCTTGTTACTCCTTATGTTTTGCTTTCCTTTTCTTGATGATAATTTAAAGAAAACCTTTATAGTTATTTTTCTTGCTATCTCTTCTAGTTGTAAATTGTAATTAGTAATTACTTGTTACATGAGCATGAGCATAAGCAATTTACTTTATATATGTAATTTGTAAATATGTAATAGTACTTTATAGTTTCTAGTTTTCTACTTTCTACCATAGCTCTCTTTACTCCTTTTTTCTTTTTCTTTTTTTCTTACAAGATTTTAAGTATCGATTGAGTTAAAATGTCATCTTCCAAATCATCTAGAGAGAGTTCGAAAAGAAAGAATTCACTTGGAAGTAGATCTGATGTAGGTTGGGGGCATGGAATTGATGTAGACAACAATGGGAAAAAAGTTAAATGTAAGTATTGTAATAAAGTTGTTAGTGGAGGCATTTACAGATTCAAGAATCACTTGGGGTGTACGCGTAAAGATGTAGAGCCATGCACCAGTGTCCCGGATGATGTAAAAAATGAAATGTTAACAATGTTGCTAAAAGCGGCAAAATTATCAGAAATGAAGAGAAAGCAAATTCATGGCATTAAAGATTCTGATGATGCTGATGATGAGGTGGAGCAAATAGGGATAAACAAAAAAGAAAGGAATTGCATGGACTTCTTTCTGAAAAAAAAAATTGTGAAAGTGGAACACGAGCAACGCAAGGTACAATTAACCAATTCATGAAGAAAGATTTGAGAGAAGAATGTAGCCAACAAATTGCTCGTTTTTTCTATACTAGTGCGATTCCATTTAATTGTGTCAAAAATCCAGAGTTTGTGAAGATGCTTCAAATGGTTGGTTGATATGGATGTGGGCTTAAACCTCCTTATC
Source organism: Laguncularia racemosa (assembly GCA_037954665.1). NCBI lineage: Eukaryota > Viridiplantae > Streptophyta > Magnoliopsida > Myrtales > Combretaceae > Laguncularia > Laguncularia racemosa. The sequence continues at coordinate 726,005 of JBBMOL010000007.1, read as the reverse complement.
ATGAGCTAAGGGTGACTTGTTTGAAGAAAGAAGTAGCTCGAACAATGGAATTACTTAATGACTACAAAGCTGAATGGAAAAAAACAGGTTGCTCTATTATGTCTGGTGCATGAACTGATAGAAAGAGGCGTTCCATATGCAATTTCTTGGTTAATAGCCCTAAAGGAACGGTCTTCTTATCATCTATAGATGCTTCTGATGTATCCAAGACAACCGACAAAGTTTTGGCAATGTTAGATGATATTGTGGAGAAGGTTGGAGAGGAAAATGTTGTACAAGTTATTACAGATAATGCTGTAAATTATAAAGCAGCAAGAGAAAAATTGATGGAGAAGAGAAAATGCTTATATTGGACACCTTGTGCTGCACATTGCATCGATTTGATCTTGGAAGACTTTGAGAAGAATTTGAAGATCCATCAGGGGATAATTGCAAAAGGAAGGCGAATTACTACATATATTTATTCCAAGACTATACTTATCTCAATTTTGAGAAGATACACTAAAGGGAGGGACTTGATTAGACCTGGTGCAACTCGTTTTGCCACTTCGTATTTAACATTAGGTTGCCTTAGTGGGTTGAAAACTGCATTGATGATGATGTTCACTTCTGGTCATTGGAAATCATGTAAGTATTCGACCACAAGTGATGGAAAGCAGATTCAACAAGTGGTTTTGGATAGTAGGTTTTGGAAGAATGTTATTGTTTGCCTTAAAGCTGCATTTCCCTTTATTAAAGTGCTTAGATTAGTGGATTTTGATGATCAACCAGCTATGGGTTTCATTTATCCAGAAATGGATCGTGCTAAGTAGAAAATTAAAGCAAACTTCAATAATGTGAAGTAAAGGTAATACCGTAACTTGTTAGCTATATAATATATATATTTTTTCTTTAGTCCTAATTTTAAAGTTTCATTTCTAAATTGAAATCATATTTATTTAATGTAGTTATGGACCTATCTTCAAGATTATTGACAAGAGATGGGAGCTTCAACTTCATAGACCATTATATGCTGCAACTTATTATTTGAATCCCCATTATCATTATAGTGATGATTTTAAAGTTGATGCCGATGTTAAGATTGGATTATATGATTGCATAGAGCGTATGGTTTCTAATCCAACAGAAAGGTGTAAGATTGATATGCATCTTAAAAGATTTAAAGATGCTAAGGGACTATTTGGAATTGAAGCTGCAAGGTTAGCAAGAAACAAAAAGCTCCAGCTAAATGGTGGGATTCATATGGAGATGAATGCCCAAAACTACAAAAGTTTGCTATTCGTGTTTTAAGTTTGACCTGTAGTTCTTCAGGTTGTGAGCGAAATTGGAGTGCATTTGAAATGATACAATACAAATAGTTCTTTTATTCAATTTTATATATTATTACTTATTAAGATTATGAATCTTATAAAGTTATGTATAACCTTTTTCATTTTCAGGTCTATACCAAAAAGAGGAATAGGCTGCATCAACAAAAGATGAATGATTTAGTCTTTGTAATGCATAACTTGAAATTAAGAAATAGGAAAGAAAGATGCATTGCTGACACTGACACTTCTACTTTCACTGTTGAAGATCTCTCATCTGATGATGAATGGATAGTTGAAGAAGAAAATGTGTTTGACTCATCAAATGAGAATGAAGGTCAAGGTGTATTGCATATCTTTCCAAGTCTAGGGGATGAAGATAAAGATGATGCGAAGGAGGACGAAATTGGTGCTTATATCAATTTGGAGGGTCCTATCAGTAAGTCCCTAATCCTAAATGATTTGGACCTTCATGATATTTATAATGTTGAAGTTGAAATGCAAATAGGAACTTCAAAAATTTTGGAATTAGAGGATATGGAAATCATTGGTAGCAGTACACCTCATGATGATGTTGACATTGATGAAGAAGAAGATGATGAAGATGCAAATGATGATGATGATATGAATGAGAGAGATGGTGGAAATTGTGATGATTTATTTTAGTTCTTGTTTTATAATATGATTTATGATTTCATAACTTTTATTGAGACTTTTGGTTGATTATTTTTATGGTTGATTATTTATATTATACAACTTATGCTTGATTATCTATATTATGACTTTTATTGTGATTTATGATCCAATTCTATGCTGAAATTTTTAATTTATATTATCCATTATATTTTTTAATGACTACTGTAAGTAAATTTTTAATATTTAAAGATTATTTTATAAAGGTTGTAAAAACTTACGTTTTTACATTCCATTTCTACGTTTCGATTCTACGGACCCCCTGGCGATTCTACGTAAAATTGCGATTTTGACAACCTTGCTCCTATTAGTGCTTTAGAATCATTCCCTTTTTGTGTTTAAATCAATAATTGGCTTCCCATTTATAACTATTCCTCCGACAGATAAAAACGTTATCCCATGATATTTTTATCCAACTTTAATGGAATAGTTCAAATATATTACCTAAATATATTTGACCAGAGGAGGTGGTTATTTTCAATCTTCATAATTAGCATTTTCCTTACGTTTTTATTGTCCTATTATACACCTTCACTGGTTTCTTCTTCAAAATCATCTTGTTTTCTCTAGCTAATTGAAGTAAGGGTTTCAAATGTATACTTTTGATTTCTATTTAAAATTTCCTTTTGAAACCAACATTTATTTAAGACATATAATCCTATTTCGGACAAATATGCTTCTGCATACTCAAACAATATATAAATAATGTGTAATAAACTTTTACCTTTCTTTAGCCTTTGGTATAGAGTTTTATTTTTTGAAAATTTATTTATTTCTTTTGTTAGCATCAAAACTTATTCTTATATTCATTTATTTCCTATAGGGTCAACTACACAAAATAATAGATATGTAATAACTATTACATATCTATTAAAATCCTATTAAATTGCAATTCAAGCTCTCCTTATACCATTTTGATGAATTGAACAAGTTATAAGTGTGAAAGTATGGAAGTTGAGATTTAATCTTAATAAATCAATAGCTAAAATTAAAACAAAATCGGTTCCATAGTTTTGAGGGACAGGACCATGGAAGGTCTCGAATCATATTATATGTTCCATGCAAAGTATATATGTATATAAAGTAAGATTTAACATATTTTCCCCTATTTTATGTATTTTTGAAAAAATTTAATTTTAATTGAGTAATATTTTGATTTTAAGGCTTTGATGGATAATTGAATGAAAAGGAAAGAAAATGAATCCAATTTTACTGAATTTGGAGCTAAATGAAGGAAGTTATGAAGTTTGGAAGATGGACACGACCCAAGCATGACATATCTAGAACATATTGAATTTGAAGCATAAAACAAAGAGTTACATGAGAACTAGACACGGCCATGTTTGTTAGTCGTGTATCCCTTGGAGATAATTAATTTTGAAGCATAATTTAGACATGACCTAGACATGATTGTGTCTATGCCATGTTTGCTACAACATCCAGTTTTATAAGATTTTGATTGACAAATTTAACACAACCCGAAGCATGACCCTGTTAGATAGCGTATTGGCCTAAAACATAGAGTTTTTTATGCTCACTATATAAAGGAAAAAGAGGACTCGATTAGAAAAGTAGAGAGAAGATATATTTTAGTTGTTCTAGGGTTTTTAGAGAGAATGGAGCGCTATCTCTTTATACTTTATGAATCTAGGGTTTTTCTTAGTTTTATTTGATTTCCTTAATAATGCATGTTTATACACATTGAAAATTTCTATTCTCAACATGATTAATGCTTAAATTTTCTTAGTATCTAAACTTGTGGATCCTATGATTATTATTTTGTGATTGGAATTTTTGTTATTCAATGAATTATTAGATTTCTTGATCCATTCATGTGTTCTTGATTTCGATTAGATTAATATTTCTATAATATTATTCTATTTATTTGATATTATACATTAGGATTGAGAAATCTTATGTGTAATTAAATCTAGCATGTTTGAACAGAATTAATGTAATATTAGAGATAAGTTAGATAATTCTTCCAGAATTAATTAATTTGTTACAGGAATATATTGTTTTTAATGTGGTCTTTGAGTTATGCTATTATAAAGATATTCAAATAAGTATTTTTAAGATTAAGGTTAATAAGTTTGAGAAAATTATTAAATTAATTTAGGAATTCCCCGATCAATGAAATTTAAAAAGAATTTAAACAAATTTTGTTAATGTTACATAATAATTTCTATGGGAAACAAAGTCTAGATATTAGTTTTAACACAACTAACTTGTGATAATATCTTTGCCACATCAAATTTAAGTTTACTACGAGCAAAAAGGTAAACTAACCTTTTATACAGTAAAAAAAAAAAAAAAAACCTTTTTCTAGCTAATACAGTAAAAGACCAATGACAATGCACGTATAGAGGGATAATGGAAAGTTCTGAGTAATAATTATATCATAAAAATATAGTATAGGATAAATGTAATACAATTATGCATATTACACTAAAGAAGATCCTTCCCCTATTACATATGGACCAGCTCGCATGCATTCATAATATATGTGCCTGGCGTTGATAATCATGTTAATGTTAATGAGTTATGTTCATGTCTTTATTTGTGTTAAATTCATATTAATATTAGAAATTCATAAAATTGATTAAAAATTATAAATAATTAGTTTACAATATAATCATGTTTATTTGTATCATAATCGTATTACTTTCATATTATACTAGTGTACATGTTACTTTCATATTTTTTTTCTCTATATCGTGTTTTTAACTATATTATATTTATATTGTCATATCACGTCAAAAATTGTTCGTCCCAAGTGTAATTAAAATAAATTAAAAAAAAGCAAGCTTATGATCAAGTTAACTAAATAAAATATAACGGTCGAGTTTTACATTACAATTTTACGCTTATACTGAAGAATGAGTAATAGAAGCGAAGGGCTCATTCTAATTCTAGAGAGATCAAAAAATGCACAATTTATTAAAAATCTAAATGTAGAGTAGAGGAGGTTGACAAAATCCTTGATGATATATTGTCCTTGAGACAACATTCTTTTGACTTGGGCCCCATACATTAACCAATTATTACCCTTCTCAAAGACCGAACGAATTTCAACATGACTCAATGTACAACTATATCGCAGTAAAAGATTCGAAAAGTTCCTACTATATAAGATTGGTGAAGCAAAGGAAAAAAAAAAAAAAAAAACTTTAATAAGGTAATCAAAGAATAGAATGTGCCCGAAAAGCACATTATTGAACTAATGAAATATATAACATAGTTAAAAGTTTCTCTCCATCTTATTGTTACTATATAAGATTAGTAGTAAGGGAAATCTACTAAAATAATATTATTATTTTTTTAAATTTACAAATAATATATTCAAAAAAATCATTCCAAAAATACATTTTGTAATTGTGGACTCGAAACGTATCTTTAGTTGTCAATTTTGGAAAAACAATATAATCGTAATTTTTAATTTAAATTTAAAAATTATAATAATTTTTAAATTTATATAAATTATTTTATTTGTTATTGTTATGTAAAATTTTAATGTTTTATTTTTTAAAAAAGAAATTTGAGAAAATTTATTAGTGAAAAAAATTGATAATTATTAAAAAAGTTTAGAAACAATTATTAAAGAAAATGTAAAAGCGTAGATAGAAAAATATAAATAAATAATTTATAAGAAAATATTAATAAATTACAAAATTTGAAATATTAATGTACAAGAATTGCTAACATCCATGAATGATCTCCCTCATACTACGTTAAAACAGATGGATGAAATAGTCGAGGCTCCATCTAATCTACACAATAAAAACAGAAATGTTAGCATTATACGAGTAATGATTTGATATCGTAAATATGCATGAGTAAGCTAAGATTTAATTAGTCATACATCTTGTGATCCAAGGTTTATTATTATTGTGTCGATGTTGGCACGTTCTTCTATTATGGCCTTTCCCTTGGCAAAGTCCACATGTGATCTTATCTAGATACTCCCTAATGTCTATCTCCATGTGGTATCTTTTTCACATCGGTTTACCCTTTTTCCATACTAGCTTCTTTCTTAGATAGAGTAATGGGGAACTATACCGACCCCCAATTGAGCTTGTTGCCGATGGGCAGAAAGTAGATCTTATATGTGAGCTTTTTATGCATCCACTTATACTAATTCGATATAGATGCTGAAATATTGAGCCTAATTAAAGCAACTACTATATAGGCATAAGAGCATGGGATTTGGTATATTTGCCACTTTTGGCAAGTGCATATGCCATGAGCAAAGTCAATAGTGCGCATCTAGCTCCCTCTCCTTAACCCACTTGTTAGACGACAACTACCGGTGAGCACTTCAAAATTCTCTCCTACACGTTGTAATTGATGACCTTATGGTTACTAGCTCATGAACTCCATTTGCCTATTTTTTCAGTAGCATATTTGGTAAAAAAATTTATCCTTAGCCATAATCTTAAGCACCTTCAAATGCTTGTTGACAAAATAAGCCACACAATTGTAAAAAGTCTTCTTCACCAAAGCTACAATGGGTAACCCCCAAGCTCCTTTCAAGATGGAATTGCAACTTTCCACAATGTTAGAGTCCATATACCTAAACCAATAGCAACCGTCATGAGCCAATGTTCTCATCTCCACTAACACATCTTCAAACCATGTCGAGGCATCAGACTTAATAGCCCTCACCTAGTCCATCAAATAGTTCAGCTTCCAAGCTTATGCCTGCAACCTGGCGTAAGCAACCAACTTCTTACATTACATATTTTTGTATGCCTTGTTGAAGTTGCTTACAATATGTCATATAAAAATTCTACACTATGAATGGAGGGCACCATCCATTGGCTTGGGATTCAACTATTAACTTGATCCTAAGGTGTCTATCCGATATGAGGCAAATTGTTTCACGACCTGTATGGTCACCAACCATATGTTCCTTTAATTTCCTTAAAAACCAGCCCCATGTTTTAGCTAGCTCATCATCTACGAGAGCGAATGCCAACAAAAGTATATGGTTGTTGCCATGGTTGTTAAAATCACTAGTCGATTATACGATTATATGAGTTTACAATTTTATAAAGTTTTTCATAATCAAAATAAAAGAAAAATCATTTAGGTACAGACTTTTGCTATAATTATGAATTTAGATACACGATTTTACAAGTTACCGATTCTATACAATTTTATACGATTCTACGGATTCCATACCATTCAATTTTAGGTAAAATCGCAATTTTAACAACTATGGCTATTGCCATCAACACCACAAGCAATCGGCAACTTGTGAGTATACTTCCTATAAGTAAAAGTTTCATTAATGGTAACAACTGGTTTAAGTAATCTCTACACTACAATATACGATCCGAATGCTTAGAAAACCCAATTAAGAGTGGACACTCTAAGAGTATTTGATCTTCTCTACCCCTAATTAAGTCGTGTTCTGGAATTGATATTTTTTATTTCATTTAGAAGCTTAAGGAGTTTTTTGTAAGACATCTCCCAATCCCTATACACATGCTCAATAACCCGTTTCTTACCCCCTAAAAACCCATCTTTCAATAAAAGCGAACTCCACAACCTTCATATTTGGATTGTTTATGACAAGGTTTACAAATTGGTTTGCAAGAAGATTGCAACCTAATTGTGGGTGATCCTAACTTATCATTAGGTTGATGCATGTGTGTGTACCCTCAAATCTAGTAACTACGAACAATCCCTCTAGCTACTTCCTTTGAGCGCTAAGCCTCCGCTTACATCCATTTTCTCTTTTTAAGCAATAAACAGACCAAAGCAACATATTAGATTCTACAACAATGAAGTTACAATGGTTCTTCACATGATAAGACTTAATTGCTTAAACCACATTTGCCTTTGTCCTGAATCTCATGCCCTTATAGAACTCGTCACTGCTGCTCAGACCACTCCACATTATATTTTCTCCTGCTTGAAATAGATATAATCATCATCACTCTAACATTGTAGTAGGGAACAAGATCTCTAGCTACCATACTAGGTGGTTCAGCTTGCCTTAGCCGATACATTGCTTGTTTGGAAAACTTAGGTGCAATTGGAGCTCCTCTTTAACTATATCATCTCCTTCAGTTTTACTTTCCTCATCTTCCTCCTCAAAACTTTCTTCATAGTTGGAACGTTCCTCCTCAACACCCATTTCAACATTGGTATCTATTGCAGTTTCTACTCCTAAATGCACTATGTAGGGATCATGTGTGTCTAGTCATTATAACACCAAAGTAACTGCTTCGTCTACTTCATCTTCATCATTCAATGGTGCCTCTTCCATGGGGGTAGGAACAAATGCTTCAAATGTCAACAACTTAGGAGGCATTTCTTCTATGTTATGTGAGGAATGCAAGTGCCTACTTTCTTAAAATGTCTACTGTTTGGAGGGATCTCCCAAATCTTCATAAATTTGAACATACAACTGTTGTATGCCATGATCTCTAAAGGATTAAGCCGTTTCAATCAAATTTTCAACGTCATCGTCATTTCTAATTGCCATCAAGGCATAAGATGTATTATCTCTATGGAAAATAGGATGCTTGTGAATTATCTTAGCCCCTACTTTAGTTGGATCAACTCAAATACTCCAACATATTCTATACAAGAATTTGGTATAATTCAAATTCTTCTTCATTTTCAACTTCTTAAACAGATAACTACCATCTAAAATATTTCCAAATACTTAGATCATTAATTTAACTTAGTTATCCTTTGTTATCCTATCCACAATATAGATAAATTATTAACTATTCGACAAAAAACAAATAATATCACTTTTTTCTTACCACGTTAAAAAAAAAAAAAAAACCTTGCATTTTAATCTTAATTTTTATTTTAGAATTTCGTTAGAAAAATTGATAATTTTACATAAGACCACAATAAACATTATTTTATAAAAAACATTTTAAAGTTTTTTTTTAAGGATTATTTAATTATAAATATTGTTTTTCTAACGATACAAATAATAAACCTACATTTGACATTTAAATTTAATATGAAATTTTTTGTTAGTATAATGTTGATCTTGTTCCCATACTAATGGAAAAATTAACTACCACATGTTACATATTACAAGATCTACATAATAATCACGCTATAAACTAACAATAAGCACTAATATTTTCTAAAAAACATAACATTATAAAGAATCACAATAAAAGTTTTGTCAAATGATGAAAACTAACACAATAACCAAAAAAAAAATTCAACTTTTTTTGTCAAAATATATACTAGAATGTAGATTAATCGAGTTTTTTCATCGAGGAAATGATAGATCTTAGTGGACTCGTTTAAATCCCACCATTTTGTAGCTGCAGAAGACCTTCTTCCTATGACATAGAGAGAAAAATAAAGGAAGAAATGGAGTTTACAGAATGTCAAAATAAGAATGAATCCATTCTGTTTCTACATTTATATTATTAATTTGAAATATTGAAGCATCCATGACTCTATTAAAGTAGGTTTGCATGCATGTTTTTTTTTTTTTTTAGGCTTGCAATAGACATGTGGACGATTGATATTTGATGAACTCTTTTCGACAGTGGGATTAATTGCACGAGGGATGTGTTGTGTATTGAAGGTGCGGACGTGGTCTATGCTCTCAAGCATTTTGCTTGAAGACACAGACCATGTCTGTACCTTTAGTTTAGCCAAAATTATCTAAATTGAAACAATGTTTCGGATCAATGACTTCAAAACCTATTTTTGGAATAATTTTTTTAGATACGCTATTTTACGAATTAAAAAAATTATTATTTTACTGCAAAACTCTTAGTAGTAAAAGACATAAGTTCATTAAACTCAGCAATGTGGGATTCCAATTTACCAACATAGATCCCCATATTCGTGTCATCTTAAGGAAGATGGAACAAATCATCGGTTACATCATAGACCAGCGTGAATTTATCACCAACCTATGGACATCTAACAAGATTCCACATGTCACAACATGTTACTAATTAGGATTGAAATATATAAGAGCTCATTCAACAGAATGCCACAAGAAGTAAAGCAATTGAGCATTGATTTTATACTAAGTCAGCTGTTCGGGTTCTAGTATAAGTAAAGTTCATTTATTAAGACGATCCCCAACATCGTTTAGTCCATGAGTAATACTACTAATCAATGGTAACATACAGACTATGAGCATAAAAACACCAGATGATGATGATGATCCTACAAATGACATGATAAAGAGTAATAGCAGGATTACAAAACGCGCAAAAAAATTTAGTAAGCTATCCTCCAAAAGCTATAAACAGAGAAAGAAATAATTGATACTGCAGATACAAAGGCAACATGAAGATCCATGCTCCCTTCTATTACCAATTCCTAACCTATGTGTCTTCCTAGAGTTTCATTGATTTTTGTGATTTCCTTTTTAACCAAATGATAGAAGTAAATCGCTATACATTTTTTTGCCAAAGAAAGAAAAGATAGCCGTACAGTGCCAGATTGAGAACAACCATCCAACTCAATTACCTAAATTTCTATAGAAATTACAATCAAAGCATTGAATCAAAAATCAAAATTTTAAAATTTTTATTGAAACACCAATCTCGGGTTAGTTCTTACTAGCATATTTTCAATTAAAAATAGAAAACTATTAGATATTGGAAAATGACAAATAAAATGATCGATTGAAGAGTACCACAAAGTAAACATAATCAAAGGAGTAAAATTTTGTATAAGATTGAGAGATAATGATATAAGAGATAGGAAAATATCAAATGCAAGCATAACATAGTGGTTACACTCGGTACAAATATACTCCAATACAATTGTAGTCTATACAAATTCCATTTATTTGTGTTATTGAGAGCATTTGCAATTAATATGCAATAAACCACTTCATTTGATTTCTCAAGTAAACATTGTCATCTAAAATTACTAGTCCCATAGGCAAGTATAAAGCCTAACGAGAAGGGGAGCCCAAAACATAACAAATGTATACCTAATGCAATCATTACACTCGATGCATATATACTCTATCACAATTTTAGTTGATACAAATTCCATTTATTTGGGTTATTTGAAAGCATTTGCGCTTAATACGCAAGAAACCACTTCATTTGATTTCCCAACCAAATCTAACCATAGCTATTAGTTCATGGTGTAATATTCGACTCCATATAAAGCAACAAACAATCAAAATTACAACCCATTGAGCTCCCAACCCATAACAACTAGTCATAGAGGCTCCTACAATCCATCCATCCCCTAAGGGCTCTAATATCCATACACCACACCAACTTTTCAACGTATATATCCACACATCCTACCCCTACATTGTGTGAGACATGTCTGGTGACCTTTCTAACATCGCCTAACTATTTTTACTTATGAGGTCATGGCTGACCTAAATAGCCATTTTTTAACTGGTCCATAACCTGCGTACCCCACCCCATATAAAGACTAAGCAACTGCAACATGTAATTTGAACATCAAGTGGCATGCTTGATTAAGTTGACCCATTAATAGGTTCATTAGCACGTATGCAATCATAAAAATAATAACATTGATAAAAAAAATGCATAAAAAGAAAACATTTGGAAAATTAAGAACCACAAGGCCAATCACTTACCCTCGGTGCACCAAGTAATATCTTTGTTGTCAGTTGGAATTAACTTTTGATCACCTAATAAGACATAATCACTTTTAAACTTAAAGCTTCAAAAACAAATGAAATAGGGGATTGGGTCAACTATATTTCTTTGGACACTTATTCAACCCCCTTTCTTACAAATCAATCAATTGTTTTTAGGTCAAACCTCCCTTACCGAGGTAATATCTCTTATTCAGTCATAACTCTCATATTCAGTTTGATTGACTGTTCCTTCAATCCAATTAATCAAACTATACGTAAAATAAGGGATCCAATCAACCATTCTCATTTGAAAGCTTAATGAACCTCCTTTACTCCAATGTGATTGATTGTTCGCAAGTTAAAGCTCCCTTATTGAGTTTCTTTAGTTTAGTCCCAACTCTTGAGCTCAACTTGATCAATTTTTCCTTCAATTTGGTTGATGAAAGTAGTTCTTTGATTGAGAAAACCCCTCAAAAAGTGTTATTTTGGTATTTTTAAGCTCCTATTGAGTTGCTTGACATTGTAGTCAACTATTAAATTGTTTATGATGACATCTAAGGATTAATAAAGCTTAGTTGTGATCACTTTTGGTACTTACCACCAAGGTGAGCATGATATTGAATATGTGGTTTATGGACTAGAAATTTAAAGCTAGACATGGGTCGAGTGTCTAGGGCTATGTGATTTGTAATTTTATAAACAATAAAGCTCGATTATGTGGGATAAGTGGGTTTAGCTTTATATGAGTAGTCCTAAGGTTGGAAACTTCAAGAGAAGCAGTTAATGAGAGACTTATACATCAAATGGTAGGCATTCAAGTACTAAAATATTGCACTTTACATCTAGTTTTGAATACGAACAAAGAAATTAATATGAGAAGGCCAATCGTTATATGGAATAAGAGGGTAGATAAGTGACTATCTAGGCTAGTTGTGGTTCAAGAAGTTGTAGATGAATGAACTATTGTTGTTAATTGAATGGGCTAAGTTGAAATCTTAAGTAAGAGGTGTTGTTTGTGCTACTTTGTTACATTGCAATTATTACAATCATGTGCACTTTGTACATTGTGTGCTTATGATAGTAATTGTTTTTGGTAGATTTCATTACTTACCCATTTAGGAGACCTAATATTCATAACAATTTCAAGTGGGAAATTTTCAAAAGATCTTCATGGATATTCTAGATTTGAAAATGATCTATATGAGATGGGAATAATGCTAGCAGTTATACCGATTTAGTGATACAAGACTTAATCAATCAACATTTCTATTTATTTTATAAGAGTTAATTGATGTTATAAAAGTTTGTGATCATCTAGCTATTTGAATATAATTTGAATAGAGTTCTTTAGGATTATTATTTTTAAAGATTTTACATTAATAAGGTAAATGAAGTTTATTAAATTACTTTGAAAATGGGGCTATAAGTATCTTGAGTGTTAGATGCCATTACCTTACCAATAAGGGTATGACAATTTTGGAACATCGAAATTCTTGTCACATAAACAATAGAATATCTACAAGCCTAGCACATAAATACAATAAAATAATGTATATGTCCAAAATAAGATAGCTTGGAGGAAAAATAATAGATAATCCATCCACATTCATTACCAACCCATGCCAACTGCTGTATAAATTATGCGATTTAGTGTAGAAATTAGGCTTGCATTAATCTTGTAGGCGCTTGAGGCAAGGAACCACCAAGTCCACAAACAACCTTACAAAAAAGCAAGAAGTAGAGGGCATATATTCCTAGTTCTCATGTGTGTCATTAAAATTTTAGAGCCTAAAAGGCTACACAACTCTAGCTCTATCCTCATCCCCTTACAAAGAGAGAATTACTTAATTGTAATTTAGTACACATCATAAAAAATTTAGGGGGAAATGCAAATAACCTTCCTAAACTTTAGAGCAAGTGTGATTATATCCCCTAAACTTTCAAATATTGCAATTAACCCCCTAAACATTAATCTTGGTACTAAAATACCCTTTCAAACTTATCAAAATGTGCTTTGACATCTCCTTAACTTTAAACTTAATGTGTTTTTAAAACTAAAAAAGCGACTATCCTTTATGCTGTTAATTTATCAAAATTTAAGGGGGTATTTTGTTACATTTTAAAGTTTAGGAGATATATCCACACCTATATCAAAGTTTAGGGAGTTATTTGCAGTTTTTCCAAAGTTTTATACATATCAATTTTTGCCCATCTCTTAATAATTACTTAATGGCTTTGCATGGGTTTTCACATTTTAGGGACATAAGATAATTTTATCATTTTAGGTATATGCATGACCCAATAATATTGCATACTAACTTAACCTAATCCCACTATGTCAATAGAAGCTAGCTATAATAGAAAACACGTGATTTTCAATTTTTTTTTATTAGGAGAAAATGAATAAGAGAAAGAGTAGGAGTTTGCTTGGACTATCTTACCTTAATTATTTCTAATATGTTTATTCTTGCAAAGATTTTGTAAGTTTATTTTATTTTATCCATATAATCTTGTTTCATTTAGATGAAATTATAAAAGAAAAAAAGAAAAAAAGGGAAAATTATACTTAAGATATATGTGTTTTTCACTTTTCCACTTTGAATACCTATGTTTTTATTTTTTACATTTTGAGTACATGTATTATAAAATATAAAAGAGAGAGAGAGAGAGAGAGAGAGAGAGAGAAAACCAAACAAGCATTAGTGTATCCTAAATGTAATTAAAAAAAAAATCATCCCCTCTTCCAAGACATCTATTTCTCTTATGATCCTCTCACTTCATATCCCAAAATCCTAAAAGATTAGCTTACATACTAAAATCCCAGTAAAGTTCCCATCTTTCCCCAACCGGTCGCCTCAATTACATCTTCCTCAATAGCAACATCTCAAAGATTAGCTTCTATACTAAAACCTCAATAAATTTTCCATCTTTCCTCAATTTTCTATTCTATGAAGTTTCAATGCCTTTTGTTTTTTTGCTCGTTAAACATGTATCATTATTTTCTCTATAGGTTTTTAGCGTTCAAACATATGGTGGTATGATTATAACAAATTCCTTATTCTAAATGCTACTACCATGACATGATAGATGAATTTACACCCATAGAATATGAGAACCTAATCTTCCAATTTTTTTTTTCAATAAAACAAAGGAAAGAAAAAATTGTATTTCATTTGAGCATCAGCATCTCACACAAAGATGGGGAAAGAGAGAAAGAGAGAGAGAGAGAGAGACTCGGGCCAACTAAATTTCTATTAAAATCACTATTGAATTTTAGATGGAACTCAATTTTATTTCATGTGGCTTAGCCCTATATTTAAAATTGAATATTTATACTCCTAAATCTTTGAGAAATGCTCTCTTAAATCATATTTTATTATTAAAAAAAAAGTCAAAATAAAAAAATACATAAAATCAAGGATGAAATCATCATCTAGGAGTCTAAAAGCACTTTTTCAAAGATTTCAAGATCTATAAGCTCAATTTCAAAAATAAGGGGACTAAGTGCAAATTAAACAAATGCATGTACTAAGTGTACATGTATGGCAAATCTTTTATGTATATACACATAATTAAATTAAGAGTATTCACCGTATATAAATAACTTATGAACATATATTTTCAATATATTAACCATGATAATCAAATAACTAAATCTCTTATATTTTGTAATATATATATATATATTCATATAATTTATACCAAAATTGTTGCTATAACTAGCTTTGACCAAAAAAACAAAAACCCTTTATATGGTGGTACGACCTAAAGTATAAGGAAGAGACAAAGTTCTCAAATGGATTAAGAATACTAGTTTCTATTAACATGTCATTAACATTAAGTACCTCAAGCATTCAAAATGGAAGATTTAGCAAAAAAATAAAAAATAAAAAATAAAGTAGACTTAGCAAAAACACATAAACTTATAACTAACTTAAGCATTTAAGCAAACAAAATAACTTATCCACACTTTTAAATGTAACTGAAGTATAGATATCTAAATAAACAAATACAAAAAATGAGGGGACATCAAGCTTTACCCCCAAAATAATGACTCTTTTCCTTCTTTATTATTCTTGGAGAGTAGCATTCTTTAACCACCTAAGCATCTTCTTTTTATTCCTTTAATTTCCTTACAACTTTTATAAAACATAGCTGCTAAGGAGATCTTATAGTAAAATAACACAACTAAAGAATAGGGGAGAGATTTTGGGTTCATTCTCACATTTCCTTGCGGAAAAAAGAGAAAGAAAGAATATGAGCCTTATATAATGGACTCGAGAAACTTCTATAAAGTAAGGTTTCTCTAAATACACTAAAATAATGTGTTTGCTTAAGGGAAGTAATTACTTTCCTTAGCTTAGGCTAACAATTAACTTGGAATGTGAGTTTAGGCTAGGCTTAGCAAGTTTTTATGCTCTTATCAATGGATAATTACATGCATTAGGCGTGTATAGAAGATCGACTTAACAAACAACAACAACATATGGAAATGGCATTCACATAGATGACAAATGCAATTGCCCACAACATCTTTGCGATTTCAAAAGGACCCTCTTGTGCTAAGTTATCTTGATTCATATTCTCTGCTAACAGCATGTTTTGCTCAATGATCTCAATGTTAACTTCCTTTCCCTAGGTAATATTGTCAATCGAATCAATTAACCTCTTCCTTGTAGGTGCCATTACTAAATTCTCATTTTTGTTTGTTCCCCCTGGAGTCACCAAACTATAGATGCAAAGTTCTTGTTGATGGTGCCACGTGTAGGTAATGTGAGTCTCGCATTTTATATGTCTTTAAAGGAGTGATGTAGAGATGACAAGTAGAGGGATAACTTAGAGAGAGAGTAGACGAGATTTGGAACAAACACTATTAATGGGCTCAATGCACAAGTGATAGGTTAAGAAAGTTAGAGCACTAACCTCACTATTCTTAAATAGAAGTGACTTGTTCTTCAAATAGACTTAAGACACAGACTTAACTTCCTAAGCCATGTCACTAATCTAAGGAGTCAAACCTAATTTACTACTAAGTCCAGCACAATATTCTAATAAAACTAGTTTAACCCTCTACAATAGCCTTCTCAAATAGATCAAGCATCTTCTTCTTCCATTCAATTTCTTACAGCATTTTAAAAATAACACAATTAAAGGGGGGGAGAGTGATCAAGTTCACATATCGTTTTAACATTTTGTTGTGTAAAACAAAAGAGAGAAAGGATATGAGGCTCATATAATAGGCTCGAGAATCTTTGATGAAGTAGAGTTTTTCTATACATACTAAAATGGTGTGTTCAAAAAGTAGTCATTTCTCTTAATCAGGGTCACAATTGTATTGAATTTTGAGTTATTAGGCTAGGCTTAAGGTTAAATAATGAATGAGGTAAACTTCAAATTTTAAGTTTTGGGCTAAATTCATCGCTATACTATCTCATGTTAGCTTGATTGTACGTGAAGATTTAGTTTAGCACTTTGCTTCTTTGTCATAACAAATTTTTTTCTTTTTTGGAATGTCTCGACATGCACCATTCTCATTGTTAACAATAGATTAGTAAAATACCCTAGTAGGAATTAAATAGAAAAGATGAAAATGAAATAATATAAAAGTGAACTCAAATATCTTACAATACGAAAAAGGTTAAGATTGATATGTTAAGTGGAAAAGAGGTTATATGGTTAAGGAACCATGACGCATGTTGATTTTATAATACAGAGGACAATGGGATCCAATTAATAGAGTCAAATAGAATAATCACCCATGGATGAGACAGCCTAATTTTATGTCGGGTGAAAAACACCTTTAATGTTTTACAGATAGAATATTGCCTCACAAACTTGACAACAAATAGAACATAAAAGGTTGCCACTTGGCATGGTAAACAACAAGACGGGAGCTAATGGAACCTTTTTCATAATATTATTGCGAGAATGATTTACCAACCTTGCGTGTTGTCCGAATTCTAATGTCACGGTCTTTTGCTTAATACATAAAACTTTTTTAATCACGACAAGTTCGTATAATTAAGGGCAATGGACTAATCCCAACATGATTAAGTCACTTTATTATCCAAATAAAAAGAATTCTGGCATGAGGAAAAGGACCCCATCCGGATTATTATGATAACAAAACAAAGCCATTGATTGATCAAATCATGGGATAGTTTATGACTTTGGGCAATTTTTTTTTCTTTGTCGTAACTTATATCGCTGATGTTGGCACACCAAAGCACCTTTTCTCTTTTTCTTTTCCTTTTTTTCCCTTTGCTTTTTCTTTTTCTCTTTTATTCATCTAATATATAGAATCTTAATACATAGGATACCACTTTATGAGTAAACTCAAATGAACGTTCATAGTTATAAATGCATATTGTAGTATGACGGCATCTACCGTAACGGCGTTTTTTCCTAAATTTCAGACAACCTTTCTCCGCAATTTGGTAATGGCCGCTTCAATTTAATACACTTCTTACTTTGCTTGAGGTGTAATGAGTCCCTATATCTTTAAAATTGAACATTTATAACATAAATTTTTTTAAATATATATATATATATATAATATTGTCATGCTCCAAGGGTACCCTAGTCGGAATAGCTCACCATACATTATATCAAAACTAATAACTAATCTTTTCAAATCTTAATCACTGACTTCAATATAGTACATAATGCATCTTTCCAATTAGTTACACCATGAATCATGAGGTTGAACGCATCAATTATTTATAATTGAACTAACTATGCATTAACTAACTATTGTAGCTATGCTTAGTTTGCCACTCCATGAGTG
Organism: Laguncularia racemosa; assembly: GCA_037954665.1. Lineage (NCBI taxonomy): Eukaryota > Viridiplantae > Streptophyta > Magnoliopsida > Myrtales > Combretaceae > Laguncularia > Laguncularia racemosa. The sequence continues at coordinate 707,635 of JBBMOL010000007.1, read as the reverse complement.
GTTTTTGCATTGTAACAAATCCATCTACTGCTGAAGTCTAATAAAAACAATAATAACACAGTCATCTATAAATCTAAGAAAATCTAAAGAAAAACTATATTAACTATTCGTTTTCCTCTCTCTTCCCATCTCATAGCTCTCTATGCATATTGGCTCACCATAGGATAAAATCTGTCAGGATATGTTTAAAAAGATTCCTACAAAAACAGAGGTCTATGTGGGTGTAAGTTACATCCAACTTAGCGAAATATCCACTCATTTTATCCTTCAAGCAATACAAGAAAATTGTTCAAACATATTTCATGCATGAATCAACCATATGAATACAATATCGCACATGCTCTTCTGATAATCAATGTGAAGTCAAAGGTATAATCTCCCCCCCCCCCCCCTATGACCATGGGTTAAGCGTCTACATGGTTCCATCAATGTTTAGATGTCTAAAAATTTTCACTTTGTTTGATAACTCACAATATTACCTCAAGAGTCTCAAACTCTAGGCTAAAATAAGTATGCCAAAAGAAGGATTTGTTACTCATGGTATTGGAAAAATCCAAATGAACTATAAATTCTCCTAACCTCCTATGTGCCGAGGAGAAGGATCTCATAAGCGATCCTAGAAAAACTAAAAGAAAAATGTTTTTCCTAATCTCATATGCAACCCTCAACAATAAGCAAACATTGACTCTATCATAGCACAACAATCCTCAAATCACTAAGTTTACTCATGATAGTGTACGAACCATTCATAGATCCATTCTGCTTATTGTGTAATAGTGATGGCAATCCTCATAATACAAAGTATGAGATGCATGACTCATTATTACATGGGTGTCAATATGTATATACATCTTTTTAGGTAACCAACCGATGTCACAAACACTCTATAAGATAATCAATAACTAATGCAACAAGCAATGGGGTTATAATATAACAAGGTATTTTTTATCTTGATTAATGGGATAATTTGGATTTATCTACTTGTTAATATTGTTTCGATTTGGAAGTTCTAAGTTAAAATCCAATTCTTAGAAAAGGCTTAATTTAATCACGTGATTAAAATGTTTTGATTAATGGTTTATAAATATTCAATTAATTCAAAGTGATATATTAATTATGAAAAAAATCCTAAATAGTTAGAAAAGACCTTAATTGAAATATCATAATCTACAGATAGATAAAAGGGTTTACCATTTGGAAAGGAGCTTTTACCGGAATTATGATCCTAAATCATATGACGTAAGGGAGTTAGTATATCATGACGTATTATAAGGTCTAATTAAAGATGCTTAGTCTAAGAATTGTTTACCTTACCTTTGAACTTGGGAATTATGTGGAACATAACGTAAAAATTGGTTCACTTTTTATCTTAAAAAGTTCTAGACATTTGCACATCAAAATGGGCATGTTTTAATTAATGCATCGAAAGTGATATTTTCCTTAATGTAAAAAATAGTGACTCATTTTAAGGAAACATGTAGAATTCTCTTTTTGGTTGATGGCAATGGAATGGATGAATTATTGGTCTCCATTAGTCACATCTCAATAGAATTTATACAAAAGCATTGGGAGTAATAGTCATGCTCACACCGTTGTGCATTCATTATTGGTACTATGTTTTTATTTTGATGAGATTTGACACCTTTGTAGGACAATATTGTAGATTAATGTATCATAGAATTTTTAAAAGTTAGATGTCTTGATTTAAGTTAGTTTAGGGTAGTTAAGATAATCATAAAACTTATGCTAATTTCTATTACATGTCTATGCCAACTCTAAGATATTTTAGGCTACTTATTCATTAATGATGTGATAGCCAACTTATTAGATTAGTTACTTGTTTAAGTTATGTAAGTTAAGTGCCAATGTCTCATTAATATATCATCGACTTTTTCAACTTAAGTATTCAAGTTGAACACTCCAAGTTCTTTGTGATGGTAATTAGAATTTAAGAAATTCTCTTTAGATAAACACACCCTTTAATGTCGATCATGAAGGGACTTTGCGTAAATATTTCTAGTTCTTGTGAATTGAATTGAAAGTGTCGTTTGCAACATGTTTGATTCCATGTAAAAAATAGTGGCTCCTTTTAAGGAAACATGTAGAATTCTCTTTTTGGTTGGATGGCAATGGAATGGATGAATTATTGGTCTCCATTAGTCACATCTCAATAGAATTTATACAAAAGCATTGGGATTAAAAGTCATGCTCACACCGTTGTGCATGCATTATTGGTACTATGTTTTTATTTTGATGAGATTTGACACCTTTGTAGGACAATATTGTAGATTAATGTATCATAGAATTTTTAAAAGTTAGATGTCTTGATTTAAGTTAGTTTAGGGTAGTTAAGATAATCATGAAACTTATGCTAATTTGTATCACATGTCTATGCCAACTCTAAGATATTTTAGGCTACTTATTCATTAATGATGTGATAGCCAACTTATTAGATTAGTTACTTGTTTGAGTTACGTAAGTTAAGTGCCAATGTCTCAATAATATCTCGTCGACTTTTTCAACTTAAGTATTCAAGTTGAACACTCCAAGTTCTTTGTGATGGTAATTAGAATTTAAGAAATTCTCTTTAGATAAACACACCCTTTAATGTCGATCATGAAGGGACTTTGTGTAAAGATTTCTAGTTCTTGTGAATTGAATTGAAAGTGTCATTTGCAACATGTTTGATTCCATGTTTCATGCCAATTAAGGGTTTAATTTGATGCTTTTGATCACTTATCTTCTAATAATAAGTTATTACAATTATTTAGTTAACCTATAGATATTTTAGATTGTGTTGGTTAGTTTATTAAGTTACTTAAGCTTGCAGAAGAAGTTGCACTTAGAGGTTTTGAATGTTCAAACTCAAGATTCAATTTAAACATTCAACATCTTATGGAATTATTCTAGAATCTAACGCTACTTTTTAATACAATTCTTTCCTATAGTGTCGGTCACATAATGTAAGATTTTGATTCTTTTAGATTGAGATTGAAAGTGATGTTTATCATCTACCCTTTCTCTAGTTCTCACATTAACCTAAAGACATCTACTCACTCCTTTTTACTTTCCTTGCTACTAAATCTCTTAAGGTGATAAATTATCAAAATATGTAATTGGTTAGATGTCTTTTAAGTCTAATTACATTGTTAGGAAGTTTCAGAGTAAATTTTGTTAATGTCAAACCCAATTAGTCCTATTTTGATTAAGTGATGTTTGACAAAAGTTAAGTGTGAGGGAACCTAATGTAGTCCTTAAATCTCTATGCCAACTACAAGGGTTCAAGAAATTGTTATTTGTCCTTCCTAGTTTTTTGACAATTGTAAGAATGATATTTGATAATATAAGTTTGATTCAAGTATCTTTGAATATATAAGGTTTCTAATTTTAGGAATAACTTGTAAGACTTCTTGAATCCTAATTTAGCTAGATAAAGTTACCTAGTGGAAATTAAGCAAGAGAACTATATATCCTTTTCTATACTACTCGATATAAATTATCAATTTAATCATATTCCAAAATTTATAGGTATGGCATATATAAATAAAAATAAAAAAAGATTCTTATGAAGACTCCAATACAAACTTTTTTTTTCATTTGAAAAAGATAATAAAAATAAAAAAGAAAACATTCGATATAACAAAATGTACACAAACTAAAAGAATTATAAAATAGGAGACCTATCTTTTTTATTTTATATCATTTTTAATTTTTGATATTTTTAATTATTTTATCCAATGAAAAAAATAGTTAAATAGTGTCCAAGAGTACATTTTCTAAGGATTTAGAGTTTGAATACTCAATTTAAAAAAAAATGTTATATCTACAAATGTGGAATCTAATTTTTTATATTTGTCGACATGGATAAATAATTAAACGAAAATGCTGACATGGCATTACCACATGAGATAAGTTAAGAAGGAGAAAAAAAAAAGAAAAAAAAATATCACCCACCACTACAATGGGACTAATTTGAAAGAAAAAGAAAGAAGCTAAAATTGATTTAAAAAACATACCAAGTGAAAAAGAGAAAAATACAAAAAATATGTGTTTTTTTAATATTATTAAAATAAGGTGGGAAAAAAAATATTATGTGAGTAATGTGGTGAAGGAGCATTTAGTACATGTGCTTTCAGTATGATAGATTTAAATTACTGTCTATATACACCCACAAAAGCCAAACATAACAAAACACTCGAGCAAACATAGCCATAGCTCTTCCTCTCCATCTGGCCGTCCCCTCCGAAAGTTGAATTTTTTTTCATCGATCAAACATAATCCCACATCCGTTTGCATAATTTCACAAAGGTATGCTATCCATTTTTCTTACTTTACAATAATAATATGAATTTATGGTGTTTTGTAGAGTTTGATGTTAATTTTGAAACCTAAATATGATATAGCTATATTATGTATAGATTTGATAATTTTTGTAACAAAAATGTGTATTATTTGTTAATGTATGTATAGTAGTGGTAAAATATATGAAATGTGGGAATTGTAAATGTGTAGAGGTTGTTGGGCATAATAGTTGTTTGTAATACATGGAAGATGTTTGTCATAATTACTCATAGGGAATTGTTGTAATTTTTCATGAGACTAAATGTGCACGCGTGATGTAATTAGGTTGGAAATGGCTAGGTGGTGAAATTTATTGTGCATGCAAAAAGAAATATTGTAAATGGAAATGACAACCCCAATTATGAGAACGAATTAACGAAAAAGTTGAAGCTGAAAAGGAATTTGAGCTATAGAGAATTCTTGCATAGGATTTGAAAAGCATTAGGTTAATCCAACTATAATGCATGTTGAGATCTAGATAGGCATCTACACTACTACCATTGAGGTGTGAGATATAAGTTGATACCTATTATAGATGATGATGATATTGAGAATTTAGTTGAAATGGCTACATCTTTCAGGAAGGAGTACCTACAAGACTTATATGTTGAAATCCATAAAGAATCACAATATCTAAATGAAGAAGAACCCTTAGCAGCCAATACTTCATCTTCTCGACACCAAGAAGGACCAAACATGATGAGTAATTCACCCGTGTATGATGAATTGGTTCCAATGCCAGCTTTTGCAACTTTATGCAATGAAGAAAACTCAATTGATTTAGAAATAAATGAGGCCCTCCATTTTTCCAGATAAAATTGATACTAATGTGAAATACTTTGCAGCGTATAATGGGTATGCTAATGATGATGAGGGTTGTGCTCAAAATATTCTAAATAACATGTGTACCAAACATCCACCAGTGCACTTGTATATTATGCAAGCACCTCAATACTAAGAAATAAGTCATTCAAATGAAAGTGAACCTAAGGATGAATTAAGGAAGATGGTGGTTACATCACCTTTGAGAATAATATAGATGCTATGTGTGGTAACTTTAGTAGTAGTGATAAACTTAAGAAAGGAATGAGATTCAATAGCAAGGAAGAGCTAATCCAAGTTGTTGAGATGTATCACATCAAGAACCACCCTAACTTTGCAGTTGAAGAATTGAACAGAATCTTATGGTCAATTTTTTGTGCAAAGAAGGACAATGGTTGCAAGTAAAGGCTTTGGGCTTGTAAGAAGAAGTTGGAAGGCCTCTTTTGTCATCACAATCTTCTAGGAAGCTCACACATACGCCAATGCTATGATATATTAAGATCATCCTAAATTAGATTCAAATATGATGGCCAAAATCTTCGTTGAATATATGAAGAAAAACCTAAATACAAAGGTTACTGACCTTGGTTTTATAATTGAAAATAACTTCAAGTACACAATCTCCTTGAGAAGTGTATGGGATGCTAAGAGAAAAGCTATTGAAGTTGTATAAGGTAAGTAGGAAAAATTATACAACAAATTGCCAAAACTACTAAATGTAATCTAAATTAGTAATCTTAGGACACAAGTCAAATGGGGTTGGCATAATTCGATATTTCCCAGGGAGTCCATCTTGAAATGGGTTTTCTAGACACTTGGTCCATGCGTTAAGGCCCTCAAATACAACATGCATATAGTGAGTATCAACTGTCGAGTCTAATTTTTTATTTTTCATTTTCATTCGTAATCCGATTTATATTAGATCATATGCTCATCTAATATAAATCATCGACTTGAACTAGGAATTTCATCTTATTTTGGAGTCGTCGCCACCCAACTGTAGTTAGGAAAGATTATTGGATTATGACTAATTGAGCAGATTAATCCTAATTTAGACAACTAGTCAGTGAAGCCTCCTCTTTTCATTTTTGTGAAAGAGGAAAGGGAAAACCAAAGTTGCTAGACTCGGAGGCTAACCTATTTAAAACCTTAAAATTACCACCTTATTCTTCTAAAATCTAAACCCTATCCTAATGTCTTTTATTGTTATTTATTCTTTGTTTTTATCTTTTTTATTTTTGAATAACTTATTCTAATATGAAAAAATGATTTTTTTTATTCTTTTTAGAGTTGCCCCAAATGGGTGCCTACGTACCTGCTATTCGGGACCAAACAAGCCGTAGTTCACTTTTCACGAAAAACTTTAGTAGGTTTGTTAATTTTAATTATAAAAATTACTTATGGTTTATGTTTTTATCATTTAACATTTTTGAAAAAATTAATTTAAGGAAAAACCAATTTTGGATTTAATTAAGAAAAGGATTTTTCTAAGTAATAACAATTATTTTTCTATGATTAACCTACCTCTAATATTATTATTTTTTTTATAATTATTATTTTTTATATATTATTTATTATTATTATTATTATTATTATTTTCTTTTTATTATTTTCTTTTATTTTTTATTATTTTCCAACATTTTTATGATTTTTATAATTCTTTTATTATTTATTCTATCCTAAAATAAACCTAAAAACACTAATCTAAATTCTAACATTTTCCTAATATTATTTTATTTTATTTTTGAATTATAACTAACAAAGGAATAAATAAATAAAATAAATAAATAAAATCAGAAAATCCGCCTTACCTGGGTCTAAATACGGTGCACGAGTCGAGTCGGTGATAGAGCCATTTTATACTCAATCTTTATAATATAAATTTTGTTAAATTATTATTGATTTTATAGAAATCATAAGGAAATGGTACTTTAATTCTATCATCATGATAAATCAGGTTAAATGGAGTTAAGGATGCTAATTCAAGTATTTTAGAGAAGTCATCTATAACTTGGATCAAGACAAGGAATTACACCACCGAAGGAAGCACGGTTTGCGGCACGGCTAAGGTTCAAACCGTGCTACACACTGGACCAGAAGGCAGAAAAGAAGACTCTGAACAGAGAGAGACACGGCTTAGGACACGGCCGTGGTGGAAGCTGTGGGAGAAACCGTGCTGGGAGCCGTGGTGGAAGATAGATGTGCCAAGGAGAAGAAAGTGTGGAACATCAACCAGATGAAGACACGGCTTGAAATCTAGCCGTGGGTGTAACCGTGGTACACACTGGACACGGATGAAGACTTGAAGATTATGCACAGACGAAGGCACGGCTTGAAATCTGGCCGTGTGTGTAACCGTGGTTCACACTGGTTGCGGTTGAAGACTTGAAGAATATGCACAGAGGATGGCACGGCTTAACCCACGGCCGTGTGGTGGGGCGTGCCAGGCAGACGTATCTTCACTTCTCGAAATCTACTTGAAAAAGGAAAGATATTTTCGTATCTTGCTAGCAAAAGATCACATGCTATCCATCTAATAGTATAAATAGAGCCAACCCTAGAGGGTTAGGACAACTTTTGAATTTTGGAATCTTTAGATCTTGAAGAACCTTAGATCATCTTGGAGGCAGAGCAAGCCGGGTTCATTATGTTTTTACTTTTTATTTTCGTTTTGTTGATGAACATGAGTAGCTAAGTTACTTTTCTAGCCAAAGGGTCATAGATGTTTAGTTCTCCACGAATTGTGAGGTCTAATTGACTTGTATTTATTCTATTCTTCGCTTTCGGGTATTCATATATCTTCTGATCGTTTTGTCATTATTATCTTTGTTGATTGGTATGAATAGAGCTCTTCTACTCAATTAGCAAGTTAATATATTGTCAACTAGCACGTCAAATCCGTAATTGTTTGATTGTTCTAGTCTTAGTGACGCAATAACATGTTTGGTTATAAAAGAGATGATCGAATTCATGTTATGGAGGTGTGTGATCATGTTTAAATAGGTTATCTTATAATCTAATGGCATGAATTGGTAGTCTCTCTAGATCTTAATGCTATTGATAGATTAAATCCTAAGCGCTTGTCTAAGGGTTGTTTAATCGATAAGAGAAATAATTCAAAGCGCTTGTCTGAGGTTATCGAGGAAGTAAGGAGAGATAGGTTATTAGAGCTTGTTAATAACCATAACCAATTTATCTAGGAACAAGAATAGAGAACATTTGCATCAATGATCAATTCCTAGAATTAAACCATCTTGATTCCTTTGGCTAGGCTTTTTATCAATATACAACTTTCTTATCTTGTTTTAACTTTGTTCAATTCACAAACCAAACCCCCCCATTTTCCTTTTCCCTTTTATTCTCCTTGAATAGAAATAAGTTTAACCAATCTCTGTGGATTCGACCCTACTCACCACTATATGCAAATCATATAATTGTCTAGGAGTAGGTTTTATTTTTGTTTGATTCGACACCCATCAAATTTTGGCGCCGCTGCCGGGGATTGGTGTCAAATTTATTTCTATTCTTGTATGACTCGTTCTTCTCAGACAGGTGAACTAACTTATAATCCGGAGATTGAGAAGACTCTAAAGAGGCTGCGACAAGAAGCTAGATCATCCCCCGGACCGAACTTAGTATCGAACTTGTCTGATTCATCCCTTGATTCTGAAAACGAGGACGACATGGCAAATCTCGAGAGAACCTTAAGGGAGTTGGCTGCACCGGATGTGAATCAACAACCACTTTGTATTCACTACCCCGAACTAGCCGTGGAATTCGAATTGAAATCTGGGTTGATACATCTACTACCTACATTTCATGGTCTTGAGAATGAAGATCCTCATAAGCATTTGAAAGAGTTCCATATAGTGTGTTCTAGTATGAGGCCACAAGGAATAACTGACGATCAAATCAAGCTACGTGCTTTTCCATTTTCTTTAAGTACTAAAGCTAAAGATTGGTTGTTTTATTTGCCTCCAGGTTCTATCACCACTTGGACAGATATGGTAAGACTCTTCTTGGACAAATTCTTCCCCGCATCCAGAGCCGCTGGTATAAGAAGAGAAATTTGTGGTATAAAACAAAGGGACACCGAGACTCTTCATGAGTATTGGGAAAGGTTCAAGCAACTGTGTGCAAGCTGCCCACAACATGGGATATCCGAACAACTCCTCATCTAATATCTCTACGAAGGCCTACTTCCGATGGAAAGAAAGATGATGGATGCTGCAAGTGGAGGCACCATAGTAAACAAAACCCCTGGTCAAGCTAGGGAATTGATCTCCATTATGGCTGCCAATTCGCAACAATTTGGGTATAGGCATGATGCATCTTCAAGGAAGGTAAATGAGGTAAATGTGTCTAACCTTAAACATCAAATTTCTAATCTTACCTCCCTTGTGCAGCAGTTAGCTCTTGGAAATACCCAACAGGTGAAAGCTTGTGGAATTTGTGCTGCTCCTAGTCATCCGACCGACATGTGTCCCACATTGCAAGATGACAACCATGAACACGCCAATGCTGTAGACGGATTCCCAGGACAGCCACAAAGGAAATATGATCCCTATTCAAACACTTTCAATCCCGGATGGAGGGATCACCCTAACTTCAGATATGGCAATAAACCACAAAACTTCCAAGAATTCCAACCCAAGCCATCAAACCAAGTATCACAGGCTCCTTCCACTTCAGGTATGTCCCTTGAGGAAATTGTTAAATCACTTGCCGTTAATACAAAACAATTTCAGGATGAGACAAAGCAGAGCATCCACAACTTGGAAAATCAGGTAAGTCAACTTGCTTCTTCTCTAAATAGGTTGGAAACTCAAGGTAAGTTACCTTCTCAAACCGTCACAAATCCAAAGCAAAGTGCTAATGCAATTACCTTGAGAAGTCGAATGAAATTGCAGGGATCAAATGAGGAGAATCACCGAACTAATCCTGAGGTAGAGACTGAGAAAGAAACTCCAACTCCAAGCCAGCAGAACAATCAGATCAAAGGACCCCTCATTGAACCACCAAAGGTCATGACAACAGCACCTCCTTTCCCTTCCAGACTAGCAAAATCCAAGAATGAAGCTGAAGAAAAAGAGATTCTTGACACTTTTCGCAAAGTTGAGGTAAACATTCCCTTGCTGGATGCTATTAAGCAAGTACCTCGTTATGCTAAATTTCTAAAAGAATTGTGCACTAACAAAAGAAAGCTGAAAGGTAATGAAAAGATTAGTGTAGGTGAGAATGTTTCAGCTATTCTTCAAAAGAAGCTTCCTCCTAAATGTAAGGATCCAGGTATGTTTACTATTCCTTGCAAAATAGGTAACCTTGGAATCACTAAAGCTATGTGTGATTTAGGCGCTTCAATCAATGTTATGCCTTTGTCTGTTTATCAATGTTTAAATGTTGGCCCCCTAAAGGAAACGGGCATTATTGTTCAACTTGCTGATAGGTCCAATGTTTATCCTAAGGGAGTTCTAGAAGATGTTTTAGTACAAGTTAATGGTTTGGTTTTCCCCGAAGATTTTTACGTGCTTGACATGGAAAATGATGATTCTCGTAATTCATCGATGATATTATTAGGGAGACCATTTCTTAAGACATCTAGAACAAAAATCGATGTACATGATGGTAACCTCACTATGGAATTTGATGGTGAAGTGATTAAATTTAACATTTATGATGCCATGAAATATCCTAGTGACATCTCACCCGTTTTTGTTGTTGATGTTATTGACCCATTAACACATACTACATTTGATTTGATAGATGATGATGAGTTGAAAGTTGTACTTAATAAGAGTCTTACGATTCATGCATTGACAACTCTTAAGGAGAAGTTTGTAATATCCTCTGATTTGCAGGACAAGATTTGGGAGTTGGAATCATTAAAACCTATCAGGTATGATGTGTCCTACATTCATTTACCCCCTTCTAACACAAAACTTCTTCCTTCTGTTGTGCAGGCACTGAAGCTAGAATTAAAACCCCTACCCGAACATCTAAAATATATTTTCTTAGGAGAAAAGGAGACTCTTGCTGTGATAGTCTCCAACAAGCTAAGTACTTTAGAAGAAGAAAAGTTGATTCGGGTGTTGAGGGAGTACAAAGAAGCCATTGGATGGTCCATAGCTGATATCAAAGGACTAAGCCCTTCTACCTGCATGCACAAGATTTTGATGGAAGATAATTGCAAACCTTCAAGGGAAGTTCAGCGTCGTTTGAATCCACCTATGATGGAGGTAGTTAAGAAAGAGATCTTGAAACTTCTTGATGCAGGTATGATCTATCCAATTTCCGACAGCAAATGGGTAAGTCCGATCCAAGTTGTTCCAAAGAAAACAGGCTTAACTGTGATTGAAAACTCCGATGGTGAGTTAATTCCTACTCGGGTTCAGAATGGATGGAGGGTTTGTGTTGATTACAAGAAGTTAAACGCGTCAACTCGGAAGGACCACTTCCCTCTTCCTTTTCTTGATCAGATGCTTGAACGTTTGGCTGGCCATTCTCACTATTGTTGTCTTGATGGTTATTCAGGTTTTCATCAAATTCCAGTGGCACCGGAAGATCAAGAGAAGACCACTTTCACTTGTCCATTCGGTACTTTTGCGTATCGAAGGATGCCTTTTGGGCTTTGCAATGCCCCAGCCACATTCCAAAGATGTATGGTTAGTATATTTTCAGATTATGTGGAGAATATTATAGAAGTTTTCATGGATGACTTTACCGTTTATGGTAATTCTTTTGATTCATGTTTGACTAACCTTACAAAAGTGCTTCAAAGATGTATAGATAAGAATCTAGTGTTGAATTATGAAAAATGTCACTTTATGGTTGAATAGAGTCTCATTTTAGGCCATATAGTATCTTCTAAGTGGCTTGAAGTCGATAAAGCTAAGGTAGAACTGATTAAATCTTTACCTTACCCTGTAAGTGTACGGGAAATTCGATCTTTTCTTGGGAGTGTAGGATTCTATCGACGCTTCATCAAGGATTTCTCCAAGATTACTCAACCCTTATGTCGATTGCTACAAAAAGAAGTGACATTTGAGTTCGATGAGGCCTGCAAGAACGCCTTTGACACACTGAGGGACAAGTTAACTTCTGCTCCAACCACCCGACTGGACCCTTCCCTTTGAAATCATGTGTGATGCGAGCAACTATGCAGTTGGAGCAGTTCTTGGCCAAAGAGTTGGGAGAGCTTCTCATGCCATTTATTATGCTTCCAGAACTTTGGATAATGCTCAATGCAACTATTCCACAATGGAAAAAGAACTCTTGGCTGTTGTTTTTGCATTAGAAAAATTCAGATCATATTTACTTGGTACTAAGGTAATTGTTTACTCTGATCATGCAGCTCTTAAATACCTGCTCGCGAAGAAGAAGGCGAAACCAAGACTTATTCGATGGATACTCCTCTTACAAGAGTTCGATCTGGAGATACGTGATAGGAAAGGCTCAGAAAACTTAGTTGCCGACCACCTCAGTCGAATTCCTATCAGTGAAGGGTCCACACAAATACAAGATGATTTTCCAGATGAGTATCTCTTTTCTATTCAAAAGACAATTCCGTGGTATGCTGATATTGTCAATTATTTGGTTACTAAGACATTACCAAGTGATTTGTCTAGGGCTCACAAAGATAAAATTAAAAGTGATGCTAAGTATTATGTATGGGATGATCCATATTTGTGGAAACATTATGCTGATCAAATCATTAGAAGGTGTATTTCTCAAGACGATATTCCTTCTGTCTTGCAATTTTGTCACTCATATGCATGTGGTGGAAATTTTGGCCCTAAGAGGACAGCTCAAAAGGTATTAGGGTGTGGTTTGTTTTGGCCTACATTGTTTCGTGACTCTTTTATGTTTTGTAAGTCTTGTGAACGATGTCAAAAGATTGGGAACTTAGGACGTAGAGATCAAATGCCACTTACCCCTATTTTTGCTTGTGAAATATTTGATATATGGGGTATTGACTTCATGGGTCCTTTTCCTCCTTCCTTCGGTAATGTTTACATCCTTCTTGCTGTGGATTATGTTTCAAAATGGGTGGAAGCCAAAGCGACTCGAACTAATGATGCTAAAGTTGTTGTGGATTTTGTTAAATCTCATATTTTTGCTAGGTTCGGGACACCAAAGGCTCTTATCAGTGATCGTGGCACAAACTTTTGTAATAGGATAGTGGAAACTCTACTAAAAAAATACAGGGTCACTCATCGCACTTCCACCGCATACCACCCTCAAACCAATGGATTGGCAGAAGTCTCAAATCGAGAAATCAAGTCTATTCTGGAAAAAACCGTCAATCCAAGCAGGAAGGACTGGAGCACAAGACTTGAGGATGCATTATGGGCCTACCGGACAGCTTACAAGACCCCTATAGGTATGTCTCCGTACCGTTTAATATTTGGCAAACCCTGTCATGTCCCTATGGAGCTGGAACATAAGGCGTATTGGGCTGTAAAACAATGTAACATGCGAATGGATGAGGCGGGTGAACACAGAAAACTTCAATTACAAGAACTTGAGGAGATTCGAAGAGAAGCTTATGAGAGTACTAAAATCTACAAGGAAAAAACAAAGGATTTTCATGATCAAATGATTTCCCGAAAGAATTTTTCTGTAGGTCAAAAAGTATTACTTTACCATTCTCGATTGAAATTGTTTCCTGGCAAACTACAATCACGGTGGTTTGGCCCTTTTGTTATCACTAACATATTTTCCCATGGTGCAGTTGAGATCGCAAGCCTTGAAACTGGTAAGACCTTCAAAGTCAATGGTCATCGCTTGAAACCTTTTTATGAAGGATTTCAAGTATGTAATATTGAAGAAACCAGTTTAACTCACCCCGAGTATTGTGATTGATGACAGGAACGTCTAGCCAAAGACATTAAAGAAAGGCGCTTCATGGGAGGCAACCCATGTAAAAAAAAAAAAAAAAAACAAGTTTTGTTTTGCATTAGTTTTGGTTTGTTTTAGTTTTTTTTTTTTGTTTTAGTTTAGTTTGTTTTGATTTTAGTGTAGTTTTGAACTCTTTGGATCGGCTGCAGCAAGGATACATATCATTAGATGACACTTTCCAGAGCTTAAAGGGAGCACTCCAATACCAGGGAAGTACCAATATTTCCTTTCTCTTATTCTCTAATGTCCTTTATGTTGTTAATTCCTCTTCAATTGTGCTAAATTAGGAACAGTGAGGACACTGTTCAAGCTAAGTGTGGGGGAGAGGATAATAAAATATAGAGAATAGAGAACTAACTTATACTCTGAATGTTTGTCCTTAAGCAATTTTAAGCCAAATTTTTCAAAATTATCATGAAATCTAGAGATTGTACTAAATGTTGTAATAAGCATCTACAAAATGTGAAATTGACTTGTTCAAATGCTTTACTCACCCACTGCTGTGATTAGAATACATGGTTAAAATTAAGAAGTGAAATCTTTAAGAAACAAATTTACCTTGTATTTAGCTTTAGAATTAGAAGTCTAAGAGTAAGTCGAGTCCCTACGTGAAAAATAAACAAGTTTACTTCTAGGTTATATTAGCTACTGTATACTCTTTGAAGTTGTTTGTAAAGCAATCATAACACTTAAAAAAAAAAAAAAAATCAAGCATAGCCATTACTCCAATGATTCAACTAATTGAGTTAAGAGTATTCAAACTTGAATGTTAGAGTGAGGAAGAGTCCGTAGGGGTATCTCAAAACCCGGTCACTTGAGTGATGAGCTCGGGATGTTGCCGACTCAATGAACTCACTATAACGATAAGGGCGAAAAAGGCAAAAGTTCATGAAAAGAAGCGGGCAAAAACCCGTCAAAATAGATGCTTGAATAAATCAAAAGAACATGAATGTGAACATTCATTGAATAAAACAAAGATGTAAAAAAAGGGAGAATATCTAGCAAAGAACTTATACTATATGCTTTTACTTTATGTTGCAAGGATTATATGTTTGCTAATGTCCAATGAAGTTTAATTGGGTGTTTTTCCTTAGTGGATTAAGTATTTACTTTTGGAATAAAAATTCTTTTACTAAACATGAGGATTAAAGTTTGTTTTGTTTAGATTAGCTATTGAATTTTGCCCATAGTAATTTGATCACAGGAAACCAGTTTGGTTGAAGTAGTAGACATTAAAACTACAAGTCATGAATTACAAATGAATAGATGCTTGGAATGATGAAAAGAAAGTTTGTATAATCTATGACAGATTTCTCAATTGATTTGATGCAATTGCTTGAGGACAAGCAAGAGTTTAAGTGTGGGGGAATTTGATAGAGCCATTTTATACTCAATCTTTATAGTATAAATTGTGTTAAATTATTATTAATTTTATAGAAATCATAAGGAAATGGTACTTTAATTCTATCATCGTGATAAATCAGGTTAAATGGAGTTAAGGATGCTAATTCAAGTATTTTAGAGAAGTCATCTACAACTTGGATCAAGACAAGGAATTACACCACCGAAGGAAGCACGGTTTGCGGCACGGCTAAGGTTCAAACCGTGCTACACACTAGACTAGAAGGCGGAAAAGAGGACTCTGAACAGAGAGAGACACGGCTTAGGACACGGCCGTGGTGGAAGCCGTGGGAGAAACCGTGCTGGGAGCCATGGTGGAAGATAGATGTGCCAAGGAGAAGAAAGTGTGGAACATCAACCAGATGAAGACACGGCTTGAAATCTAGCCGTGGGTGTAACTGTAGTACACACTGGACACGGATGAAGACTTGAAGATTATGCACAGACGAAGGCACGGCTTGAAATCTGGCCGTGTGTGTAATCGTGGTTCACACTGGGCGCGGTTGAAGACTTGAAGAATATGCACAGAGGATGGCACGGCTTAACCCACGGCCGTGTGGTGGGGCATGCCAGGCAGACGTATCTTCACTTCTCGAAATCTACTTGAAAAAGGAAAGATATTTTCGTATCTTGCTAGCAAAAGATCACATGCTATCCATCTAATAGTATAAATAGAGCCAACCCTAGAGGGTTAGGACAACTTTTGAATTTTGGAATCTTTGGATCTTGAAGAACCTTAGATCATCTTGGAGGCAGAGCAAGCAACCGGGTTCATTATGTTTTTACTTTTTATTTTCGTTTTGTTGATGAACATGAGTGGCTAAGTTACTTTTCTAGCCAAAGGGTCATAGATGTTTAGTTCTCCACGAATTGTGAGGTCTAATTGACTTGTATTTATTCTATTCTTCGCTTTCGGGTATTCATATATCTTCTGATCGTTTTGTCATTATTATCTTTGTTGATTGATATGAATAGAGCTCTTCTACTCAATTAGCAAGTTAATATATTGTCAACTAGCACGTCAAATCCGTAATTGTTTGATTGTTCTAGTCTTAGTGACGCAATAACATGTTTGGTTATAAAAGAGATGATCGAATTCATGTTATGGAGGTGTGTGATCATGTTTAAATAGGTTATCTTATAATCTACTGGCATGAATTGGTAGTCTCTCTAGATCTTAATGCTATTGATAGATTAAATCCTAAGCGCTTGTCTAAGGGTTGTTTAATCGATAAGAGAAATAATTCAAAGCGCTTGTCTAAGGTTATCGAGGAAGTAAGGAGAGATAGGTTGTTAGAGCTTGTTAATAACCATAACCAATTTATCTAGGAACAAGAATAGAGAACATTTGCATCGATGATCAATTCCTAGAATTAAACCATCTTGATTCCTTTGGCTAGGCTTTTTATCAATATACAACTTTCTTATCTTGTTTTAACTTTGTTCAATTCACAAACCAAACCCCCCCATTTTCCTTTTCCCTTTTATTCTCCTTGAATAGAAATAAGTTTAACCGATCTCTGTGGATTCGACCCTACTCACCACTATATGCAAATCATATAATTGTCTAGGAGTAGGTTTTATTTTTGTTGGATTCGACACCCATCAGTCGGTCGGGTCGGGTCGATCACGGTGGCTGGAGGCCCTCGGTAGTGGTGTTTTGGCAACTTTCGAGGAGGTTGAGAGGTTGTTTCCTAGCTTTTCAAGGGTGGGGAATCCAATGGTGATGGTGGATTTCTCCAAAAAGTCTCCTAATGGCGATTCGAAGCTTAGTCGACGGTCATAGCTTGAAGAACTCCGGCGAGGCTTTGATCTCTCTTATTTTCTCTCCTTTTCTCACTTTTTATCCCTGCTTTGGCTTCCCCACATCGTGCTCTATTTATAGGCACAAGAAATCGAGTTGGATGAGCTCAAATTTCCTCCGATTGAGATTAATCGAATTTGCGGTTTAAAACCCTCCTCCGATTTGCCTTTGATTCGTGTAAATCTTGGATTTTGTTGTGATTTGATTTCATTTGGATGATGCTTATCTTGTTTTAATGAAAGATTTAGTGGATTTTTGTAAAAAAAAACGAATCAAAATGGTCGAATTCCATTTCTCCTGCTCGCCAACGACGATCTCGGACAAAGAAGAAGAAGATCACGTGCCTAGTACGCAGGGGTAGTAATTGCGGGGTGGGTCCGCGAGTTGACCAGCCCCACCCGCAAAAATATGCGGGGCGGGCAAAAAACGTTTGACCCGCAGAGGTGCGGGCCATTTTGGCCCCCGCTCGCTTGACCCGCAGGGCGGGGTGAGCAATTCACGCGGGCAACTGGCCAACCCGCCTGAAAACTCAGCCTGCCTGCGAGCTGCCCTACACTGACGTGGACAACACGACCCTAGACATGACGAAGACGACGTGGCCGTGGGGACATGACAAGACGACTGACGACTGACGACGCCGTCCGCACTCCGCCACCGCCGACTGGTGCTGAAATGACGAGACAACTGAAATGATGCCGCCGACCACAACCGCAACCGTAAGCAATTAAGCCGAACCGCACCTTCCTTCTCCAGTTCTCCTTCGCAGAAGTCAAACACACACACACCACACTCCGCAACCCAGTCACACCGTCCGTGCACCACAGCGTTTCGCAGAAGTCAAGCACGGCCAATCGCAGTTGTATCGTCGTTCGTCCGTGCACCTCGTCCGCAATCCACACGCAACTAGCAGCAGCCCACACAGTCGTGTGTACAAGCTCCACTGCAGCTGGCAGCAGCCCACCCCACCGTGGTACACTAAAAAAAAAAAAAAAAATTTGCGGGTCAGCCCTCATTAGCCCGCGGGGCGAGGCGAGCGGACTTTTCTGACCCGCCAGCCTTGCGGGCCACTGCGGGCCAGCCTGCGACAACCCGCGGGCCGGTGCAGGTCGGGGCGGGCGGGCCCATTCGGCCCGCATTACCGGCCCTACTGGCGCGTGCGTCGTGTCGTCCAATCGCGAGCTGACACATGTCCTAGGTGAGGCAAAAAATTGCAAAACGCGGAATCTACTTCCCCCGTGTTTCGAACCCACAACTTGACCCCTTCCCCGCACGTACAGTCATGGCTCAGATCAGCTAGCCTAGCCCACTTACTCGTTTTTTTTATTTTCGCAATTTTCATATACGCAATACGATTTTTATTATTTTTGTATTATTTTGAAATTCCAAAAATTTGTAAAAATTATTTAACTCCTTTTCTTATTATTTCTACAATTATTTTCCAAAATTGATGTATTTTCCCTATTTATTTATTTTTTGAATATTTTTCATATTTTTGCTAAATTAGAAGAAAAATTGTAAAAAATGAAAAAATTGAAAATTGACCATTATTAATTATTAAGGTAAAAAAATGGGGTGTTTACAGCTACCCCTCTTTGTGGTAAAGTTTGGAAAACTTAACTACAAAGATAAGAAAGACGCCATTTTTGGCCTCGACTGAATGAATAACGCCTTGGTTTGGCTGGTTATCTGGAATTTGGTCTTTAGTAGGAAAATGCTCCATGAGCTAATAATCCCATGAGTGCTTTGTGACGATTGATAATGCTTAGAAAATGGCCTTAAACAACCTAACAATCTGAAGTAATGTATCCTCCCGAAAAGTACTCTATGGGCTAACTAATCGACGATAGGGAACATCTCAAGGATTGTTTAGGAGTGTGTTATTATGAGTGGAATAGCTGATGATAGGAAGCGTCTTATCAGACTAACAACCTTAAAGAGAAGATCATGTCAGGAAGCGCTCTTATGAGCTGGCTAACTGTCAATAGAAGCATCTGGCTAGACTAGCGACTGTTTGGGGAGAACTGCCTTCGAAGAGTACTCTCATGAGCTGACTAATCGGTTATCTAGAAAAGTGCTCTTATGAGTTGACTAATCATTAGGTTATTTTAGAAAAGTGCTCCTATGAGCTGACTAATCAATGGGTTATTTTATAAAAGTGCTCCTACGAGCTAACTAATCAACAGATTTGAAAAGTGCTCCTACGAGCTGACTAATCAATAGATTTGAAAAGTGCTCCTATGAGCTAACTAATCGATAGATTCGAAAAGTGCTCCTATGAGCTAACTAATCGATAGCGGAAAGCGCCTTCTTAGACTTGCAACCCTGAAAAATAGGTATCTCGAAAAGTGCTCCTATGAGCTAACCTTGAAAAAGGGTGTTTAGGAAAGTGCCCTTATGTGGGATGACTAACCTATAGCGAGAAGAAATGCCTTGAAAGGTGCCCCTATGGGCTAACCTTGAGAGGATGTTTAGGAAAGTGCCCCATTGTGGGCTGACTAACCGATGGTGGGAAGCAACTTCTTAGACTCGTAACCCTGGGGAAGAAATGTCTCGAAAGGTGCCCCTATGGGCTGACCCTGAGAGAGGATGTTTAGGAAAGTGCCCCATTGGGGGCTAACTAACCTATGCTTTTGAAAATGCTTCTAATGAACGGGTCAAATGATTTGATAAGAGATGTCCTATAATATGTGAATGATGGTTATTGATTCTAAGATGCTTACCAATTTATCGCGGATAGCAACCAAACAACTGAACCTTCGTGCTGGCTTGCTTCTCCTTTGCTTACTCTAGCTTGAAAACAAGGATGAGGGTCTTAATGTGCTTCCTTTCTTATGCGCATGGCTCTTGTGATTGTAGTATTATCCTATTAATGTACCAGGTTTAATGCTCAAAAGTAGGTAGAATTATGTCACAAAATCTATTATCATTTCAATGTTCATCATTCATTGGTGAAGTGATGGGTAATGTGTTTAGGAATGTTTGTTTTAAAGAGAATTAGTTGGAATTATCGATCATTTAGAGACATTAACTTTGCTTGTAAAAGAAATGAAAACTAGACTCATCAAAATTTGTACTGAATATTGGCATTCATAAACATTAGCGAAATTTCAGTTTCCTTGCCTAAGGATAGTACATCTTAACAGCATCTGTATTAGTGGGGTCTCTCAATTCTGGACCATCCATTTGAGTTAATATCAAAGCACCTCCTGACAATACCTTCTTTATAACGTATGGGCCCTCGTAGTTTAGGGTAAACTTCCCCCTGAAATCTTGAGCATTTGGGAGAACATTTTTTAGCACCAGATCTCCTTTTTTGAAACATCGAAGCCTTATTTTCTTGTTAAATGCTCGGGCCATTCTTTGTTGGTAACACTGGCCGTGGCATAACGCAGTGAGTCTTTTTTCGTCGATCAAATTCAACTGATCAAGCCTCTTCTTTACCCAGTCTGACTCATCTAACTGTGCTTCTGATAGAATTCTGAAGGATGGTATTTCAACTTTAACTGGTAGGACTGTCTCAATACCATATACCAGTGAATATGGGGTAACTCCAGTAGATGTTCGAATTGAGGTTCTGTAAGCCATGAGAGCGAATGGCAGCATCTCATGCCAATCTTTGTAAGTGATTGTCATCTTTTCAATGATTCTTTTGATATTCTTGTTGGCTGCTTCCACTGCCCCATTCATCTAAGGTCGATAAGGAGTTGAATTTCTATGGTTTGTATGGAACTGTTGACACAAATCTATCATCGACTTGTTGTTGAGGTTGGTTCTATTGTCGGTGATAATTGACTCGGGAACTCTATATCGAGCTATTATGTCCCTCTTCAGGAACCGAACTATTACCCCTTTCTGACAATAGCATAAGATGAAGCTTCTACCCACTTGGTGAAGTAATTGATGGCTACCAGTATAAATCTATGGCTATTGGATGCTATTGGAGTGATTGGGCTGATGATGTCGATTCCCCACATGGAGAAAGGCCATGGTGCAGACAACGAATGGAGTTCTTTAGGTGGGGCATTTATTCGATTTACATAAAATTGACACAGGTGATGGTGCTTGACATATTTGATGCAATCTGATTCCATTGTTAGCCAATAGTATCCCAATCTCATGATTTTTTGAGCTAACATGTAGCCGTTCATGTGAGGTCCACATACTCCTTCATACACTTCTTTCATCAATTCACACGCTTCATTTCTATCCACACATCTTAACAAGGTGGTATCAAGCGATCTTTTGTAAAGCACAAGCCCATTTAATAAGAAATGACTTGCTAACCTTCTAAGTGTTCTTTGGTCATTTTTGCAAGCCGTTTCAGGGTATTTACCTTCTTGGAGAAAAGTTTTGATATCATAATACCGGGGCTTACCATCTTGTGCTTTTTCGATTACCAAACAGTAAGCGGACCGATTTTCAATTTCTATTTTCAATGGTTAGACTTCAACCCCCCCCCCCCCCCCCCCCCCCCCCCCCCCCCCCCCCCCCCCCCCCCCCTATTACCTGAATTATAGATGCTAGTGCGGCGAGTGCATCTGCAAACTGATTCTGAGTTCTCAGGATGTATGTGAAGGTGATTGCTTCGAATTCATCGATTAGCTCTATCAAATGCTGATAGTATGGTACCAATTTGGGATCTTTAGTTTTGTATTCCTCCCTTGTTTGTAATATGATGAGTGAAGAATCTCCATATACTTCTAATTCTTGAATTTCCATGTGGCAAGCCATTTTGAGGCCAAGTATACATGCCTCATATTCCGTGATATTATTAGTATATGGAAATGTGAGTCTTGTTGCTGAAGGGAATTGTGTTCCTTCTGGTGATATCAACATTGCCCCGATCCCACAACCAAATACATTGGCAACTCCGTCAAAGAACATCTTCCATTTAGGGCTTTGTTCTGTCCCATAGTCTTCTGCTAGTGTGCCCTTCGCTGTTAATATATTTTCATCAAGGAATTGGGCTTGTGATTCTTGGGGATCTCCCTCAACTGGGTGTTCTACCGATTGGTCGACTAAAGATTGCCCTTTTATCGAATTTTGATTTATGTATGTGATATCAAATTCTGATAAGAGCATTTGCCATTTGGAGATTCTCCCTAACAAAATAGGTTTCTCTGCTAAGTACTTCAAAGGATCATGTCTTGTCAGCAACTCGATGGGGTAGTACGACCCAAATCAAAGCACAGCAAGTCCTCTCTATTTTTGAATACCTCTGTTCCCCGTCTGTGAATTTCTTGCTTAAATAATATATAGAACGTTATCTCCCCTCTTCATCTTTCTATCCCAACATGCACCCCATGGATTCAAGGAGTATTGTGAGGTATAAAAATAAGGGTTTTCCTTGTTTCAAAACTATTAAGATTGGGGGATTTATGAGATAGTCTTTAATTGTCCTAAATGCTTCTTGACATTCATCGTCTCATTCTACTGCAGGATTCTTTTTTAGCAGACGGAATAGTGGGCGGCATTTGTCTGTGAGCTGTAAGAAGAAACGAGCTATATAATTCAACGTCCCCAACAGTCTTCTCACCTCTTTGATAGTATGTGGAGAGGGTAGTTCTAGTATGGCCTTTACCTTGTCAGGGTCGACTTTAATGCCTTCTCGGCTTATGACAAACCCTAACAATTTACCTATTGTGACCCCAAAAGTGCACTTTTCTGGATCTAACTTGAGCTAAAATTTTCTCAATCGCTTGAAAAATTTCCTCAGAATAACCGCATGGCTTTCTTCTTCCTTAGACTTAGCTATCATATCATCAATGTATACTTCGACTTCTCGATGCATCGTATCATGAAATATCGCGACCATGGCTCTCTAATACGTTGCCTCGATGTTTTTCAAACCAAAGGGCATGACTTTGTAACAGAAAGTTCCCGATGTTGTGATGAAGGTCGTCTTAGTTTTATCTTCTTCAGCCATTTTTATCTGATTATACCCTGAGAAACCGTCCATAAATGAGAAGAGATGGTTCCTAGCAATGTTGTCTACCAAGACATCGATGTGAGGTAAAGGAAATTTGTCTTTTGGCATAGCTTAGTTTAAATCTCGAAAGTCTACACATACACGTACTTTCCCATTCTTTTTTAGAACGAGGACTATATTTGCTACCCATTCCGGATAGTTAGACACTTCAATGAACCCCACTTCTAGTAGTTTTTTTACTTTCTCTTTAATCTTTAGTAAGATGTCAAGCCTAAATCTTCTCAATTTTTGTTTTTTAGGTTTGACATCTTCCCTTATGGGGGAAGCTTGTGAACTACTATTGACTGGTCTAATCCTGGCATGTCGCCATATGACCAGGCGAATACATCTGCATATTCAGTTAACAGCTCGACTATCTCGCGTTTTTGCTCAACACTTAAATTAGCCCCAATCTTGAGGTTTTTTTAGGTTTTTTAATGCTTCCTAGATGTAAACACCCCATTTTTGCCCTAGGAATAAATAGTAATTAATAATAATCAATTTTCAATTTTTTTTCAATTTTTCTCTAATTTAGCAAAAATAATAAAAATATTCAAAAAATAAAAATAAATAGGAAAACACATCAATTTTGAAAGATGATTTTAGAAATGGCAATAATAAGGAATAAATAATTTTTAAAAATTTTTGAAATTTCAAAAAATACAAAAAAATAAAAAAGATCGCATTGCATATATGCAATTTGCGAAATAAACAAAATCAGGAAAATGGGCTAGCTCAGCTGGTCCGAGCCATGGCTAAGTGGGTGCGTACGAGTGCGAGGACGCGGGTTCGAAACGTGGGGGAAGCAGTTTCCGCGTTTTGCGATTTTTTTCATTTACCCAGGACACGTGGCAGCATCTGATTGGCTGGAGGGAACGCACGCGCCGGGCGCGTGATATTCTTCAACCTCGGTCCGAGATCGCCGGCGAGGGCAAAAATTCGAATTTCGGCCGTTTCGATTCGATTGTTTGCACAAATCCAACAGATCTTCAACAGAATTGAGATAAACATCATCCAATTGGAATCAAATCTCAACAAATCGAAGGATTTACACGAATCGGAGTTGGTTCATTTAACCGTCGATCCGATTTTCCTCGATCGGTGGAAATCTGAGCTTATCCAGCTCGATTTCGAATGCCTATAAATAGAGGATGAAGTGAGGAAGCCAAATCACATATCAAAAGCGAGAGAAAGTGAGAGAAAAGAGTGAATCGGAGACCACCGGAAGAAATCGAAGCCGCGACCGCCGATTAGGAGCTAAGTAACCACTAGGAGGCGTTTCTGGAGCAAACCACCACCACCATTGAATTCTTCACCCTCGATAACCTAGGATTCGACACTTCACCCGCTGCAAAAGGCCGCCGGAACGCCATCAACGAGCACTCCCCGCGCGCTGTTCGACAGATCCGACCCGACCCACTTCGACCCGATTCGACCCGACTGACCCGACCCGCGCACCGACCCAGATCCAGGTAAGTCGGATTTTCCGGATTTTTTTCAAATTTTGTTTATTTATTTTATTTGATTTATTATTTTGTTATTTGATTTATTAATTTTTTATTTATTTGTTATTTATTTATTTATTTATATTTCCATAAATAGGAAAATGTTAGAAATTAGATTTTTTTTTAGGATTTAATAAATAATAAAAATAATAAATAATAAAAATGTAGAAAAATAATAAAGATATTAAAAAAATAATAATAATAATAAAACTTTAGATTTTAAAATAGGATAGATGAGAACCTAAGAGGAAAATTTTTAAATCATGAAAAAATTAATATAAAAATAAAAAAAATAAAAAAATTATAAAAATCATGAAAACTCATAAAAAATCATAAAATTTACAAAAATAAAAAAAAAATAATAAAAATTCAAAAATTATAAAAATAGAAAAAAATGAGTTTTATCACTTAGAAAAATCATTTTCTCAAATAAATCCAAAATTGATGTTTTCCCCAAAAATTATTTTCAAAAATCAAATTATTAAGCTTAGGTTTAGATTTTTTTAGAAAAATCCCAAAAATGTTAAAAACATAAATCAAAAAGGATTTTCAAAATTAAAATCCACAAACCCACTAAATATTTTCAGGAAAAGCGAACTACGGCTTGTTTGATCCTAAATAGCAGGTACGTAGGCACCCGTTTGGGTCAACCCATAAAATGAAACAAAAAATCAATTTTTTTTTTTAAATAACTCATTCAAAAACACAAAGCAACAGAAACAAAATAAAAGACATTTCTAGATAGAGATAATTTTAGGATATTAGGTGGTAACCGTAAGGTTTTAATAGGTTAGCCTCCGAACTTAGAAACTCTGGTTTTCCTTTTCCTCTTTTCACAAAAAACGAGAAGAGGAAATCACGACGACTAGTGGTCCAAATTAATACTATTCCGCTCCTTTAGTCTTAATTCAATCTTTCCCAACAACAGTTGGGTGGCGACTCCAAAATTAAACGAAGTTCCTAACTCAAGTCGAGGATCTATATTAGATAAGCATAGGGTCTAGTCTAGATCGGATTAGGAATGGGAAAATTCAAAATTACGCAATAGCCATCATACATCTTGCCCCTATAACACCTCTCCATAACAGTCTTGAATTCCTCATCACATATATATTATTCTTTCAATAATTCAAAACCCAGTAGTTTTGATTGAATAGAAGTGATAAGTACATATCGTCGTGATAAAGCGTCAGCAACAATATTCTGATTACCCTTTTTGTACTTTATCACATAAGCAAAACCCTCTAGAAACTCCACCTACTTAGCTTGGCGCTTAGACAAATGCTGCTGTCCCCTGAAATGTTTAAGAGATTCATGGTCTTTATAAATAATAAACTCTCTCGGGAGGAGATAATGCCACCACATCATGAGAGCTCTCACTAAGGAATAAAATTCCTTATCATATATAGAATAGTTTAAAGTTCCACCACTCAACTTCTCACTAAAATATGCTATAGGTCTCTTTTCCTGCATTAGTAGAGCACCAATTCCAATCCCAGAATCATCACATTCCAACTCAAAAACTTTGTCAAAATTAGGTAAAGCCAATAATGGAGCACAAGTGAGTTTTTCTTTTACCTCTTCAAAACTCCTCTGAGCCCTTTTACACCAAATAAAAGGTACTCTTTTTAGTCAGTTCTGTGAGAGGACTGATAATACCACTAAAATTTTGGACAAAGTGTCTACAAAAGGATGCAAGCCCATGAAAACTTCTTACCTCAGTAACTAAAGTAGGTGTTGGCCATTCCTTGATTGCCTTCACTTTCTCCTCATCCACCCTAACACCTTAACCAAATACAACAAAACCCAAAAATGTTACCTAAGTATGGTAAAAGGAACACTTCTGGATATTTGCAAATAGTTGTTGTGTCCTCAATACTGAAAATACTGCCCGAAGATGCTCCACATGTTGTTCTAGGTTTTTGCTGTAGATCAGAATATCATCAAAATAAACAACAACAAATTTTCCTAAAAATTCTTTCAGTACATGATCCATCAACCTCATAAAGGTACTAGGAGCATTACTCAAACCAAAGGGCATAACCAACCACTCATATAGTCCATGACGTGTTTTAAAAGCGATTTTCCATTCATCCCCTTCTCTCATCCGAATCTGGTGACATCCGCTTTTAAGATCCACTTTGGAGAAGACCTGTGAACCATGTAGCTCATCTAACATATCATCAAGTCTAGGAATAGGATACCTGTATTTGATGGTGATTTTGTTGATGGCTCTACTATCGATACACATTCTCCAAGTACCATCCTTCTTAGGAACAAGAAGGGCGGGAACAACACATGGGCTAAGACTCTCTCTAACAAACCCCCATTCAACCAACTCATCTACCTGACGCTTCAATTCCCTAGCCTCCTCGGGATTCATGTGATATGCAAGCCGGTTTGTTAATACTGAACCGAGCATAAGATCAATAGCATGCTCTATCCCTCTTAAAGGTGGTAACCCTGCTAACAAATCATCAGGAAAAATGTCAGTATACTCATTCAATACCTGAGAAACTACTGA
This sequence comes from Laguncularia racemosa, assembly GCA_037954665.1. Lineage (NCBI taxonomy): Eukaryota > Viridiplantae > Streptophyta > Magnoliopsida > Myrtales > Combretaceae > Laguncularia > Laguncularia racemosa. The sequence continues at coordinate 680,372 of JBBMOL010000007.1, read as the reverse complement.
AGGAAGGGATTATGGTTCCTGCAACCCTAATACACATCTCAACTGAAGCATGTATGTTGGAGCCTCTTATGTAATTAACCTCTCCATTTCACCCTGTCCCATCAATAATACCTTCTTTTCCTCAGAATCATTTCATTGTATTAAAGCCCTTTTATCCTTTAATGGTCGACCGATCTGTTGCTGAACCTTTTGGACCTCTTAAGGTGACATTGGATTTAGAATAACGCGTTTGCCTTCCTTCTGGAACAAATAAGTATTCCTGAAGCCATCATGCAAGACCCTCCTGTCATATAACTAAGGCTTGCCAAGTAATATATGGGATGCACACATAGGCAAGATATCACACTCAATCTCATCACGATATTTATCCCTTACATTGAATGGTACCTTAGCTCTTTGGGTCACATACAAACTTCCCTTATCACTAAGCCAATGCAATTTATATGGCTTAGGATGTGGAATAGTAGTAAGTCTTAGCTTCGATACTAACGAGGCGGCTACTACATTGGTACAACTACCACCATCAATTATAAGGACACACAAATTTCCTTGTATCCTACAAGAAGTATGGAACAAGTTTTCCCTTTATTCTTCATTCTTATTAGCAAATGTAGTCAATGTTCGACGCAACACATTAGCATATTGAAACATTTCATTAGAAATTGTTGTATTTAAATTCAATCACCACAATAATAATAATATCCACACCTCTCAAATCACGGTGCAACAACCTTCCCAATTTCACGCCAAAATTACACACACACTCTTCACTAAATTTTCAAAAACACAACTCCACATACACGCCTCTTAAACCACGGTGCAACAACCTCCCCAAATACAACACAATATCACACCACTTTACAACACCTCAAGTGCAACACATTCACACCGCCACTTACAACAATATACACGTCACATGCAACACAAAACTTCTCCAATTCACTACTCCTTCTCAAAGCAATTTCAAGGATAATCACGTTGCAAATTCTTCACTTCAAATACAAATCAAATCCACAACTTACACACAAAGGCAGCAAATTAAATTTGAATATCAAACTACTTCACTAATTGCAACATTTCCATATATGGTAAGAAGTAATTTTCAAATTCAAATGAACACACAATTAATCAATCACTTAATGTATGTTTTGAAATTCAAATTGCTTCCTTAACTCACACCTCAATTCTAAAAATTCAAATTTGAAAATCACAAGTAATACTCTTCACTTCCGAAAATGCAACAACACCAATCCACTTCAACAATTGAACACTACTCTTCTAGGCTTCAAATTTCAACTTCCTCAAATGATCACAAGGATAACTTCCCCTTAATCATTCAAGATCAACTCAAGGGTTCCAAGAGTGTTCTAATCTCTAATTGTACATCCACTAATCAACAAGAGAACAAAATTCAACAATCACAACAACAAGATGCAATTTCACGCCAACAAATTTTCGGATCAAGGTGCTTCACAACAAACCCCTAACTTCTAAATTCAATTGACAACCAAACCCTTCTCACAACCTCAAGCTCTGATACCAAATTATGATGTGCCTAAAACCAAGATTAATCACATGCAAAACTAATTTAAAAGACAATTAGACAATGTCAATCAAACTAGTTCAACAATTGCACAATTTTCAATATTTATGAACCAATTCCCACAACAAGGACGTGATTCAATCTTAAATATCAAAATATGATAGCTCTAATACCAAATTATGATGTGCCTAAAACCAAGGGCTAAGCACATGCAAATGAATCAAAGAAACAACTTCAATTCATAATTAAAAACCGGTTCAATGGAATCAAGAATTGCGTGAACCCTAATGGAGATGTAATGAATTCTGAATGCTCAACATTGCAATTAACAATCCAACAATGATAATCTTCTCCAATAAACAATAATCACAAGTAATTCCACGTGAATTACACACAAGAACAACAAGATCCAATTCTGTGATCCACTTTCCCCAAAAAAATGTTCTACGGTTCAAAATGATGCTAAATTGAAGGTTAAAACTAAGGCTAAAACCAATTAATTAAGCAACAAGAATTTGATTACAAATGCAATCAAATTCGATCAATAAAACAACCAATTCAACCCTAGATATTACTCACTAGAGAGAAAAAGAAATTGCAACAAAGTAAATTTGATATTACTCACAAATTAACCTTGAAGCCACTCGCCACAACCTCAAATTGGGATTTGAAATTGATATGAGCAATTGAATTAGGAATAAGCCCTAACCCTCTCACGTAAAAGTGAAGTTCTATTCTGAAAAATGGCCTCCTCAAACCCTACTTTAAGCAAGTATTTGTACTTGCTCCCTTTAGGGTTAGAAAATGCACAAAATTACAACTATGCCACTTTTAAGGTGGCTAGTCCTAAATGGAAATTACAATCAAAATGAAAGTGTCTCAAAAGAAAATACAACATAAATTAGTCCATACAAATGAGAAATATGTAAAGGAAATGAGTCTTCATGATGTCGATCTTCAAGGTACTTTCGAAATAAGCCTTGATGAGAGTCCTAACTTGCTCAAGAGTATAGGTGATTTGGTATCTTGAAGGACTGATAAGTGAGCCTACTGGAATGCACTACAATTATAATGTAGAAATGAAGAAAATAGATTAGCTTCCTCAAGATTAGGTTTCTCATGCAATGATGCGGACATCGTGGTGGACATAGGGTGATACACGGGTGGACATACGGGTGAATACACGACCGTGTATTCTGTCAGGATCTTCACAGAAGTATACACGGGCACAGGCACGGCCAGGGAGCACGGCCGTGTATTCTGCCAGGATCTTCACAGAAGCATACACGGGTACAGGCACGGCCAGGGAGCACGGCCGTGTACTACGCCAGACATATGCCTAGAAACATACACGGCCTTGAAGCACGGTCGTGTATACGACAGAGTATAGACGTGTATATTAATACGTATTTCCATGTGTATGTTTATATTTCCCCTTTAGGTATTTTTACGAGGGAATATATATACCTTTGTTAGAATATTTTAGGGTTACGCTTTATTTTATCATTGAAACACACTTTGAGAGACAGTTTTTTCTCTTAATTTTCAATTGTGCACAATTGATCTAATCCCATAATAAACTCTTATTCGTTTTTGTTTATTCTAGAGTTCCAATCCTAGAATTGGTCTCGATTTTACGCTTTCCTCGTTGCGTCAGTTGGTATCAAAGCAAGGCAAATTCCTGCGGAGATGTCAGCTAATGATGGTGTTGATGGCGGTCACATTCTCGACCTTAATCGGGATGCGGAAGTCCAAGGAGTCAATCAATGGGCTCCAAGGGCGGTGGTTGAAACCATAGAACAGAGGCTTGAGCGTGTAGAACAACGTCTAGAGGACTTGGTGGTGCATTTCGACGCCATGGTGATGGACCACAACGGAAACAGGGGTGTTGTTGGGAATCGACCGGGGGTAGCAGTTGCTCGTGGCGGTCCTATCAATGAACTTGGTGTCGGAAATCAATGGAACCGAAGGTTTGTTGAGAGCTCTTCTGAGGAAGAAGAAGGATTTATGCAGAGGAGGGAACAACCACCGAGAAGGGGTGGCGTTGGTGGAGGTAGATACCGTGGAGTGGATGACTGGAATGATCAAGCGTACGGTAGCGGGTATCGATGAAACCACCAGGGGTTCGATCATGCTGATGGCGGTGACTTCCGTCTTAAGGTAGACATTCCTTCTTTTAATGGCAATCTCAATATAAAGGAAATTTTGGATTGGCTGGCGGAGGTCGATAGGTTCTTCGATTATATGCAGGTTCCTAAGGATAGGAAGGTACGGATGGTTGCTTGTAGACTGAAAGCCGGGGCGTCTGCATAGTGGGATTGGTTGCAGAACCGTAGACAAAGGGAAGGGCGGCAACCTATTAGAACATGGTACCGCATGAGAAATATGTTGCAGAGAGATTTCTTACCACCCGACTACGAGCAAATTCTTTTCCAGCAGTATCAACGGTGCCGTCAAGGGCAGAGGACGGTACATGAGTACACCGCAGAATTCATGAGACTAGCGGAGAGGAACAATCTGAGGGAAACTGAGGTGGCACGGTTTGTAGATGGGTTGAAACCTCAAGTTAGAGATAAGATAGGAGTGACGGTGTTCAGAACCGTGAATGAAGCCAAAAACTTGGCCCTCCGGGCTGAAATGATGATCCAAGAGCAGAGCGTAAGGTTGGGATAAGGTAAAAGAAACTACACTTATGATAATCTCGGCAGTAGTAGCAGGGTGATTGGCGAAAGGCCTAGAGGAGTTATTGAAAAGCCAATGGGAAGCATGGAACGAAAAGAAGACAAGGCTGAGGGAAAGAAGCCACTAGAGAGCAAAGAAGCCCCAAAACAAAACAATCCATATGCCAAGCCAATATTGGGGAAATGCTATAGGTGTAATCAGCCGGGGCATCGATCCAATGAGTGCCCGAATCGACGAGCTGTAAACATTGTAGAAAGGGAAAAGGAGGACGAGGTGTGTTGTGAGCCAGATGGTGACGAGGATTACTATGAAGAGGTAGATGATGCGGTGGAGCCTAACTATGTAATTAGGAGGATGATGTTAGCACCGAAACAAGAGGATAGTTTACAGCGACACCAGTTATTTCGCACTAGGTGCACGATTGGTGGGAGAGTGTTCGACCTAATTGTTGATAGTGAAAGCTGTGAGAACATCATTGGAAAGGAGGTTGTTAAGAAACTCCAATTACCAATAGAGAAACATCCGAGTCCTTACACCATCGGATGGATTAAAGCGGCAGAGCGAATCGAGGTGAAAGAGAGGTGTCGAGTTCCTTTTTCGATAGGCAAATATCGGGATGAGGTATACTGCGACATCGTCGATATAGATGCGTGTCATTTGTTATTCGGACGGCCTTGGCAATTTGACGTAGATGCCCAAAATGCCGGGAAGGAAAACAAGTATAGGTTGGAAAAGGAGGGGGTGAAGTATACGCTATTACCATTGACAGATAAGCGACCCAAGACCCAGAAGGCGGAAGGAAAGTCTTTTCTGACGATCACTCAATCAAAGAAGGAAATGACCGAGTACATTAAGGAATCTCGTTTAATGCATGCTCTCGTAGTGAAGAATGCAGGAGAGGACATGGGTAGTGCAGAGGCTCCGGAGGAAGTGAAGGAGTTATTAGAGGAATTTAAAGAAGTAGTGCCGGAGGACTTATCGGAAGGACTGCCTCCATTGCGAGACATCCAGCACCACATCGACTTGGTGCCTAGAGCTAGTCTCCCTAACCTCCCTCACTATCAGATGAGTCCCAAAGAAACGAAGGTCTTACAGGAGAAGGTCCAGGACTTACTAGACAAAGGATTCATTCGAGATAGCATGTGTCCATGTGCCGTACCAGCGCTATTAACGCCCAAGAAGGATGGAAGTTGGAGGATGTGTGTAAACAGCCGGGCAATCAACAAGATCACAATTGGGTATAAATTCCTAATACCTCGCATTGAGGATATGTTGGACCGGTTGAGTGGGGCGGTAGTATTCTCCAAAGTAGACCTCAGAAGCGGGTATCATCAAATTCGGGTCAGACCTGGGGATGAGTGGAAAACCGGCCTTAAGACAAAGGAGGGGTTGTACGAATGGTTGGTTATGCCATTCGGCCTCAGCAATGCACCGAGTACCTTCGGTTCGTTGTTGTATATTTTGATGATATCCTAATATATAGCAAGACTCAGGATGAACATCTAATGCATTTGAAGGGTGTTTTAACTATACTAAAAGAGAATAAGCTCTATGCTAATCTCAAGAAATGTGTATTCATGTTACCGAGGCTGCTGTTCTTAGGCTTCATAGTGAGTGGGGAAGGGATTACAGTGGATGAGGATAAGGTGCGAGCCATTAAGGATTGGCCTACACCCAAGACCATCACCGAGTTGAGGAGTTTTCTGAGGTTGGCGGGATTCTACAAGCGTTTCATACGGCATTTTAGCACGATGGCAGCCCCTTTGACTGAGTGCTTGAAGAAAGGAAAGTTTCACTGGGACGGGGAAGCTGAGTCGGGATCCGCGGTGCTCAAAGAGAGACTATGTAGTGCATCAGTGTTGGCCTTACCGGACTTCGACAAACTATTCAAAGTTGACTGTGATGCCAGTGGTGTAGGTATTGGTGCGGTGCTCTCTCAGGAGAAGAGACCTGTAGCCTTCCATAGTGAGAAGCTCTGCGAGGCCAGGAGAAAATGGTCCACGTACGATAAAGAATTTTATTCAGTGGTTAAAGCCTAGAGGATGTGGGAGCACTATTTAGTTGGCAAAGAGTTTATCTTATACTCAGATTGTGTCACCCTGAAACACCTGAGTAATCAGACCCGCATCTGCAAAGACATGCATGCCAGATGGATACAGTTTTTACAAAAATTCCTGTTTCGTCTTATGCATAAATCTGGGGTTCATAATAAGGTGGCCGACGCGTTAAGCTGAAGGGCGGATTTGCTAGTAACCATGAGGGCTGAAGTGGTCGGATTTGAGCAGTTGAAGGAGCTGTACGAAACGAATGAAGATTTCGGAGTTACCTAGAGAAAATGCACCAATAAGGAACCCAATGATAGCTATTACATTCTGGAGGGTTACTTGATGAGGGGTAACCAACTTTGCATCCCTGAGTCCTCCTTGAGAGAGAAAGTGATCAGAGACCTCCATAGAGGAGGATTAGCCGGCCATTTGGGGTGGGACAAAACACTAACAGCAATGGCTGCCAAATACCATTGGCCTCAGTTGAGAAGGGACGTAGGTCAAATAGTGCAATGATGTTACATCTGTCAGACATCAAAGGGCCATTCTCAGAATACTGGGTTGTACACTCCGTTACCCGTACTTGAGAATATCTGGGAGAATCTATCCATGGATTTTATATTAGGTTTACCTCATACCCAACGAGGTGCTGACACTGTTTTTGTAGTTGTGGACAGGTTTTCCAAGATGGCTCACTTCATTCATTGTAGGAAGACGTCGGATGCACAAAGCATGGCCAGGCTATTCTTTAAGGAGGTGGTCAGATTACATAGAGTTCCCAAGTCCATCACTTCTGATAGGGACACCCGATTCCTTAGCCATTTCTAGAGGACACTCTGGTACATGTTTAATTCATCCCTTAACTTCAGTAGCACAGCCCACCCCCAAACCGATGGGCAAACCGAAGTGACGAACAGGACCCTTGGAAATCCGATACAAAGCATCTGTGGAGAGAAGCCGAAACAATGAGACCTGGCACTGTCGCAAGCCGAGTTCGCCTACAATAATTCCATCCATAGAACTACCGAAAGGTCACCCTTTTCAGTGGTCTATACAAAGGCACCTTCTCACGCCTTGGACTTAGCTTCTTTACCCAAGGGTGTGGAAACCAATGTGGCTGCAAAACACCTGGCGGAACAGTACCACACAACGGCTTCGGACGTGAAGGAGCAAATTGAGAAGGTAAATGAGCAATACAAGAAAGCCGCCGACAAACATCGGAGGAAGAAGCTGTTCGAAGTGGGAGACCCAGTGATGGTGTTCTTACGAAGGGAACGTTTTCCCATGGGGACGTATAACAAGTGGCAGCCGAAGAAATATAGGCCCTACAATATTGTCAATAAGATCAATGACAACGCCTATGTGGTTGGACTCCCGGAAAGCATGAAAATCTCCAAGACTTTCAATGTGGCTGATTTGTCCCCATTCTATGCAGATGACGAACCCCTTTATCCAGACGAGAACTCGGGGTCGAGTTCTCCATTGGTGGGAAAGAATAATGCGGACATCGTGGCGGACACAGGGTGATACACGGGTGGACACACGAGTGAATACACGACCATGTATTCTGTCAGGATCTTCATAGAAGTATACACGGGCACAGGCACGGCCAGGGAGCACGGCCGTGTATTCTGCTAGGATCTTCACAGAAGCATACATGGGTACAGGCACGGCCAGGGAGCACGGTCGTGTACTACGCTAGACATATGCCTAGAAACATACACGGCCTTGAAGCATGGCCGTGTATACGACAGAGTATAGACGTGTATATTAATACATATTTCCACATGTATGTTTATATTTCCCCTTTAGGTATTTTTACGAGGGAGTATATATACCTTTGTCAGAATATTTTAGGGTTACGCTTTATTTTATCATTGAAATACACTTTGAGAGACAGTTTTTTCTCTTAATTTTCAATTGTGCGCAATTGATCTAATTCCAAAATAAACTCTGATTCGTCTTTGTTTATTCTAGAGTTCCAATCCTAGAATTGGTCTCGGTTTTACGCTTTCCTCGCTGCATCATGCAAGATTCTCAAAACTAAGTTATGGAGACCCTTAGCTCGGGCCCTGGTGATAGGTCCTATAGGAGTCTGATTCCTATCAAATACACACAAAGACAACCAACATGCTAAGAAAGTCTCGAGCTCGAACCTAAGAACAACAGAAATGGTAAGCAAGTTAATTAAACTAAACCTTATATGATAAGGGGGGGGGGGGGGGGGGGGGGGTGGGGGGGAAGTCATCACACGTAGGACTAGGAAAAACTTACTTGTATCGATCATCTGATTCATTTGAACTCTTTTGCTCAAAAACGTATTTGATCCATGCAAAGAAAGTAGATTTCTTGCGACTATCAAATGGCCACTACCATCGCTACTTTTAAAGCCGATATGACTCCTTCATCTTCCTCGGTGACATTAGCGATTACAATGTTTGTTAACCTAAAATCACAAAAGTGAAGGAGTGTGCAAACATCCTCTAATGTAGGAGTAATCTCACCCCAAGAACCATCAAGGATCTTTTTTTAGAAGTCGAAATGTCCCACAATGAAGCACGAACTCATATCATGTAGTTCAATGCAACTATCACAATCATTTTATGTTGCTACATGAACAAAAATGTCCCGCAATGAAGCATAAACACAAGCGACATGGCTCGACGCAGTCATCATAGTCATCTTGTGCTACTATCCAAGATAAAGTTCACAAAACATGAAGGTTTTCGTGAGGGGAGAGAAATAGTATCTTTAACTTATCAAGAATTGTCTAATGGAAATTAACCAACAAAAGCTCTCTAGCAACAAGAATGTCCCATGACGAAGAATAGATTTATGTCACAAGGTCCGATGCGATTATTATGGTCATTCTATTGTTGCTATAGAATGTCCCACCATAAAGAACGAACATAGGAAACATAAATAGATACAACAATCATAGTCATTCGACATTACTACTGAAGCTAAGTTGATTTCTTTTTTTTTTTTTTCACAAGTAGTTGGTCTGCTATCGCTTTTTTATGCATCCCCCTTGAGCACCTTCCATATTATAAGTCTTTCTTTAGCAATTAGCCATAGGATAAACATATGCCTAGGCATTGAAGACTTGTTCCAAATAGTAGGAAACTAGTCGACTTTAGGGGGAGTTCTCTCTAGCAAAATCATATGCATGTTCTATAGAGAGAGCCTATGAGGGTTTACCCTTCCATACTAGTTTATCATAGAAAGATTGATTTGGCTCAAGTAGCCTATTCACAAACTGATCCACCTCCATGGAGTAGGACCGTCAACCAGAGAGGAAAGAAACGCAATACGGATGGAAAGGGATGCCAACCTAACTGGAAATTGCAGAATGACCAACAAAATTAATTGCCTAAATCAAGCGATATGAGGTCTTCTAGCACAATGCCGAATTTCTTAGGCAACATGGACATCCTTATACGACCAAACTTGAGACAATCACAACGACTATAAAACCTTTGCCGGTGACGCAACCCCGATCGACGTTTTCAACAGACCGACACTCATGTACTAGGACTAACCAATAGCGAATTGTGGCAAACTCTAACCATCTTCTCCCAGTCATAGCTCAAGCGACAACTTGAGAGTTTAAGCTAGAAGCACAACAAAGTTAATGAATTCAAAAGAGTTGAGTGTGAATACTGCAATGATTTAGTCATCCCCTGCGAATCTTCATCGACTGCTCAAATACCCCAACTATTTCCTTAGGTGCTCTTCTTGCCGTTGCTTCCAAATGCCCAGTGGAACTTGGCAGGGGTACGTTTCAATGCCTTAACCCCAAGAGGATTATTCTTGCTCATTAGAAAAGTTCCTTCATTGACATTGCAGGTAGGGTAATCATGAAGACAGCAACTATAATGATCATCATAGCAGGTAGCTCCTTCCAGTGGACAGCATCCCTACGCAAAGCAATAGTTTTCGTACTCATAGATACAGCAACAAGTGTTGCTCTCAGGACACGAGTAGTAACTATCGCATTGGGTTGGTGGCTTTACAGGAGATGGAGGAGAAGGACCGGGATTGGGAGGGTTCTGGCCCTTCTTAATGGGATAAGAGGCCTCCATGGCAATTCCACATTTCCCGGTCGCAATGTTGGCAATGTTACGAGCCATTCTGATGTAACCACTCTCTACCTAGCTAGCACCCCATGAGTTCTTCACAATCCAATAATCCATGCCGTCTTCTGAGCCATACGCAACAGCACTAACACCATGGTCCAAAGCTGTTGCACATTTCCCAGAAAATACTCTCGAATCATAGAAATGAAACTCCCTGCCACCAGCCTCAATGGCAACACTGACCGGTTGATGAGCAACTGCCTTTTGCAATGCTTTCTCATCATTTGGGGGAACGTCCTCACAGCTATCAATGGAGACAACTCTTGCGTTTTTCTTGTATTGATCACATCTTCCATCTTTGGCTGTGTAGGGATAGTCTTCTTAGGTGTCAATGCCCCCGTTGTTGATAATGAACTCGAAGGCATAGTCCATGAGACCCCCATTGCATCCTTCATTGTAAGTGGTATCACAATCTACAAGCTCTTGCTCTGAAAGCGAGATCAAATTGCCCGTGACTATCTTATTTATTCCTTCCACAGCAGCAATCGTGGAGAAAGCCCAGTAACTCCCACAGCTTCCTTGATCTTTCACATCAACTACAGTACCTTCTTTATAGGTCCGATCTTCAAAAATTATTATGTTCATCTATAAACCTAAGGTTATTCTTAAAAATCTGGAAATGTTTTTCTCTCTCCTAAAGCGTCGTAATTCTTGCCATGTTTGACGAGCCATGACTCGTATATCGTATATAGACATGACTTCATCATCTGTTCTCCATGATGAGGGCTTGTCTACGTGGTGGTTTCAAGGATAATTTCAAAGTTTGTTGACGAGCATAATACATTGCAAAACCGTACACACGAATTGGATTCAAATAACTTTGCTGATTCGATAAACAAGGAGAGTAAAACAGTCAAGAACAATAAGGACACAAGAATTTCCACGAAGCATGTCATTCACATTGGCGCGTTGCAATTCCAGTTACTGAAACTAAAACTTGCGGCGAAGGATGCTAAAACACAATGACAATCGGCAAAGCGACGATTCTACAAGACTGTCAATTGCTGGAACAAGATTGTACTTCCAATTGCTGAAAGTTTTATTTCCAATCGCTGGAACGAGATCACGCTAGAGCTAGATAAAAAAAAAAAAAAAAAAAAAAAAAAGGGGTTTTGAGTCCGTCAGACAGCTCTACGACCAACCCGGCTTGGCAAACCCAACCAAGAACGATCCTCTACAGCCCTGAGCAACCCCTAAAGAGCGATTACTAGGCCGCTAATCATGCTCTGATCGCAGAGTTATAAATCATCCACCAGACTTTGGTTCCTGTCTCCTTAGAACTCAAGGATACAAAGGCACGAGCCTATAGATCAATTTATACCTCTTGATCAATTTGTGCTCAATCGTTTGGCAACTTATGTATATATATATATATATATATATATATATATATATATCCAGCAAGAAGAGATTGCAATTGTGGAATTGAAAGATATAGGTATAGGGATATTTATACCGGTTATAGAAGATTCAAAAAAAATCAGAATATATATATATATTCGACAAGAAGATATTGCAATCATAAACTTGAAAGATATAGATATGGGGATATTTATACCAATTATAGAAGATTTGAAAAATAAGAATGAAAGATTTCGATGCTTTCGAAGAGATGGTGTTTGAATAGATTAGCCTACCTGAAATCGAAGCCCCGATTTAGGGAACAACCTTACCTTATCGATATACAATTCACAAGAGTTCATATCATCAACAAAAAAATTCTAATCCAATAGAACATCTCATTCCACATTAGTGGTTGAATTAAATCGTGCATGTAAAGCGCCTCTAAGGTTGTACTAGTGCATAATGTTGCAACCAAAACGAATTAATGCTGCTAAAAAAAAAAAAAATTTTGATGCAAAAGAAAGGGAAGAGGAAGAAGATGTCGTTCCAATTTTGCTAATTCATTATCATCAATTAGTAACTATGTTGGGAAAAAAGTTACCTCATCCCAACATGGTCTATTTCCTTCTTACCATAAATTAACGCATAGAAAAGGAATAAAACATATTCTATGAAATAGACAATTCCTATATTAGAAAAAAGCATTTAAAGATTCTAATCCGACTTAATGAAGTCAACCTTATATTATACGAATTTGCAATATGTATTTTTCTATTTAGTATCACACTATTAGGGTTGAAGTCAACGCACAATAAAAATAAAATAAAAGAGTCAGAACACATGAGCCTAAGCTCAATTTTTTAATGAACAAATGTAAGCATAAATGTTAAAAGCCCTATGATATCTAAGGGGCATTGCTCCCTTGAGACCCCCGTCGGGGCGGCTTCCTCAGACCCCTACCCGTTTAACATAGAGCGGGACCCACATGTTTTCCTATCGTGGAGGAGTATAAGTCACACCCTAACACACATATGGCATATGATTATTGCAGTATAAGTTACTTGATTCATAAGATACCTCTCTTAAGGCGATTAAATTTAAGAATGTTGACCATGAAATCTTAACATAGAGCTTTCAATAATATTCTATTATTTACAATCTTTCAAAAAAAAAAACAATTCAAGTCAAGTCAAGTTTATTGATTGGTAAAGAAGTTATCATTTATACATCTACTCTATACTCTGTGATATTCAAGAATGATGCAATCTGATTTAGTCAAAGCCACGCGCGTGATCAAATGATACTATATATTTGTACAATAAGAAAAACTTAAATTACTTCACAAGTGCCAGTGCTAGGCTTTAATGCTATATAAGAGTAAATGACAATAGTGCAGCTATTCCACAAGTGCACATGCGCCAAGTAATTTTCGCGCCATGATAAAGGCTTATTTGATGCCCAAATCCCTTCAACCTCACTCAAAGGACTTTGGTCAAGGGGAAAATATATAGAGGTACTAAATCTAATTCATAGGCTTATGCTCTATTATTTTAACGAATTTAACTCTTTGGGGCGAAGTGACAAGACCCAAAAACTAAAGTCCATGTTATGGGATAATCAAGAGAGATTTGGCATGGCGAGCTTAGAGTAAGGCCCATTGGATCGGTTTGCCTAATCAAATCTTTCTTAAATAAGACTCATACACACACACACACACACTAAAAGCCTTTGGTGGGCCTAAATCCATACAAGACCCATATGATGCCTCATTTGCTAGAAATTGTTGATTGCCATCACCATCCGACATATAAGATTTATAACCAAACATTATAAATACCTCTGCCTCCTAACTAAAAAGGGGGACTTCTTTTGGAAAAAGTGTAATTACTCTATCAGATTTTCATTAGAAGATTCAAATTATCACTTTCCACATTTATCTCACAAATTATATACCTATCACTATAGAGTTAGACCTTATTTAAGACTAACTATTCCTTCTCTCGTCTCTATCATCCCCACACGTGTCACTTCCTCGTTAGGCCACATGTAGTGCATTTGCACATAATACTTACGTGACTCTATACTTGAGCCAACACCTCCCACATATGTTCAATTAATTCAAATCGCAATAGCAGATGATCTTTACGAATACTGCTATTAAATTGATCTACGAGCAAAGTAATGAAATCCACCTTAAAACCCCTATCTAAAGCTAATGCTATCCACAATGGACCGGTTATGGCACTAATATCATGGACGCAGGATGGTTACAACTTACAACGGGATGCAGAACCTGGTCAATAAAAGTTATTCTAGCAAGTGGACCCTAACCCCGTCTAGCAAAGCTTTTCTCTCTCACTTTCATTACATTCCCTTTAAGTATATGAATATGAAAGCTGATGAGTGTTCGAACTGGCTAGGGCTCATAATGTAGGTGCGAGTGAGTACGTGTAGTATAGTCACTCCACGTCCTCCCCTCCTCTTTTTTTTTTACTTTTTTTTTTTTTTTTAGGTCTTTCTAATACTTTGGTTGCAGCTTCCATGGTTTGTAGTGTTTGTTACTACTGGTTTATTAGTTTGAAACAATGAACTTAAAACTTATATAGGAAGTTTGAAACAATGAGTATAGAAGAATGATGTCTAAGTCATGATTCAAAGAAAAAATACGAGTTAATGATACACATAACGAATATCCTCCACGAAATAAACAGCCAAATAAATCAATCTTTAACAATCATTTGATTTGTTACACTTTGTCATGTCGGCAAACAAAACTAAGATTTCCAATAAAGGGAAAAAAAAAAAAAAAAAAAAGAGGGGGGCGCATGTATATCCGCAGGATGAGACCTAAAAACAAAAAAATACATCTGTCGATATCATCATATTAACTTCTAGCATTAAGACGTATAGAACATTACTCTTTTATCTTACAAACACCAACAAATTGTCTTTATCTTCAATAAATTTGAGAAGAATGCAAATACATAAACAAACCTTTACACAAACGTTTCGGAAAGCCCAAAAAAAGAGAAATCCCAAAATGAGTTTTACAAGTAACCAAATAAAAGAATATGACTTGCCTTGAAGTCTTTCAAACTACCATCTCCAATCATAATCTGCAGCTTTCACAAGGAAAATGAAATTCATCCTTCTAATGGCAAAACAAACCAATCTAATTTGTCTAGCTACACGTCCATCCATAGGGCAAAACGGTAGACAAAGCAACAAATACATGAGTGACCAATCAAACTCACAAGCTCTCCAATCAAACTAGGGAAAAATAATTTACGTATCATCATGCAAAGAGCCCTTACTGATAATCTCAGTCCCTAAAATAAATCAACTTTTTTCTTGTTCATATCTTGCTTCCATTTTGGCAATTTATAGAATGCTTCTTTTGTCATTCCTAAGACAGCTTGAAACTCTTCATCGGATAGATAGGCCTACATAAATTGGGGTGAAAAAATCAACTATGTAGATAGATCAACAAATCAGGTTAATACTAGCAAATTGTACCAACCTCTCTCCGTTTAAAGTCAATCCCAGTTACAGGGTTTTCGGATTTAGCTCTTAGTTGATCATAGCTGAATATAGCCTGGCTACTTCCATTACCATTTTCATCCTGCTCTCCTTCTTGATTTGGTTCCGAATCCTCTGTATTACCAACTGATCGAGGAGTTTCACCTTCTATCTCCTTAGGCTCTGGTACATCTTGAGTACCCATCTCAGGAGGATCTTCTTCACTTTTTGTTTCAGCTGCATGTTGGGCAGATTTTCAGATGAAACACATCCATAAGGTTTTCTCTTTACTATTAACTATTTTCTCATCGGTAGTAGTTAAGTTGCAAGCAAATGATGGTAGTAGTTAATTTGAAGTTTTATATCAAAAAATAAAATAAAATAAAGAAAAAGGGGAAAACATGGAAAAGGTTTGAGGTAGAAAAAGTTCAAGTGATGAGGGAAAAAGGATGAAAGATTATCAAATTGAGATCAATTCTGAATGGATAGCACAAAGTGAGGGAGAAATCTTAATCAATAACACAAAGTATGCCAATCATGGAATCTATATTTTGATTCCATGCCAAACACAAGCTATATTGTGATTCACTTTGCAATAGAATCTGATTCCATAGAATCACAACAATGTGTAATACCTTGTGAAATGGAATTAGGATTCTTAAAAAGCAAGAAATTTCTTTTTTAAAAAATCACATTCTGCAGTGAGTCAATGAAAAGAACCCCAAGCAACCAACCAATATTGCTGTAAATCAAAGTAACTTGTTCCTTACCAGAGGGGCTACCATCTTGAAGAGGACTTCCGCTTGATCGGGTAGGAGATGTATCAGGTGATCTCTTCTTTTCAGCTGTAAGAACTGAAGACAAAGCAGCTACAGCAGCAGCCCTCTGCGAACCTTGACCAGTAACAGATGGCTTTGATGCAGTTGTCTTTGGTACAGAAGATTGATTAAATGCAGAGGATAATGCTGCTAGAGCTTCAGCCCTTTGCCTTGGGCCAACTTGAGAGGAACCATTGGATTTATCTGGACTCTAAAATAGCAGCAAAATCACAGGGTTGTATAATCACTGTCATAAATATAATCTTACGACTACTTGTTTTATTTGGGTAAAGTATGATCTTTCAGCTATTAATGTAATCAGGGAAATAGATGACAGTGGCAACTGGCAGCATACATCCAAAAAGAAGCATCTTGGATTAAAATGAAATCATACTTTTTATCAATAAACTCGAAACCCAAAATTTTGCATCACGATCTAAATCTTCAAACTATTGCTACCTTGTTTACTCTGAAAATCGCCATGCATTAAACCATGTTATAGGATCGTTCTTTAGGGCTTTCTTCCTTAGATTCACTTACTATGTCCGATTCACTAATGGCTTTTAGGGTTTTTCTTCCACGTCTCCCTATGGTTGCTAATTGTTTCGGGCTCGTTGGAGAGAACCCGACGATCTCAAAGCTTCCAAGTTTTCAGAATGCTTAGAAACAAAATAGAATCTGATATTTTTCCCTTTTCCCTTCTCTTCCTTTTGAGTACAAGGTGAGTCGCGTCAACCGCCTCAACCACCCCCGTTTTCCCACTCTGCCCTATCTCTCTCCCACAACTCCCTGACCTGTCCCCACTACTAACCAGACCCCCTAGGACATTTTTAACTGCTAACTCCAGCTGAGAGACAAGCCTCCCTACAGCTGGTTCTCCTACACTAGGAATGGAAATAACATCCTATGCTAAAAAGAAACGAAAACGTACAAATTCTCCTAACTAAGATAACCTTGCTAACTTCCCTCTCTCACTGTTCCTTCAAGTCCCTCCCTCCTTCTGTCCTTCCTGCCCTTCACCTTTCCTCTGTCGTGTCCTCCTTACATACACCTGGTCGAAGGGGGTCATCTTGGTCTGCAAGCGTGAGGTTTTCTCGCACATAACCTTTATCTGAAGTTGGCCCTCAAT
This sequence comes from Laguncularia racemosa, assembly GCA_037954665.1. Taxonomy (NCBI): domain Eukaryota; kingdom Viridiplantae; phylum Streptophyta; class Magnoliopsida; order Myrtales; family Combretaceae; genus Laguncularia; species Laguncularia racemosa. The sequence continues at coordinate 663,153 of JBBMOL010000007.1, read as the reverse complement.
CTTTCTTTAATTGTATTTGTATTGATTTAGCAAAATACAAGTTCCTCTATTGCAAAGAGTAAATTATATCAAAACTTTTGGGCCAAAAAAGTAATATATCAAAAGTCCATAACAGACTTTATTAGAAGAACCAATTTAATTATCAGATTTTTCTATGTAAATTTCATTATATATAGTCACCGAGGTTTCCACAAACAAGCCAACTTCAATTAGGTTCACTGCTCTGACCCAGAACAAAACTAAAGGAATAACAGAAAAAGAAATAGCTGGATTAGATTTGACAATTGCAGCGCCAATCTTACCATATAGGATGACCTAGCAGCAGATGGATTAAATGCAGAGGATAGTGCAGCCAAAGCCGAAGCCCTCTGGGTAGGTCCTCCTTGGTTACCATTGGATTTATCCTGGTTTCAGAATTAGAAAGACCGTTACATAGCCAACCACAGTGATTATCATGTGATTGCATGATAAGAATTATACCATTTCAATGAATATACAATGACTATCCAGCAACTTATAATCACAAAATATCAATGACCAGCTCTAACAAATAACAGGCAGCTTCAACACTCAGTTTTTAGTGTATTTAAGGGCATCCAATTAACAGATGCCCCAGAGCACTTGTTAAGGGTCAAATTCCATGCTTTCCAATGCTATTTGACAATTTATGAAAAAGCAAGTGCACAAATTGACATTTTCCTATTCGCAATTCCTTAACAATCAACTCTCTCTCTCTTCCAGAGGAAGAAATGCAACATCAGAACAGAAAATTTTACACTGTACCCTAGCGTAGACTTCTAGCCAGCTAAGACCTTAGCAAGAATGAAGTACACTTTGGCATAGATTCTCACTAACGTATTACAATTAAGTTGTTAATACTTCAAAAATAACATTCATCTTCATCTATGAATCACATTGTTCTTGTACTGAATACTTAATCCAACATTATCCTTCAGCCTTTTTAAATGGAACATTTACCTCTACTGCATGTGTTGCACCAAAGATTAAAGCCACCTTTTTCTGGAAGGAGTTTCCTTGAACCTACAGCAACCATAGAAGTATCAGACATGCAAGTAAATCAAGCCAAAAAATTGCTAACAAAAAAAGTCTGCTGGTGTGTATATAAAATTTAGCAGTAAAATAGCTGCTTCAAAAATACCAAGTCGCTTGTTAAGAAGGTAAATTTTCAATTTAGACCAATGAATTTGTGTAGACCTTCAGTGGTGTTGTGCAAAGATGGGAAAGTGATTACTTTCCCATCAAAGTTGTGATTTCTTAGTTACCCAAAAAAAATTACCATCTCATGCACAACACATATATGTACTAAACGTTTGAGCAGCATTGATGATTTTTTGCATACTTTGATAATAAGATTTTGACAAAAAGAAGATGGAAGTGTCCAGATTCCAAGTCTACGCGTAAATGCAAATTCCCCTCAGCCATAGTGTTATTCCAAGCTATTCCTCATTCAGTAACACATTTTAATTGATCTTGTTACCAGATTTCTTGTTGTATGCTCAAGAAATCCACAGGCTATTCCTCATTGTCATACCTTTTGTCCACACTCTGTAAATGGGCTGCAGAATTAAGAAAATGGCTTCCGGTGAGAATGAAGTTGTGTATGTCAGATCACATTCAAGTTGAGGGGTGTATCATCAGTCTGGATTCTATAAGCAGAATAAGACTTTTTGTCTGATGCAGCTACTTGGCTGGATACCATTTTCTTTCTTTTCCACCTTAGGGACAAGATCAATCATGAGAAGGGTGGTTTAGAACATGTTAATTTGTAAGTAGTTAGTTAAATGCCAGCTGGTTGTATGCTTTTTTGGGTAATGTCAAATTTTCCTTTTTGTCATTTTCTTGGGTAAATATCCTTTTGTGCATTTCATTAGATAAAATAAAAGTCACAAAAACAGGGTAAAAGAAAAACCCGGGGCCAAAGATACAGAGTCACCTTACGTGAAAGGACCATACAAACACTCTAAAGAAAGCCAACAGGCTACACACCAAGTCCTGGTTGGTTGTTCATTGTTAGTCATTGTATGTAGAGTTAGTAAGTAGTTCCATAACACTAATTGGATATCATAATAGATTTCCTATTTTGAGTACCTAGCTAAAGAAGCTATGGAGCCCCTGTATTAGGGTGGAGAGCTGGAAGCTCTCGAGAAATTCCATAACTGGAAGTTGTAAAGTTGTTAAAATTGATATTCTCTTATGTACTCTCTATTTTGTGTCAGTGAAACTCTGTAACTTGATGGAGAGAAGGAAGCTGTAGAGGTCACTTTTCAACAGAGTCAATCAAAGAAAACTTAAAAACGACGACTTTTGTCTTTTGTGTGGATAGTAAAACAGTATTATGTATCATAGAAAGTTCTTTTTTTGGATAAATGTATCACATCATAGACAGCATTGTTATCTATAACTGAGAACTAAAGCCAAAACAAGAGATATAAAGAAAATCCTGAACACATACTGTAGCCTTTGCAGAATCCCATGCAAAGTATGTGGTGAAGAAGCATGGTTCATTTCCTTCCGTCACTTTGTATAGTGGAACATTTGGAGCCAAATTCTCAAGGGATGCAGCAGTGTCAATATATTTCTGCAGTAGTTACAAGAATGAATGGAGGAGAAAGTGGAGGGGATAACATATATGCATATATTTAGGTAATATACCTGACCAATCTCAAAGGCATTTTGCTTTTCATGGGAGTCCACTGACTGGCCAACCCAAACAAAAACTTCAGCATGAGTGTCAAGGATTAAGATGTCCTCCGTCAACAGATCATCTTGTGAAAAGTTGTATACTTCTTCAATCTACAGAACAATGCTATCAGAAAAGGACAAGCCACTCACAATCATCTATCTTTCCTATAAAAGAGTAGAACTCACCTCAAGCTTTCCTGTGGGTAAATGAGGAAAAAGAAAAGAGAAAAAAGTTAGAAATTCTTGAGTTTTCCAATGGCAATTAAGAAACTACATTCCACATGAGATAAAAATTATGGCAACGAAAAAAAAAAAATTACGGCAACTTCAAGATAATGAGTCATTCATAAGGAGGCTGCGCTGGTCAAACTTAAAAATGAGAAGTTCCACCTTTTCTGAATGAATATGTAAACAGATGGGGATCCCTGATGATCTCTGGGACAGTTTTTTTACTGGTGTAGCTTTGTTTTCCTCCAAGTGCAAACCAAAAGGCTGAGCTCTCTGTACCCTCTTTTGCATGTTTTAAAGAAACACCAGGCTGTATACCAATGAAAAGCAAATTATTAACATCAATAATTCAGAGTTGGCACATTATAGAAAGTTGAAATAAAAAATTGCATACTGGTAATATGATACAAGAAGGTATAGATGCAAAAGACATCACTGTTTGGTTTCTGTCAAGCTGAATTTAAGTCATGCAGTAGATTGTGTCAGAAAGAATAGGTCATGCCAGTACCAAGTATAACTTCATGTAATGATGAAGTTGCAGAGCGTTGGCTAATAAAGATAATTCTACCAAAAATTATAGGTATCATACAACAGATTCAAAGGAAACCATTACTAAGAAGTTCCCCTCATAGATGCCCCACCCATTATCAACTTCCCTGGGTTCCAAACATATCTTGGAAGATAGCCTCACTCTTGCATACCATTAGCTGAATTGTGCAAGACTATTTGCAGATATAGAGAAGGAAACCAAACTCCCAACATCATATCACCATAAGATTGTCTTACCACAGGAAAAGTTCTCTCAATGGGACAAGCACATGAAAGTTAACCATATTTAGCTTAGGACTATCATAAAATCAGACTACCTGACATAATATGGGTGGATGCATGGCCACACTTTTCAGGTTTTTTCACTAATAAAAAGCTTTAGCAATAAGGTTTTAATGTGAACCAATCTTATGAACAGGAAAACAGTTGATACAAAATTCCTTTTTCTATTGGATTGAATCAACCAGATCCTTGGCAGACACACACAAAGAATCAAGACCCCAAACCTTCAAAAACTCCGCAACTTTTGAAGCAAGCTGCTGCTGCTCATAAGTGCTTTGATTACCATGCCAGGTGAAAATTGCAGAGCCAGATTGCAGAAGGAAACATTCGTTTGAGTTCAAAGAAGTTGCCACCTGAAAATGTAATGCAGAAACCAAATGCAGTTGGCATGACAAAAAAGAAAGCAAGCAAGAGTGCAGTTACCAACTGCAGCAAGTAAACAATCATGAAGCAAGTAGTTAATATACATCATATAAACAGTATGTCTGGAGCAAGAAAATCAAATATATGCGTTCTAAAATAATATGCTTGACAAATCCTTGCATTTTCAAATAATATTCTCACTCGACATGCTTATCCAGGTGCTCTCTACTTGTACATCCTCTTTTTTTTGGCTATGGTTGTACATCCTCTTTTGCTTCTATCTTCCCTTCATTTTGGTAAATGCCAAGTCCCTAGCCAGCTATCTCTCATATTCGAAGTAACATTAAGATACATATTAAATTACTTAAGACAAAGATTCAACATGGAGGGAACCTTGCATCTCCCCAATCCAGAAAGGGAAAATCTTACAACATTATGATCCAACATATTTTGCTCATTCAATAATTCTAACCTGTGAACCTTAAGTACAATCTTCATGAATGAGGAAATGTATTTTTAAAGAACTAAGCAGGCTCAACAGCCAAGAATTTGAGATGAACAAAGAATTAACTACACACCTGTTCCTCAGGTAGGAGAAAAAAAAAAAAAAAAGCAGCAGGGAAGATTCTCAGCAATTCTTCATTTTTAGAATTCCATGTTCTTCTACAACTGCAAGATTGACAAGAAAGATCTAACTACTACATGGTTCTTTTCATCTCCCCTTTTTTGGGGGGCCTGCAGGGGGTGGTGAGGTTTAACTTTTCATCTCCCTTCTTTCCTCACACTAACCATGAATACCATACACTAAATCTACCAAAATTTCGTTACATGTATCTTCAAATGCCATACAGATTCATGTGTAAGCAGGAGTTGTCTACTGTACATTCAGTAAAGAAAAAACTATTATATGTCATTGCAATGCTCTATTAAATAGTGAGATAGCATCCATAACCCAATACTCTATTAAATAGTGAAATGGATCTAAACCATTGTCATGACCTAAGCCAAGCTGTCACAGAACAAATCCCAGAAGGGAGAACAAACCATTGATAGAAACAACTATAGTCATTTGTCCCATCACTAACTAAACTTGAAAATTAAAAACAATTACACCTACGGTTGTTTTTTTTTTTTGGGTAATTCATTATTTATTGATTAGAGATAAAATACATCAATCAAAGACGATTACATCACAATACAACACTAGTAACTATTCTATTACAACTTTAGTACCATACTTATAGTAGCAAGTACAAACTAGCCCTATCAAATTATTCTATGTAGATATAAGATTTGATTTGATTGGCTAAAGAAGAGACACCAGGAATAGGGAATCCAAGTCTTGCTTTGTTGCGCACTCTCTAAATGCAATATACCGTTGCTGCGAGGCTCGCCCTCCAAGTCTGGTGTTGTTTGGCATTGGACTGGTTTGTTACCAGTAGCACTCGTATGGCTCCCTGCCAATCCTTACAGGAAGGGGGACATTTGGCCATACTCGAGAGGAGTATTGGCAACCGAAGAATAGGTGGGAGTGGTCCTCATCTTCTTGTTGGCATAGGTAGCATGTGGAGGATGTGGCTAGTCCCCATGTAGTCAGCTTATCGAGTGTAGATAATTTTCCCAACCAGGCTAGCCATAATATGAAGGAGTGCCTTGGTATGGTAGTTTTGTTCCATACAACTGGATACCATGGGACTGTGGGACCGGCTGGATTGAGGAAGAAGTAGCCACTTTTGATGGTGTAATCTCCTGCGATCGTGTGAATCCATTGGAGTTGGTCAGGAGTGTGATGATTGGGCTTGATGTGCGCGAGAATAATGATATCAGACCATGGTGGATGGTTTGGTAGCCACCATGTGTTGTTTTCCTCCAAAGAGCATAATTTTGCCATTATTGGAAATCCAGAGTTCCGGATTTCTCTTGGAGAGTATAGGGTATCCAGAGGACCCATGGGTAACCAAAAATCAGTCCAAATAGAGATGGTTAGGCCATCTCCCACTTTCCATTGAAAGCTATTTCGCACTAAAGGTCTAAGCTTTAGGAGTTTCTTCCAAGACCAAGAGCATGCAGCTGGGGCTCGCGTTGTCCAGAAACTTCTGCCTTTTAACAATGTCAAGTGTGCCCATTCAGGCCATAAACTACGCTGACCGTTCCTGCATAAGTGCCACATGTGCTTGATTTGTAGGGCCTTATTCCATTGATGAAGGTTCGGAATCCCCAAACCCCCACATCTGATTAGCTTACAAACCTCTTCCCATCGGACTTTGGCTTTGGTTCCTGTATGAGGATTTCCGCTCCAAAGGAAGTTCCTGATTAGCTGCTCTACCTTTATGATTATCTTCTTGGGGAGAAGGAATACTGAGCACCAGAAGACCTGCATAGAAAATAAAACTGATCGAACTAGCTGGAGTCTACCAACATATGATAAGAATTTCGCTGTCCACGAGGTGATGCAAGCTGTGATTCGGTCAACTAAGATGTCACAGTCCTCCTTTTTGAGTTTAGTGGAGAGGAGTGGGACACCAAGATATCTTATTGGAAGAGAACCTTCCTAGAACTGCATGATTTGTAGGATGCTTTGCTTATCCCTGAAGGGGACGTTGGAGAAGAATATGGAACTCTTGGAACTATTGGCTGTCAAACCTGAGAGTTCTTGAAATTGTTGGAAAGTGTCTCTGATCAGGGTTATAGATTGTACATTTCCTCTAGCAAATATGAGTAGGTCATCCGCAAAACAAAGGTGATTGAGGCGTTCCGGTTTGCATCTCCAGTGAGGGGAGAATGTTGGGTTGGATATGAGCTGCCGGAGAGAGGTGGAGAGGATTTCCATACCTATAACGAATAAGTACGAGGAAATGGGATCCCCCTGTCTGAGTCCTCGCATGCTTGAGAAGTAGCCTGCCAGCTCCCCGTTAATATTGACTGAGAATTTTGTAGTTGTTAAGCACTGCTTTATGAGTCTGCAAAAGTGCGGAGGGAATTGCATGGTTCTCAATACTTCAAGTATAAAATCCCAACGTATGATATCATAGGCTTTCTGGAGGTCAACCTTTAGAGTGCAACGGGGCGCTCCTTTTTGTGTCTGATAGCTTGCCATTAATTCCTGGGCAATGAGGATGTTGTCTGTGATCTTCCGTCCAGGGATGAATGCTGCTTGCTCTCTCCCGACTAAAACATGAAGGACCTTCTTGAGGCGGGCAGCTAAGATTTTTGACACTACCTTATAGAGCACGTTACAACATGCTATAGGTCTAAAGTCCCCCATGCTGGTTGGGTTGGGGGTTTTGGGAACCAATGTAAGAATGGTAGAATTTATTTCTTTGAGGAGATGTCCCGATAGGAGGAATTCCCTTATTGCAGCGGTAAGATCCTTGCCTATTATTCCCCATGTTTCCTTGAAGAAGAGAGTTGTATATCCATCTGGACCTGGGGCTTTCTCATTTGCTTGGGAGAAGAATCCCCATCTGATTTCCTCGTCCGTATAAGGTGCAAGCAGTTCTTCGCATTGCTGCGCATTGAGCTTCCATGTCACACGGCTGGCTATTTCCTCCGTATTGAGTTGTGGACATGCTTTGTTGTACATTTGTTGAAAGTATTTGACCACTTGATGCTTGACCTGTTCGCTGCCAATTGCTTCACTTCCATCCTCACGGGTGATCTGGAAGATGTGGCTTCTGTTATGATGGTTTCGCATCGATTTATGGAAGAAGGATGTGTTCTTGTCTCCGAGTTTCAACCATTTTACTATTGATTTCTGCTTGTAGAAGTTCTCTTCAGCTTTCCTCAGTAGGTAGAAGTCCTTGAAGGCTGATCTTTCGGCCTCCATTAGAGATACATTGCGGCTACAGTGAATGTTGGACTGCAGCTGAATGAGTGATTGCTTGGCCTCTTTGACTCGGTCAAACAGGTCTGAGTAATTGGTATGGTTGAGCTGTCGCAGCTTCCCCTTGATTAGCTTAAACTTACTTACTACTTGGTACATTTTGGAATCTGCTATCTCGATGCTCCACACGCTTGAGATTATATCATTGAATTCTGAATGATGAGTCCAATAATTGAAGAATTTGAAGGGTGTCTTCCTTACCTGCTGTATGGGCTGTATGTGTGTGACGGATAGGGAATGATCTGATAAGATGGGAGGTAGGAACTTGGCTTAAGAGCTAGGGAAAGTTTGCATCTAGCTTTAGTTGACCAGGACGCGATCAAGCTTCCTCAAGATAGGGTTGTTGGTTTGTCGATTGGTCCATGTAAAGAAATCGCCTCCATATCTTAAATCCTCCAATTCGGTCTTGGACATGCAATCCTAGAATTCCATCATAGCGGTGGTCATTCGCCCCTGACCACCCTGCTTTTCAGAAGGGGATTTGGTTATGTTAAAGTCCCCAAGGACCAGCCATGGAGTGGTGGTGTGTGTGAGGGAAAGTTCTTCCAATTGCGTCCAGAGATCCCTTCTATCAATGCTGGTGTTTGCTCCATAAATGAAGGTGATACTAAAGCTAACATTGAGGCTACGATGAGTTGCAATGCAATGTAATAGCTGGGCCCTTTCCATAACTATATGGGTATTCCACACTCTTGGTTGCCAAGCTACCCAAATTCGCTTGGGTGCTTCTCGGTTGATAGCTATTTGCCAATTGTGTCCCATTCGCTGCTTTACTATTGTTTCATTGTTGGAGTTCACTCTAGTTTCCAATATCCCTATTAGGGATATGCTATTATTGCCACACTCTTGTATTAATTCTGACACTTTGAGAGGGTCGTTAAACCCTCGTATGTTCCAAGCCGCTATATTCATTGGTAAGATAAGAGAGTGACGATGGAATCCTAATGGTGCTAGGTGAAGGAGCGGCGCCTCTTCCTCTGTTTCTTCTTGTGCTTTCCAGAGGAATTGGAGCTTTTGTTTCCCTTGAGGGAACTCGCTGATGGCTTGGAGGCTACATGCAGCAGTTTGGACAAGGGAGTGTTTTCATAATTACTGTCCTCACTGTCTTCTTGTGGAGTTGTGGAGCTTGCTTCATTGTTTAGAGTAGTGTAGTGAGGCGGGCATTCTGGTATGGGAAGTTCCGTGTTGATGGATGGGCAGGTTTTGGATTCCTGCTTGTGGGCTTCTGCTTTCTCCGTGTGCTTAAGGTCTGGGTTAGAAGCCTGGTGGTGATTGTGGTTGATATCATGTTTGGTAGGAGTTGGGTTGGAAGTCTTGCTATCTTGGGTTATGTCTGGGTTAGGACAGTTATTGCTAGGAGGAGGGTGGTTTCCGCCAGACGAGTACGTTTGGGTGGTGGGATTAGTTGGTTTGTTCTGTGTGGCTATATCGGTATTAGGAGGAGGGGTTGCAGTTGCGGTTGGGTCGGAAGAGGTAGGCTTTGGGGGGACGGTGGTGGCTGGGCATCTGTGTCCAAAAACTTGGCATTTTTTGCAATGGGGAGGGATCCATTGATAGTCAACTTCAATGAAGGCCATTGATCCATCAGCTTTCTCTACCTCGATCTGCTTCACTAGATCCTTCTTTCTGTCCAGTTCGACCAAGACGCGGGCTTGATTGGGGCGCTGTCGAGAGGCAGTGAGTGTATCAGCTTTTAGAGGGAGGCCTACTGTGCTTGCAATGTGGCTTATACCTTCCGCAGATAGGAGCTCGCATGGAATACGGTTTAGTGTAATCCACGCCGGAGCGTGTGTTGGTTGAGGTTTGTCCAACCTCATTCCTTTCCTCCACCTTTGGATGATGAGAAAACGCTTGGAGAAGAACCAGACCTTCTCTAGGATGGGCGTTAGGTCCTTGTTTCTTTCAAACTGGAAGTAGTAAAATCCTTCGGGGCTGGCCAGTATGCCTTGGAGTCCGAAGTCCTTCCAAAGTTTGGTGGCGATCGCATGAACAAGGGTGTAAGGCATCTTCCAGCCGATGAAATATCCCACTAGTGTGGACTCCTAGTAAGTGGCTCCTTCATCCTCTACAGATTGAGGTATTCTAACTTTGGGAATGCTGGACGAGGTGTTTGGTGGAATAAAACGTAGTTGGAACTCTAGGGGGGGAGGGGTTGTTCCTTGGCGGCAAGCAGAGGCATAGGAGAGTGGTTGTTTCGGAGGAACGGGCTGGTTGTTTTCCGATCGTATTTAGTCGGAAAAAGAGCTTTTTTGGTTGTGTACGGGTTCCAAAGTGTTTTTGCCGTTAAGGGAAAAACTTTGGGAGTGAAGTGGGGCAGAGGTTGGAAGAGGGACGTTGTGAGGTGCTGTTTGGGCGGACAATGTTGCAGGTGCAGAGGCTGCAGCAGGGGTGTGAGTCTCCAAGCATGCCATTTTTGGAAGGCTAGCTGTGACTTTTTCAAAAGCTTGAAAAGTTGCTGTGTCCTTTTCCTTATTGGGACTCCTTGGGTTTGAGGTCACTTTTTTGTTGTCCGGTGGACAATGAGGGAGATGGTTGACATCCTGGGTGCTCCGGTGGTCGGACGGACTTCCTAACTGCCCGTGGGGGGGGGAACTTCCGGCTGCATTTGGTCGGTGATGGGCGTGGAAAGAGGGTGTTTGGATATTTCCTAGTTCTAATGGTGTGTATTGTGTAACCCAAAGGAAGTGGTCCTCTAGGGGGGCGTGGGGGAGCAGGGGGTAGAGAGAGGAGAGAGCATTTTCTCACTCTACACTATGCAAGAAGAGAAAGAACATCCCACCTGCGGTTGTTTTCAGTGTGGATCAAATTACTTTCAAAATTAACTTATAAATCCATAACACGAGAAACAGATGGGTGTTGCATATTGGCAGAGAATTACTACTGACTAATAGGTTTTATTGCAAACGAAGATCATCCAATACCAAAAAAACACCCTCACCTTACCCAAAAAAGATCATCCAACAAGTACAGAAATTCATAGCTGTACAAGTAAAAAGTAAAAATACACCTTGGCTATTGACTTAGTGGTTTCTCCAACAGAAACTTTCCTTTTGCATAAGGTGAGGATTTAAACTCCAGACCAATAACAACGCAGCAAAACTCTACCACTAGGCTGCCAATTAAAATCAGAATATCTACTACATCCCTCAATACCTTTTTCAGTCTCTTATATGCCTCAATACCTATTTCTGAAACTAATTAAAACATCCAATAGTCCAGGAACAACAGAAATACATGCTAATAATAAAGTGAAACCACATTAAATATCTAAAAGAAAAGGATAACATATAAAAAAACTGCATACAGGATCCACTTGGATTGCTTTATTGTTGTGAATGGAAGTCCCAGATATCTGTATGAGCGCTATGGATTCCATCGTGTAGGTTTCATCATCAGAGCCATTGTCTGCAATTGACTTTTTATAACCTAAGCTTAAACCACCCTGAAAATTGAATGAGGAAAAGAATCACTGTAATATTGGACTCAACAAACTTAAATAATTTACTAGGCATAATTTTACTTTAGTATCAAAAATTACCTTCAGAACTACCATAGGCTGAAACAATGCAATAAACTGAGGGGGCTCCTTTCCTTCATATATACGACCCTGCAAGCTTCTGTTAAAAGACAATCTTCCATCACAGTTTGAACTGTACTAAGGCTAATATATACCTGAACCGGCCTTCCCTTCAATGAGTTGGACATCGTGCTAGCCAACCGCATAGCCATTTTTCCATCCTCCTGGATTGAATATATAACCAAGTAACAAGTTAAAAGCAAAAACAAATGAAAAACCATGTAAATATCTGTTTAAGATATAGGTAAAATTTTAAATCTATGTAAACCACAGAGCCCAATACAAACAAAAAGCAATCTGAATCAAAGGACAAGCAAGCATGGGATGGAGAGAGGAATGGCAGTGATAAAAGATGTTGGTTGATATATCGCATACTAGCCCAAAAAATAACACCATAAAATCCCATGTACTGTCACAAGTAAAGCTATGGTTGGAAAAATCACCACAACCACCACTGCAAAAACACTCAAGCCATCCCACCCACTAGGTGGGATCTGCAACATGTCACCATTGCAGAATTTTAACAGCTAGTAGAGATTATAAATAGATTTTAGCACAAAATGTCTCCTAGACTATTCTTTATTGTTCTTCCCCACAGGAGTATTCTTATGTACCATGAAAGAAAAAATTAACCATTAAGCAAAAGATAACAATTGAACCTTATCAGACAATAAATGCATGCAGTGAGACTGTAAATTGACCTCCATTTATATCTCCTCTAGACTTTCCGCTATTGAGAGAAGAAAGGTTTTCACATGGGCAGCTTCTCTTTTAATATTTTTTTTTTTCTTGTTTTCCTTTTTTGGGTGAACACTCTTGGAGAGAATTGAAGTCAATCAAAGTGAAAATCAGTATGAGAAGCGGAAACAACTAAGCCATGTTCTCATTGGCTACATTTGAGTATATAAGCTACAACGAATTGATAAATGGGTCATAAAAGTTATCTTAAGAAATTATTTTTCTTATCAATAACATATTTGGCTATTTACTTTTACTAGTTTATCACTGGAATAATTTTGAAGACCTAGTGGTAAAGGAGATTTTTTTTTCTGCCTAGTGACAATTTGTATTGATAAGAAAATAAGATCTTTACAAGAAACCAAGTACTATATGGTGCAAGGGTTCCAGTTTTACACCCTTGCACCCTCCAATGCCCCAAGAAAGAAATAGCTAAATAAGGAAACAAAAGTCTAAACTATCTTCGAGGAATACACCACAGCTAAGATTCGTCAAGCTAGAAGACCAGAGGATGCTTTGCCTGAGATTCATCTGCATTCCATTCCATCCATAAGTAGTATATTGTAGCCGCAAGGACCAATTTCTCCAAAAACACAGAACTTTCCCATTAGGTAATGCTGCCAAACCAGACAAAACACAATCAATGTAGCATATGATGCTGCAGTTTGTAGTTCGCTGGAAACCTTTCACTGGAATATTCACATTGAGAAAAAAAAGGGGGACAAGGAACTTTGCTTCCTTGTTACAAAGAAAACATGCACTTATGATATAACACACAAATGACTGAGTTTATCCATGGCAAAAGTTTATATTGTACCAATAACCAAATGATGAATGCATATCGTAGTTAAACCTTCTTGAAACAAATACAATTTGCCCACAGAACCTTCGTGCTTGAACTTTGTTGGGTAGCATATGCTACACTAATGGAGAAGCAAACATTTGGCTTAGTCTTCCAATATAACCTTGTCCTGCTCATGTAAGTCACAAAGCTAGAGTTGTGGACAGGTGTCACTAATGGTGTTCCACAAAGAACCCATAGGCCATTTCTAGCCACCCTCACCAATTAAGGGGCCAAATCTAGCAAAGGGAGGGGGGTTCAGGTGAACCCACTGCCATTCAATCTATATTCACTCCATTATTAAGGGGACAGTGGTAAAGGAGATTCCCTATCTTCTATTTTAGGTAATTGTTGTTGTTTGTTTTTAGGATATTTGGGGAGCTAGAGTAAAAGCTTGTATAAATATGTCAATGCATTGAGTATTAATACAAGCATAAAAGAATTATTCTCAATTAGTCTAAATTAATTGTCAAAGTAGTAGCTTGTAGCTCATGAGATCATAGTGTTTTCTCTAACAAGCCCATAAAATTAGTATGACAACCAGAACTCCACCCACCGAGATATTTTCCACATTGGCATGTACAGCTCTCAACTCGATCCTTGGTGTAATGCTCTCCATGTAGCATGCTTAAACATGGAATTCTGATTAAAAACCAAGCTATTACACCGACAGCCAAAGCAGCAAAGAACAACTAGATGATCACCATGCCACAAGTAAGGTCTCCTTGCATGACCCAAGGCGCAACAACACAACACAACACAACACAAGCAAACCCACTAAGTCTCTAGCCACACAGTTGTGAGAGGGTATACAACTACCTTAATCCACATGCATCACCATAAGCATGAACCATGGCTAAAGCACCATCCTGACAGAAAATTTAAACAACCTTATGCTCCCTAGTATATACTAAGCATGATTTTCCAACCTATTACTTGAAATTTCAATTTTTGCTTCCACAAGAAACAACAGATCCTAACAAGCAACACGTGTTTCTTTTTGGTCAAGTGATTGCTTGAGCTTAAGAACAAGCTCATTCCATAGGAGCCGAGAGATGTTATAAATAATTCTTATTTTATTTATTTATAATAGGAATAAGCTGAGAAGAAGTGGCTTGTAGGAGCCTAGGATAAATTAATGGAGATGTAAAAATAATCTCAGAAAAATATTTCTATACTTCTTTATATGTTAAAGGAAATTCATCATCTTCACTTACCAACAAAAAAAAAAAACTATCTTCTACTTATGGAAATTGACGGTTGGAGAGCTGGGGTCAAAAGCTTATACAAAAACATTGTTTGCATTGAGTAATAATACAAACAAGAAAGACAGTAGTTAGTAGTTTATAAGATTGAATGATTCTCTTTAACAATCCCTCAAAATTAGAGAAATTAGAGGGTTCTCCCCAACCCTTTTCTTACATATTTCACCAGTGCATAGTATCCTGCTCCCATACAGATACAGTTTCATCCTCTTCCTTTTCTCTTTTCTTCCTTATCAACATCTAAATTAAGATCCATGAGCTAGATGCAATTTGGCTTTGATTAGGCAAAGCCACTAGCAATTCCTAAAATGAACTGTTAAAGAATAGCCAGCATACTTTTCAAAAAAGGGGGAAAAAGAAGAATAATAAATTAGAAGATGTTTATCATAACAAAGAATATCTCCAATTAAGTGTACAATAAGAAATTAGTATATAAATTATTTTGGAAAACAACAAAACAGTAGTTCTCCAAACAATCGGCAAAGAGAAAAGGAAAATAAAAATGCCACAGAAGAAGCGTTCTCTTTTTCAACTCACTGAGTAAGCAATTATAGTATATCTACCTCAATACTGTCCTTGCCAATCCAACAGCACAGAAAGTAATCCTCTTTCCTATCACCGGAGTGGTAAGTGTAGAGAACAATGTAGCAATCTCCACTGTAGAATTTCCCTATGTCCTCCTTGGGAAGAGAAGTCTTGGCACTGCCATTAATGCGCCAAATCTGAAAGATAGGAGATATAAATCTTAGAGACACCATTGCTATTGACCACATTGTAAAATTGCCACAAGGGAGTACCTCCAACTTTCCACCACCTTCAAGTAAAGGGGGGACTTCCTCATTCACAGGAGAACTCTTTGTCATGCCCTTAACACCTACACCTTGCTGTTTCAACAAAGCTGACAAGACCCAACTATAGTCAGCAATAAAAAGCAACAACATGCTTCACCTAAATTCAAATGGACAGTAGGTTATTTTTTATTATGGGTTGAATAACTACACAAAAACTTACCTGCTACTTTTCCTCTCCCCTCTTCAGCACCCGGAGCTGAAGATCCTGATGGCCAAGAGTCAAATTTGGATTTAAATGCACGTGTCTCATATCCTTGAATTATCCTAGTAACATGTGTTGATTTTGGTCTGTTTTGGCTTGCAATGAATTCCTGGATACAAAGTATGAAGTTAGTAAGTCAAAGCATCAGAAGGTAAAACGAATCTGTAAGAAAATTACCTCAGCTGCTTGGCTGGCAGCTTTTCTCTCATCAACTTGTGTCACCCGGCCAACCCAAATAAATATCTCAGCACCACAATCAAGAAGGTAGCATTTGTTGTTTTCCAACATGCTCTTTGACAGTTCACCTTCCACAATCTTCACCTCACCATCAGCAATGCTGCAAAGGCAGAAAGTATTAGCACAATGTATGCTACACACACAAGGAAATACAGTCAAGATATTTGAATATCAGAATCACAATGAATCCTGAATAGATGTCATCAATAGGGGAGAAAATGTCATATTATACTAATATTTCATAGGAAAGTTTGGGGGTAAAGACAAACAATTATAACCTCAATCCCTCTGTTAATCTATTGATCTAGGAAAAGCACAATTAGAGTATGCCTCTCCTACACCACTACCATTAGTTATAAATTATACCATTAACTGGGAAATGAAGAACTCTATCTCTAGTGCCTTCAAAAAAGAAATGTCCCTCTTAAAGGGAAAGAAACTACATAAAAAGAAACTGTCTTCAGCGATTCTTTCTTTACTTTAAAGCAAAAGTGCAGATCAAGGCTTGTCGAATGGACTCGACTTCCCCTGCTTTATCAAGGACTTCCAAACTTACCTAGTGGAAGAAAAGGGCAAGGACTTATAAATAAAAAAATGTCTAGGTCACTTCCACCAACAAAGAAAGCTATTTCTTACTATAATAGGCACTAATGAATAACAATAATCAGTTAAGTTATAGGACACACCTTATAATGCAACAAGAATACAAATACCACAAGCTAATAAAAAAAAAACACACCCACACCATTATCACAACGTGATAATATCTTTTTTTCTTTTGTTTAAAATAATAATGAATCAATAGACTTGGTAACCGATTAATCGAGTACAGATCTAAATCCAGTTAACCAGGGGTGGAAAAAGTGTCCTGTCTTTCTCGATTTCTGATTTCAGTTTTCATAATTTCAAGTCTGTGGCCCAAAACCCAGCTTTGGTTCCTAATTTGATTAACTTGGACATTCCACTAGCTGATCCAATTTCAATAGAAACAAGAATGAAAACATTGTCACTTTGTCAACAAGATTAGTGTATGATTTTTGAGTTTGAGGGTATCCCATAGACTACTAAGGCTATCAGGATTTGGTAAAAACCTCAGCATTCACACATTATACATGACGAACTTCATAGAAAACAAACACCAGCGATTCTGTAAAAAGGTACATTGCTGTTTTAGATTTCAAAGGAATTACCCAAAAAGAAAGAAAGCATGAAAGAAAGAAAGAAAGAAAGAAAGAAGACAAACAGCTTAGCAAGTTGTCCAAGTTCTATCAATATTATCAACATGACTATTAAAATTCTGATTACTCATATCTTGGGCTTGTGGTGAAAAAGAGCAATTATCTAGTTTGTTATGCTGCAAAAATTTGAATGCTTATATTTGTAAAGGAAGCATTTTTAGGTAACTTTGAGCTGCCATTGACTTCAAGCAAACACTTTCCACATGATTTTACAAAAGGGTTGACACCTCTTGGCTCTTGTTAACATATTATAAAACATCACATTTTACAGAATAACAAAAGAATATGTTATAGTTAATGAAAGGAATCAGAGTTCATCAATACAAACAAAAGCATGCATGGAGAGACACAGGTGATGTGAAATTGTAATTTCCAAAAGCAGCCATTTTCATAGCCAAACTTTCTAGAAAAGAGCTACTTCAGTTTCAATTCAAGGTATTCAAAGGCAAAAAGCACACTTGAGAATCTGAGCCAAATTGCCCAAGGTGGGAAGTGCAGATATCTAACGCATGCATTTCTCTACCATCATTTCTAACAATTTAAGTTAACTGACATCTATAATATTTGAAAATATATTCGGACATCATAACTTCAAAAAGAGTTGAAAGTCTCTTAGATATAGACAACATAGGAGCAACATTTCTCATGGACATCTCTAGAAATAAAACACATCATAGCTAAAGCAAAAAACATAAAACATCATAAAATAAAAAATAAATAATCCTCAATGGTTCCACTAGAAGGCATAAAAGACTAAATCTGTTTGGGTGTAATGATGAGGCATGCACCTGAAGTGCTGAAGCACCTCTACAAAAGGAGCACAGAGACACACAACGTGCTGAGATCACCTCACCTACAGGATAGCAAGGCGCAATAGCTGCACCTCGCCACAGGCACACACCTAGGCACATTGTTGCACACAATTTGACTACACTGCTTAAGTGGGGCACTGATCTTGAGTAATTGAAGATATACAGAAAGTTAGTACTGCATGTCCAAAGATAGAATGTATACCTATACAATTGGGGAGGAGTTGATTCGGCAACAACATCATCTTCACTGGTGACTTTCTTGCTAATAGGAGCAAAGCCTCCAAAGAGGACCCAGAACTCACCTGAATCTGACTCAGTGTCCAATTTCCCATCATCTGGCATGGAAATTCATTCGCATTGATAAAGGATCAACAGCAGTGATTGTGAAGAAAGAAACATTGAGACATATTAAAAATATCATGTTGCAGGATTTCAAGCAAGAGCAAATAAATCAGCAATCAATACTAATATGCACTTACCAACAATGGCCACATTACATGTTCCCTCATGATACTTTTCCTTCAAAAACTGGATTACTTCCAAAGCTTTAGCCCTTTCTTGGATGTTCGAGTTAGAGCCATTAAACTGATAAATCTTATTTTGCGTATCCAAGATAAATACATCGTCGTGATTTAATGAAGACCGAGCAAAAGGGACCTGCCAAGGAGAAACTACAAGGTTACATATCCTTCTGTAGGAAACCTTCCCTAAATGGAAGCACAATTGCTATTGAAAAGATCAATGAGTATATTCCAGACCTGCTTCAATCTCACAACTCTTTTTCCTTTGCAAACATAAAGACGTGTTTCAAATGCTTCTTCCTCAGGTTTTCTAAATCCAGATGCTACACCTCCTTCCAGTGGTATAATACAAGGTTTAAAGTAGGATAAGAATTTATCAGATTCATGGCCTTGAAGTTCTCTGTGCTGCACCGCCCTCCCACCAAGGGCAGCATCGAGTTCAACAGCTTTTATGGCAGCAGTTCCAGCTTCATCCTATTAAAATTAGAGGAAATTTAATAACTTGAGTGTGTGTGTGTGTGTGTGTGTTTTAATGGGGGGCGTGGGTTGGGGGGTTTAGCTTGGGGGGGTTGGGTTTTGGAGTTGCCAAGGTAAGCAAAAAGAAATTTAATCAGTCACTCCGCATACCTGACTGGTATCTTTACCAAGCCAAAAGTGTAAATCATACGAGTAAGCGCCTCCTTTGCCAGGTATTGTCTACACGTAGTAATTATAACACAAAGATGAGGAAATCCAATCACTTCCAGAATTTGAGAAGCCATTCCACATGGTTGTATAGTTCTCAAAGAAACAATGAGAAGGAGCATAGCAAATGCAACATGCAATGCTTCACATAAGGGGCTCCCAAATCAAAAGTAACATCAATAAAGAACTATAAGAAAACAGAATCCAACTCAGCATGTGTACAGCATCAGAAACATTATAACCCAAGAACAACTAGTGTAAGTAGAAAAAGACTTTTGCACATGAAGTTTTTGCTTTCCTTTAATTAAGCAATCATTTGCATGCAATCTGCAATGTTACCAAGAAAATAAACACACTGTCATTAAATCCTTTTCTACCAGATAGTCAGATATAGTAGTTAAGGGAAGGAGAAGCATACAGACCTGCAACACTACATAAGAATCTCCATTGTAGAACTTCCCATGGTCAGACTTTGGCACAGGAACTGGCTGGAAATTCTCAATTCGCCATATCTCAGTCCCACTAAACGCTGTTAAGTTAACATAATTGAGAATAAAAACAAATTCACCATAAAATGTGCCAAAACGATGTCAGATTTCCTATAAGATATCACTCGTAAAATCCGTAGCTTTAATACTATTTCCAGTCCACAAAAAAGAAATAATAATAATAATAATAATAATTCTTGAAAAAGAGGATACGGTCTTTGACCAGCTCCCTGAAAAGCTGGATCCACAGCTTTCGCAGAGCTCGACATCTGATGAAATTATTGTAGGTTTCAGTGCCTTACTACACTGCAAGAGTAAAATGCAACAGAAATAAAATATCAAAAACTATGCCATCAGAAATGAATTGCTTTAATTATCATTATGAAGCTTCACCTAAATAAGAGGCAAAAGAAAAACCATAGACAATCAAGTGGAAATGGAGAGGATAGTCACACATAATTTAGGGGTCTACTTATTACTCTGCAGCTGATTCGACCATGTGCCTATCATATTCTAGCAATGGTACCATTTCTCACTTTTAGCAGAGCAATCTCATGCAGGAGTTCAAGCTAAAACTAGGCTGATGATCTAAACAAATGACCTCTGCTGGACCAATAACTGGTCCTAGCATTTAGTACTTGCATTGCTACAGTATTTATGTGACCACCAACAAAATTAGTAACGCTTTGAGATATTGTGACCAAAACAAACACAGCTTAACTTTCCTTACAGCTGTATAGCTGCACAAGCACACTGCCATAATTTCACCTCAAAAAGAGCTAATCTTTCAGGATGAAAAACTATTGAGCCAATCCAACCTCCTAGATATTCAGAAATTTATTCATACATTGGCAAAGTATTTTTCACAGATCAACAGCACAAGCAAACTGCCATAATGTCACCTCAAAAAGAACTGATCTTTCAGGAAGAAAACTACTGAGCCAACCCAAGCTCCTAGATATTCAGAATTCTATTCATACAATGGCAAAGTATCTCTGACAGGTTAACCAAAAAGAAACATTTCTCGCAGACCACTCTAGTCGTCTTTTTATCCTGTGCTTGAAATTTACAGCCTCGTTCATTCATTTTTCCATCTTAGCTCAGGTATTGACGAAAGTAATTGATACACTCTTTTCTTGGCTTTCTCTCCCTCTGATAAGCCCCTGGTGGAATGGTGCTAAGCAGAAATTCATCTTTTCAAGAATGATGACTGGGAGCAGCTTTTGCCATTTATCTTCCTTTGTTTCTCTTTTGATAATACCAGACATTACTACCTAAACCTGATACCTTCTTGTTGGTTTTCCAATGCAGAATCTTAACCAGTTTACTGTCAGTAAGAGGAATATCATGGTTCTTTCATTTCCAGTACCTCCTCAGAAAGGGCACCACATTGCACCATGAAAAATTATGAAGACGCATGTTAAATTCCCAAATCCCATGGTCAAGGGAATGCAGTCACCTTTTAGACATCATTGCTGAGCTGAAGTGCTTCTGAGTGACTTATTATTCATTTGAACAATACAGGTCTAGAATTGCCTGAAGTAGCATATGAAAGGACACGACCTTAAGACAATCATAGAAGCCACAATAAAGCATTCCCAAAATTTAGGGTGATCTAAAAGCTACTTCAAACCACTTCAAACGAAAGATTTTTTCAAACAGCAGTGTACTATCATCTCGAAACATTTGCTCTTGATGCAAATAATGAACTCAATGAACGAATTCTTACTTTACCCCTGGTAATAGCGATCACTTCTTCAACTCGGTAAAATTTGAAAATCAGATAAAAGGAAATGTTCAATCACCAGCTCCACACTCTAATTCACCAATAATTAGAAAGCTAACAGCAGATCTTAACTGACTAGTCTCCACAAGGAGATGAATACACAGATTAATTCCAAGTAACAAAGACAAACAATTCGAAGGTCAGAATCTGGTGATGGACTTATCACTCATGATTAGACCAAAGCGATCTTGAACTCTCACGAGATGCATTTTTTTTGTGGACGAATATATCCTTCGCATTTTTACGGCCAAAAAATGCACACAAATTATCAAGATTTAAACTTATAATAGAAATAGGACTTTGTTTTAAACATACAATAGAATTAACACCGCAATGTGCACATGGAACTGTAAACAAAGCGATCAAACAGTTTAAGAGTAATCAAATCAACAATCCGATCAAAATTCAAAACCTCACGCAAAAATCACAATCAGCAAACAGAAAAAAAAAAAGAAAAAAAAGGAAAAATGATCAAACTACACTAGGCAAATAATCAAAATCTCCGTGTTCAGCTAAGATCGAGCCAAGGATTCATATCAAAAGGAGAGATCTACGCATGAAACGAACTCAATAGCCTAGATTAAGGTGATCAAAACCCTAATTGAAGTCGAGATTATACCTATGCGCGTGTCTCTATACAGGTATTTTAGAGAGAGATTGGGGAAAATGAGACGAGAGTGAAGAAAGGGAGAGGGAGAGAGAGGTGAAATGAAAGTTGGCGATGAAAGTGAATAATAATTTGTGTTGCAGAGTGTGATATGATATGATACAAGCTTCTCTCTCTAACTTTCTTCCTTGTATTCTCTTTTTCTTTTATGGGGTGACTTTTCAGATTTATAATTCGGAAGAAAGAAAAAGTAAAGATACGAAATAGGAATGAATGAATTATGACGATACAGAAGATGAAGAAGAAGAACAAGAAGAAGAAGTAGCAGTAGAAGGTAAAAATTTTGGATAAAATAAACAAAATTAAATGAAATCGTTTTCTGGAAGAAAGAGAAAGGAAAGAGAGAGAGTGCCGTTGATTAAAGGCAAAGATCAGGAGAAGGAGGCACCGTCCACGCTTATAATGGGAGTAATGTGATAGTTTATCCCTTGACCCAAACATTTTCTTAATGAACGGATTAAAAAATAATAATTTTTAAAATATCCTTATAAAATTATAATTTTTAAACAAATATATGATTTCTAATTCTAAATTAATATGTAACTTTTTCAGTTTTAAAAATTATATATTTAATATATAATTTCTCTTATATTTAAAAATCATAATTTTATCATAATATTTTAAAAATTATTTTTTCTCCCGTTATCTTTTAAAAAAAGTTTGCTCGGAGGGCTAAATTCTGCATTCCTCCTTATAATGGCATGGATATCACTATAGTGAAAAATGGTTTTTCCCCTTTTTAGCTTTTTAGTTTTTTTTTTTTTTATTCTTCTCTTTTTTTCCTTCCACGTCCTTTTTATCTTAAAAGGAAAAAAAAAATTGGATTGAAATTCAAATTGCCTATGAAGTTATTGATATAGTATCACACTCATCACCAAAAATTTTACTATCAATTTACTTTTATTATAATAATAATTTTATTACAATCTTATTTGTCATAAAAAAATTATTATAATATTTCATCATAATTTAGATCCATAATAGCAATTTTATATATAAAAAAAAATACTAAAAAATAGCCATTTATAACTCGATTCTATAAATAGTAATTTAATATTAAAGTTAATTTTTTTCCAAATTACCCTCATGCAATTTATTACATTTCTCAGTAAAATTACAGCAAGTAAATGGGTGTAGTAAATAGTTATTAGTGATTTACAATTTTGCTCTTATGATTTGAAATTGGTAATTATAATATCAATTGAACTTTTTATTTATCTAATTCACCGCCTCACCTTACTTTTCAACTTACATTATCTTTGAAATAGTAAAATTAACAAATAAAAAATTAGTTAAAAGTGTATTTAGATTAAAAGTAATTATGCGGAAAGGAAGTGAAGTAGATGGAAATGAAGGCAATGTTGTGTTTAATAAATTAAGTAAATAGTGGAATAAAAAGAAGAGAAATGAATGGAAATAGAAAGACAATTATTAAATTATCCATTGTAACAATTTTCATCAAAACAATTTGATATTTAATACTTTTAAGCTTCATATATAAAATCCGACAAATAAAATTCAGTTAAATGTGAGATTTAACTATTTTAAACTCTATAAAATTAAAAAAAAAAATACTAATTAATATATTCTACATTGTCCTGCTTCAATCAAAGATGAAGGATTTTGAATCATGAACGTTTTCTTATCATTTCACTATTTGCTACATTTTATATTCATAACTTTTTTTTATTTTTTGATTTTATCATAGCAATTTTCATGAGGTTGTGATGGGTGCAACATTATGATCAATAAAAAAAAAAAAAAGCAAGTTACGAGAAAAACGAATCAATGCTTTAACATTTTCTACCATATCAACTAATTTGATTTTTTTTTTTTTAACAAACCTATGATTTATGTTGTATTTGATTAAGCAATCGTTCATTTTATTAGCCATAAGGTTGTATAATGCATATATTTTTTCAATAAAAAACACTTAAGAGTATGAAAAACCCATAAAAACAAATGGAAAAATACTTTTATGTTATAATCATACCATGTATCATGTTATTTTTATATTTTTCTTCTTGTAATACTATGCTGTGTTTGTATTTGCATCATCTTATTGTATTGAAAAAAAAAAAAAATAGGGTCAGCCTGATCAGGTAAAATCAAATGCCAGCGCTCCATCGTGCCCTGGCCCGCCATCATGCATCATTCTTCTCTTGCCGGATCCTTAAAGTGGCTTCTGATAGATGGATGCCATACCGGACTCGAATAGAATAATACCATGCAAGATGTGGGGCCTTGTGCCAACTAGACTTCTTCTGTGATTGGACCTACTTACTTGTACGTGCGTGCAATATATATATATATAAGCATAATAATGTTAATATATTGATGACTGAGGATTTTAGCTATTGAACCATAATTTCAATGGATAGTGTCAAAGGACTTCCACAAATTGAAGCCATTTATCCAATTCCACGATTCTCTGGCTATATCCGACTCCATAAACCCCTTTTATAAAATTTATAGACTTCACTTTTTTAAACTATAACATTTAATCCCGTATGTTTATCTATATGTATATTAATATGACATAAAAGTTAAAATGTTATTGTCATATCATTGTTATAATAGTACTAATAATATATTTTATTTAAAAATTATAATATATATAATAATAATCATCAATTAAATAGTAAAACAAATAAATAAATTTGAAAAAAAAATAAAAAAAGAAAAATATTGATTTTTTTAAAGCACATATATTATATATAATATATGTACAAGCATATATACATAAAATATATTAATTATATTAATAAACAATAAAAAAGAAAAAAAAAGAGTTTTATGTATATATGTGCTTGTATGTATATTATATATAATATATGTTCTTTAAAATATCTTTTTAATTTTTTTCCAAATATTTAAATAAAAATATGTTATTAATGTTAATGTGGCGATGATGTGGCAATGATGCATTAGCTTTTATGCTATGTCGGTTTACAAGTAAGCAAAAACAGAGGGGTAAGTATTGTATTTAAAAAAAAAAATGAAGTGTTGATATAATTTACAAAAATTACAAGAATGGTTAATATAATTTACCCAAATTTGTAATATATAGATAAATAATACTTACAAATAAGGGTCCATACTGGAACGGATGCGAAGCCAAACAATTAGGGGGTTTACCTTAATTAAATTAATATTGTAATCATTTCTTGAAAAATATTTGCTTATTATTGCAGTTAAAACTTAATGAAATAAAAAATTCTTTTTAGGATATTATTAAGGGTTTTTGATATATTTCATTAGAGATTAAAAGAATAAGCTTTTTGTTTTTTCATTATAATATATGTATTAATTGAAATATAACAATTAATTTATAAAAAAATAAAATAAATACATAAAACTAATGTAAGCTTTGTTTTCAACAAAAATAGATAAAAAAAATTATTACACGAGAAATTGGAAATAGATTCAAATTAGTAAATTGATGTGAATATAAATGTTGTAGGACTTTTTTTTCATGATAACTTTGCAAATTTATTTTATTAGTAATACTGATGAAGATCACATTAAGAGGATTGATCCAAGGATGATCAAGGATAAGATAAGGAGTTAGGAACAAAGAGCACAGGCCTATTCGAAGTACAGATCACGAGGACGGAAGTCGAGGACGAAATCAAATGCCGACGGCTTCAAGATTATTGAAAACTATTGGCTTAAATGGCCGGCTTTAAGGAGAAGGTCGTTGGCCTAAGTGAACCGGCATAGATTACATTAAGGCTAGCTTTGTAAGTCGTCGACCTAAGTGACCGGCTTACCTAAGTGAACCGGCATAGATTACATTAAGGTCGGCTTTGTAAGCCGCCGACCTAAGTGACCGGCTTACCTTTAATAAAGGCTGGTTGAACATGGTTTCTAAGCTGCTGGCTTTAGACAAATTTAGGCCGCCAACATATAATGTTTTCCTTAGTCGCAATTAAGGTTTTTTATAACATTTTGTATTGTGAGACTATAAATAGTCATCACACATCCATTTGTAAGGATCTATCTTTTGGCAAAGTCTATTAATAAAATTAAGAGTTTTTCTCTTTAGTTCTTGAAAGAACTAATTGAACTCATCGGATTTTGAATATATGGTGTTCATAAAAAACTTATCAATTAATCGTTCCATAATCGATTGAGGTGTTATCGCATATACCAAGATTCTTGTCTCGTTTATAGACAAAAGATCACAGTTTCTATCGTTCTTAATTGATCCATAGGTTGTGAGATTAGTAAATCGAGTGTCGGGTTTCATCACGGGTTGGTAGGGTTCACATCAAATGCTAAAAAAAAATATCAATTTGAATATAAATTATTATGCAATCAATTGTTTAATATCTACATTTAAATTCATAACATTAATTGTAAAAGAAAACGATACTAAAGCAATTCATATGATTGATAAACTTACTAACTATACAATAAGATCAAAAAAATTATAAAATAAGCAATTTAATTATTATTTATTGTATACTATAATAAAAAATAATAATTCTAGAGAATTTATTTAATTAAATATATCTTTGCATTAAATGAATTTAATGTTATTAGTGATTGAGAAAAGCATTAAAAAAAGTAAATAAAAAATGTTCTCCAAGCAATAAATGCATCTTGAAAAAGGAAAAATAATTGAATTAGTAATATTAATTATTTATTCATTCAAAAAAATATATAATAAAATTATAAAAATTAATTTAATTTTTTTTTTAAGTTTGGAAAAAGTAAAAAGAAAAAATACAGGGAAAATCAGAAATAAAAATATATATACATCAAAAAGTATATATAATCCATGTATATATATGTATGTATGTATGTATGTATGTATATATAATATTAGCACTTGAGTAAACTAATAAAAATTAAAAATTTTGAAAAATAAATTTACAAAGAAAAAAGAAAATAAACTAGGGTGACCGAAACTGTTTTTTGTTTTTCTTTTTTTTTGGTTATTTTTTTGGTCAAATTTTTATTTAAAAAAGAAAAAAAGGAAAAAACTGGGATGACCTAATTGGCGACATACAACGTCCAAACCTGCAGTAGTTCTCTGACATTCTTTAGCAATTCAACAATACGTAATATTTTGACCCCGAGGTCGTAAATATCCTTTTTTTTTTTAATTTAATTTACCAGTCGAGCGATCATATAAAAAATACACAAAAATTTCAGAAGTAGAGTTTTTAGTTTTCATCCGTCGAGGCTTCAAAGAGATGACAACCCCCCGCATCAATTCAACCAATGATTGTTCAATTTGGGCACATCAGAAAAGGGTGTAATGATATATTCTATAGGGAAAAAGGATTTGATTTACACTTGAGAATATATATATATATATTATATTGGGACTCAATATGGCAGTACGTACCTTCACGAAAACCACAAAAATAATACACACTATCTCTAAGTCTAGGCACATATAAATATAAATAAATACGTTCTCTTCAACAGCAAATTTGCTTGCTTGCGTGATCATGTACTCCAAACAACTTGCTCTCTCAGTAATTCTAAGACTTCGTTCGGAAAAAACGATGTTAACAACATGAGACGAATTTCTTTATTTATATTTAATCCTCGTTTCTGTGACATGTTACCAAATTTCATTTATAGACAAACAAAACTAGACTTGATTTGCACTTTTTTTTAGCTGTTTAAGTTCCCTTGGCAACTTCGTATGCACTCACTTATTGAACATGTCATGTGGTTTGCGATGTTCTTTTCAAATATTACCCTTTGCTTGCTCTTTTGGCAGTGGGTCCAATACAGCCACCCTTTTGTCCTGTGAAGGTCTCCACTTTGCATCTTCACAATATGGAAGTTTCATCCTCCAACAAACAAGTACACATGCCAATTCAAAAGATATAAACTGCAACGAGCAATTCTCTCTCTCTCTTTTTTTTTTTTTTTGGGTGGGGGGTGGGTGGGGTTGTAAACAAATAAAAATAAATAAATTAATAAAAGAACAAATGGTCTTAATATATAGGTATTCAAATGTAGATAATGAAATTTGTATAATATAATTTCATAAACTAAATTCTAAATTAGCTATATTTACTTAGGTTTACACTAATTATTTGCATTAGTGATAAGATCCATATAATTAGACCTAATTTATGATGATTTAGAGAGTTTTGAATTGATGAGCTCAAGATATAATCCCGTTAAAATTGTTTTGCATATTTTTAATCTTTTCCAACAGATTTAGACTTAGGTTTAAGTGTCAACTAAGTTTCATTATATACAATTATGCTTCATTCTTCTCTATTTTACCCATTATAGTTACTAAATCTTGATTGATCGTGTCCATTAATTTTTCAAAAGATTTAACAATAATAATCTCTTATTACATATTATAAATATATATGAATACTATCTATAAGAGAAGGCTTTTCAAACCTAATCCTAACCCCTACCCATCACTTGATAGTTAGACCCTATACTTGGTGAGATTGCCACCTATCCCCATCTCTCTAATCCCTATTTACATGATTCTTTTATTCTGTTCCATTACAATACTAGCTCCTTTTATTCACGTGAAGTGTGAGGATACATACTGTATGCACATGATATTTATAACAAACTAAGTATAAGCTTGTAGAGGGCTAAAAATATTATATAAATATATTAAGTTAAGCCCATTAATTATTTGGCTTGACTCATTGGGCTAGATGACAAGGCCTAATGAGTCCAGCCCAATTATTGGGATAACTCAAAGAGAATTGGCTTGATGAGCTCAGAATAGGGATCGTTAGATCGGTCTATTCGCATCCAACTTTTATTAGGCAAGTTCATGTACTTATGAGGAAAGCTAGTGGTTTGGGCTTATGGTAAGCTCATTAGAATAACCCTAAATTGAGTAGACTCCATCTCGCTTGTTGATCGATAAAGTGATCTAATGGATGTCATTAGGCTTAAGAGTTTATAAATACTCAGCTATTCCTCATCATTAGAGGACCTTTATTCCTAAATTCCTGAGATCAGAGAAACGGTGTTCCATTAAGAGTTCTCTACTCTCAAAAATCAAACAAGAAATCAGGCGAAGAATGATCTCCATAGCCTAAGAACTGTAAGGTCGACGCTTAAGGTCCCCTTAGCTCCCTTGTATGTCATTTGTGCATTCGAGATGCTTGAGATTGCCTATTCCTCCTCCCTACCTCTCTTTCCCTAGTCATCCTATCATGTGCCATTTCTAAATCGCTTTTCTCTGAAGTCATGTGTAGCGTGGTACCCTTGTGATACGCATATGACCACTCCTGCTAAGACTCCCATCTACATTTTGGCGACTCCACTGGGGACTAGAGTTAAGTAACAGAAGAGTAATGGCACCTCCTAGGAAGATAGGACCATCTGATAATATCTATCAAGAACAAGATCCTAACACTGAACTAATTGAGCAAAACCTACCTCAAATACCGTAGAATACTAATCAAAGCAATTCATAGCTTGAGGCTCCCATAGATCTTGCACAAATGATGCAGGCTATACAAGAGAACACAAGGGCTCTAAATTAACTTATGACCATGCTTGCTCCACTTGTCACAAGGTTGTCTACCACGGCTACTGTGTAACAAGGTGTGGCTTCGCCAAATACCAATGTTGCTACGTAGCAAGGTGTTGCCTATGCAACTTCATTACATGCAGTTCATCCTGTTAACCCTCCTATAGATGAGGACAACATTCCTTAGGAGCAAACCACTCAACCAAATTAACCACCTCCCAATGCTCTTGGTGGATTTAGTCGTCAGCCTACTCCTATACCTGCTTCCATGGTATTTGCCCTAAGGACTTCCTTTGTAACAAAGGAAGAATTGGACATATACTCGAAAGAAATACAAGCAAATTCAATTGTGGGAGTACTAGAGTTAAGACTCCCTCACCATCAACACATTGCTAAAAAGCCATATCTTAAGGACTATGTTAATCCTAAGTTCATCCTGTTTAATGGAAAGAAAGGGAGCACCAAAGAACATTTACTTAAGTTTATTGAGACCCTGAAAGTATACAAGTTGGATGATGACTTGAAGCTCAAAGAATTTTCCAAATCACCGACCGAAAAGGCATGCACCTAGTATGTCAATCTCCTTGCAGGGTCAGTTGATTTATGGGGGTCTATGTGTAAGCTATTCCTAAAGAAATTCTTCTCTACTTAGGAATAGGTCATGATCACAGACTTAGGAAGAACACAGCAATACCCCAAGGAAGACTTGATGGATTATATAGAACGCTTTAGGGAGCGAACACTGGAAATCCAAGACGTATGTGATGAGAAGCAGTTAGTGAAGATTTGCATCTAAGGGATGTTCACTGAGTACGTAGTCCACTTAGAAAATCTTAATATAAGTTTATTTTCTACACTAGTCGAGATTACAAGGAGAACTAATAATTCTGTTACAAGATAACGAGGAGAAAATGGGAGGTTTAGGAAACGAGCAACATCTACTAGCTCAGCCCAGGTTGAGACCCCTAGGGACAATAAGAAGCCAAGGAATGATACATCCCGAGGATTTACATCCATGGCCCTTTTCCCATGCCCAATGGGAAAGGTACATGCTTTATTTGATCAATGGTTACGAGATGAGAATATCAAGCTCGCAAGAGTAGATCGTTTACCAACATAAAATGAGAAAAATGATCCTAAATTTTGCAAATATGACAGGTTCATAGGTCACCCTACGAAAGAGTATTGGACTTTGAAGAAAATTTTCAATGATAGAGTCCGAAATGGGGAGCTTATTATAGAAAATAATGATGTCCGTAATAATCCACTTCCTGTACACAATAATCAACAGGGTATTACAAGTGCCATCAGTCACAATCCTAGTACTACAGAAGGAGATATGTCACATGTCGAGGTGCGTAATGTACAAGAAGCTATGATTGGGAATAATGAGGACGCATGCGCGCTTGAAGTAGTTGGCCTGATGAAAACGACTAACTTCAAATTTTTTTTTTTAACTTACTAAGGTTTAACGAGGATGCACGTTTAGTAGCAACAACTGCCCTTACCCAAATTGCAGAGAAACAATATGGGGAGTGCAGTTTAGTGCAATGTGTACGGAGAATGGCAAAGGCACATGAGAATGCAATTCTCTTTATCGATGTGGACATGTGCTCCAAGAACCCCAATCACGACCGTCCTCTTTATGTGGAAAGCATGCTAAATGGGTATCCTATTAACAGGACATTCATAGACAATGGCTTTTCCATAAACATAACGTCGTTGTCCACACTAAAGGCTGTAGGAATGGATAACCAGTGCCTAGTGAGACAACCCATTGCCATCAATAGTTTCACTGACACATTTACAAACACAGTAAGGTATGTTGTGAGCTTTAAAGTGGGCCCAATATAGAGCTCCATAAGGTTCTATGTGATTGATGCGTCGGTATCCTACTATTTACTGGTTGGAAGAAAGTGGTTGCACGATCATAATCTCATATCCTAAACATGGCATCAGTGTATTAAGGGCTATTGGAAAGGAAAAGATGTATTCATTCTCGCTACAAGTAGTCCATTTGAGCATAATGAGGCATACTTCACCGAAGCTGCATTCTTTGATGAATATGTCGAAGATGGAGAAACTGATATCACAACACCCTCCGGCACACCACTACCCACTTGGGAAGAGACTTAAGAGAAGCCTACATGAAAGAAGAGAATGTGAGGCTCTCGTAGGGGCCAAAAGATGCAAAAGAGAAATGAGGTGATAGAAAGTTTCATTAAAGAAGATACGTGAAGGGTGTACTATTTATGACGGTCCACAGGATTTGAAGGAGATAGACCTGAAGAAGCTTGTTCATCTTCTTCAGATCTCATATCAATACAAGAAACCTAACTCGCCCCCCTAGAGATGCAGGATCAACTTAAGCCAAAGGTTAATGAAATTGAAGAGTTAAATCTAGCGAAGCTAGGGGAGTCTCCGAGACCTATCTTCATTGGTAAGCATCTATCGCAATAGTTGAAGGTCCATCTAGTGGAGTTGCTACGGAAGTATCGACATGTATTTACATGAACTTACGATGAAATGCCAGGATTGGACCCCACTTTAGTGGTACATAGGTTAAACATTGCAACTAAGGTTAATCCAGTAAAACAAGGACATCGCATTTTTTGCCTAAAAGTTGAGGTCCAAATCAAAGAAGAGATTGAGAAGTTGCTCAAAGCTGGCTTCATCACGCCAATTGAGCACCCATCATGGTTGGCCAATATCGTGCCTGTGAGGAAGAAAAATGGTCAAATACGAGTTTGCATAGATTTTTATGATCTTAATAAGGCTTACCCAAAAGATGACTTCCCATTGCCAAATATTGATATGTTAGTAAATGCCATAGCTAGACATGAGTTGTTCTTGTTTATGAATGGTTTTAGCGGCTACAATCAAATTAAAATGGCCACTGGAGACACTAAGTGTATTGCTTTTAGGACGCTAGTCGGGAATTTTTACTATACAGCCATGCCCTTCGAGCTTAAGGATGCATGAGCTACTTACTAAAGAGCAATGATTGCTATTTTCCATGATATGATGCATGACTTTATGGAAGACTATGTGGATGACATCGTTATCAAGTTAAGGCGGGCACCAAATCACTTGATACGCCTACAGAAGGTTTTCGAGCGGTGCCGGTTGTATAAACTGCGCATGAACCCACTGAAGTGCATTTTTGGTATAACGTCTGGCAAATTCCTTGGATTTATAGTTCACAGAAAAGGGATCGATGTTGATCCAGCAAAGTTGCAAGCTATACAATCCATGCCTTCACCCATTAAATTGAAGGAATTAAAAACATTTATGGGGAAAGTCTCTTATATTAGGCGATTCGTCCTAGCACTTGTCGAAATCTCTTATCCCCTATAGCAGCTCATGAAGAAAGGAGCACTGTTCAAGTGGGGGCAACTACACGAGGAGGCCATTCAGAAGGTAAAAGATATACTCACGTGTCTACAGACAATGGTAATGCCGATAAAGGGTTTACTAATGATTCTCTACTTGACATCCACCGACAAGACCATTGGTGCTTTACTTGTACAAGAACTTGAGGGAAGGGAGCGACCTGTATATTACCTAAGTCGATCCCTCTAAGGTAGTGAACTCAATTATTCAACCTGCGAGAAGCATTATCTTGTGCTGATATTTACTACACAAAAGTTGCGTCATTACTTGGTGCATGAAGTCAATCTTGTCACTTACTCTAACTAGTAAAGTACTTGCTATCACGACAAGCACTATCTAGATATATCGCAAAATGGTTACTTCTCCTATTAGAGTTTGATATTATGGTTATGCTACCTAAGGCCATCAAGTCTCAAGCTCCAGCAGACCTTTTGGCCCATTTTCCTATAGCAAATGAGACTTAAACCGTAGATAAGATCCCGATAGAGTTTCATGAAGATTCCATGAGGACAGAATTGGGTGAAGAATGGCAATTACAATTTGACGACTTATCTACTAGTATCGGGAAAGGAGCTGGGGTAGTATTGATAACCTCTGAAGGCTAAGAGATACCACTAGCATTTAATCTAGATTTCCATTGCACCAATAATGAGGCTGAGTATGAGGCTTTACTACTCAAATTCATTTTGGCATAAAGTGCTAGGGTATCTCACTTGTGCATTTGTGGTGATTCAAACTTGATTATCAAATAAGCTACTGGTGAATTTGCTCTTAAAGAACCAACATTAGCGCCTTACAGAGCTATAATACAATCTTTGGTTAACAAATTCAATTCAATGAGATATGAACATACCAAATGATTGACCAACCGTTATGCGGTTGCACTTGCAACTTTGGCATCTAAAGTTCCTATTTAAGCCGAAGAAGATGGTTTAAGTATTCAAGTCATTAAGAAATCGGTTCTATGCACAGCTTTGCGGTTTCTAGATGAGGAAGAAGAAACGCTAAATAATTGGCAAGCCCCCATTAAGGGTTAGTTATTGCATCTTACTACAGCTTCTCTGGCAACCTTAAAAACTTTTCTCCTCATTAATGGCATCCTGTACTTCAAAGGTCCAGAGGGCATCTTATTGTGATGTATTGGTGTAAAGAAAGCATGCCTAATGTTGGAGAAGTATCACAAGATCTGGTGTGGAGAGGAAGGCCCATCCCTATATCGTTGCATACAACGTGTAGGCTATTACTAGCCAACTATGGCTAAAGATGCTTCTTAAATGCAAATGAGTTGGCTAAAATGCTCTGAGATTCTTGATCAAGGAGAATGCCACTTCGTGGTAAGTGTTGGCGATTCGAGACACCCTTACATAGACTATTTGCAGAACAACACCTTACCTACGAATGGCACTAATGCTCGTATAGTAAAACGCAAGGCAAGGAGGTATATCATGCATGAAGACTAGCTATACAAGGTATCATTCATGGGACAACCCCTTAGGTGTGTCACACCACCCGAAATAGAGACTATACTAGCTGAAGCTCACTCCGGAGATGGTGGAGAACATCAAAGAGGAAGGAAGCTATATTACCACCTAGTGAGCTTAGGGTATTACTAGCCTATAATGGAAAATGATGCATTCAACTTTGCCAGGAGATGTGTCGCATGCCAGCAACATGGGAATGTCATCCATGCTCCCGCTGTTACAGTATATAGCTTGACTACTCAATGGCCTTTTCATATGTGGGCATTTAACTTGATTGACCCAATACATCTACCATATAGGGGATGCATTTGGATCTTAGTAAGTATTGAATGCTTCACCAAGTGGGCGGAGGCAATCTCGTTAAAGAAAGCTACATGATAAGCAATAGTAAGCTTCATGAAAGAACATGTCATCTGCCGCTTTGGAATCCCAAAGTGCATTCTTTCAAACAATAGTACACCCTTTATCAACTCATAAGTACAACAACTATTGGCCTCCTATGGTATCGATCACGTGAAGTCCACACCTTACTACCTAGAAGGAAATGGCCAAGCAAAAGCAACTAATAAGACTCTTTTAAAAGTACTTAGTTGTATGGTGCATGAAAATCACAAAGAATGGCATGAAAAACTGGCATTGGCACTATGGGCGTACATGACATCTAAACGAAGCCCCACTCAAGCCACCCCCTTTTCTTTAGTATATGGATGAGAGGCGATGATGCCCATAGAAGTTTTAGCCCCATCTATAAGATTGGCCATTAATGCTGAACTTGAACCAGATACTTTAAGTATGCTCAATCTCGAAGCTTTAGAAGAGAGATGAGCTACTGCCAAGCGTAACCTTGCTAACTATCTCTAGTGGTTAAGTGCGGCTTATGATCGTTTGGTCAAGAAGCGATCCTTTTAGGAAGTTGATGTTGTACTTCATGCAACAGAGCATGTGCGGCGAGAGTTCACACCAAAGTGGGAAGGCCCCTTCATCATTCATGAGGTTCATGATAGTGGTTATTGTAAGCTTCTAAACCTAACAACTAATAAAGTTACTTGTAATACGCGATTTTTTTTTTATATATATAAACAAACAAATAAATAATATAAGAGATAAGGCAATCATGCTAATATAAATAAAAGACGGGGGTAGTTTTGTCTTTTCCAATGAGAATATATATATATGAAAATGACCTAAGGTTCTCCCTTCTTTTCTGCACATTTTCACAATAGCCGTCTAGAGACACAAAAAGAGAGAACAAGAGAGAGAACCTCTTCAAGAAAACCTAAAGCAATCTGAGGATGTAGCGCAACAAAGCAAAAAAGTATGGTTTTAATCATTTCAATACATATTTTATTAAGAGGAGACTTACCCATGAAATCCATTTGGTTGTTTATAGAAATCAAACTTGAGGACGGATTAACTAAGTACGAGAGTGATTGGATTGGGAGTTTCAAGTGAAATTCGAATCAGGTAAGAGATTATAATGCGCATGTTTGGATCTATTTAAGCTTAGAAGTAGGAAATGAGGAGATTAAACAAATTAAGGGTAGAAAAATAAAGGTTTGAAAAATGAACTGAGGGATATACGACCATCCAACATGGTCGTGTTGCTCTCATGTTAATTTACCTAGGTATACCGAGAGACACACGGTCTCCAATACACTATGTTAAATTACAAAGTGTCCCAAGAGATACAAGACCATCCAACATGGTCGTGTTGCCCCCGTGTTAAAATAAGAAGAACACAGCCTCCCAATACGGTCGTGTTTCGACTGTGTTAAGTCCAAAAGTCATGCTGAGAGATACATGACCTCCCAACATGGTCGTGTTTCAACCGTGTTAAATTAAGAGAAACATAGCCTCTAAACACGATCGTGTTCTAATCGTGTTGAAGCCAAATCTTACCGAGAGATATACGACCCTTAACACGGTTGTGTACTAGCCCATGTTGAGCAACATGACCTCCAACATGGCCGTATTAAGTGATGAACATTATTATTATATATCAATTATCTTCTTAATTAACCAAGTTCCACATAACCAAAACAATTAGTAAAACCTTAAATGACTTAATAAAATAAGAGGAATTAGGAGAATTATATTATGTTGGATTATTACTAAGATTAATGTGTTGATTATATAGATATCGACAAGTTTGGGACAAGGAGTATGTAAGGCTAGGATTCTAGCTACATGTTTACTTTATTTGTTGTATGTGATTGTAAGGAAGTTATCTAATGAGTTGTATGTGAAATAAAGAAATGCTAAGATGTAATGTGAATTAAGCGGTATCATGAAGTAATACCGTGTTATTGGTTGAATGAGATATGTTGCTTGTACTTGGCTCGGCCTAAGGGCTTGCAGTGGTAGATCCCTAGGGAGCACCTCAATGATCGGTATGTTGCGTTGTCCCTAGTGGAGCCATGCATCGAAATGATCTAAGGTAGATTAGGGTTAGACGGGGCCCGTAGTGACAGTTCCCATTAGGGTTAGATGGGGCCTGCAAAGGCAGTTCTCACTAGGACAAACGCTGTGTGTACAGGGGTCATGAGTACCCTCATGTGTTATAATTCATTGTTGGTGTTGAAGTGTGAACTAAATTGTGAATGTGTTGAGGACAAATGCTACATACATGCATGTGCTATTATTGTGGTGTATCATGCGCATGTGGGTGTGGTACTTACGTACTGAGCTTAGGCTCACCCCCCCTTCCTATATTTTTTTAGTTGTGGCGAAAATGATGAACAACTAAAGTATGATGAGAACGGAAACTTGGTGGGACATTACATGGATGAGATGGGAAGAGAACAATATTACTATGTGGAGGAAGAGTGACTAGAATTATGAATTATTTTAAATTGATGTTTTATTGTTAAATTGAAATTATGGAGATAGATTGTAGTTTGAGACTTTGCAGTTATTAAATAATGAAATTTGGAATGACTCATCTGTGAGTCATTCATTTGATTATGGTTATAGTAGTATGATGGATAATGTATATGAGCAAGTTTTGAAGTATATTGAAGTTTTAGAGCCTTAGTGTGTCACTTGGTAGTAGTGACACGTGGCGGGTCGTCGTACTCCAGATTTTGGGGCGTTACATTACTGCACCTATTAATTTTCAATACGTTAAAAATTTTCATATGTAAAATGAATGATGTATTTGCAAATTATCATGAATCATATGTATAACTCACACTGTTCGAGCCTTTTTCAATGCTTCCTCTTTAATACTTCCTTATCTTGTTGCTGCAAAGTTAGAGAGTTATCTCCTTAGCACACAAAAATGATTAATTATTATCTCTTACGTTGCTGTCACATGGTTAAAGCATGTGCTCCCAAGTGCGCAATGAAATAATTAGCCCACAAAAACATATCTATAAATTCTAAAACAAAGAATACATGGTTATGTATTAGGTAATACCCTCTTAACCATCAATGCTAGTATGTTGAACTACGCAATAAACACCACTATTGCTGCTTAAGCACGATTGATCGTTTCAACCATTTAATGTATTGTTGCTAGTAAGTAAAAGCTTTACTTTGATGCGTGACATAATAACTTCACTAAATGACGTGATTGTGACTAGTATCATTCATGGAAAGTACATGCGAAGTCATGATTACACATATATAAAAACAAAATAAAGACAAACAACTTTATTGATTTCAATGTAATGCTTTAGAATAAAAACAAAAGCATAGTCATGCCACATTATGGCAGACAATCTAGGCCTATTAAGGACTTAAGATCTAAGTATCCTAAAAGTGCCTTCATCTCAAGATCGGATGCTTTAACTGCTTCTTGCAACTCTTGCACTTTGCTCATCAGTTCATCATGCCCCCTCTTGACAGTGTAGTAATTCAACACCCTCTTAGCTTTAGCAGCAATAGACTCTAAGCTGTTAATTTTGAACCTTAAAAGGCCGACCCCCTCGATGCATTTAATCACCTGCTTAAGTTTTGCCTCTGACAAGGAATCCCAAGGCCTGTTTAATAATGATGCAATCTCCCCCAGCATCTTCACCATAGTGAAAGCTAGTTCAATCCCTAATACAGGAGAATTAGCCTAAAAGTCTTTGTCCATGGCATCAAGGGTCTCTAATGAGTCCAATAACCGAGATGGCATGATGAATCCTTCAAAGGATGTAGTCTCCTCTACCATAGCATAAACCATCGAAATCACTTCCTTGTCTCAAGGAGACATCATAGCGACTGGGGGAGGAAGGATATCCATAGGAGACTCATACAACCCATCTTCATATGTGCTAGAACAAAGTAGCGCATCGGCATGGTCATTAGCATCGATGTTATCATTATCATCGTTTATCTCTATGACTGGTCCATCAATATTAGTAGTAAGAGCTTTAACTCCAACAGAATCATGCAGCTCTTCAAAATCGTCATCATCACTTCTGCTATCTTCAACTGGCGATTCTACATAATTCACTAAGTCTTGATCATCGTTAACTTGAATTGAAACGGTCACTAAATCAGTAGAAGTGCTAAAACGAACTTCAAAGCCCATCTCGACCTAAACATATACAATAGACAAGGGTGGTTAGTAAAAAAAGACTACATGTACATACATAACGACAAGAAAGATACAAGGATGCTACCTCATGAATAAAGGTATGCTTGGCCTATCTATCCTCTGTCGATGGAAGAAATGTACATTTATTCTTAGAAGATCTCCTTAATCCCACATCAGTAGGAGATGTTGATCGTTGAACCACTCGTTCAATAGTCTTTTGGATATCACCAATAGGCTTAGGCTTGGGCTTAAGCGGTAATTTAAGGTAGAACTCCCAACTGCACACAATAGGTATACGAAGTGTATTGTCTACTGAAGCAAAAGCATACGCTCAGAAGTCTTACAAGCAATTCGACCAATATGTTAACTGCCTTGGAGAAGCAACCTTAGAGCGGCTTATAGAAGGAAAGTACAACTGACGCACTTCTGGATGAATATTTCTGTTATAACTTGGAGAGAGTGACTGACAACATAACTCAAAGTTGTTAGTAATATTAGTCACATAGGGTACCCCTTGGTCAAACCCAAGCTAGCATGCAACCCTATGAGGGGAATATACTACCACCCTTTACTCCAGATAACACTAAGAGGAGTCTTTGTTATCTGAGGGAGGGTAGACTTCCCGAAGTACACTATAGAATAAATCTTGCCTCAGAATTATGGAGGCCCTTACGCCTATCTACTAAGGTCACCTCATCCTTTAAGCTTAGAGGATATAATTCCACCTTGTCTTCATAACTAGCAAGCCATTTCACATAAGGATGAAATGTGAATTTTGACTCAACGTCGATAAGCTATAGAAGTGCCTGCTCAATAGTTCCTTTAACCCAAGCCCATGCTCTAGGAAGAGCAAGGTTAGATTTAACACTACTAAGAGGAGGTGTAAAGTGCTTCCGGAATCGTTTGCAAAAGAAAAGTTGGAGAAATACCAGGTCTACATGTGACACGCTCACATAATGGCCCTTTGAACGAACAGAAGCCTTGTGGTATAGATCCAAGTGCCGATACAAAGAGCCTAGGTAAAAGGGACTTAGTGTGAAGTACTTACCCTAAGCAATTCGTATGACTAGGGGAAATAGCTGAGGGCTTACACCTTCTTCTAGTCCACTAGGGAACACAAACAAAGAGAGCCAATATGCTATAAAAGCTATAAGCTTATACTTGTAAAAATGACAAAAAAAGGGTGAGAAAGGTACAAGTACAAAAATTATAAAAGTATATTCAAAATGGATGAGAATACTTACTCTTGTCCAAGACCTAGGCCAAAAACCCGAGGATTGTCTTTTCTTTATTCCTCAAAGAAGTATGTAAGCTAGGAAGAGAAACAAGACTTCCTTTTGTTGTTGTGTGTAGCTTTCAAGGCATCTAGTAAAGACATTTGAAAATTGTGCTCCTTGTAAGACACTTTAGTAGAGGTAATGTTGGTTTACCCAAAACTAGTCAAGTTCAAGTGAAAGACCACATCCTTAAGTTTCGAAGTGATTTCCCCCCAAGAAGTGATAAATGTATGAGTCTGAGTACTCCAACGATAGATGATCGCCCGCCACACTTCCGACACACTCAAATGGGGGAACCATAGGTGAGTGGAAGTAATAATGGCACAGAAGATGCCGGCCTTCTCCAAAAGAGTCACATACTTTGATTTTGAGATCATATGTTCTACCAAAAATTTCCACCCGAAGGGTGGCTACTTGAGGAATGCATGCAAATTGGGTGGCTGAGAGGGGAAGTTCCTTCCTTTCATTCCTAAAGTGCAAAATCGAACTCGTGTTGATGGCGTCTCTCCAACTAGCGTGGGGCTCGTATCCAATAAAGTGAAGCATACCATCAATGCAAGCCGTTGCGTAGAGCTCTCAACGTTTGATTTTGTCCCAGAAGGTATCTTCAGAGATAGTTTCATCCAACCATGTATCTTGAGGACTCGGGATTGGTGGTGGATGCCCATCTAAGTGTATCAGCAAGTCTTTTTGCTTGATTATTTTTGTGCCTTTCCCCATTGGTGCATAGTTTTAACAATATCGGAATAAAACCTGAAATTAAAAAAAAAGAAGCGAAAAAGATTACACACACATATATATATAAAAATAGAGAACACAACGATAAAACTAGATCTGGGAGAAGAGTCTCAAGTAGTTGACAAGTTTCAGAAACTTGTCCGAACTATTCCTAAGGAGAAAGGCTGGATGGATGATTATCTCTACAAGTACCAGAACTTTTGGTGCCCAGCCATCGCTTTGGAAGTTGTGGTTTCATCACAGGAACATTTTTTTGAAGCACAGGACACGGACATGAATATTTTAGTCCAAGAAGCCAAACTTACAACTCATGCAGCTATAACCATCAAGTCTCATGTACAAAGGGGGATAATCTACAAGCGGGCATTGAGACACAAATACCATGTTATCAAATTGCAGAGCCATTGGCAAGGGCATTTCAAATTCGCAAAAGTTTTGCTATTGAAATCCAAAACCATTGGATGACAATATGGCAAGGTATCCCAATCATAATCTTCCTAGAATTATGTTATTTCCAACATGATTTTTTGTTATCAAAAGATCAAAGCTTCACTACTTTTATCCTTCCCTATTTCAATACGCACACTCTTATTCATCAATCTCTAACATCATTCTGGGACGTAAATGGAAGCCTTGACAAGATCCTACACTAGAACTCGGGATCTTTGGGTTTCCTTACATGGGAACAAAGGAAAAGGATAGTTTTATTGGTGGCTTCTACTCTTACCTATCTACACGAAGAATGTGAGAGACAGATCATTCATAGAGATGTGAAGAGCTGCAACATAATGCTAGATGCAGAGTTCAATGCTAAACTCGGGGATTTTGGTTTGGCCGAAGTGTATGAGCATAGCTGCCTTACAAGGGCAGTCACAATACCAGCTGGGACAATGGGGCATCTAGCCCCAGAATACGTGTACTATGGCGTGCCAACTGTGAAAACCGATGTGTACAGTTTTGGTGTAGTGGTCCTAGAGGTGGCTATAAGGAGGAGGCCAGTCGACGAAGATGGGGTCGTATTGGTTGATTGGGTATGGGAGATGTGGGAAAGGCGGGAATTGATACAAGCGGGGGATCCCAAGATGACAGGGAAATGTGATAAGGACGAAACGCGGAGAATGTTGGTTGTAGGACTCCGTTGTGTGCATCCAGACCATGAAAAGAGAATAACTGTAAATGAAGCTGCCAGGATTCTTAAAGGGGAAGCACCGTTGCCTCTCTTGCCAAAGAGAAAGCCAGTGGCGAGGATTCGCTTTATGTGCATGTAGTCACTCGGGCTTGTTGGACCATGGGTGACAAATTTTCTCAGATATGAAATCAGGGGAGACTTGGCTCAATTTGTATCAAAAAAAGCTTGTGGAAGTGGACCCTCATAACTCTGCAGGTTATGTCATGTTAGCGAATGCATTAGCAGCTGATCAACAGCGGCATGAAATCTTGAACCTGAGGCTGTTTATGAAAGGAGCAGGAGCCGAATTCGCTTGTGGGTTTCGGTCATCTCGCGAAACTAAGTTGATGGGTGCTCGTTGGATTGGGAAATTTCAAAACCTTATCTTGCAATAGCACGACATGGATGCAGGATGAATTGTGGAAAGAGGGCAGGCTTATGGAGTTAGAAATATCGGTGTAGATGGCAATGATGCTCCGCAAGCATTGGATATTTGACGAACTATACTGTTTCTCCAGCGAGGCGAAGATCTGTTGGAATCCTGGAAATCTCTCGAATGCAGAACGAGACAAC
Source organism: Laguncularia racemosa (assembly GCA_037954665.1). NCBI lineage: Eukaryota > Viridiplantae > Streptophyta > Magnoliopsida > Myrtales > Combretaceae > Laguncularia > Laguncularia racemosa. The sequence goes on along the minus strand of JBBMOL010000007.1, from coordinate 620,591 downwards.
AATTCCATGTGACACGGTCTTGCTTGGTGCTAGTGATCCTAGTGGACTTGCATACATTCAAACTATAAATCGGGATGGTGAATCAGATTCAAAGACGACTAAGCATATATAATTTTACGAGATTGTCAATTGAAGAATACGGAAAGGGCCATGATGATGATCCTATTTTCGTTTTCGCCCTGCCCCGATGAGGCACTCCTTGCTCGTGGAACTACATACCGGAAAAAGAAAAAAAAGACCCTCTCTCGCTTCGTCGTCGTCGGAAACAGACAGCAGATTCTTAAAAAAAAAATTAATAATAATAATAATTCAAGACGAACCAAGAGGAGACTTTGATACGTTGTTTGAAGATGATTATGAGTAGCTGATGGATAATTTGTGCGGCATCAATGATCTTGAAGTCTTTGGACTCGATGATGATGAGCCCATATTTTCTATATTATTGACCCACATTCTATCTTTCCTCCAATTTCCAATTAAACCCAGATTAACGCCATCGATTTCCAAACCAATTTCTTAACTTTCATTCCATATCGGCATTTTATCAAGCATTGCGCGATGTCTCAAGAAGGCGTCGTAACGCTCTATAATGGCAGCGCCATTACCGATGCCAAGCAAAACCCTCCACATGGTGTTTCCATAATGCCCGATCCTTTTCTCGTTAAGGAAATCAAAGGGCGATTTCGATCCTCATTGTTGTACGGTCTCGGGTCGGTCATTTTGTGGAAGCACGGATTCTGGAAGCAGTTGGAGTTGACTATATTGACGAAAGCAGGGCACTTTCGATTGCGGATGGGGAGAGAGGAGACGGTTTGAAGGTTCAGATTAAGAATAAGTTGAGGAGATTGTCTACGAGTAAAAAAAAAAAAAAAAAAAAAAGAGTATGGAAGAACCTCACTTGTGATATCCGACAATCCAAGATGTTGAGGTATAATGGCGACCGCCGACGGAAGTGAAAGTAATGGCTCATTCGTTACCGGTGAAGAAAATACAAGAATGGTGTAATAACTCAAAAAAAAGAAAAAAGAAAAAAAAGAAGGATATGTATTACATGACCTACAGCACTCCACCACTAACATGAGCACCTCAAGTATGAACAAACTAATTTATAAAGCAAGGGCGAAGTTAAGGGTAGCAATTATCTCAAGATGAATAAGGAAAAAAAATTGTGTCTGAAAATAGATTATGCACTTTCTATTTAATTGAATGATACACTTATATAAGGAATACCAATCAATAGCGTGAGAGGCAACAAAATCATTACTAGGAGTAATATAAAGCATATAAGGCTGTGAATTTCACAAAGAAGATTGCTAGTGATATTATTACTTGCCAAAAGAAAAGAGAATAAAGGGAGAAGATAAGTGTGATCTTCCATCAAAGATTTGAAGTAATTTAAGATATATAAATTATTTAGTTCAGTGATACATCAAAGATATACGATACACTAAGGTGGTACCAAACATGAAGTTACTATTATTATCCAGAACTTCTACCCAATCAAAATTAATGTACGCATAATATGTGGATTTACTGGTATATTTCAATGGAATAGAATCAACAAGTCAATTGAAGACATTAAAGATAACTTAACGAGCTAGATACTGCACCAAAAAAAAAAAAAAATGGAAAGCAATTTGACAAGCCAGATACTAATATATATATATATAATATACATTGTCTATTAAAGAAAAATTTATACATATGTTGTTTTATGAGCAAAGTCATTTCAATGACTTAAAGGAGACACGCGCAATTAAATGATGTTACAAGCTTGCGCATTTAAAAAAAAAAAACTAAATTATATGCAGCGTTAGCTCCAAGCTCTTGTAATATGAATCACATAAGACGTGTATGGGGCAGCGGTGCAACTATTTAATAAGCGCACATGCGCCAAACAATTTCATAGCCATTAAAAAGGCTTATCTAATGCCCAAATCCTTTCGACCTCATTCGAAGGATTTTGGTCAGGGGCAAAAAGTAGAGGACTAAAAATATTATGTAAATATATTGAATTAAGCCTATTAATTATTTAGCTTAACTCATTAGGCTAAGTGACATGGCCTAATGAGTTTGGTCCAATTATTGGGATAACTCAAGGAGAATTGACTTAGTAGGCTCAAAATAAGGATCGTTGGACCGATCTATTTGCATCTAACTTTTCTCAAACAGGCTCATGTACTTATGAGCAAAGCTAGTGGCCTTAAGCCTATGGTAAGCTCATTAGGATAACCTTAAATTTAGCAAACTCTATCTTGCTAGTTGATCGTTAAAGTGATCTAACGAATGTCATTAGGCCTAAGAGTCTATAAATACTTAGTCATTCCTCCTCATTAGAGGACCTTCTTCCCAAAATAGTGTTCCACCAAGAGTTCTTTACTCTCAAAGATCAAACAAGAGATCAGGCAAAGAACGATCTTCATTGCCTAAGAACTACAAGGTCGACACTTAAGGTCTCTTTAGCTCCCTTGTCTATGTGCATTCGAGATGCTTGAGATTGCTTGCTCCTCCTCCCTGCCTCTCTCTCCCTAATCATCCCATCATGTGCCATCTCTGAATCACTTTTTTCTGAAGTCATGTGTAGTACGGTACCAGTGTGATATGCACGTGACTACTCCTGCTAGGACCCCCATGTATTAAAGCATAAGCTCAACCTAACATCAATAAATGTATTTGTAATAATATAATTCTGGGTGGGAAATTTCATAAAGGACACTTCGGTCGGTGACATTGTAAATTTAAGGTCACTGAATAAAAGGCTAAAAGTGACGTTAAAGAGACCACCCATTTGCATCAATCCCACATAGTGTCTTAACTTTCAGCAAAGGACCATTGCTTCGTGCTTCCTTCACATAAAAATATATAAACAGTCAATATTCATATATAATCTTTTTTTGGAAAGTTAATAATATGCCTGTTACTCTTATAGGTGTATTTGTTATTTATTATATTATGTGCTAGCCACTATGATGAATTTTAAAGAAAGTTGGCTATAGCAAATCATGGTCAACTATTATCAATAAGTTTAATGTGATAGTCACTTTAAACTATGTTAGATGCTTATTCATAACCCATTTATGTTAAAAATTAATAGCTCGTTTAGAGGGAATAGAATTATTTAAATTATTTATTACCTTATTTACATGTAAGAATAAGGAGAGAATTTTAATTCCTAAAACTCTTCCATTTTCACTCGATTGGAAATACATATTACTTAAAAGAAAGGTAAAAATTTTTATTCCTTTGTAGAGGGAATAAAAAGTTCAAACATTATAATCATTATACCCTCATTAATGCTGTAATTAATTATTAAATAAAGGTACACTGGTAATTTTATTTATATTTTTAACTTAATATTGCAATTAATTAGGTGAAGTAAAAATAAGATATGTATTCCTTATAATAAAAATTTATACAAAGTAAATACTAAAATAAAAAATCCTAATTTATTCCTAGTAATAATCATTTTTAATGCATAACTTTTCTATTTCCTATTTATTCCATTATAGAAAATAAATAGACTGTAAGTGTATGTTCATTTAGAGAGAATAACTATTCTATTCCTCTTTTATTCTATATAAAACTGCTATTACAGTGCTTATTTTATCAAATAGCAATTCATGATCCTTTGTATTGATGGGGAAAATAACATGACAATTGAGGTGAACAAAATTTCATTGCATATCTGAGTGAACAATGAAGGGAGATAAATGCATTATAAGGCCCCATGTTTCCAAGAGCTCAAATGCTTGCAAGCTGTAGTGCTTGTGGTGCCATAATGTTTTGTTTTCTTCTCTATCCCGTCATTATCTTACTAGAATTTGCCTTGATGCTCATCTATAACGGGTTTGTGCTGTATAATTATGTGTGCAATATTATCTACAAAATATTTCTACTCATTTTTTGTTTGTCAACTTGTTTCTTTAGGCAACGTTGGTATTTGGTATTTTTTTTTACATTATAGTAATACTATAGTTGATAGCTGTTGAGAAACAACTGCAGTTTTCGCCTTGCTGTTTCTTTTGATGGTAATTTTTTAATCGTTGATGTGGGTACTGCCAACTATTCTTTGACTGCATATGACATCATTAACTAGCAAACATGCTACGAATGTAAATGATGTGCCTCTATGATCATTACGTGCAACAATAATACACTTAAAGTTATTATTGAAGAAAAATATAATGTGTTGAGTCGTAACCCACAAGACTGTGTTCTAAGTCGATTTCGGCACTGGATTTTATAACTATGTGTATCTTTAACATTCCCTTGGATAATGCTTTCACTTTGCATAAGATCTATTTTCTGTTGTCAAACATTCAATATTTCTCTAGTAATAGTTTTGTGATTACTAGGACACCACAAGAACAATAAATTTCCTTTTTCTTTTTATAATCAATTACTTGCGCACATCTCTCTGTTTCATTCTAATTAAGACTTGATAGCCAAAAATTTTTTGTTTTTCATCAATGGCCTAAGTCAATTTTTTATTTTGAGTCCTTCCGAAAATTGCTATCTTCTCCTAACTTCACTTTTTGGTGAGTAGACTCTCTTTGATCTTGTCCTTGGCACAAAAGATAGTTGTTCATTGCTTGCTTATTGCTGATGGATATTACAACCTGTGCTTTTAAAGCTATGATGCTTCACATGGAGTTACTAGTGAAACAGATCACAACATGATCTTGGGAAAAAGGTCAAATAGCCACTATATCAATTATTTTTTATTAATTGTTTTTTTGGCTCCTCGAGGTTTTGTCATCTATGTTACTTTTACTCTATGCTTGTAGGTTTTTTGTTACTCTGTCAAATTCTATAGCCATTATTACTGCCATTGCTATAGAATCCATTCCTTATTTCCCTATAGGTTTAAAGGGAGTTACCAAGTGTGAGGGCTATAACTTATTTGCATTTCTTTGTTATGCATATGTTGTTTTTTAGTATGTTTTTAGAGTTTGTAATTGGTTTTACATGTGTGGTCAATTTATTATATGTAGAAAAGCTCCATAGATGTGTTTCCCTAGCTTTGTAAAATTATCTTTGTAGAAAGGACAAATATAACCTAAATTCAAACTTTTATCCCTATAAAATTTTTACTTTGATCTACCTTAAGGACCATTTACATTCTAAACATTGTTTAAAGTATGAGCAGTTGGAAAATTTGAAAACAAAGCTTCTTTGACTGACTCTACAAGTTATCTTTGAGGAGAAATTGCTTTCTACATGTCTTGATTAACCTTTTGGTCCTTTTCTATTCATGTATCTTAAAGGGAAAAATTATTATTTATGCCCTTTTTACTATGCAAAGTGTTTCCATTAGCTAGATTTTTGTATAAAGCATTGCCATAAAATGAATATTGTGGTGGCATCAATTAACAAGTATCCAGGAATACTCACCACTAACCTTGTGTTTTTTGTTCCTTTTTATGATTTTCTTCCCTCTACACCAAATACATCTATCTTTTCTCTTTAGTTTTTGTCGATGAAGATCATTGCTCTATCGCATTTAGCATTGTTGACAAACATACCGCCTAATTGTGCAACCTCATATATAATCTAACTCAAACTCATCTATCTTCAATCTTTTTGCTATTCGTAAGATTGGATGCAATCTTGATATTTAAAATCTATAAATGTTTGTTTTTCTTTCTTTTTTTTTAATCCCAACCTACACCTCTGCTGCATAACCCCGTCTGCTCTCCCCACCCCCCATCCCCCCAATTTACTTATTCATTCCTGATTGTTTGAAATGTGAATTAAACCTCGATTCTTTCTCACAAGAGCATGCTAACATTAACTGCTCTTGATGTTTTGGAAAAGCTTTCAAATTTGAAATTGTTTGAGGTTGAATGCTAGAAATCTTATGTGAATATTTTGATGCTTACTTTCCTTTTGAGATTGTTGCTGCCTACTGGTCGAAAACTTTTTAGAAACTTGGTGGATGCCGGATTTTGTATGATATGTGGGCAGGAAAGTTTTGGAACCTGTCAAGATCTTGCTACCAATGATTTAGTCAATCATCATATTCAATTGTCAGAAACTTTTGTCGAGTGGTTTATGAAATTCTTGATTCATTCTTTGACAAGGTCTGACTATATTTGTGAGAAAGATGGAATTTGGGCTGTTTTGGCTTGGCTGTCTATTCTTGCTTACAAAAACGAAGATGACCTGGATGGAAAAAAACTTCTGACTGTTGAAAACATTGTTCGAAACCACTGGGCAACCTATGGTCGCCATTATTATCCTCATTATGATTGTGAGCTACACAATTGCCTGCTTTTCAACTTTTACAGTAGCATTAGCAAAAATTTATTGGCATACTTTTCTGTTACTTTAAAGAATGTTAGTGAAACATTCTTTAATTAGTGAAACTACAATCTTCGCTCTTTGAAGTTAGTAAGTCAGTATTGTGATGCTATTAACTTTTTCCTACAATGCAGTGTTTAGAAATTTCCTGCATACGACTTTGCATACCATTTTATGCCTCAGTTCTGCATGAATAAGAGAACATAATATGTGGTATTAATTTTATTCCATTGTTAAAATATATAGTGAACTTTTTATGATAAAACTACTACACATGTAGCAAACTTGTTTAAGAAATATTTCTTGTGATATTGAATTATCAATACATAAATATGAGGAAAGTGGATTTTAAAAGGAAATGGGAGGATAAGTAATTTTTAGAAAATGAATAAAGAATGGAAATTAAAAAGAAAAGTTATTTTGAAAAGAGGAAGAGACAAAAAGTCAGTGTTTTAATCTTAACTTGCCATAGTAGTTGTTATGAAAAGGCTATTTATTTTCTAGGAAAATGAATTTTTTTAATAAAAAAATTCATAAAATATACCGCATTTGAAAATAATCCAAAAACTATATCACTTAAAATTAGGTGTTTCAAACCCAATTTTAAACTACACTAACATCTAGAATTGAACACCCGATATCATTGCATTCAATCAAATCGAGCATTGAACATCAATTTTAATGTGAACAAAGACATTAAGTATTCAAAACTTGATTTATTTGCATTTTAAAATCGGGTTTTAAACTTGATTTTAAGTGATATATTATTTTAATAATGGTACATCTTAGGGATTTTTTTTAAGGAAATATTTTTTTTTCTTTTCCCATTTATTTTGTGTTCTCTACAAAATATTTTAATAGATATATTTTCTTACAAAGTATACTTATTACATTAGTTAAACTCAAACTTAAAAGTCAAAGTTTTGAACAACCAATGTCTCACTCTGAAACCACTACAGTTTCTCTCTCTAAAGCTCCCTTTCTCTCTTTCTCTCTCTCTCTGAAGTCTCTATCTTTTGTGTACTCCTTTAGTGGGGAAAGTTAGAGCACTAATTTTAATCAAAATTATTACATGCATTTTGTTCATCTACACAAATACATGTTAAATCTTGAAGCTTTATGGGTATATCAAATCTAAGTCTTTAACATTTTTGTCAAATCTTGAAGTGTGATGTTATTTTTATGTTCATGTAAGCTGTCTTGTTTTCTTGCTTGTATGGTGAGAAAATGTGTTACGTGTGCATGTACTAAAGTTTGATGCTTTTTTGGTATAATAATTATGGGTCTTTGATGTTTTTGTTAAACTTTGAAGTAAATTTTTGTTATTATGTTTGTGTGAGGGAAAAATGTAGGACAAGAGAAAGAAATTTAATGTTTGTTTTGAAGTCTTTTTTGCTGTATTAAACTCAAAGATTCAAAACTTGACATTTGAAAGGATAAGTTACAAATTCTTGTTTTACTTTTCGTTAATGCATGTTTCAAGGAAATGGGTAGTCGGTAAAAGTATATATCCTTATTACTAGTGTCTTGCCTCTTGTCTTACTTATGTAGTATGTTTATCCTTTGTACATGTTCTTGTAATGCTTTTTAGTCCTTTTTTTTTTCTTTTGTGATGTGTATTGTTGATTTAATTCTTAAGTTGAATTATTTTGGAGATGTGCAGTTTAAAGTTTAACTACTAGGTTTAGTTACTTTCGTTATTTCTTTGTGTTTTTGTTTTAGAAAAAAGCATGTGGTTTTGTTATTTGGCATTTAAAATTTAATAAAATGAGAAATTAATATTTCTTATGAACTTGGATATTTGAATGTTTAAATGCACATTAGTACAAGATTTTTTCTCAAATCGGTTACTATGTTTGGAAGACTATAATACAATTCAAAATTGTCTTGAGATTTTGTATAGTTTTTTTAGGCATTCTTATAGCAATATTTTGTTGTTTCAAGACCACTTGCAATGCATTATAAATGTAAAATACACTAAACTAGTCCTTCCAATCTGTTTATTTTTATGAACCATTAACGTATTTGTTTATTGCTTCTTTTGATTTCTGGCCTATACATATGGGAAAAGAAAATGTAGTGGCTCTAGGTGGAAGTGCTATTAAAGGTTGAATGAAGTATAGGATTATAATTCTTATGTAACTGTGTGGATATTTCTGACCTATCAACTTTACATGTAATGAAAACAGGATTGTGAGAAGTTTCTTTCACAAAAGAAAGGAAAGAAAGTGATGTTGCTATTGTCTTAGAGGAGGTATGGTTCAATGCTTGCACCCATCTTCAATCTCCTCCTTTCCTTGCAATGCTTGGCTGTCATTGATTGGAAAATCGTCCAAACATTTTAGAAACTTCATAATGCAAGGTTTGCCTTTAAGCAAGCTCGATGCAACTTGGTGAGTAGTCTCTTCTTCTAGCATTTCCACTTAGAACTATTCATTTTTGCTACAAGCTTTCATTAATATGCTCAATTTCTATTAGGTTTATGCTCTTTCCAATGTTGAAGTAAAGAAGAGGTTTGCATTTTTGGAGGTAGTTAGTGGGACAATGGATGCATATCTATGTTATTTTAAGTAGGTGCATCACATAGAAGATATTTCCTTATCAATGTTTATGCCAATTTATGATAAATTTTCATACAGATCATAATTCACTAGCATGTTTATTGTAATTCTTTTCAATAAGGATACGAATTGTTGCATGAAATGGAGTCGTGCATCAATCAAGCGGGTTTCTTTGTCTATTACTCAACCTCTTTGTTTCACAATGTTGATTTTGACCCTTTTTAAGTCATATGGCCTTTCTTTTCTCTTCATTGTTTATGTTGCTTTCATCAACTAGTGATACCACAAATTTGTTTACTGATTTTCTATGAAAAGTAACTGGAAATTGAGCCACCCATTTTTGGTTGATTGTGGTTTTAAAGAGTAATGTTGGTGTTTTAATTGGTTGGATCATCTAATCTCAAGGTTTAGGTGGAATCTTTTCTAGGTTTTTTTTTCCTTTTTCTTTTTGGGTTTACTTAAGCAATTCCTTCTTACAAACCCTTGTTCAAGTTCATAGATTTTCTAACCTCATGGCCTGTAGGTATTGTTGACAATTAGTACTTTATGTATAACGACAAAATGCAAAAGTAATTTAACATGTGATAACATCAACTAACAAGAACCAATATCAATTCACTAAAATTAAGTGGAGACAGAATGAATAATATCTTAGAAAATGGAAATACATTTGATTTTTCTTGCATGTGATATGCATCAGGAACTAGTGTGCTTAGCATGATTTGTTTTACTTGGATCTGTAATATTTGGCCACTTAGGCGATAGATTGTTGGGAAATTCTTCAGCTTTACTTTTAGTTTCTCCTGCTTGTTGGATTTACTTGCATTATAAGAACCATCGAATTTTGATTTGTTTATTTACAAAATTACTTTCTTGCTTTCCCTTTCCCCATCATCCATTAATTATTTTGTTCTCCACATTTAAAGCTGAACATGTACTATTATTTTCACGGTTTTGACCTATGCTCAACAATCACGTGAAAGGTCAAATTACAAGCAAGTAGCTCTTAATGAAAGGATGCAAGATTATGACCTATGCTCAGCAATCACATGAAAGGTCAAATTACGAGTAGGTAGCTCTTAAGGATAGGATGTAGAGGTATAAGCGATAGATTGATTGAGGGAGTAGATGGTCTTCCAATGGTCCTAATGGATCTCCTAATGGCAAAGCTAAGCAAGTAGTTGGTATAAGTTCACATAAAATGGTTGAAGCCGTCATGCAGTTTGATGTCAAGGTGTAAGAGCCCTTCATTATAGCTATGTTTCAGCCTCTTTGTGATGCCTTTGCTAACTTTGTCTAGGAGGAATTACTAGGATGCATTACTAGGTTAACATTTCTGCATTGGGTGTGAGAAGCTGCACTAGGCCCAAGGGACAGTTTGATGTCCAGGCGTTTGATTTAGAAATTGGTTATGTGAAATTGATGAAGTAAGCTCCCTCAACAAATAACCCTTATTCTTTTTGCTAATACTGTACATTTCTTTTTGGTGGTCTTGTGTTAGAAAGCACCAATGATCGGTTACTTGACAAATGACTAGCAATAGAGTTGCAAAGGGCTTTCTATTATTTGTACGAGCTTATTATTGTCTTGATCCCTTGTATTGACCGGAAAAATAACATGACAATCGAGGTGAACAAAATTTCATTGCATACCTAAGTGAACAATGAAGGGAGATAAATGCATTCTAAGACCCCAAGCTTCCAAGAGCTCGAATGCTTGCAAGCTGTAATGCATGTGGTGTTACAATGTTTTGTTTTCTTCTCTATCCTATCATTATCTTACTGGAATTTACCTTGATGTTCATCTATAATGGGTTTATGCTGTCTAACTATGTGTGCAATATTTTTTACAAAATATGTTTGATCATTTTTTGTCTATTAACCTGTTTCTTTAGGCAACGTTAGTATTTGGTATTTTTCTGATACTATAGTAATTCTGTTGAGAAACAATGTCAAGTTAAACTTTTTACAATCTCAATAGTTGATAGGTAGGGTTACTCCTTTTCCACTTATGGAAAATGATGATATTGCTAGCATGATCTTTGTGCCTATTTCTTGTTGTTTTTAGTAAGTGTGTGCATTTTTTTTTTTTTGGCATAGCATTTATATTTATTTTACTGTAGTTTTCGCCTTGATGTTTCTTTTGATGGTAATTTTTTAATCGTTGATGTAGGTATAGCCAACTATTCAATGACTACATATGAAATCGTTAACAAGCAGACATGTTGTGAGTGTAAATGATGTGCCTCCATGATCATTACGTGTAGCTATAATACATTCAAAGTTATTACCAAAGAAAAATGTAATCTATTAAGTCTTTTCCCAAAATACTGTGTTCCAAGTCGATTTTAGCACTTAGATTTTATAACTATTTGTATCTTTGACATTCCCTAGGGTAAAAGCATAGATTGTAATATCCAAGAAAAATATAACGTGTTGAGTCTTTACCCAAAAGCATGGGTTATAGGTTGCTATTATTTAAAACATTAAATAATAATTCATATCCTTAACCTATGAATTGCTATTTCATAACTAATTTGCTAACTTTACCATAAAATACTCTATCATTGGAAGTTGTGTTGAGTCTATGTTGGTTATGAAAAGTATAGAATGACAAAGATTTTTAGGGTATAATGAAAAATTTATTTTTTATTTGTCATATTCACGATTCATTTTATGTCAACTAAACAAAGTAATAAATACGTAATAGCTATTGCATATGTATTTAAATCCTATTGAATTGCAATTCAATTCCTCCTTATTCCATTTGATGAAGTGAAAGAGCTATAAGTTTTGAGTTCAAGCTATTAGTATACACATTATTGGTATTAAAATTTTTAGGGTAATTCAAATTACAATTTCCAAGGGTAATTAATTATCTTTTTTCTTTAACTGAAAAAATATTTAATAAGAGGAAAAGGTACACAGAGTGTTTCTATTTGCATATTTGAGTAATTTAGTACTTAAAGTTTTATTCTTTAGAAATTTAGTACCTAATTGTACCTTATTTTAAAGTACAAGTATTAAATCTCTAAACTATAAAATTTTAGACACTAAATTACCCACATCCAAAATTTTGAGGCACTTTATATGCTTTTATCCAAATTTAATAGTACTTACATACTTTTCATCCAAACACGTGATATATTAATACCAATTAAAATTGACTACAATATTTTATATTTGATGGCACCATTGTAAGAAGGGGTGAGTAAATAAGGAATAAAATCTAGTGAGCCAACTTAAACTAACCTTGGAGGGCAAACCCAATGCTAATTTTATTGAAAACCAAGTCCCATTTTCTAATCCCATATTTTTGCAACTGGGATTCATTATTTCCAATTGTGGATTGTAAAAATCCACCAATTCACCCTTGGAAACAACCATTATAAGTGAATATATGTGATGAGAGCCATGATGGGAGCCAAGCCAGAAGATGGAATGTGGATCCTCTTGAAGTGCCACCTGGACCGATCACAAGAACTCGAGCGAAACGATTAAAGGAAGCACTTAATGGGTTGATAAAGGATGTCCATGAAGTCGAAAAGGATTGAAGCAATCATGAAGTTGGAAAGGATTGGAACAACCATGGGAATGCCCTTGCTCTTGTACAAGTCATAACGGATACGGGTTGAAGAGGGCGTATCTTTACAAGGCACGGCCGTGTAGGAGTCTGGAGGTTACACAGAATCATATACAGTCGTATACACAGTTTAAAGGCACGGCCATGTATGGTGTCAAGAATTTCCATAGAAAGATACACGACTAAAAGTACACGGTCGTGTATGTTGTCAAGATTTCCATAGAAAGATACACGACTAGAAGTACATGGTTATGTACATTATCAAGATTTCCACAGAAAGATACACGACTAGAAGTATACGGTCATGTACATCTCCAACGCCGGCTCAAGGCCGCCGGCCTTCATTCCTACGCTGCCGGCCTTTAAGTTATTGTTTTGTTATTTTACGCAACTTATTGAAGCTATGTCGTTTTGGGGCATCATTGTTACGAATTGTAAACCCTAATATAAAGCTCCTAGGGTTTAGATACAACATAGAATTTAGAATATACAACATACAAGTTTGAAAACACTTTGAGAGAATTCCTCTCTTGGTTCTTTAAAGAACTAATCTAGAACTTATCGGATTTTTATTCCGTGGCGTTCATCCCGACTTATCAATCGGTCTTTCATCCCAATTGTGGCGTCTACATATTATACCAAGGTTCTTGTCTCACTTATAGGCAACGGGTCGCGGTTTCCACTTGAGTGTGTTTGGCATCTTGGGTAGCAAATTCCGAACGTATTGGTATTGGGTTTCATCACACGTTGGCGTGGTTCGTATCAGTTTGGTATCAAAGCAAACCGATTTCGTATCAGTTTGGTATCAGAGCCTAGGTTTGTTAAACCATCAGTTCGGTTTGAGGAAGGTAACATCAAAACCCTAACTCCAATCGTTCATATCAATTGTTCGTATTCAATTTCATAGTGTTAATTGTCTATTGAAAGTGTAGTACCTACTATTCAATTTTGTTACAAAAAAAAAGGAAGAATCACAACAAAAAAGAAAAGAAAAGAAAAGGGGAACGTGATCAAGAGCAGCAAACAAAGGCGACAAAAAAAAAAAAAATCTGAAAGAAAAAGAGGAAAAAATTTCGAGCCCTAGAGTTGTTTTGAATTCTACGGAAGGGAATTGGTGTAGTTTGGGTTAATTCCAAGAGAATTGAGAAGAGGAATTGGTGAGTTGATATCATCATTGCTTGTGAGAATACACGAGTGACTGTGTGATATCATCCTTTGAGCAAAACACGTAAGGGAGTGTATCGTGAGGCTTAATTATATATATTTGTGTTAGTACTAATCTTTTCTGCAGGAATGATGTCGAGGCAACATTCTCCTGAAGGTGAGAGGGGAAGGTTTGATGCTAGGTTAGTGATTGAGGCGTTGAGGGGTGAGATGAAGAGAATGTTTCAGGAGGGCATGGAACAAATTCATGAGACGGTGGAGCAAAGAATAGAGCAATCTAAAAATGTCTCCCAAGGGCGTAAGAGGGAGAGTTGTTATAGGAGAGTACAAAGGGGTGGAGATGGAATGTCTGATGATGAATTTGATGAACCTTCTGTCGGGAGTTATAGAGGTTATAGTGGTAGGAATAGAGGAACTAGGGATTGGGAAGATAGAGGAGATAGGAATAGAGGGGATAATCAACTGAGTAGTATAAAGATGAAGATTCCTCCTTTCTAAGGAAAGAATGATCCCGAGGTGTACTTAGAGTGGGAGAAGAAGGTAGAGATGGTGTTTGATTGTCACAACTATAGTGGGAGAAAGAAAGTGAAACTTGCTGCCATTGAATTTTCAGATTATGCCATAGTGTGGTAGGATCAACTAATGTTGAATCGAAGAAGGAATGGCGAGCTACCTATTGAGTCGTGGGAAGAGATGAAGAGGGTGATGAAGAAGCAGTTTGTGCCTGCGTATTACTATCGTGAGTTACACAACAAATTGAAAACTCTTAGGTAGGGAAGCTGAAGTGTGGATGAGTATTTTAAGGAGATGGAAGTTACTATGATTAGGGCGAATGTGGAGGAGGATAGAGAGGCTACCATGGCTAGGTTTGTTGCTGGATTGAATAGAGAAATTCAAAACGTCGTGGAATTGTAGCATCATGTAGAATTGGAAGATATGGTTCATATGGCTATAAAGGTTGAGAACCAACATAGGAGGAAAGGTAGTAGTACTGCACGGTTTCAACAGGGTGCTGGTTCATCCGCCTGGAAGACTAACCAATGGAAAAAGGAAGAAAAGCCTTTACCCACCAAACCAAAAGGAGAGTAGAGGCAAGCGGGTTTTACTCCTGGTAACCAAGGTAAACCTGACTCTTCTACTCCTAGAAATCGTGACATTAGATGTTTTAAATGCCAAGGTAGAGGCCATATTGCTAGTCAATGTCCGAATAGGCGTGTTATGATTATGCGTGATGATGGTGAGTATGAGACTGAGGGGGATAGTAAAGAGGATGATATGCCTCCATTAGAGGATGTTAGTGATGATGAGGAGCCTGCAGTAGGGAGGTTAGTGGCAGTAGTGAAGAGAGCTTTGAATGTGCAAGTGAAGGAAGAAGAGGAGGTGCAACGAGAGAATATCTTTCATATTAGATGTTATCTAGGTGATCATATTTGCAGTTTGATCATTGATGGAGGAAGTTGCACTAATGTGGTGAGTAATTTTATTGTCGAGAGGCTGGGACTCAAGACTACTAAACACCCTAGTCCATATAAATTGCAGTGGTTGAATGATAGTAGCGAGACTAAGGTGAGTAAGCAAGCCTTGATTGTTTTTCGCATTGGTAGGTTTGAGGATGAGGTGTTATGCGATGTAGTACCAATGCAAGCGTGTCATGTGTTGTTGGGGAGGCCATGGCAATTTGATAGGAAGGTTGTTCATGATGGCTTTTCTAACAAGTATACGCTTGTTCACCAAGGGAAAAGCTTTAATCTTAAACCTTTAACACCTAAACAGGTGTATGAGGATCAGTTGCAGCTACAACAGTCTTTTGCAAAATATAAGGTGAGTGAAAAACAGAGGGAGAATGAGAGAGTGATCGTTGCCAATCGTAGTTTTAATATTTATAATGCCTGTTCCTAATTCTAACTACGTTGCAATAGGCAAGCGTACCTACCGTGGACGTAATATAGTGTCAAGTACAGGGTCGTCCCATAGAGATACACCAACTACTAGTACTAACTCCGTTCCTATTATCTAACCGACGCTTAAATATGTTGGTTGAAACTTAATTACTCTAATCTTAAAACTAATAACTCACTAACAACAATGGTTCGGAAGATTTATCAATTAACAAAAACAACCTAGATCTTATTCTACTCCTTCTCTATCATGTAATTCATTAGATTTATGAAGATTGACGTAATTGACTTCTTATACTGTCGAATTCCTAGTCAAGTTAACTACTTTCTCAAGTATATTAACCTATCTAATCCTAGGTTTATCAAATAGGATCTCTCCTTAATTAATAGCAACCTAGAATTGCATAAAGCACATGAATTCGCATCAAAATAATCGATGTAAATAGAAGACTTTTGTTTCTTATCTCTAGAAGAACAATCAAATCTCATTAATTGCATTAAATCTAATCATAAAAGCAATTTCTCAATTAACTAATATGATATCATGCATAAATTCATATTCCGGATCTATGAATCTAAGAAACAATTGAAGGGCATGCAATTAATCATAAGAAAGTCAACAACTTCGCATTAAAAACCGAATCTTCATCACATGACAGAGAAGTTTCGAATAAAATCTAGATTTAGAGTCTACTCCTCCATAAATTGGACAAACGAAATACAATTACTGGAAGAATAAATAAAATTCATAGTCACAGCCCTTAAAGATAGAATCTTCTTCTTCGTGGGTCTTCAATCTCCTTTTGAATTGACGGAATCTTCTTTCCCTTGCTGTTATGAGAGTCAGAGCAAGTACAAAATTCGTCACCTTCTCTCTAGGGCAACTAACGGTCTATTTATACATGTACCTGGGTTGGATACATACACGAGCGGATACATGAGTAGTGTATCTCGTGCTTTCTTCTAAGCGTCCTTATGTGAATATACATGAGTAAATACATGGGAGTGTACATTGGTCGTGTATTTGAAACATCGTTGCACCACAGCAAAACTTAGATACACAAGCAAAGTACATGGGCGTGTACTTTGCTCGTGTACTTTCCAGACATCCACTTCAATATACACAAACAAAGTACATGGGCGTGTATCTCACTCGTGTACTTTCCAGACATCTACTTCAGTATACACAAGCAAAGTACATGGGCGTGTATCTCGCTTGTGTACTTTCCAGAATTCTTTTCTTCACATGTATTGTATCCAATTCCTTCCAAACTTGATCCGACTCTTCAAAACTCCTTCCCTTAGCTCCAAAATACTCTAGAAAATCCTAAAATTGACATTCATTCCATTAAGCATCCTTTTCTTCAACAAATCATCTAAAAATTCAACAATAAAGCACAATTTCATTACTCTAGATAAGGGTATTTTGCGACTTATCAGAGAGCAAAAGACAGTGAGAAAGAAAAGGAACACAAAAGTCGATATCAAAAGGAAAAAGAGAGGAAGGCTGGAAAGAGTGTGAGAGACCAAGTTGAAGGGGGATCAACTTTGGTGGTGAGTGAAAAGGAGAGTGCAGCCTTGCAAAAGGAGAGTTGTGTGGCAAGAGCGAGTGTAGTGAGGAGAGCGTTAGTGATGAAGCAACCTATGTTGTTGCTGGTTTTTAAGGAAACTTGTTTGAATACTAACGAACTATTTAACTTTTTGCCTAGTGTGGTTGTGTCTATTGTGCAGGACTTTGAAGATGTCTTCCCTGAGGAGATTCCAAAGGGATTACCACCTATTCGTGGTATTGAGCACCGGATTGACCTAGTACCCGGAGCATCGATTCCAAACAAACCGGTTTATAGGATCAATCCAGAGGAGACAAAGGAACTCCAAAGGCAGGTCGATGAATTAATGGAGAAGGGGTACGCTGAGAGAAAGTATGAGTCCATGTGCAGTGCCTGTGGTTTTGGTGCCTAAGAAGGATGGGTCATGGAGAATGTGTGTTGACTGCCGCGCCATCAACAACGTCACGGTAAAGTATCGTCATCCCATTCCTCGCTTAGATGACATGTTAGATGAGTTACATGGGTCTAGTGTCTTTTCCAAAATTGATCTGAAAAGCGGATATCACCAAATTAGAATGAAAGAATGTGATGAATGGAAAACCGCATTTAAGACAAAATATGGATTGTATGAGTGGTTAGTAATGCCTTTCGGTTTAACTAACGCACCTAGTACTTTTATTGGAAAATTTGTGATTGTCTATTTTGATGATATCCTCATTTACAGCAAGAGTTTGGAGGACCATATATCTCATTTGAGGGATGTCTTAGAAGTGCTTCGAAAGGAGCAATTATATGCTAACCTCAAGAAGTGCACTTTTTACACAGACAAACTTGTGTTTCTTGGTTTTATTGTTAGTGTACAGGAGATACAGGTTGATGAAGAAAAGATTCATGCGATCCAAGAATGGCCTAGTCCAACTAATGTAGGTAATGTGCAGAGTTTCCATGGACTAGCGAGTTTTTACAGGAGATTTTTGAAGGATTTCAGTACCATTGTAGCACCACTTACTGAGGTAATTAAGAAGAACGTGGGGTTCAGATGGGGAGAGCAACAAGAGAAGGCCTTTCAGATGCTTAAAAATAAGCTAACTCAGGCACCATTACTTGCTTTACCTAATTTCTCTAAAACGTTTGAAATTAAGTGTGATGCTTCAGGATTAGGTATTGGAGTAGTGCTCATGCAAGAGAGAAGACCAATTGCATTCTTTAGCGAGAAGCTAAGTAGGGCAACCTTGAACTACCCTACTTATGACAAGGAGTTATATGCCTTGGTTCGAGCACTGAAGACTTGGCAACACTATCTTTGGCCAAAAGAGTTCGTGATCCACACTGACCATGAATCCTTGAAGTATTTGAAGGGACAACATAGGCTAAACAAAAGGCATGCTCGTTGGGTGGAGTTCATCGAAACATTTGTCGTTGCTGATGCACTTTCTAGAATGTATGCTCTTATCTCTACTCTTAGTTCTAGACTGCTTGGTTTTGAGCACATTAAGGAATTGTATGCTACTGATCGAGATTTTTGTGAGGAGTATGTGCATTGTGAGAAGAGTGGTCATGGTAAGTTTTATAAACATGAAGGATTCTTATTTAGGGAGAGTAGACTATGCATTCTTGTTTAGGGAGAGTAGACTATGCATTCCAATTTGTTCTTTAAGAGAATTACTAGTGAGGGAGTCTCATGGAGGAGGTTTAATGGGACATTTTGGAGTAGCTAAAACCTTAGGGGTATTGCAGGAACACTTCTATTGGCCTCACATGAAACGAGATGTTGAGAGGATTTGTGAGCGATGTGTCACATGTAAGCAAGCAAAATCTAGAGTCCAACCTCAAGGGCTTTATACCCCACTTCCCATTCCTCATGAGCCTTGGGTAGATATTTCCATGGATTTTGTGTTAGGATTACCCAGGTCTAGACATGGTCGAGATTCTATTTTTGTAATCGTGGATAGATTCTCTAAAATGGCACATTTCATTTCTTGTCACAAAACAGATGATGCTTGCAATATTGCTAATTTGTTCTTTAGGGAAGTTGTGAGATTACATGGTATGCCTAGAACAATCGTATCGGATAGAGATGCTAAGTTCTTAAGCTACTTCTGGAAGACATTGTGGGCTAAGTTAGGAACTAAGTTATTGTTTTCTACTACTTGTCATCCATAGACTGATGGTCAAACTGAGGTAGTAAATCGAACTTTATCTACTTTGTTGAGGGCTGTCATTAAAAAGAACATTAAAAGTTGAGAGGATTGTTTGCCGCATGTTGAATTTGCCTATAATCGCACAATGCATTCTACTACTAAGTTTACTCCTTTTGAAATTGTATATGGTTTTAATCTACTAACTCCTTTGGATTTATCACCTCTGCCTATTTCTGAGTATGTTAATCTAGATGGCAAGAAGAAAGCAGAATTTGTTAAACAGATCCATGAGAAGGCAAGGCTAAACATTGAGCGAAGAACAAAGCAGTATGTGAAACAAGCCAATAAGGGTCGTCGACAAGCTGTCTTTGAACCTAGAGACTGGGTTTGGGTTCACATGCGCAAAGAGCGGTTTCCTGTGCAGCGTCGATCTAAACTACTTCCTAGAGGCGATGGACCATTTCAAATTCTTGAGCACATCAATGATAATGCATACAAGATAGATTTACCTGGTGAGTATCAAGTAAGTGCTACATTTAATGTTACTGATTTGAGTCCTTTTGATGCAAGCGATGATTTGAGGACAAATCCTTTTCAAGAGGAGGGGAATGATGAGAGCCATGATGGGAGCTAAGCTAGAAGATGGAATGTGGATCCTCTTAAAGTGCCACCCGGACCGATCACAAGAACTCGAGCGAAACGATTAAAGGAAGCACTTAACGGGTTGATAAAGGATGTCCATGAAGTCGGAAAGGATTGGAGAAATCATGAAGTTGGAAAGGATTGGAACAACCATGGGAATGCCCTTGCTCTTGTACAAGTCATAATGAATACGGGTTGAAGAGGGCGTGTCTTTACAAGGCAAGACCGTGTAGGAGTCTGGAGGTTACACAGAATCATATACGGTCGTATACACGGTTCAAAGGTACGGCCGTGTATGGTGTCAAGAATTTCCACAGAAAGATACACGACTAGAAGTACACGGTCGTGTATGTTGTCAAGATTTCCACAGAAAGATACATGACTAGAAGTACACGGTCGTGTACATTATCAAGATTTCCACAGAAAGATACACGACTAGAAGTACACGGTCGTGTACATCTCCAACGCCGGCTCAAGGCCGCCGGCCTTCATTCCCACGCTGTCGGCCTTTAAGTTATTGTTTTGTTATTTTACGCAACTTATTGAAGCTATGTCGTTTTGGGGCATCATTGTTACGAATTGTAAACCCTAATATAAAGCTCCTAGGGTTTAGATACAATATAGAATTTAAAATATACAACATACAAGTTTGAAAACACTTTGAGAGAATTCCTCTCTTGGTTCTTTAAAGAACTAATCTAGAACTTATCGGATTTTTATTCCGTGGCGTTCATCCCGACTTATTAATCGGTCTTTCATCCCGATTGTGGTGTCTACATATTATACCAAGGTTCTTATCTCACTTATAGGCAACGGGTCATGGTTTCCACTTGAGTGTGTTTGGCATCTTGGGTAGCAAATTCCGAACGTATTGGTATTGGGTTTCGTCACACGTTGGCGTGGTTCATATCGGTTTGGTATCAGAGCAAACCGATTTCCTATCAATATGGAAGATCCTTATATTTTTCTATGACATGCTTATAAATATGTTATTACCTCTCTATAAGTTCAACTTTTCTATTAGACATTAAATTAATATTTTCAATGCTATCTACTTCTCTAAGATGCAAAAAGTCAATTAGCAATGTTTTATATCTCCATTTTTTATTTTCTATATTCGTCCTACATGAGTTCAAAACAATATTTTTGAGGTAATAGTAAGAAGCTTTTTATATAATTATAACTTTTTTTTTTCAAAAAAAAAAGTTATATCTTTATGGAATACCTACTCTCAATTGCTCATTTGCAAAGGAATAAGTTGTTAGGTAGGCCTCATAACAGATACAAGTCATGTCATGTCGCTTCCATTCCAAGTTGGTTCCTCAACATAACCAGTAGCTTTTCATTTCCAAAAATTTGAACAAGTCCATATGAAAAGTTGTTTGGTTCCATACTTGGAATTGTTAACCTAGAATTGCTCACCCTCAATTGCAAGATTATTGAATTTGCTTTTAAATAATTTCATACTTCATAAATCCAATATATATATTATAAAACATGTATGGTAATATTTATATGTCTTCTCTGTGTGTGTGTGTGTGTGTGAAAGATAGCTGACCTTTGAAGAAAAGGAGGTAACGCCCATTTAAAGTTGGCAAGGAAAGGGCTAATATGCTTTATCAGGGAAGCATGAGTGCACATTACACTAGCTTTTGTACCGATTCATCCGTGGTTAGCTTTATTGAATAATGATAATAATTTAGAGTATGTATACAAGTTGTGTACACCATAATCTTGACCAAAAAGGTTACGTACATACATGTTGGACAAACAATCATTTATTCCATCTTGGTCCAAAGTCACCATCTTCTAATTTCATTTGACCAACCATTAGATTATCCTAAAATTCATGGAATTTAGTTAATCTAATTTATTGTTTAAATTGTTACGTAATTAGGAGATAAGCTATAGGCATTACCTATTCGATTAGAAAGAAGGGTAAAAATAGAGTTTTTGAATAGGTATAACACCTTAAAAAAAATTAAAAACAAATTGTTGCAAAAGAAATTCAAGTACAAGGGTCATGAAGCATTCAAAGAATGGGTTTTCATTTTGGTCCACTTTTACTATTGAAAGCTACACTTTTTTTTTTTGAGTGATTACAACAAGAGAAGATGGAAGGATTCAAATCTAATCCATTTAACTTAGAAATTAGTGTTTATGGTACTAAGTTATAAGGGTTTTAGTGAAACTATACTTTACTTGATGTAATTTTAAGTGTAGGTGCATACTATAATCAACCAAGTTTGCATTAAAAATGCACATTGTGTATCCATCATTAGTTTAAGTCACACTAATGATGAAAGAGCATACACATAATGCATCTTTCCTTTAAACGTTTAAGCTAAAGGCGCATACTTCATTTAACCCCCTATATTACAAGGTCTTCCTTCTCACTTACCTTTTTATTCCATCACTCTTCTATCAGGAAAAATAAATTTCTTCTATCAATAAAAGCTCTCTCTACCACTAAGAAAATTATCCTTTGTTATGGCTTTGAATCACGATTTTTCCTCAATTTTGAAACATAAGTTTTCTTCACTTTTTTTTCCTTTTCAATGTCTACTTTCTACCATTTATTTATCTAAACCTTAATTTCTACCTTTATTGCACTTTTTTTTCTTTCTAAAAAATAACAAAAAATTGTTTTTCCAAGTATTATAGCTATTTTTCACTATAATTATTTTTATGTCATGCTTGCATATTTTATAGTAAATCTCACAAGTACATTTTTTCATCATTTTTTTTTGAAAAAAAAATTGTCTCTACATATTTATATGATGATAAAAATTATAGATATTTGTCTGCATAGAATTACTAATTTGTTGCATGTTGTAATAAATAAGTTGAAAATAGTGAATTGCCAAATTTATTATCTATACACATGGAAATATTGTATATGGTAATGAAGGGTAGTATTATAGTAGTTTTCTAATTAAGAAGTTGAATATGATAAAAAGAGATGCTAGTTATAGGGAATTCTTAAATCAAATATGTGCAAGCATTGGAATTGATCCCAATGTAGTTCGGGTTGATATGTTACATGGACATCTTACTTACTTTAAGAAGGGTTTAAGGTATGATATGGTCATTAAACATGATGATTATGATGGTGTTGAGAATCTTGTTGAGGTGGTTGAACTTTTGGGGAGTACACAAAATATTTATATGTTAAGATTCTTTGAAGATTTGAGTATGATACTCAAACAACATATATTCCAAGCTAACACTTCCATTCACGCAACAATATATGGTTAACACATGATGTTTGATTTGCTAGTGCCCCATGTAAATGATCTAATGCTTGTGAATGGGCCCTATGAGACCCACTTTTATGATAATGAAAATTTATTTGGTGAAGACAAAGATCAAGTTCTTTAGGATCTCCTAATTGATTCTCAAGAGGAACATATCAACAAAGGTGTGGAATATGAAGGACTTCTTAAAATGTTGTGATCAACATGCTACATCGTACTCTACCATTACTTATATCACATCCTCTAATCATATCGTGTACCATGCAAGTGTCACAAGCTATTTCTCTAAATCCATCATCTCATTTGTAATATAATGTATAGGCCCATTATATGTAAAGCTCATGACCAAGATTCAGTCTATTACTAAGAATCTTTTGGAATAGCCTAGACACTTAGTAGGTGGGGGTAGTTAGAAATGTTAGGTAGAAATAGAATATAGCCATCAGATCGGATAGATCTTAGCTATCCCTTGATGGAAGTCTCTTGTATATAAGAGAGAGTTTCCCTTATTTGCAACCTATTCGAAAATATAATCACTTTTCTTACTCTAGAGTGTCACATTCTCTCTTTAGACTTTCCTTTAATAAGCACGTTGATGTATGTTCTGGATAAAAAGATTGACTTAACCTCTCTTCAAGAAGTCCAGAGAGTCTAAGTGCCGCACCTGACTGTCTTGGAAGCATTTTGCACATGACATTTAGCATCAAGCAAGTTCTTGGTAAAGATGGAAGGAAAGCTTGTGTTAGAGATCCTAGTTGAGTATGATGGAACCTCTATGACTCCTTTGGTGGATGGGGAGTACCCTCTTCAAGGAAGGATCTAAGGAAGTAGAGCCTCCATGGAATTTAAGATAGTTAAGGTGAAGTTAGCTATGGTTGACATAGTAGATTGAGTTTAAGGGGTTAAGGAAGGCTCAGAGAAGCTAGAGAAGGAGTTGACAAGTGAGATGTTGACGACCTTGAACCGAGCCTTAAGTAAACTATAGAGAAAGGATGTTACCTTGAAAGAGATTGTCAAGTCCTTAAGTTAGGAGATAAAGGAGGTAAGGGGTTGAGTTTAGCTGCACATTGATACTAGACATGGGTTGGCCCATCCAAGGGTGATGGCTTTAGTAGAGGTGCTTAAGCTTAAGAACTTCAATGAATTTAGGAACGTAAGAGAAATAGACAACTTCCTTTGAAGCCTAAAGTAGTACTTCGATGCAATTAAGGTGTTAAATGATGCATCAAGCTTATAGTGACTCCAATGTTGCTAAAGGATATAGCCATCCTTTAGTAGAGAAGACGATTTGATAGAGCTAGGTGAGGAGTTGGGAAGATTAGGACTTAGAAAGAGTTTAAAGTTGAGTTAAAGGCCCATTCTACCTAAGTAATGTAGAGTGGGAGGCTCGAGCTAGATTAAGGCAATTACAACACAAAGTATCAATTCGTGAGTATGTGCAAAAGTTCTCAAAGTTATTATTAGAGATTTCTCATGTGACAAAGATGTAATGTTTGCATTCTATGTTGGGTTGCATGAATGGGCCCAAATAAAGTTAGAGAGGTATGGTGTCTAAACCTTAGCTTAAGCCATGGCTATTATTGAAAGCTAGGGAATGTCTAGAGGCTAATTAGAAGCCTTAGTTGCAAAGGAGAATGATGAATAGGATATTTAAGAGCACCAACTTAGGTATTGAAGCAGTTGGGCGCCATATAGAGTAAACCTACTATAAACTTGGAAGCCTAATGTATATAGAAGTAGTTGTTGCGAGCTAAATGATAAATGCCTTAATGGACACTAAAGTAATTGACATCTTCATCTTTAAGGAGGCAATTGAGAATTTGGGCTTCGCCATACAAAAAGGGTAAGGGATGACTAAAGACGGTGAACTCGAAGGAAGTTCTTATGACTAGGGCAATCCAAAATGTTGACTTTTAGGCAGGGTAGTGGAAAGGTAAGGTAAAACTAGAGGTAATACCCATGAATGACTATAAGCTTGTAATTGGCATGGATTCCCCGACTAAGTTAGTGCTCAAATCGCTCTATTAGCAACCTGTATTATGATAATGGAAGAAGGGAAATAATGTATCATTCCAATTAGCTATAACCTTGGCTTAGCTTAGAAATTTTTGTACTTTGTGTAAGCTGCTAATGGGTTAAAATCAAAGAAGCTCATAGCCCAAACCTTGAGGATCACCGATCAGAAGGCACATGAAGTGTCTAAGTCATAAAAGAAGACTCAAGCAAAGAGGCTTTAGGAGCTTCCAAAACCCAATCCACCTAAGGAGAAGGTGTATTTAAAGAAAGAGGAGCTTGCAAGGGAAGAGGAGAGTACTTTAGTCTAAGGGGCAGAATACCTTGAGCTTAGAGAAGGACTGAAAGAGATTGCAACTAGTTTAGCCTAGGATTCTAAGCTAAGTTGTTGCTAGAACAAGAAGACCAGACCAAGAAATATTAGATGGAGGATGGGCTACTTTATAGAAAAGGACAAAGGGCATACGTCTCGAACAATGAGGGTCTATGAAGAAGGATCATTGAAAGGCTTCATGACCCAAGAGATCCTAAACACCCGGGTGTCTACCAAACACTAGCTAAAGTAGAGGATAAGTTTTCTTGGCTTAAGATGTTAGAAGATATTAATCATTCATTGAAACTTTCTTAGTGTGCCAGTTGGAGAAGGAAGAGACTATGGCGGCTATTACATGGAAAATCCTTACATGTACCAAATAAGAAGGTAAGAGAGAGGTAGAGAGGATCCTCTAAAGGTGTTTGACATAAAGTCTAGGCTAATTGTCTTACTTGAAATACTTAGTAAAGTGAAAAGGTTTACCTCTAAATGAAGCAACTTAAGAGAATATTGTAAATTGTGCACCTTTTGGACAATTAGTGGAGTAGTTCTCCAACTAGCATAAGGCGATGGTTTATGCGCTAAACAATGTCACAAGCTATTTCTCTAAGCCCATCATCTCATTTGTAATATAATGTATAGACCCAAAAGCCCATGACTATAATCTGGTTCATTACTAACAATCTTTTAGAAGAGTTTGAACACTTGGTAAGAAAGGGGTAGTTAGAAATGTTAGGTAGGAATAGATCCTAGCTATTAGATTGGATAGATCTTGGCCATCCATTGATGGAGACCTCTTATATATAAGGGGCAGTCCCCTTTATTTGTAACCCATCTAAAAATATAATCACTTTTCTTACTCTAGAGTCTGGATACTTAATAAGTGGAGGTAGTTAGGAATGTTAAGTATGAATAGATCCTCGCTATTAGATTAGATAGATCTTGGCCATCTGTTAATGGAGGTCTCTTGCATATGTGGGGGAGTCATCCTCATTTGTAATCCATTTATAAATACAATCACTTTTTTTACGGTAGAGTGTCTTATTCTCTCTTTAGACTTCTTTTTAATAGGTATATTCTTGTGTGTTTTGAATAAGAAGGCTAACTTAGTCTCTCTATAAGAAATCTGGGGGGTTTAAGTGCCACACATGATGATCTTGGAAGCATTCCACATGTGACACAAGAACAGGTAAACTTGCCCCATCCTTTTTAAAACTAAGACAACTGACATGGTAGTTAGGGATTTGACTCCTTTTTTTATACTAGTAGGGGCAATGTTTTAACTTTAGGATTTGTGTGGATATAGATGAAAGTTGCACTAAAGATGAATACTAAGTATATGAGAGATTAAACAAAAACTCAAACTCTAAATTGAACTATACTTTCTCTCTAAGAATATGCAAATTAAGACTATAAGAGAGATTAAACAAATAATGAAAGTAAGAATTATGTTTACACAATTTTGCTCTCATTTTCATCTCTTAACTACTACCCAAAATGATAGTTTATAAGCTATAGGAAAATCCAACCGTTGTCCCAATTTCTTTTAGTTTTTCTAACCTCTATAATTGTAGTGATAATTGGTTTTTTTAGAAGTCATTAGAGTCCTTGATTGAGTTGTTCGATCCTTTGAAGCCCTAAAACTCAAGAAAGCTTGCTTTAAATCACCTGTTCAAGTGATTTGGATCACTTGTTTAAGTGACTTTGAACACATGTTGTTGCACGACTTATTTGAGCAAAATAATTCATTTTTAAATTAATACACCGCATGAACTTGATTAAATTGTTTTATTTCATAAAAAACATAAATGAATTCTAAGATTAACATAGGATAGGCAAAAAAATTAATTGCTTTATAAACTAAACTAAACTGAATTGAAAAGTAGGTTTTTTTTTTCCCAATTCATTTTGGCTTAAGTATAACATTTCAATTCGAAATTCAATTTAGGTTCTATATATGCTCTCCATATTTGATTTGATTTTTTCTTCTATTTATCTTTGTTCTACACTTTACTTCACTTCACTTGTGTCTAATAATGAATAATAGTTCATAAAAGAATTTTCCATCTAAGTATATAATAAATGAATTTCACTCATCTTTTTCTTTGATATCCCTCATTTCATGTTGTGTTTAATTCCACAGTTAGACATGTAGTTGATTATAAGTACTATAATGCAAAAGTAAACTAACAAAAGAAAAAAAATATTATAGACTCTTCACCATTAATTGGAATCTCCAAAAAACAAGGCAAACAAATAACTAGCATAGAGCTTTTAAGTAAATAGACTTCAAACACTATACAATCCTTAAATGATATATATTTTTAAGGTGTTATACTCTTATCAAGTGCTCTTTTAGTTACTATATCTATTTTGTTGCTTAAATTATATGTAGAGTTTATAATAAGAATGTGAGTAACGCAATGGAGAGATGAATCTCTACCCCTGTAAAAATCTATTATTGGAAATGAGTGATTATGGTTTTAGTGGTGAACTAAATTCTCTTTTTTTTTTTGTTAGAAAAATGGACTAAAGACTAAAGTAGATCTTGCCTACCGCTAGTGATGATATTATCAACTCTAGTTGTATACACAATAGTGGGATTACAACCCATAAGTTTATTCAAATATTTTGTTGTTTAGGTGTTTAAATGACTTGGATTGAAATCTCCTAAAGGCTTATGTGATTATTGTGTTAGTGCTCCAACAAATATTAGCACCACTTACAAAAAGCCTCCACGACAGCAAATAACTTCCAAACTTAAACCAATGCAATCTAAAGATGTTTATGTAATTTCTTATAAAAGAAAGCCATCAAATGAATTTCTTAAAGCAAACCCACATTGCCCCTATACCAAACACATTAATCTCAACCATAAACTACTTAGGAGAATTTTCTAGTCGCAAAATTGGAGCATTTGTCAAGCAATTTTAAATGCTTAAAAGCCCACTAAATCAATTCACACAAAAACTATCTTTTATAACATTTTAGTTGATGAGCTAGCAATAGAAACATGTCCTCTAATAAAATTTATATAATAGTTATAGAGGCACGAAAAGTTATGTTTTCTTTGATAGGAAGATGAAATGGTTAAGAAGTAATTGCCACTATTTTATCAAGGTCATGGCTTACTTTATACATAAAGATTATATGGCTTGACTTAATTGTCCATTCATTGTTGAGCAAATTCACATTTACTCTCCCTTACATAGTACATGAGATTCCAAACAATGAAGAACTTGAAACAAACATCCTAGTGATCATCAAAGGTACAACTATATATTAGAATGTCATAAAAAATGGATAAAGTCCACAGGTTTTATTGATAATGGCTTAAAATATGGATGGTGCATTACTTAACACAAAAGACATTGCTAAGAACTTATAATATCCCTCATGAATTCTAAAAAGTGATTTTCTCAAAGTCTATTAGATGCTTTTGTATTAGTTTATCACTAGCATAAAGATCAAACTTTAGAAAGAAAGAAACACCATTTACTTTATTAAGAAGCTACTTTATAGTTGGAATGGGATTTTCTTAATCGAGGGACCTATAATCCATGCAAAAATGACAAAATCTACATTGTTCACTAACGACACAAGAAACATACAAAAGACTTGTAAGGCCTATTTGGATTGTCCATATCTAATCTGTATTTGATTTGTGCTTGATCTATATCTAACTATATATGATATATGTAATTGTTTCTTTAATCTTCTCTCCATTTGTTTTGATATAAACACCTATATTTGAATGAAAATGAAACATATACCAAACAAATATAATAGATGAGCTAAATCGATATTGAATAACACCCTATTCTATCATCTCCTTAACTAAATTCTCAATCTCATTTTTTTTTTTTGGAAAATTTGGTTAAAGATAGGAATGCACATTAATTAGTGAGCTACCTGGAAGCAAATGAACATAATGTTAGGTCTTCAAAAGAGGAGGTCATGATGAAGGCTCCCAAAATACCCTAAGAGATTTGTGCAAAATTTGCTTAACAACATTATTATAAGTAGTATTTAATGAAAGGGGCTAAATTAAACCTTTAAGCTACAAAATGAAAAAAAAAAAATAACAACATTAAGGAAGCTAATATGCATAAGTGATGATCAATTGTTACAAGTGAAGTAAAAGAACATTCCTGATTAAAGTCACAATGCACCATTCCACAAAAAAGACATCTACAAGGCATTATAATAAAAAATAATGGGTCTAAGACCTTATGATCATTGTATTTGTGGGACTATCTTTGTACCTTGAATAGATATGACAAGCATTGTATCACAAAAGAATGCCTCTATATCATAAATGGAATATCTAATATTAACTCTTACAAACCATTCTTGTACCACATATATAATCATTAAATCAAACATAGGAGAATTAAACCGCTGTTAACCTTAACTGATTGAGAACTAGTGCTTGTAAGAGATTGTAGGTACTACCAAGCAAAGTTGTCAACTGGCAATTCTACCTAGAATCGCTAAAAAGTCTATAGAATTAGAACATATAATCGAAATGTAGAAATATAAGTTTTTATAGCATATGTAAAATGACTTTAAAAAATTATAGATATGTTTACTATAATCATAAAAAACATAAATATAAGTGAAATAAATAAATTTAATATAAATTTTAGTTGCAATTTATATATTTATAGTATAAATAAATTAGCATAAGTTGTTAAATTAATATATAAAACTAAAATATAAATAATAATATCAATGTAAAATGAATTACAACATCAATTATAATAATAAAATACAATGCTAAAAAAAATCACAGCTCCTTTATCATCATCAAAAGTCAAAACTATCGCAAACTCTCTCTTTACCATCATCATTATTGTTATGTTCATCACCAATATTAACCTCATTATTGGTACTACAACCAATATTATCCTTACATTCTAATTTCAATTCTTTTAAAGAACTAATAATATTCATATTTTGTGAAACTTAAGTTGTATTTCTCAGTTTTTAACTTATTTAACTAAAATATGTAGAATTAGTAAATTTAGTTAAAAATATAAGATTTTACCGATTTTACGTGTAACTTGTGATTCTACCACAAGTTTATATAAAAAAAATTTCATACTCAAGTCAACTTGAAAAGACTTTCTAAAATTGTAAACTTGAAAAATCATATAAGTAGAATTGCGATTTTAACAACTATGCTATCAAAGTCCACTAAAACATTCACATTTATCTCACTAACAGCACCCACTAGTCACAAAGTCTTTATGGACACTAGTATTAGTATGTCGATGTAAGTAGTCGCAAATACTTAATCCTCCTTAACTGTATCTTCAACTAAAACAAAGATTTTGCAGTCTAAAATTCAAGCTACAAAGGATTCCTAATATGCTAATATGATCTTTTTTCGATTCTATGATAGGACCTTACTAGTGTGATCTTAGAACTTTTACCTCATATTACTCATCCACTATATCATATTCTATTAATAAAAGTAAAAACTTCAATTCACACTAATGATTCCAATGATACTTTTCTTTACAATTGTAATATAAACCTTGTCACAACGAACAAGCAAATCAATGGCATTATCCATCTTCTTTGAGGTAAAAAAGGGTTTCTAAAAGATAAAGGTAAAGATGGAGGAGAAAGAATATGAAATATAGAATTAGTGAAGAAAATGGTTTAGAAGGGAGAGTGTTAAAAGAAAAGAAAAGAAAAGAAAAGAAAAAACCAAGTTTAGAATAACGACTATGATTAGCCAATTTTGCTTCTTATATTTTAACAAGCTACATAACTCGCATTAAAGAACTTTGATGATCAATTTGAACTTCATGATGAATAATGGTTTTTGGGCTAATACAAACGAGAGAAATGAATAAGATAAACCAACAACTCCATTAGATAAGGCCTTAAATTAAGCTCGATACACATCAATAGTATGAATTTGAGTGAGTTGAGAATTGAGATTAAAGTATGGAAAAGGGCTCTAATGTGCTTGACTTAGGTTTATTTCATGGACTAAATCTTTAGGCTATTAATAAAGCCTAAAGGGTTAAGCCCATTTATAGGGGATGTTTTATAGAAATTTAGCTTGGTGAGCATGGAATGGGGATCGCTAAACCAATCCACCCATTTTCGATCTTTCTTAGCTAGCATATGCACTTAACAAACTTACCCATAGGCTTGAGCTTTCATTAGCCCAAGAAGAATTATATATGTATAAAGGAGGTTGCATCTCGATTCCTGTTCATTGATCAATGAAGGCTATAGAATGAACGTTACCAAAGCTCATCTCGTTTGTCGATCTTTAAGATTCATTCGATAGATGAAGATAAGTCCCAACATCTATAGATAAGTGTTTTCTTCTCCTCATTTGACAAGTCAGAATATCCAAACAAGCATCATTGTACTACTAAAAATCTACAATCAAGGATCAAACACCAAATTGAGTAAAGAACATCTAGCTTTTGCTCAAGAACAGTGAAGTTGATACTCTAAACTTCTTCACTTATTACAAATGCATAACTGAGATCACTTGGTCCTCCTTCCATGCCTCTCTCTATTCACATCTCTCCACATATCATCAAATTGAGACTCCTTTAGGGACATTAGAAATGCAAGATCATGTAGCAACTTGACATTTTGAAATTTTAGGTAGTTAATTACAAAAATGAAAAAAGTTAAGGTATTAAACATAACATTTACCATAAAAAGAATGATAATTTGGCATTGATATGTTTAATAACCTATGATAAAGTTATATTCTTCTTATGTTTAAGTGCCACAGCAACACTTTTAGAAACTTCCCCTTATATAATTTGTCCACTTCTATTATAACATATAATTTCAAAAATATTTTTGTTATTGTACCCTTTTGGTCTTACCTTTTTGTATTTTTACTTTTCATGAAAAGCAACCACATTAATGTTACCTTTCACTACTTAAAACTTATGAAACAAAAGAAATATTCCATACAAATGAAAAACAACTACTTATGCATGTTATAACTAACATGTTACACCCTAAAACATAAAACATGATCAACCCTTCGCATATTCTTACATCAATAGTAGCCTAAAGTCTCTAAGCTAATTATAAAATCTACAATTTTATAAATAATCTTTGAACTTTTGCATCGCATCATTTCATTTATTAAAATTATACAATCTCCAAAACATATTTATAAAAGTTAAAGAAACTCATTAATTAGAATCTATTTGTATTCACTTATTAACCATTAGCTACACTACAACTACTCCTTAACCTAGTCCAAAAGTCCAACTTGTATAAAGTAACTATAATATAAAAATCCTAATAAGGTGACTCATGAAATGTAATACATAATTACCATGAAAACACAAACATGTGCCACAATCACACACAAGCCTATAACTTATATATATATATATACCTTTATAGTTCAAGATTTGAAACACCTTAGATATTTTCAAATGTGTTAGAACCATAACTCAGCACCTATGATAAAAATGACTAAGCCTAATGCCTTGTCATCTATGAAACAACATAATATGCAAGGGTAGATCTTGTTATCATCTCTCGAACCACTAATTATCTCATATTGAGTTTGTCATATGTTAACATACCACCTAGATTAAGCCCATCTGCAATGTTTTAAGTAGTGTCCTACTTTATTAATTAGTACACCATTGTAATTTCTTGCTCATTGACTCTTATTAAGCATGACTTCCTCATATTACCAACTTACAAAGTCACTATAGCAACCTTAGCACCTAATCTAACCACTTCATTTAAGAGTTTAGGGTTGCAATCCTCTTGTCCATAGCTGCTTCCCTTAGGTCTAAGTGGATATGCATAAACAATACAAACATTTGATAGACTAAATTATAATTAGTCTAGTTCACCATCTTAGTACACACTTATAGCACACAATGGTAGTTGCATACCAGGTCTTTACTCAAATACTTGATAGAACAACAATTACAATCAATAATTATAATATTAATATATACAACAAAGATTGAAACTTCATTCTGTTTACTAGATTTTCCACTTGAATTATGATTAAAAGCCTAAAAGAACCACATAAAGGTCTTAAGTAGAACAAAACAAGGCAAAGAGGAGTAGCTAAGTCAACTAAGGATAGAGGGATTAATAGATCGCCAATTGGAGAAGAGGCTACTTGATCGTCGGTCTGGGAGAGAAGCCTAACCAATCGTGGTGGAGCAAACTGATCACAAACTAGAAAAGGTTTGGTTGACTATAATTCAAAACCAGTCAACTACAATTTTAAGAGGTTTTAACCTAAATTTGATACTTGGGATGATCCTAAATGAATTTTAAAGGTTTAAAAACACATAAATTCCAATTAAATCTCTCCTTTAATCTATTAAATTCCTAATTTAATGCTGAAGATTATAACTTATTCTTTAATGATTAGATTATTAGGTTTTCTTAAATCTATAATACAAAGTTCCTATGGATATAAGATAGGGTTAAGAAAATGATAAGCATTTTGATTTGATTCACTATAATTCCTTTGATAGATCCAATGTCCTTTGAATGAAATATGAAAACTTGATACCTTTAATGTAATCCTTTCCTGTTAAGAGAGGAACTTTAAGGAACATAGTAAATATTTTACCTTTCCTTGTGCACTCTTAGCATAAACTTTGAATTATTGTGTTAAGTTTTTCATTATTGAGTTTTGATGATAACAAAATAATTATGTGTTTTATTAACAAATCTACAAAGAGTATAGAATAAAATTATTGGTTAGACAAAAATATGAGTGACATAGAAAATATTTCAAAAGATGTTTAGGACTTAAATGAAGAATGTTGGTACTTAGAGAATAGCTTAGAGACCGTGTCTAGGAAGTGAAATTTGAACAAATTATTTGATTCAAACTTAAGTTGGACAATAAATTGAATTGAAGGTCCAGCTCCACTTACTAAATGTATTTGGGAAATGTATCCAATTTTGTTCTAAAGTTAGTTCATGAATTCATGGGAATCAATTTTAGGAAAGTTTATTAATTATGTTTATTTATTTTTATTAAGAACAGACTATTTATACTTATTCAATGAAGATTTACTAGGTTTAAGAGCAACATAGATATTTATAGATAGTTAAAAGAAGACATTGTTGCATTTCAAATTTAAGAAGATTCGTTACAATTATGGATAAGGATGAAGATTGAGATATATTTGAGAAGCTCAAGTTTGAATATCCATTTGAAATTCAAATTATACTATATGAGTTTATCCACAATTGATGAGGAAGTCATCAGCTTAACGATAAGATCTTATTTGATAAAATACACACACAACAGGATCAAAATATCAAGCAGCAACAAGGAAATGTTCAAATTTTGAAAATAAAAAATAGATAAAGATTAAGTTCAAGATCTGAGGATAACAACTTCAACAGATAATTAGACATAAACTTGAAAAGATATGATGATCGTTCGGAGGTTACAGATTGAAGACAATATAAATAATTAACCAGTTCAAAGTTGAAGAAGATAGAGCAGCACTTAAGAACTATATACTATCGTGAACTAGAGACTTTTTCAAATGCTATTCTACACTACATTGTCATTTATTTTATTGTTTTGTTTTGAGCTCTAATATTTGTTGAGGAAATATACTATTTTATATTTATTGTTAGAGGGAAGTTACAGTAGTTCTCTGTGGATCTATAGATTAACCAAGTGGAGGGCTATATAGGCAAAGCAGAGAGTGTGAAACACTAGAGTTTGATAGAATTATTGAAACTTCTCTTGATTTTTTACTATTGGATTAGTGAAATGATGTCGATTTGGATGATTAGATCCCTAATGATGGAGTTGGAAGAGAGGATTGATGCACAAAGCAGAATCTCTATAAAATCCTACACCTAATCTTCTTTCTCTATCTTTTTATTTTTGTTGTTTATTTATTTCATTATTGCACTTTATCTTTGAAAATTTACTACACACTACAAACCAACAATAATATCTCAAGGGATTTTGTTTTTATTTAAAATGTTTTAAAAAAATTTAAATATTTTTATAAATATCAATTCTCCCCTTATCCCCTTCTTGAGACCTACATATTGACTTCTGTAACTTCCATAAGAATTCAAGATTAGAACCCTTAAATCCTTTCTATTGATTGGGAACTCACCGAAAATATTAGAGAAAGGTCTTACCTCTCATTGTCAAAGGAGAAAGTCGTAGTCAATTGAGGAGGGCAATAATTTTTGCTATAAAGGGGTTGGCAACTTTAAAAGAGGGGAGAGAGAGGATTTCTTTTTCTTTTAGTTTATAATAAGGTTTGTAGCAAGTATTAAGTTAAATCTAGAAGAAGAATTGGCAAATTACTTTTGTGTCCTTGCTTTTATAAAATTTATTTGGGGCTTTTCATATTGGATCAGTCTATGTATACCACAATTCTTTTTTTTTTTTTGTGAGGATTATTTTTCCCCAAAAGCACTTCTCTATCCCCATCACACACATGTATCGACCATTATCTCTCTCTTCTAATTTTTTTCCCCCCTTAATCGAAGGCAACTCCGAAACATTTTTACAAATATTTTATTAGAATGTTTTTTCCTTAGTTTTTATCAAGCAATTTATTTGAAATGAGTAAAGTCTAATATAAATTAAGAATTAAGGAAATTTGAAATTTCGTTTTGACAACTGTTTATTAAACTAAGGTGCATAACGTGACTAAGTTACAAATTTACAGTTTAAGATATAGAAGGAACAGCTAGTGATATTAAGAATCATTTTTCCAATATGTATTGTGGAATCATGATAAAATATATTTAGAAGTATAGGAACCAAGAGAGTACATATTATATGTAGCCTAAGCTATATTATGTATTTACATTGTAACGTTTATTCCTATATATATATATATATATATATATATATATATATATATATATGACACTCTCTCGACAGGGAACAAGTGGAAGTGGATCTCGATCCAAAACACCATTGGCTTGGTAGCGGGAGAGGGTAGTAGATGCCGAAGAAAGAAAGATTGATTCACTGTCAGGAAATAAGTAGAGAGAGTTCACTGTCCGGAGTTGCTTGAATGAGTGACTTCCGGAGATTGATTTCACTGCCTGAATCTTGTAGCCGGGTATGAATAGATATATACATATAGGGAAAATTAAATAAAAAAGAAGAAGAAGGACCTATGAAAGCAAGATATCCAATTTGAAAAACAACACCCAAAGAACTACCCAAAGCAAATGAAAAATATGTAATTCCTTATTTTTACTTTGTGTGTACTTGAAAAATTAAGGGCGAACTGACATATAAGAGTGTAGAAGCACCTTGTTTAAAAATTTGGGACTAAACGCTTAATTTTAAAAATAAAAGAATTAAATATACATAAAACAAAGATAACAGGATGTATTTAGAAGTTATTCTAAAAATAAATTTCTATTTACCTAAGCACGAGAGAGCAAAAAGACTACTGAACATAAGACATAATCTCTCTATCTGGCAACTCCTTTGACAAAGGCTGAGAGAAGAGACTCTGAGTATTCTGTGAGCCATTTTATTTTATTTTATTTTACAAATTAACGAATGCACACTCGTTAATGGGACTTCTTTTTTAGAATCAGTACAAGATCAACTAAATCAAACTACAGATAAATATAAAAACTGACTAGGATAAGAGAGGAAAAGAATGCAACGATCATGTATATTCAGAAATGGGAAATAGCTGGGATCTGTACAATCCATCCA
This sequence comes from Laguncularia racemosa, assembly GCA_037954665.1. Lineage (NCBI taxonomy): Eukaryota > Viridiplantae > Streptophyta > Magnoliopsida > Myrtales > Combretaceae > Laguncularia > Laguncularia racemosa. The sequence continues at coordinate 583,451 of JBBMOL010000007.1, read as the reverse complement.
AATTAATTTTCTAATCAGCTTCATAGGAAGATCTGAAAATTCAGGAAATTAAATACAATAATCTCACACAGGTTATTATTTAGGAAATTAAATAGGCAAACTATTTGTTCAAAAGATAAAATTGATCCATAAACAAAAGTATCTTTGAAGCTCTGAGACTGCTTCAGCACTAACTCTAGTCACCAAATCTGGTCAGAGAGAGTAGCACAACCCGAAATAGCCACTATTTCGTACCAATATGATCATAATAATAATACCTATATGATGCCAAAATAACAGGAGATTGAAAACTCACCTTATCAGCATATGCAAGGCATTTCTTTTCATGGGAAAGGAAGTATTAAAAGCTTTTGGTCCACTAGAGGAGCTTTGGCAAGCATGGTCATCCCACCAACAGCTACTATACTAAAAGCTGCCTAATGCCAGTTCTGGTCCCATCTGCAAATTTCATGTGAAAAAAAAAAAGAAGCTAACTCCTAATGGGTTACATGGACCAACATGGTTCCATTTGGAAAATTGAAATTTTGAAACTGAAACTTTTCAGAGGCCGAAGGAAATAAAGAACTCCTGTAAGAATGATTCTAAAAGCAAGCAATTTCTTCTGGGTCAGCCACAGCTCAAGTATAGAAAACCAAAGTTGCCACAAGCCCTTTTTAGTTTAGCCCATATGTTAGTCCTTTCCTTTTCCTAAGTGGGTCTTCTCAATTCTCAGGAATTTTGCCATGTATATGATATCCTATCAAATCAAATCGGGCCTCCAACAAAAATGGACAGAATTCGGTGAGGGAATTTCAAGGTTTTTGTAATTAAGATACACAATAGGCATCCTGATATGCATCTTTCCTAGTTATTCCTATAAGAATCGAAGCAGGAATCTACTAAGAAACAAATGAAAGCAAGAATATTTCTCTAAACCTACTACTGAATATCGTTATAAACTCAAAGCCTGAGTTGCCCCCCAAAAAAGTGTTAATGAAAGGACTTCCACGTACTGTAAAATTGTGAACCCATGATACGTGAACAGGTTTGTTTCACTAATAAAAAATTTATTCAATTATGATGGGATTTGACAAACAAAATACAAGCAAACCATAATTGGCTACAGCTGCGAACTCTTTTCATTGTTGTTGTCACTGTTAAGAGCCATACCCTTAGCTTTACGGGAGGGAAGGGGAAAGAAAAAAGAAGTCTTCTCCCTTTCTCAATTCACTTCTTTGTCACAGCCTATATGCGACCGTGGAATGATTTTTTTTTTTTTTTTTCATTCTTTTGTTGATATTTTTTGTGATGTTTACTACATCCTTTGGCCATTATTTCTGCCCTCCCACTACAATCAATGTTAAGAGGACACAAGTTGGCGTATCTTAGTGAAACTGGTAAAATACTATTTGGCATTTCTAAAATCTGATTGTAAGAATTATTTTAATTTAAAAAAAAAATCTTAAAAGCATTTTCTATGAAATAGCCAGATCTTAAGTTTCAAGCAAGCATGACTTTCTGAATTTAATAATATGAGCAATCCTTGTACGAAAATTTCAGGATGCAGAAGTTATTCAAATCTGGGCAAAAGCCAAGACAATTGGAATTTCAAAAAGCCATTTGAGAGAACCATAATACTTAGATTGCAAAATCTGTGTTTATCAGGCCTGCATTTTCATACTACATAAAGTGATATTTTGCTTATGAATTATATGATTCCATTTAAATAACTATGCAGATTGCAGAAACAAGCATACAAAAGAAATGAAGAACATGAGCCAAAGCCATTGAAAGTGACAAACTTTGTTCACTGAAGTCAGCATAAATTAGTTTAAAAAGCAAAGCTCGATCCGAAAATGCCAAAGTGAACAAGCTTATAAAAAATGCAGAATCTCTCATCTCTCCCTGTCAATTTTGTTGCTTCCTTGTCTTCTCTTGATTTGCCTTACCAGACTGATGCAATCAACTAATTCTCAGAAGCATGCCCTCAATCACAGCTTGCACTTTGCCAATTCTCCCCTATCACTATCATCACCAAACTACAAAAGCTTTTAACAGATAGGAATTTTATCACGATGCCAAATTATTATTATTATTTTGGGGATAAATATCATTTCTCCTGCATAATATAGAAATAATCATAAAAAAATTCAATAACAATGCAACTTACAATTTACATTAGCAATGCTACCATACGACTTAGTTCCTCACAAATTTCAGCTTTTTCCCTAGAATTCCATCTCCTTCCGTATTGCCAGTTCCCAAATCCTAAGTGCCAAATCAACGAAAACCCAGGTTTCTCGACTTCCTCCTTCACCTTGTGTTTCCCTTCTACCAACAGCTTATTCCTCACCCTTACCGGAAAATCTGCAAATCGAAGAAACTAAATTAGCTCTCAGGACAACCTGAGTTTCTCAACTTCCCCTCCAATCTTCTCCGGTTCCTTCTTCTCCTCTTCCTTTTGTTTCCCTTTCTTCAACATCTTACTCCTCGGTCTAATTGGCTTCACAAACCCCGCTTGCAATCTCACCATCTCTTTCAAAACCCCAATCAAACACCTCTCGATCTCAAGCCCATTAGGTTCAATAACTGCCAAAGCCCTAGCCACGGCTTCCATAGTACTCACACACCCAACAAAGGGCTCTTTCCTGAGCAACAACTCATTATCATAAATACTACCACCTCCTTCATCCTTATACTCACAATCCAAACATACCCTCGTGGCAAAATTACCCATATAGCCTTCACTCACCCTAACCATCTCCTTGGCATGCTTCCACGAGGCATCAAAAACAATGAGAACGAAGTCAGTTGGAGGGAAGTGGCCATTGGGGTAGTTATGGGGTAGTTGGGATAAGGTGAGGTAGGATGAAGGGTCAGGGTTAGGGGGAGGGGGAGGGAAGAGGTAGATGGAAGGAGGGAATTGGTCGAGGAGAGGAGAGAGATTGGGGCGGAGGCGGCGAGTGATGAGGGTGGTGGAGTTAAGAAGGCATTTGGAGAGGATTGGAACGGTGGAGAGCTTGTGGCGAGACTCGTGGGGATGGTGTAGGATTACGATTTTGGTGGTGGTTGGGATTGGTGCTTGTGGGAGGACGTGGCAGAGGCACACTGGAAGAGGGCGCTCGCAGTTCGGGCAGATTTGGCGGCGGATGGTGGCTGCCGAGGGAAGCTGGAGGCAGTTTTCTTGTTCTTCAACTCCTCGTATTTCGGTGTCCATGTTGGTGGTGTGCTTGGTTCAGTCTCCGGCCCGGGTTATTGGCGATTTCCCAGGTATCGGAGTGAAACGGAACGGACCGCCCGTCTGTCATCTTTCGACAACTTATACGGTATAATTCTTTAGCAATAAATAAATAAATAAATAGTTTTCAACTGATATCTGCCGCTCTCTCCTTTCTCTACCACCCCCATTCACCACTAAGACAATCTCTTTTAAGCAAACCATACACTTCCCCATAGCATTTTCTTTCTAAGTTTTACCCCTTTGGTTATTCTGGCACCCTCACCATGTCATCTCCAGTGAGAGAGGGAACGTTCAGTCGTTTAAAGGCGACCATGAAGGCGGGTGCAGCACACTGAGCAACCTTAGGAGACCATTTCCCACCTGAGTACTTTGGCAAACACGTTAGCACGCCTCCATGCATGGTTCTAGAGGAGGTTTTACAAGACAAGCCAAAAGAGGGAATAAACAAAGCAACTTTTGAAGTCTTGAAAAGCAACCAATTGGACAAAGCTGAAAAGGTCAATTTGGAGCCAAGTGCCCGCATGGGCAGGTCAACACTCGGTAACCGCCAGCCTGCCAATTCCAACAAAAAGGACATATCTCAAGTAAACACCAACCTTTTATCTCCTTCCTAAGGACTTTCCTCTTTTGGAAAAACCACCTTAGAAGAAGTCAATGGGTTGTTAGTGGAAATCGAGGACCTAAACCGGAAGCCACCTAGCCACACACACACGACCATCAGGAAGCTTGCTAGTACCAAGTCTTACGCCCATGCTTGCACCTCCAAAGGCAAGGAAATTGAACCTGAGTTTTGTCTCCAGTTTATTCCTCCAGTGGCCAAAGGTGTTATTCCCCGGGTGAAAATCTCTAAGGCAGTTGAGGACATTGGAGTAGAATATTGGGACTCCACGTTCGTGGGCTATTTCCTAGGCCAGAAGCTGCTTGACTCACTAGTCTAAGCCATTGCATTCAGGCTATGGAAGGACTTCGGTCTTGTGGATGTCCTAGGAAGCAAGGATGGTTTTTTCTACTTTTGGTTTGCCATAGGAAGTGATCTTAACACTGTCTTCGAAAAAACTTGGTACTTTGCCCAAAGATTCCTCATCTTGCAGAAGTGGAGGAAGGGTATGTTCTTAGACAAACCAAAACCCACCAACATGCCAATTTGGGCTATCTTCAGCCGTATACCTTGTGAGTTCCTAACTACTGAGGGCATAAGCCACATTGTGAGTGCTGTAGGTGTTCCACTGAAAGTTGACACATTGACATCATCTAGGCAAAAGGCTAATCATGCTAAGGTCCTTGGAGAAAGAGATGCACGTGAAGAGTTGGTTACTCGGGTGGAAGTGGAGGGGGAGAACGGTCTTATTGTTGTGGTTTATGTCGATTATCAGTGGCTCCCTTCTCGATGTACTGCTTGCAAAGTTTTTGGAAACATATGTGGTCTAAGCTGGGAAACACGCACACATGCATCTTCTAATAACTCCAAGGTGAGTGAGGCACAATGGATTCCGATAAGTCATGTAGGTAGAGGAAAGAAGGAGGTGCATGAAGAGGAAGGTACATTGGGGAAGTCCCCTGGTGGTCCATGGTAGTAGCAAACAAAGGGAATTAGTGAGGAGGTATATTCCCCTCTTAAATAGAAAAACAGGGAGATTGGAGGGCATAGAAAGGAGGCCGAGGAGGAGGGACCAAAAGGTGAGGGTGATGGAAATACACATGAAGAGACGTATGCTAATGGAGACATGGAGGTTAATGGGAATGGGAAGATGCCTACCCCACATGCAAAAATAGGTCATGATTTCTGTCAAATTACCTCAGCCTCCACTATGGTGCTAGAATCCCCAAGGCAAAAAGTGGATGAACAGCTAGACCACCCAGGGAGAGATAAGGAGGAAGGGATTAAGGACTTTAAGAGCATCCCCCTCAACAAGTTGCTGGTTCAGATGAACCAAGCATCGGGAAGTCACCCCAAATCTACCAAAAGCTCTAGCTCTTCTAGTCACCATAAGAAAAAAAGGTGCAAGAGGAGAAGGACTTTTACTTAGTCATGTAACCCCTACCCCTCTATCTCCATGTCGGCAATAGCATGGAATGTACGGGGGTTTAATGACCCCATCAAGGTGTCAGAAGTTAGGAAAACATATGACATTCATGAAATAAGTCTCATTGGTCGCTTGGAAACTAAGGTTAACCCTACCAATGAAGACTTAATTAAGAACATGTTGAGACCTTGATGGTAGGTATGGATTAATACTGCTACAAGAAAATGGATCTGGGTTGCTAGGAAGCCGAGAGAGTGGAATGTACAGGTTGAGATAGAACATGCACAATTCATACATTGTACTGCAACTAACTTGAGAGTAAATAGTGATATAGCTGTAACTTTTGTCTATGGTTCAAATAGTGATAGGGAACGAAGAGACTTGTGGTTGAATCTAGAGGCAATGGTACTAAACTTGAGTCAGTGTCCATGGGCGGTAATGGGTGATTTTAATATTACCAGAACTGCCTCGGAGAAAACTAGAGGGAAAGTTACGGTGATTGAAGCAATGGTAAAGTTTTAGAGGTGCATTGCTAAAATGGAGGTGGAAGATCTATGATACACAAGGGATTTCTATACATGGTCTAACAAACAAGCTTAAGGACCTGTACTGAGGAAACTGGACAGAATCATGGTCAACCACCATTGGCTAAATTTGCTCCTTAGAGTACATGCTAAATTCCTCACACCAATCCTCTCTGACCACTCACTCATTGTGGTATATATGGAGTAGGCCACTCCAAATTCTTCAGGAGATTTAAGGAGATAGTAAGTAATACATGGAAGGAGGAAGTGAAGGGGTCAATGATGTTCCAGTTTGTAAAAAAGCTCAAGTTTCTTAAGGAATGCCTTAAGAGTTTAAATAGGGCTGAATTCTCCAACCTCCTTGATTGCGTTCAAAGAGTGAAGAACCACTTGATCTAGTTGTAAGCCAATATACATAGCACAGGGGATACATCTTGTATGGAAGAGGAATAGGTTGCTTATAAGGAGTATTACATGCTTCGAAGGGTTGAGGAGAGCTTCTATAAGCAAAAAATCTAGGGCTAAATGGTTAAGGTTAGGAGATAAGAACACTACTTACTTTCACAAGGCCATGAAGAATTTACACAACCGAAGCTTCGTGTACCGGTTGACCAGGGAGGATGGTAGTGAGGTCATGGGAGAACTTGAGGTTAAACAGATTAATGAGGATCAATTAGCATCAAGTGTTCATGAGCCGAAATCCAATGACCCATTACATGGTATTGGAGGTCCAATGACAAGAGCTAGAACTAAGTGGATGAGTGAGGCTTTGCAAGGATTAGTGATGAATCTACAAGAGAGAGAACCAAGTTATGCTAAAGGAGAATCGATCTTTATTCACATGATTCAAGCTTACACAGAGGTGGATAAATATATGAAAGCCGTAGGATGAAAATTATAGTAAAGAGCCATGAAGCCGCTGGTTTAAAGGGGAATTGGACCGACTAAAGGTTGCCCGACCTTGTGTCATTTGTTTTGTTTTCTTTTAACTTTTTTTTATGCCCTTCTTAAGTTAAGGGCGGTTCTCTATCTTGGAAGTTTTTTTTTTTAGGTTTTGTGTAAAACAATAAAAGCTCCTCGGGGGGGGGGGGGGGGGGGGGGGGCATTATTTTTTTTTAATACACAATTTGTGAGAGACTCTCTCTTTGTTCTTTGAACACGAACTCCTTGATTTCTTTGATCTAAACGCTTGGGGAAATCAATTGATAATTGAGGTTTCAATCAACAGGTGTGGCTGGGGTCTAGTTCCATTCATAGCTTGTTTAAGATGACTCTTGGGGATCTAATTCAATTTTCGATCGTCGAATTCTAGGTTTAATATACCTAGGGTTTTGCATCATTTGGTATCAGAGCTTCGGTTTCTTGAATCAAGTAAATCTATCCTTTATCTTATTTGTTTCGTTTCAATTCATTATTCTTGTTTTATCTCTTTAGAAATTCATATATAAAAAAAAAGAATTAGTTCCATGGAAATTGCTATTGGTGTCCAATAGTCCTTTTTGCCAAGTCTGAAGTGTTTCATCAAGTCCATCTTGTCGGGGTCACAAATTACCTAAACTAGCATATTTATAAATTGCATTTGTCAAATTCGGCTGAAAACTCCAATCCTTCGCATTGCTTCTTCTTCGGTGGATTAAAAGGTAAGAAAGGCTTTATTTAATTAATTCCAATTGCGTCATCCATTGTCAAATTACAAAGGTAATTTCATTACCTTTAAATTACACAATTAAGTGTTATATTATCCTTCCAATTCCGTATTAGGTGTTATCATGTCCTTCCAATTCCATAATAAGTGATATATTGTCTTTCCAATTTCGTCGTACTCTTGAGTCTCTATTTAATCCTTGTTTGTGTGCTTGCTAAGTGTCTATTGATTTGGAACCAATTGTTTAGTCAGTTGAGTTGCCTTAGTAGTTTATGTTGAAGAGGTTTTCAATTTGAGTTCTGATAAAAGAATCTATAAGAGCGGGGTGTGAGTAACATTATACTTGAGAGTGAAACACAAGTGAATCTGTATTTGTGAGTGTAAACAGAGACATGTCTGGCCAAAGTCCAACTGGGGGAGAGAATGGAGGAGGGGAAAATAAATTGATGTTTGATGCTTCAATTAGTGAGCTAAAAAGAATACTGAGTGGTGAATTGGAACAAGGAACCATCAAGTAACAATGTTGTAGTGAGAGAAATGATTAGACCCTTAAGAGGGGGAGTAAGGATAGAAGAGGGGGAGGATGTTGAGTCAGGAGAGTATTACTACATGAGGGAGAAAGGAAGTACCCAACGGCGAGATAATAACTTGAGAAGTATCAAAATGAAGATACCATCTTTTCAAGGAAAAAATGATCCAGAGTTGTACTTGGAATGGGAGAGAAAAGTGGATCATGTATTTGAATGCCATAATTACACTGAGGAAAAGAAGATTAAATTAGCTACAGTTGAGTTTTCTGATTATGCTAGTGTTTGGTGGGACTATCTAGTACGTGATAGGTGTAGGTATGGAGAAAGGCTTGTTAACATATGGGACGAGATGAAGACCATTATGCAAAAGAGGTTTATCCCTAGTCACTATCATAGGGATTTGCTTAAGAAGTTTCAAGGACTGACTTAGGGGTCCAGGAGAGTCGAGGACTATTATAAGGAAATGGAGGTTGCTATGATTAGAGCCAAAGTGGAGGAAGATGATGAGACTACAATGGCTAGGTTCATCAATGGGTTGAATTGGGAGATCGTTGACGTAGTGGATTTACATCACTATGTGGATATAGAGGAGTTGTTGCACAAGGCGATCAAGGTAGAGAAGCAGTTAAAGTATAGGAGAACTTCAAAATCTGGGACGACTTCCAACTCTTCATGGAAGTCAAATTGGAAGAAGAACATTACAGACTCGAAACCAAAAGAGGCTGTGAAGGCCAAGAGTCCAGTTACTTCTTCTAAGGGTAATTCTGACACTAAACCACCTATTAGAACTCGTGATGTCAGATGTTTCAAGTGTTAGGGGTATGGACATATTGCATCTCAATGTCCAAATCAAAGGTTTATGATCATTCATGATAATGGAGATGTGGAAAGTACTAGTTCTAATGACGGTGATACATCACCATTAGAGAATTATAATGATGTCGATTTCGAAGGACCCGTGAGTGGAGAGTTGTATGTTACTAGGTGAGTCCTTAGCACTCAGCCTTAGGATGATGGTGAAGGAGTTCAATGTGAGCACATTTTTCATACCCGTAGCTGCACTAATGTTGTTAGTACCTTATTGGTTGATAAGATGAGGTTGAAGGCTGTAAAACATCCAAAGCCATATCGATTGTAATGGTTGAATGAGTGTGGGGAAGTGAAAGTGACCAGGTAGGTTCTTATTTCTTTTTCTATCGGGGGTTATTATGATGAGGTGATGTGTGATGTAGTTCCCATGCAGGCTAGTCACATGTTGCTGGGTCGACCATGGCAGTTTGATAGGAGGGTAATGTATAATAGGTACAAAAACCAATATTCTTTTGTTCTAAACAAAAGGAAGGTGGTTCTAACTCCACAGAAACCATGGGAGTCTTGTGAGGATCATGTTTGGATAGCAAAAGAGTTTAGAGAGAAACACATGAGTGTATAAGAAAAGAATGAAAAAAAAAAAGAAAAGAGTGAAAGACAAACACTGGTGAACCATGAGGGAAAAGATTCTGAAACACTGAGTGGAAAGAAAATTGTAAAGAAAAGTGAGGTAAAGAGTGTAAGGAAACAACTACTTGTACTTATGTACAAGGATATGTATTTTACTAACACTGACCTTTACTCTTCTTTACCCAGTATGGTGGTGTCTCTTTTGCAGGAGTATGAAGATTTGTTTCCTGGAGAGTTACCAAAGGGTCTGCCTCCACTACGGGCATTGAGCATCAAATTGATTTTTTCCTAGGTGCGTCTATTCTTAATCAGCCAGCTTACCAAATTAATCCTGAAGAGGCAAAGGAAATCTAGAGACAGGTTGATGATTTGATAGAGAAAAGGTTTGTAAGAGAAAGCCTTAGTCCATGTTCAGTCCCTATCATCCTGGTTCCCAAGAAAGATAGCACATGGCGAATGTGTGTTGACTGTCGAGCAATCAATAGGATCACAGTTAAGTATAGACATTATATCCCTAGACTTGATGATATGCTTGATGAATTGCATGGAACTTGTTCGTTTTCTAAAATTTATTTAAAGAATGACTATTACCAAATTTGCATGAAAGAAGGAGATGAATGGAAAATGACTTTTAAAACTAAACATGGGTTATATGAGTAGATGGTAATGATTTTTGGATTAACAAACGCACCTAGCACGTTTATGAGGTTAATGAATCATGTTCTTTGTAAATTCATTGGGAAGTTTGTTGTTGTATACTTTGATGACATTCTAGTTTACAGTAGGACTTTAAATGATCATGTTTAGCATTTGCAATGTGTGTTCACTGTTTTGAGAGAAAACAAGTTGTATGCGAACTTAAAGAAGTGCACCTTTTATATGGAAACTATGGTTTTTCTTGAGTTTGTTGTAGGTGCAAATGGGATTGTTGTGGATGAAGAAAAGGTGAAAGCGATTCGGGAGTGGCCAACACCAAGGAATGCAAGTGAGGTCAGGAGCTTCCATGGATTGGCAAGCTTTTATAGGAGATTTGTGAGGGATTTTAGTTCCATAGCTGCTCCTTTAAATGATCTTGTTAAGAAAAATGCCGAATTCAAGTGGACTAAATTGCATGAGCATGCTTTTCAAACCTTAAATGGAAGTTGACTAACACACCTTTACTAGTTTTACCTACTTTTGAGAAAGTCTTTGAGATTGAATGCGATGCTTCCAGGAAAGGTATAAGTAGTGTGTTGATGTAGGAGTCTAAGCCAATCGCTTATTTTAGCGAAAAACTTACCGGTGTTGTATTAAATTATCCAGTATATGATAAGGAGCTGTATGCGTTAGTGAGGACCTTGAAAACTTGGCAACATTACTTATGGCCTAAGGAGTTCATCATTCATTCAGATCATGAGAGTTTGAAGTTCCTAAAAACTCAAGGTAAGTTGAACAAGAGGCATGCTAAGTGGCTGGAATTTATTGAGACCTTCCCATATGTGATTAAATACAAGCAAGGAAAAGAAAATGTTGTGACTGATGCACTTTCTCGAAGGTATTCTCTTTTGACTTTTCTGCATACTAAATTGCTTGGATTTGAACTCATTAAGGAATTGTATGAGAATGATGCTGATTTTGGTCAAATTTGGGCCGCTTGTGCTGAGTTTGGATATTCAGATTTCTATAGATATGATGGGTATTTGTTTAAGAACGATATGGTGTGTGTGTCTAAAAGTTCTATACGTGAATTACTGGTGAGGGAAACACATGGGGGTGGTTTAATGGGACACTTTAGTGTCAAAAAGACTTTGGATATTTTGCATGAACATTTCTATTGGCCAAAGATGAAACATGATGTGCAAACTGTGTGTGATAAGTGTATTACATGTAGATAGGCCAAGTCTAGAGTAATGCCCTATGGGGAATACATTCCATTACTTGTAACTAATCAACCATGGACTGATGTTTCTATGGATTTTGTACTAGGTTTAGTAAGATGGCTCACTTCATTGCCTGTTCTAAAACAAATGATGCACGACATATTGTTGAATTGTTCTTTAGGGAGATTGTGCGGTTACATGGTTTGCCTAGATCCATTGTGAGTGATAGGGATGTGAAATTCTTGAGCCATTTTTGGCGTACTTTGTGGAATAGGCTAGGCACTAAATTGTTGTTCTTTATTGTTGCACACCCTCAAACTGATGGTTAGACGAAAGTAGTTAATAAGACTCTTTTAACCTTGTTGCGTGTCGTGATTCATAAGAATTTAAAACAATGGGAGACATGTTTGCCTTATGTAGAATTTGTATATAATAGGATTGTGCATTCCACTACATCATATTCTCCATTTGAGGTTGTGTATGGCTTTAACCCTTTGACTCCATTAGATATTTTGCCTTTACCTATTAATGAATTTGTTAATCGTGATGGAAAGAAAAAGGTAGAATTTGTTAGGGAATTGCATGCTCAGGTTCGAACCAACATTGAGAAGAAAAATGAGCACTATACTTGTCGAGCTAATAAGGGTTGTGCAAAGACTGTTTTCATCCAGGAGACTGGGTGTGGGTGCATTTGAGAAAGGAGAGGTTTGCCAAGTAGCAGAAGTCGAAGTTGTACCCTAGGGGAGATGGACCTTTTCAAGTATTAGAGAGCATCTGACGTGAACCCTAGATATTGATCTAAGACCCAACGATCAATAGAGGATTCAAAACCCAAGAATCAAAATTGAATCAAGTATTGTGTGTAACTTGACCCCAATCGAACCTGCCGATCAGAACCAAAGCTATCAAGATTGATTTCTCCAAGCGTTTAACATGAAGAAACCTAAGGTAGTTCTATTGCAAGAACCAAAGGAAGAGAGAATTCTCTCAATGATTTTTTTCTCACCATCTGATAATGACCTTTCAAATGTCCTCCTAAGGAGTTTATAAATGGTCATAAATTATAAGCTGGCGGCTTAAATACATCCAAGGCTGGCTTTGAAATGAAAAGACAAAAACAATGTTCTACGGATGGAAAAGGTCGGCCAGTAGGCCAGCAGTGTAAATGTTAAGGCCGGCGGCCTTTATTGCCGGTGTACATTTGTTTTTTAAAGGCCGGCCAATTCTAGGCCGACGGCTTAAATGATAGGTTAGCGGCCTTTCCTTTGTTAAAGGTCGTCTATCCATTATTGATGTCCTTGGCTTCGTCCCCACTTTGATATATGATATTCATGAGCTTAGGACTTGTGTTAGAGTTGTGTCGAATCACCTCTTGCTCTTGAAGTTCCATAATCAATTCTTGCAATGCCTCCTTCATTCGCTTGGTCCGTGATCGTGTCATAGGACCCCCGATACCTTGTAATGGATCATTGGCTTTGACTAGCTCCCGAATGTTGGATGCGTCCTGATCTCTATCATTCCCCCTTTCCTCGAAAGGATTTGTCCTCGAATCACCTGCATCATATAACGAAAGATTGGAAACATTAAAAGTAGCGCTTACATTACCGTATTGACTTGGCAAATTGAGTTTGTAAGCATTGTTATTGATGCGCTCCAGCATTTGAAAAGGACCGTCTCCTCGAGGATGTAATTTGGACTTCCGCTATGTAGCAAACCTTTCTTTTCTCAAATGTAACTAGACTCAATCTCCAGGTTGAAAGGTAAGCTTGACACGACTTTTGTTTGCTTGTCGAGCATAATGCTCATTCTTCTTTTCAATTTTAGCTCGAGCCTTAGCATGCAATTCCCTGATTAACTTTGCTTTTCTCTTTCCATCAACATCAACTAATTTGTTAGGAGGCAAAGGTAAAATATCCAAGGGAGTCAAAGGATTAAATCCATACACAATCTCAAATGGTGAGTATAATGTAGCAGAATGCACAGCTTTACTGTATACAAATTCAACATGAGGTAAACAATTTTCCCATTGTTTTAAGTTCTGTTTCAAAATAGCACATAACAATTGTGAAAGGGTCCTATTAACTGCTTTCGTTTGACCATCCGTCTGAGGATGTGCAACAGTAGAAAATAACAGTTTAGTTCCCAATCGGTTCCACAAAGTGCGCCAGAAATGGCTGAGAAACTTAACATCCCTATCACTTACTATGGATCTTGGCAGGCCATGCAAACGCACAATTTCTTTAAAGAATAAATCAGCAATATGTGTTGCATCATTAGTTTTAGAATAGGCAATAAAGTGAGCCATTTTGCTAAACCTATTAACAACAACAAAGATGCTATCCTTGCCATTTCTAGATCGTGGCAATCCTAGAACAAAGTCCATAGAAATGTCAGTCTAAGGCTGATGAGGCACAGGTAATGGGATGTATTCTCCATGTGGCATTACTTTGGATTTAGCCTGTTTACACACAATGCATTTTTCACACACAGCTTGCACATCACGTTTCATCCTAGGCCAATAAAAATGCTCATGCAAAATGTCCAAAGTTTTCTGTATACCAAGGTGTCCCATTAATCCACCCCTATGTGTTTCTCTAACAAGCAACTCCCGCAAAGAACATTTAGGAACGCAAAGCTTGTCTTTCTTAAACAAAAACCCCTCATGCTTATAGAAATTAGCATATGCATGCTTAGAAACAGCACTCCACACTTGACTAAAATCAGCATTATTTTCATACAAATCCTTAATAAACTCAAATCCAAGCAATTTTGTATATAAAGAGGTCAGAAGTAAATATCTCATGGACAGTGCATCAACCACTACATTTTCTTTTCCTTGCTTGTATTTGATAACATAAGGAGAAGTTTCAATAAATTCCATCCACTTAGCATGCCTTTTGTTCAACTTACCCGAGTCTTCAAAAATTTCAAGCTCTCATGATCTGAATGGATAACGAACTCGTTGGGCCATAGATAGTCCTGCTAAGTTTGCAAAGTCCTCACTAATGTATATAGCTCCTTATCATAGGTAGGATAGTTCAATGCCGCCCCATTAAGCTTTTCGCTAAAGTAAGCAATTGGCTTGGAATCCTACATCAAAACACCACCAATACCTTTCCTAGAAGCATTACATTTAATTTCAAAAACCTTTTCAAAATTAGGGAGAACAAGCAAAGGTGCATTGGTCAGCTTTTCTTTCAAAGTATTGAAAGCTTTCTCATGTGTTTCAGTCCACCTAAACTCAGCATTCTTTTTAACAAGGTCATTTAAAGGAGCAGCTATAGAACTAAAATCCCTCACAAATCTCCTATAAAAGCTTGCTAAACCATAAAAGCCTCTTACCTCATTAGCATTCTTAGGTGTTGGCCATTCCTTGATCGCCTTTACCTTCTCCTCATCAACAGAAATCCCCTGTGCACCTACAACAAAACCCAAAAACACCATAGACTCCATGCAAAAGGTACACTTCTTTAAATTTGCAAATAACCTATTTTCTCTCAAAACAGTGAAAACCATTTGCAAATGTTGAACATGTTCTTCTAGACTTTTATTATAGACCAAAATGTCATCAAAATAGACTACAACAAATTTTCCTATGAAAGCACGAAGAACATGGTTCATTAATCGCATAAATGTGCTTGGTGCATTTGTCAAACTGAAAGGCATTACCAACCACTTATAGAGACCATATTTGGTTTTAAAAGGGTTTTCCATTCGTTTCCCTTTCTCATGCGTATTTGGTAATAACCATTCTTTAAATCAACTTTTGAAAACAAACACGCACTATGCAACTCATCTAATATATTATCAAGCCTAAGAATGGGATGTCGGTACTTAACTGTAATTTTTTTGATGGCTCGACAATCTACACACATACACCATGATCCATCCTTCTTTAGAACCAAAAAACAGGGACCGAACATGGGCTAAGGCTCTCTCTCACAAATCCCCTTTCTACCAGCTCATCCACTTGCCTCTGAATCTCTTTTGTCTCCTCTGGATTTGCTCTATATGTTGGTCTATTTGGAATTGAGGCACTTGGAACGAAGTCGATTTGATGCTCAATACCTCTCAATGGAGGTAATCCACTAGGTATTTCCTTAAGGAACAAGTCAGCAAATTCCTGCAAAAGAGAAACAACGACTGCAGGCAAAGAAGGGTTAAGATGGTCAGTGGAAAAATAAACATCCTTGTACATCAGTACAAGTAAGTGCCGTTTTGCCTTCAAGGCACTTTCATTCTCACTTTCCTCACCAATTTCACTCGTGTTTCCCTCTAATTCTTTCCTCGCATGGCTCACAAGTGTATTTTTACCACTCTCTTTCACAATCTCACTCTTCTTTTCTTGTTCACTCTTGTGTTTCCCCCTCTCTCTGAACTCTCTAGCAATCCTCAACTGATCCTCACTAGCCTCCCAAGGATTGAGGGGTGTCAAAACCACCTATCTTTTGTTCAGAATAAAGGAATACCTATTATGATAACCATCATGGGTGACCTTTCTATCAAACTTCCAAGGTCGTCCTAACAACATGTGGCAAGCCTGCATAGGTACCACATCACACAATACCTCATCACGATATTTCCCTATAGAGAAAGAAACCAATACCCTCTTGGTCACTTTAACCTCCCCACATTCACTCAACCATTGCAACTTATAAGGCTGATCATGCTTTATAGTTTTCAGGCTCGATTTATCTACCAATAACATGCTAGCAACATTTGTGCAGCTACCACTATTAATAATCAAACTACACACCTTGTTATTTACATGGCATCTAGTATGAAAAATGTGCACTTCACCACCCTCATTCTTAGGTTGAGTATTGAGAATCTACCTGGTAACAAGAAGCTCTCCCTTTACAGGACCTTCCATATCCACATCACTACAATCTTCCAATGAGGGCATGTCATCATCATCCCCTGAACTCACATTCTCCACATCACCACTCTCCAAAAGGCTCATCGCCTTAGTGTTTGGACACTGCGATGCAATATGCCCAAATCCCTGGCACCTGAAACACTTAATGTCATGTAATCTAGAAGTAGATTTGGTTTCAGTGTTACCTTTCGAATAAGATGCTGGTGCCTTAGCCTTCTCTTCCTCTTTAGTTTTTGGTGATGGTTTATTATTCTTCCAATTCGACTTCCATGAAGCACTAGAAGTTGAATTATACCTGGAAGAACTTGAAGATGGATTATACCTTGAAGTACTCTTTGCCTTCAACTGCTTCTCAATCTTGATCACCTTATGCAACAATTCCTCAATATCAACATAATGCTGTAGATCAATGATATCAGTGATCTCCCTATTAAATCCATTAATGAACCTAGTCATTGTAGCTTCATCATCCTATTCTACTTTAGCTCTAATCATGGCTATTTCCATCTCTTTGAAGTAATCCTCTACACTTATGGACTCTTGTGTCAAGCATTGCAGTTTCCTATGTAAATCCCTAAAATAATGAGTAGGAATGTACCTTTTCTACATGATTGTTTTCATCTCATCCCATGTGCTGACATGTCTCTCCCCATATCATCTTCTATTTTGAACCAGTTGATCCTACCATACACTCGCATAGTTAGTGAATTCAACTACTGCAAGTTTAATCTTCTTATCCTCTGAATAATTATGACACTCAAATATGTGATCAACCTTTTGCTCCCACTCCAAGTATAATTCTAGGTCATTCTTCCCTTGAAAGGAAGGTATTTTCATCTTTATGCTACCTAAATTACTATCTCTCCTTTGGGTATTATCTCTCCCCATCACAAAATTATACTCTCCCACTTCAGTATCTTCTTCCAATTCCATTCTCACTCCCCTCCTCGGAAGCCTCTCAGATCTTCGACCCATTGTAGTGCTACCCATGGGCTCCCTACTTTGCTCCATCCTATCCATCCTTTGATGGACTGGCTCCAACTTAGCCCTCATCATTTTTCTCATCTCACTTAATAGCGCATCAAACAGCAACTTATTATCTCCTACTCCCTTCTCCCTGTCAGGAGAACTTTGACCATACATGTTTGCTGCAACAAAGAACGTTAGTAATAATAATATAACAAGGCCTCACAATTTACTCCCTCACGTGTTTACACTAAAAGATGAAAATTCACTCGTGTGTAACACAAATTTTGGGACTTCTCACGATATTAATCTCACGCTTTACTTTTCCTTTACAAGCCCTTGTTCTAGAACTAACTCAACAAATTTTCTTCAAATAAACCACTAGGATAAATCAATGTGACAACTTAGAAATTTAACAACAAGTAAAGATGACAAACTCAATGACCGATATGGAAAATGAACGAATTTGATAGGAAAATAATTCACTGGAACAACTAGCAAACAACTAGAACAATAATGGAAACTCACTTAATATTCAGCAACTTTTTTTTTTTAATACGAATTTTCTTTTCTTTTCTTTCTTTCTCTCTCTCTATTTTTTTTTTTAAACTTTAAACAACTAGGTTCTTTGTTCCCTTGAATAAATCAATCATGCCTAGAATTGCAATTTGGGAGGATAAAACTCCTCGGCTAGAATTGACAGCAATAATTGATAGAAATATAGATTAGCCAATGGGATGACAAATGTGATAGTAAACAACTGGGTTTAGGAATTGGCTAATGTAAAACAAAAGCAACAATAGAAAAGTAAACAATGGAATCGACGAACCAAATTTCTATGAACGATTTTTTTTTTTTAAACGCTTGGCATCTCCAAACAGACTACAAATTGCTCCGGCGTGGGTATGTAGAGAACGAACGGACGTGGATGATGAATCCAGTATATATTTTTGGCCAAATTGAAGGATAGCCAATGGGGAAAATCAAAGAAACAATTTGCAACCACAAGAAACACGGAATTGACGAAACTATATTTCACGGAATTTTTTTTTTTTTAAAACTTCGACAGAAAATTCACACAATCAATTACAAATAAAATATGAACAAGGATAGAAATTACTTGATTCAATGAACCTGGCTCTGATACCAAAATGACGCGAACCCTAGATATTGATCTATGACCTAATGATCAATAGAGGATTCAAAACCTAAAAATCGAAATTGAATCAAGTATTGTGTGTAACTCGACCCCAATCGAACCCGCTAATTAGAACCAAAGCTATCAAGATCGATTTCTCCAAGCGTTTAAGATGAAGAAACCTAAGGTAGTTCTATTGCAAGAACTAAAGGAAGAGAGAATTCTCTCAATGATTTTTTTCTCACCATCTGATAATGACCTTTCAAATGTTCTCCCAAGGAGTTTATAAATGGTCATAAATTATAAGCTGGCGGCTTAAATACATCCAAGGCCGGCTTTGAAATGAAAAGACAAAAACAATGTTCTACGGATGGGAAAGGCTGGCCAGTAGGCCAGCGGTGTAAATGTCAAGGCCGGCGGCCTTTATTGCCGGTGTACATTTGTTTTTTAAAGGCCGGCCAATTCTAGGTCGGCGGCCTAGATGACAGGTTGGCGGCCTTTCCTTTGCTGAAGGTCGTCTATCCATTGTTGATGTCCTTGGCTTCGTCCCTACTTTGATATATGATATTCATGAGCTTAGGACTTGTGTTAGAGTTGTGTCGAATCACCTCTTGCTCCTAAAGTTTCATAATCAATCCTTGCAATGCCTTCTTCATTCGCTTGGTTCATGATCATGTCATAGGACCCCCGATACCTTGTAATGGATCATTGGCTTTGACTAGCTCCCGAATGTTGGATGCGTCTTGATCTCTATTAGCATCAATGATAATGCTTACAAGATTGACTTACCAAGTTACTATGGTAATGTCAACGCAACTTTTAATGTTTCAGACCTTACTCTATATGATGTAGGTGATTTAAGGGTGAATCTTTTCGAGGAAGGAGGGAATGATGAGGATTAACTAGCATCAAGCGTTCATGAGCTGAAATCCAATGACTCGTTACATGGTATTGGAGGTCCAATGACAAGAGCTAGAGCTAAGCAGATGAGTGAAACTTTGCAAGGATTAGTGATGAATCTACAAAAGAGGGAACCGAGTTACGCTAAGGGAGAATCGACCTTTATTCACTTGATTCAAGCTTACATAGAGGTGGACAAAGATATGAGAGCCTTAGGATGAAAATTATAGTAAAGAGCCGTGAAGCTGTTTGTTTAAAGGGGAATTGGACCAGCTAAAGGCCACTCGACCTTGTGTCATTTTTTTTGTTTTCTTTTAATTTTTTTTCGGCCCCTCTTAAGTTAAGGCCAATTCTCTATGTTGGAAGATTTTTTTTTTCTTTTTTTAGGTTTTGTGTAAAACAATAAGAGCTCCTCGTGAGGGAAGCACCGGGGGGGGGGGGGGGGGGGGGGGGGGGGGGGTTGCACTGTTTTTTTTAATACACAATTTGTGAGAGACTCTCTCTTTGTTCTTTGAACACGAATTCCTCAATTTCTTCGACCTAAATGCTTGGGGAAATCAATTGATAATTGAGGTTTCAATTAACAAGTGTGGTTGGGGTCTAGTTCTGTTTATAGCTTGTTCAAGACGACTCTTGGGGATCCGATTCAAATCTCAATCACCGGGTTCTAGGTTTAATATACCTAGGGTTTTGCATCATAAATGGTACTTGGGTACTTTCAGCAACTTTATGACCAACCCATAACCCCTAGTAACCTCGATGAAGTCGACAACTTGGTGACTTGGGAATTGAATGAGCAATAAAGGTTTGCACTTGAAGCCCCTTTTATGGATGATTAGATCAGATGGGGCTTTATGTCACTTGCAAATGGAAAAGTCCCTGGTTCCAATGGGTGCTCATCTTGCTTCTTC
Source organism: Laguncularia racemosa (assembly GCA_037954665.1). Taxonomy (NCBI): domain Eukaryota; kingdom Viridiplantae; phylum Streptophyta; class Magnoliopsida; order Myrtales; family Combretaceae; genus Laguncularia; species Laguncularia racemosa. Next base: position 563,415 of record JBBMOL010000007.1, on the reverse strand, counting down.
AAAGAAGCTTAGGAAATTGTATGTGTTGATATGATTGCAACCATAAAAGAATTCTTGACTACAGACTACTTGCTTAAGGAGATTAATAATACCACTATTTCCTTAGTCCCCAAAATAGCAAACCCCACTAAATTGGGAGACTTTTGTCCCATAGCATGCTATAATGTAATTTACAAGGCAATTTCCAACGTCCTTGCCATACGAATAAAATTAGTGTTACCATCTCTGGTTAGGAGGGAGTAGGTGGCTTTTATACTAGGTAGAAGGATAATTGACAATATTTTTGTTACATAAGAGTTGATGGTAGGTTACCATTCACAAAAGGGTGCTCTACGTTGTACACTTAAGGTAGACTTACAAAAGGCCAATGACACAATCAGATGGGACTTCCTCCTAAAGGTCCTCAAGGCCATAAACTTTCCCCCACACATTTGTACTCTTATCGGTTAATGCCTCTCTGCCCCTAAATTCACCATTAATGTCAAGGGGGAAATGGTGGGATTCTTTGCAAGTAGATGATGGCTGAGACAAGGGGATCCTATCTCCCCTTACTTATTTGTTCTGGGCATGGAAGTACTCTCCATACAGCTGAGGAGGCTGGCTTCTAACCCCTAATTCTTACTACATTGGAGATGTAAGGCTAAAAGATTGACTCATCTTTGTTTTGCAGATAATCTTTTAATCTTTGCAAAAGGAAACATTGATTCTATCTCCTTGATTAAAGAAGCCTTACAGTACTTCTAAACTATTTTGGGATTGGGAGCTAACAATACCAAGAGTAATATATTCTTCTCACATGTCCCAATAGGTATAAAAGAGGGCATTCTCCACACCACCCAATTTTATGAGGGCAAGTTTCCGATACGCTACTTAGGGGTTCCACTTATATCCTCAAAGCTCAAGAAGGAGGACTGTAAGGTTCTTGTGGAAAGAACTTTGGCACGTATCAACTTTTGAACTGCTAAATACTTATCCTATGCAGGTATACTTCAACTGGTATAATCAGTCCTATTCTCCATGCAAGTCTACTGGTGCTCTATGTTTCTTCTACCTAAGTCTATTGTCATAAGGATAGATCAGCTACTTTAGAACTTCCTTTGGAGTGTTAACCTATACACCTTCATAAAGGCTAAGGTCAAATGGGTGGGTATCTGCAAACCCCTAAAATGTGGAGGCCTAGGGATCCCAAACATCCACCACTGGAATCAAGAAATCCAAATTAAACATATATGGAGGCTATGTAAGGAAGAATCGAAGAGCTTATGGCAGGAATGGGTACATTCCACCTTACTAAAGGGTAAAAACTTTTGGTCTTCCAAGGCACCCATTATATGCTCGTGGTCTTGGAAGAAACTTTTCAAACTTAGGAGCTCTATGAGATCTTGCTTCCAATGGGAGCCTAATAATGGCCTTGAGATCTCACTATGGGCAGATTTTTGGCTCGCAATAGGACCCCTTGATACATTATATAGCACTCGAGCTATGAGGAGCACAAGATTCCCACCTACTACAAAGCTCTACCCCATCATGGATGAGAATGAATGGTATATCCTTGATGGCCCATTTTGGACAAATATCCACATCTCAACCTCTATCCAACTTAATGCAGCTATCTCGGATCGACTTTGCTGGATACACTCTATGTCAGGGGAGTATATTATCAAAAGTGGTTATGGGTTTCTTAATCCACTAAGTCCCATCATGCCATGGCATAAAGTAGTCTGGAACAACACATCCTTACCTAGAAACTCCTATGTCCTATGGTTAGCTTGGCTAGGCAAACTCTCCACCCTTAACAGAGTGTATAATTAGGGACTTGTGTAATCAACCACTTGTTTTCTTTGTAATCAGAGCTCGTAAAACCATGCCCACTTATTCTTCAACTGTGACTACACTTCTCAGATCTGGCATTTAGTATGTGACTTCTTACATTGCCCACCTTCATTCAACAGCTGGCAGAGATCTACAAATTTCTTGGTGGCAATAGGGGACTCTTGCAATTCAACCTTTAGATGTTGGAGAGCGGCGCTAGCGGCATTGGTCTACTACATATGGAGACTTCGTAATAAAGTGAGACTAGGGGATGCCCTCCCTGATGTGGGCACTATTGCCAACCATATTAGAGTTTATACTAATTCACTGTAATATAAGGATTTACACTAAGCAATTGTACTTTATTTGTGCTTTTAGCACTTTGATGTAATATCTATTATCGTCTTTGACAATCGCATTACCTTTGGATCAATAAATTTCATTTATCCAAATAAATATATAAATAATAATAATAAATGAATATAATTTTTATCTATATAGTTTAAGATTTGGATTCTTCACCCTTTAAATATTTTTTATGCATCAAATATAAGTCATAGTCTTACTTCTATATATATTTACATCTTGTTATTATTTTGAATATATGACTATTTCTCTAATTTCACATATAAGTAGATTAATTATGTTTTTTATTTTTTTATGGAACAGTAGTTTTCATAAGCTCTACTCTTAAAAATAGAAACTAACAAATGCTAACATCTTTCGATTCAAAGAATTATTATTCAACTTTGTGTTCTTATTATAAGCTTATATGAGGTTTATTGTAGAGGGTTAATCACATGAAAGTTGTGTGTGCTAAATGACTTGAGAACTCTTAATCTAATAATATGTAGAGGGACAATATTATAGAGACTTTGGAGTTTTCAAGAGCATGTGTGAGAAAGAAGGTAGAATTGAGCATTCTTGCTCTTTTTTTTTGTGCTTACTCTATTAACTATTTTGATCCCTTTTTGAGTTATATTCGGTAGAGTACCAATGTTTTTTAGAAACTTGGCAATGTTTATAATGTGTCAAATAAGGAGATTTCAAAGCTTGATTTTCATTGTTAGATGATTTTAAAGATGGAGGGATAAGATAAGTCATTGAGACATCCATTAGATCACTTCTAACAATCAATAGACAAAATGAAGTCTCCTAAAATCTTTTGTAGCTTACATGGGCTTTTGCCTTTTAACGAAAATGGATGGCTATGCTTAGAGAAGCTAAGTGGCCTATAAAACAAGACTAGGTAGACTTATAAAGATAAGGACTATTGAAGGGCTTGCTTTGTGTGTTAGATAGTTGAAAAAAAGGCTAGGAGTATATAGGTTGGTTTGGTAATCCCTTATTCTAAACATATAAGTTACATCTCCTTAAAACATTAAAAAATTTAGGCTTGGTTCCCCACTTCTTACCACTATCACTAGTTTAGGAAATTGGTCCATAGCATTAAATTGGATTAAAGGCCTAATTATTAAAGTAACTCTCTACAAAGCTTCAATTAACCAAAATCATTATATTCTTATATAGATTGTTTTATCTATGAAAACCACAATGTAAACAAAAGTAGTTTCTCATCTTATTGCTTCTTTCACAAAACCTTAAGTTCAAGCAAAGTTGATAGGTAAAATAAATTTTAAATTCATGCTTCCTTTATAAATGATGAGAAACATAAAAAAGATTATGGGAGAAACTATTTATAATGGGAGTTAAAAAATTCTCTATGTCTCAATTTCTTAGGATTTAAATATTCCACTTTTTTCCATGGAGGTTGAATGGAATAGTCAAAACTAACAAAAGAAAATAAATTACGAAAATTGAAATTTAAAAATTTGTTAGAAAAAAAAAGTAATTTTAATTTAAAGGAATTGAAGCGATAACATAAAAAATTAAGGTGGGTTTTAGTCAGTAGTTAAAATGAAAAATTATAAGACTCTAAAAAGAGCTAAGAGCTAAAAGACTTCAATATTATAGATTATTAATGTGAATTGATATTGAATTGATATCAATAAGAATCTAAATTTACCATTAATAGCAAATATGAGGACTCCATAAATTAATGGTTTAAATCTTGAATTATTGATGGAAATTGATATTAATGGGAATTGAAATACATTATTAATGACAAAAGAGAGATTTTAGTCATTTAATTAAAATAAACTATGTAGAACACCACTAACGAACTAAAGCTTTAATATTGTAGATTATTGATGGGAATTGATATCATTGATAATCAAAACGTATTATTAATGGTAAGGCTAGTCTAGTGACATGAATTGTAGTTGGAAAAAAAAAATCAAAATGTATTATTAATGACAAATGTAATAATACAATATATTTGTGATTTAAAATTTATATTATTAATGGAAATTGAAACATATTATTAATAACAAAAGGGGGGTTTTAGTCGTTTAATTAAAATAAAATATGTAAGATACCAAAGAGGATCAAAAGCCTTTAATATTATAGACAAATAATATACTATAGATCACTTATGGGAATTGACAATAAGAAGAATTCAAGCATATTACTAATGGTATGTGTAATGACACCGTAATATAAAGATTTATTTTTAAATTATGGAGGGAGGAATTGAATCGTATTATTAATGATAGAAAGGAGGTTTTAGTCATTTAATTAAAATAAAATATATAAGACACGAGGCCTAAAGCTTTAATATTATAGATTATTAATGGAAACGGATATTAAAGAGAATTAAAATGTATAACCGAAGGCAAATGTAATTACACCATAAATTAATTGTTTAAAATTTGAATTATTGATGGGTTTTATAGTTAATAAGAATTGAAACATATATGCATGGTGAAATAACATTTTTACATTGAAATATATATATATATATAAGATCTAATTTACCATCAAACAATTAATGCTTTTATAGAAATTTGGTTAAATTGAAAAATAAATAAATAAATAAAAGGTCTCTTGCATTTTAATATTATAAAAGATAAAAGAGAAGTTAATGTCACTTCCTTACAAAAAAAGTGAAAATAAACTAACTTTATCTAGGAATGGGCAAAAAAAAAAAAAGAAAAAGAAAAAGAAAAACCTATAAAATCAAACCATCTTGAGATTCGAACCAAATTAAACAAAAGATATATATATTTTGTAATTTGGTTTAGAAAATTCTCAAACTAAACCAAGCCATAAATTCTCAAATCAAGCCAAACCATTTAAAAAAAAAAGAAAAAGGAAAAAATAGTAATAAATATATCTTCTTAGATTAGAGAATATGGTTCAATTTGTAAACTGAATTGAGATTTTATAGTTTGAAAAAAACTTCTAGTTCAAGTCATATAATTAGGTTTAAAACTATAAAAAATCAAATTACATTTTTATGATTTAATATGATTTAAAAGAAAAATTGAATTAAATTGAACCATGCTTGTAACTTTACCTAATTTGTATTTTTCCACAATTTTTTAATGTGGGAGAAACTACTCTTTGAGTAATTGGAATAGGCTATTGAGTTATTCTGCCATGATAAACTTTACTTGAATTAAAATTCAGTTTAATTTTTTTTTTAATAAATAGAGTACAAAGTTTTTTGTTTTTAACCAATTTGATATTAAGAAGCACTAAAGACAACAAAAATAACAAAAAAAGAAAAGAAAAAAGAGGAGGTATTCACTTTAATATTTAGATAATGGAGATTTCTAAGTTAAAGCCTAGATTAATAGAAAAAAAATTATTAGAATATCAAGATAATGAGTAGAAAATAAGGAGAGTGGGGAAATATTATGCAATGTGGGTTATTCACTTCAATATTATGCAATGAGGTGTATTTATGATATGAAGAGCATCATAATGTGTGTATTGTTATTTTATATATATATATATGTATTTATGATATGAAGAGCATCATAATGTGTGTATTGTTATTTTATATATATATATATATATATATATAAATAATTGTATATACCAATAGTATCGTGTGTCTAGAATTATATTAATTATGCATCTACGTATTATTGTTAAATTTTATTTTTTATCCTTCCTAATAGCATGGCGTTTACAAATTGATAGATTCAAATCGGTAGTTTCCTTGAAATTACAACACGCTATAAGTGGGTGAGAGAAAAAAAAAGAGATTAGGTGAATTTTTTCTATTTTATTCTTAAATATTTTTTTATTATTATAACATATGTTTTAATTGCTTTGCCAATATTTTAGATGTAATTACAAATGGAAGAAGTGGACACCAACACCAATCCTCTGGCTTACATATATTCAATTCTAACTTATTTAGATGGCATGGTAACTTATTAAGATACGCTATATTATCACTAATAGCAAATGGATCCAGTAATCTTTTTTGGGGGTTATCTAAGGTTTTGGTCAACTATTTAGTGAGAAAAATAGATATACTATGTTATATAATTGAACAATATGAATTAGAATTGAATACCTAAATGTGCTTTAAACTCAACGAGAATGATGCTATCAAATAATACTTTTGAGAAGAGAGGAAGTCCTTTGTGACTACAACTATCAAATAATCGATCCATCCTGTTATATTATATACATTGATGGTGCATTCTAGACTTGGACCCCTTAGGCCCAATCTGACTTAACTAAGCCTCAAAGGCTGAATGCCTAAGTCCTAATCTAAGAATAGAAGATCGGTTTTAGCCGATGTATGCAGCTCGAACTGAGCAATAGCTCAAATTGCCCGCACCTACTTGATAGACACAAGGTTTTGGGAAAGCTTAGCTTGCATGGTGAAATAGTGAAGACACAGAACATAAGATGGATCTACTTACCACACCTTAACGCCACCTATTAAGTTGTCTCACTCCTAATACCTATAAATAGGGGTTGACACCACTTACATTAGGGTTCAAAATCTAAGCTCTATACTCTCTTTTAAGCTTATCGATTTCATAATACTTGTTGTGTTGCCTTAAGCATCGGAGTGGCCATGTCAAAACCACCCTTAGCATCCCTTTGAGCTTACATTTATTCTCCTGCAAGTGTTTCACCTAAGAGAAATCTCTACAACAACATTTGGCAGTCTTTGTGATCTTACTCATAATAAAAATTCTTAAATGGCGTCCAAAACAAAATCTACTACTAATAAAGAAACTGTTAATGTATTAGTTATGGGCTAAACTATTAAAGCCATGACATCCTAGAACTAAAACACTAACCAAATTGACGCCTACTATTTCCTTGATTAAGAAAACTTGTGCAAAACATTGGTTGCACATAATGAAAGTATTAGGAATGATAATACTAGGTTGCAAGCTTGAGCCATAGAAGATGAACAATTAAATGACATGTTTCAATTTGAGGCAATGTCAACACACTCCCTAAGGAACAAACATAATAACTTACCACCACCATTGGTAGCAAATGCACCACCAACAAATCAGCAAGCTTGATTAGCAAAAAATCGCAATGTAGCTCCTACCGAGCAACTATTGCAAGTTGCATCTTACGAGAACACACTGCTAGTATTGATATTACCGGTAGCATCCCGCATCCACAATAGTGCCACAACTCGACATAATAGACCCAAGCTATCGAATGCTTGCACGAGGGCCCATTGTTAGGTTGATGAGATGGACATCAACTAAATCAATGAATACATCAAGAGGCTCTTCGACCTCAAGGGGAGCAAGTGTCAAGATTCCTCTAGTAGGTTCTCCATAAATAAGATGCCATTTGCATAGGTGATATAGGATAAGATCCTCCCACCAAATGTCAGGCTACCTAAACTTAACACTTACAATGGCACAGTAGACCCAGATGATCACTTCTGCCTCTTTTGCACCATGATGAGCCTACACATTCTTAGTGATGCAGTTGCTTGTAAAGTTTTCCTAAGCACCCCACCTAAGGTTACTCGAACATGGTGTAATAACCTCCTTAGCAACTCTATCAATTCCTTCAACAAGTTGGTGAACCAATTCCAATAGTACTTTTTGGCAAGTAAGCTTCCAGTCAAGGATTCGTTAACCTTAAACCTCATTAACAAGGCTACAACAAGCTAATAAGAGACTACCTTGCTTGATTCAATGTGACCATGCTAGAGATCCTTAATATCGATAAGGGTGTTGCTGTAAACACCATAATTTAAGGCATTCGACCGGGTAATGACTTTTTGAAGTCATTAGGGAAGAGTAAACTAGCAAACTTTGAGGAATTCCAAGAGAAGGCCAAAAAGTATATCCAACAAGAGGACATCATTCGAGTTTAGAAGGACATCGATCAACACAAGTTGGATAAAAGGAAGGATAAGAAGAGAGGGTTTATTAAGGACTTGTTGGGCCTTAAAAATGGGTAGGGGTCATCATTAGATAATGGCATGAGACCGGCAATGCACCATCTTAAGCTTTACCACTTATAACCCATTGAATTAACCGGTGGAGGATATCTTTATGGAAGTTCACAATAGAGGCATCTTGTTGAAACTAACACGCCTTAAGGATAACCTAAGTAGGGGGGACTCTAACAAATATTGTGACTTCCATAGAGATGAAGGTTATAATACAAAAGATTGTTATTGGCTCAAGAATTCCCTTAAGGACCTCGTTTAGTAAGGATACCTCAAGGAATATATTCATGACCTAGACAACTTCATAGAGTGGCCAACATAGAGGAGGTGAGTTGAACAAGGTCGAGTCAAAGAAGATAACAATGACACTCGCCAGAACTAAGCCCCTAACAATGTTATCAATTGAGAGGGAAGGGAAAGTGCACAAAGGTTGGCCTCTCCAATTATGGAGCTGCTCTCATCATAGAGGGCATGGTAATGAACAAGCTTTGATGCCTTTAAAGTAGGCATGAAAATGAGAAGGCCTTGCCCTCATCATATAGAACATGGTAATGAGTATACCTTAACTCATCATAGAGGATACGATATTGAGTAGGCTTACTTGTTCCCATTATTCCTATATAACCACTGAGACAAAAGTAAGACCTCTATTATATGACAAATCTTAAGAAATGGTGATCAGTGATGATTCTAGGAGGATTCGACCCAATGAACCTCTGATATGCAATTAACGTTTCCTTAATCATGCCACCTTATATCAATGCTCATCAACAAATAAGAGATCTTCTATCACCTTAGCATGCCCTCAAGCACAAGTAAAGACTCCCTACTTGGTAATCTCATGTTGATTTGCTAGAATAACTATAGTTGCAATCAAACCAACATCTTCACCAAGAGTTTAGCAAGCAATGATCTGTTTAATCAAAGTCAAGGTAGCAATAGAGAAGTTCCTTTTTAGACTTGAGCTTAACTTGAAGGCAGTCCTCCTAATCAAACTAGAACTACTCTTGATGACTAATTGAGTAGAACCATGAGCTAACATCAACAAGATTAAAGGAATCCAAGACACAAATTGAGCCTAAATAGCGATATTAAGTAGCCTATAATGCAACATGAAGACTTAACACATGGTTACTTAACCAAAAGACTTAGTTTGTAAAAGTTAGGCCATATTTTGACTAAGTGTAAAACGAGCTACTATATGTACTCAATTATAATGAAAGTTTTTCTTTACATTATGAGCTTCTATACACTTCATTAGAAATTTATACTTAAGTCCTAGCTTCCACCTAAGGTGAATGGACTTTTAATGTAACCAAGTCCATGCTTGCACTCTAGTAAGTAGACCTTTGAGTCTACGTTAGTACCTTGAAAAATGGACTTCTAATTTTTCTATGTCCACATTCTATGAAAGTGATTGGATCTTATGATCCATGACCACCTCAAAGTCTAAGCACCTAACCTCTTTTGTTTATGTTAGAGGTGTGACACCCTCCAACCATATTGGTAGCTTGTCAACAAGACTTAGGTCTAGATGTTTAAGCACCCTTAAATTTGTGCTTCCTTATTATCCAAGAGTTTGAGTACCTAACCTCTTCAACTTAAGTTAGAAGAGCAATAACCTCTGATCACACTTATAGCTTGTTGATATGACCTAAGTCCAAACGTTTGAGTGACCACAAAGAGCATAAATTGAAGATATAGAAAACAGAATGAAGTACAACACACAAGCAAAGGGAGGAATACAAGGATAACAAACATTTAGAAAAAATTTTCCATTAATTAGTAGGCAAGTACATGGTACATTTGCTCAATTTGACATCTTGATCACAGTTATAAAAAAAAAAGAGAAAGGGAAATAAAAAATACAAGGCTCCTTAGTCATCTAAGCTAACCTCCATCAAGCACTTAAAGATGTTGTCCACGTTCAAAGTAATGGCTTTCACGATGGGAGTTAGCTTAGTAGGAAGTAGAAGATTAGAACTCAATGATGGGGGAGGGAGGAAGATCTTCAAAACTTAGGTTTTGGCCTTGCTCTTCAGTAACTTGGCTCTACTCTTCAGCAACTTAGCCATGCTCTATAACAACTTAACCATGCTTTTTAGTAGGAGACTCTTCAACCACGCCCTGACCTTAACCTACAGGTAACATCTCCTCCTTAAGTCTAACATTCCCAATAGCTTCTTCGTTGTTAGCCACGACCTCCTTGTCATCACAAAAGGTCAAGTAGCTCAGGTCATATTTTGGATGCACACTTACCACCTCTAACTTAGTTATCTTGATACTTTCTATGAACTTCTAGTTCTAAAAGGCTTCCCACTCATCACTGGCCATGAACTTGTTAAAGATCTCCTTCTTTATGGCCACCTTGTCTTGTTCAGTAGCAACCTTAGCTTAACTAATCACAGCTTAAAGTCACTCAATCTCCTTTGAAAGACTTCTCTTTGTAGCCATATAGCTTACCTCATAAGCTTGCAGCTACCTTTATGCTTCGACCAGTTGGCTTGAGAGTTATTGATTGCACTCCTCCAATTAACCAACCTTGACATTCAAGTCCACATTCAATTAAGCTTCACTCTCCACCTGAGCTTGAGGGTGCTTACCTTAGCTTTGGCCTTCATATGGAAGTTGTCAGCAATAGCAACTCTTCGCTGAACCTTAGCTTAGACCATCCGAACCTCCACCTTGGCTGCTTTCATTTTTTTATGTGAGGTTAAATGATTCATTAGCAATTTTGAGATAACTTCTATAGAGTCTTCAGTGTTTTTATACAAGAAGTTCATGCTCTTTACAGAGCTCTTTTACCTACTTGAGTTTTAACCCCCCAAACATTGAAGGACTTCATCAAGTATGATGAGAACTATAAAGAGACAAAAATCAAGTTAGATTAGTGAATCGAGCCAAATGAGAATGGAGAAAAAAGATAAAGAAAAAGATACTTACGCTGTGGAGCTTGGCACATATCGACCTCTCCATTAATTCTTTGGTCATCCATTAAAGGCTTTCTTTAATGGTGATCACATCCTAAGGCAGCATGGACCTTCTCAAAATCTCAAGGCTTTTCTTACTGTCTTCTAGCATAAAATCTAGGTTAGAGACCTCTTAAATAGGTCTGAACGTATTATCCCTAACCTTAGAAGCTTCAGTCACCGTAGTAGGTCCTTTGGCTTTCCTCTTAGAATCAACGACCTAAACAACCCCCCTCCTTTGGGCTTGGTGCTTAAGAGAATCGGCCTCATTTAGATTGATGACTTCCTCTCAAGATCTCTTCTTGCCAACCCCCTCACTAGCCTTACTCTTCAACTTAAACTTAGCTAAGGCATCTGTTTGAGGATGCAGACTTGGTTGTTTGACAGGAGCACTAACTTCCCCATCTCATATGGATAAAGGAGCATCTTAGGACTTTAAAGGGAGTGCCCTCTTTGACACAACTAGAGTAGCAAGTTTCTTGGCCTTCTTTAGGGCGGCAGTGACCTTGCATCTAGTCAACATATAGAGTAAAGAAGCAAATAAACAAAAGATACAACAAAAGGGCATAGTAGTAGTTATTGTACTTAGGACAAGCTTTCAAGAAGACCTTATCCTCTAGCAAATTAGATGAACAACTTCTTCATGGCAAGTCCACCTCAACATAACAATAGTAGAAATCATACCTTCTTCACCTTCGATAAATACACTATTAGTTAGCTTCCTATTGTAGAGATATTTATCTATGACTTTTAAGGCATTCCAAAAATCACTTAACCTCTACTTCAACTCAGTAAGGATCTAATCACCAACAAATATGTTGTTGGGACCCAAGTATTGGATCGCTGTCATCTTGACTAGATCTACCCACTTCATTCGAAAGCTTAGCTCCTCTTTGGTAGATACCACAAAAAAATTGCATTTTTGACCATGCATTAAGGAGTCTAACCCAATGAACAAATTTTGACCTAAACATTTTGTCAAGTAGTACCACCTATCCATTAACCTCTTAAGCTTGTAGAAATACCTGAGTAGTTGAGGAGTAGCACGGAACATGAAGTGTTGACATAGTGCTTCAAACAAGATTAGTAACTTACACATGTTAAGTGTGAGCTATGTTAGTGAAATATGGTGGTACATGAAGAAGGCCTCCTAGAACTCAAAAAATGGAGGTCACAATCTAAACTCCAAGTGCTTCACATACAAGTAGAAGTAAGTGGCGCCCCATAGCGAGAATGACCTTGTCATTTGATTAAAGATGCTCCGGCTTACATCCCTAAGGACGAATGTGAAAGTACTCCTTAATGTCCATGAGCTCCTCATAAGTAAGAGTGCTTTAGACACTATTAAGAGTATTCACATCCTCCACTGTGATGTAAATAGGCTACGATGGCCTCTTATCCCTGCTATCGTTAGGATAGATGTTGCAAAGAGTTCGAGCAATTTTAGCCTCAACATTGATCTCTTTCTCTACATTCCCATTACTTGATTCCTTAGTCGTGCTAAACGAACATCGCAAGACTTCCTCCACCATTGAGGGGGAGTACCCCTCTCAGTCTCCCAATCTAAGAGGGTTTGAGAAGATGAAGATGAAACAATCACCATGCCTACATAAATTAAAGAAGAACTTTAAGAGTATAAAAATTGAATGAAGTTCGAAAGGAAAAAATTGATTCCTACACTCAAGAACAGAGAGAAGTGATTGCAAAAGTTGCAAGTGTCGAAATGAAGCCATCGACTGTTATTATTAAGCAACAATATAGAAAACAAAGAGATGGTTAACCAAAGTAATGTGACATGACACTTTTTGACTTGATCTCAACACGTGTCATACATTTCAAATGAATGGCAAAGATCGCATGTTTGTGCTTGACCTATACAGACCTTGCCCAAAATAAACATAACAGTTGCCCTTATCATTAAATGCATTAAAATTCATATGTCTATAACAAATTCAATTAAATCTTCCTCGAAAAGTCATTACAACCTCAAATCAAACATTATTAGAAAATCCTCAAAGTGCTTGATCTAACGAAGAGTCTTGCTTAGCTCAACTTGTCTTAGAGGGGGCAAAAGTATGGTATAACTCAACACATTGCCCACTTAACCTCAATCTTCCTAATGCTAGCTTGAGGAGAGCCTCACCTCAAGTTATCAACATAGGTGGAGCTCAACTCAATCACTTGCTTGGACAATCCACGATGGCCATCTCCAATTCAATTTGGCTCAAGGGGTAATACACGATAGCTTAATGAATCACCTGCTCACCTTTACCCTGGAAATGCTGGTAAAGACAAATGTTCCTCTCTAATTCGACTAACATAGGTTTAGCCAAGCTTGGTCGCTTACCTACTTGGTTACTTTACGTAACCCTAAGTGACAACATGTTAAGAGCTCATCTCAGTTATCAATTCACCTTGAAGACCTCTAAAGCCTAATCTATCTCAAACTCTCTTTGCTGACTAGTCACTAATGAGAGTGAAGGGGGGCAAGTGTTGATGGTGCATTTTAGACTTGGGTTCTCTAGGGCTAATATGACCTAATCAAGCCTATACTTGAGCTCTAAAAACCAAAGATTAGGTACCCAGGTCTTGTTCTAAGAATTGAATATTGCTTTGAGTTGATGTGTGTAGCTCAAACTGAGGAAGAGCTCAGATCAATCACACCTACCGAATAGACACGAGGTTTCGGTAAGGTGAATCTTGTATAAGGAAATAGCAAAGATGTGAAACACAAGATGGATCTACTTACCATTCCTTGATGCCATCTATTAATTTACCTCACCTTAACACCTATAAATGGGGGTTGACACCGCTTGGATCAAGGTTCAAAATCTAAGCCCTATGCTCTCTCTTAAGTTTATTAATTTCATAATACTTATTGCATTGACTTAAGTATCGGAGTGGTCATGCTGGAACCATTCCCGATGTTCCTTTAAGCTTATTTTTATTCTTTTACAAGTGTTTCCACCTAGGAGAAATCTTATCAACAACTATACAGTGAATAACATTTTAATCAATTTAGCTCTAAGTTTGTTACATAATCAGCTCACTTCATCATAAAGCATTGAAAAAAAGAAAAAGAACTTGAAAAATTAATTTTCATAAAATGAAGGCACCTTAAAGTTTAGTTAAAATCTCAATGAAAAATATGGATAATAGTATGAAATTAGAAATGAATATCTAAACATGCTTTAAACTCCATTTGGAATTATGTACTTTTAACTTTTTTTTTGCAGGTAACTTTTAATTATCAATCCAAAATTTGCTTTTATTGGTTGAAGATTGTTACACAATCTACTTGCTTCATCATAAAATGTCAAATAAGAAAAAGCCCTAATTGACAAATGAAGAAATGGGAGGAAAGGAAAAATTATATTTTATAAAGTGAGTGATATTTTCAAATTAGTTTTTGCTTCTTCTTCTTCTTTTTTTTTTTTTTTGGCATAAATTATATACATATCACCAAATTTGAAGGAATTTTGGTACCTTGTTTAAACCATCTTTAGTCATTTGCTTTCCCTCTTCTAGTGAAGTAGTTTAATCTACATATTTTAAAGAAAAACTAATGGACAAAAATGATTTAGGAGAAGAACATATTAACACTATTTGGGATAAGAGAAAGAATTAGGAGATGAGGAATTTGAAGAGAAAAAAAAGTGCATTCCCTTTGTTTGGTTTATGATGGAAGGCAGAGGGGATGGATTTCAAGGGGGAATGTTTTCCCTTCAGACCTATAAATTAAAGGAGCGACAAATGCAAAGTGTGTTGTCCTTTTTTTTTTTTCTTTTAGTTGAGTTAATCGATACTCAGCTCGGATACATGCCATGATAACTTTCATAAAAGTGGGGTTGTGAATGGGCTTAGCTATTTGTGAGCTACTTAAACCTGACTTGCTTAGAAATTGACTTGGTTTGAACTTGATTAGTAAATAAGCCAGGGTCAAGCCCTTGTTTAGGCTCATAAGCTGACTCATTTATATTGTTAACAAACTAGCTTGCAAGTAGGCTTATAAACGGGCTCCTGAGTAAGTTGTTTTATATTGTTAACAAATTAGCTTATAAATAAGCCCATAAATAGGTTTACAAATAGGTTTTTATAGGCTCAAATTGGCCTAAAGTCCAAGGGCCCACCTCATTTGAGTAAATCACAAAATAGGAAAGTACTTAAATTGATTGGCATAAATTAAGAAAGTAATTTAACTTCTTTAAGGAGCATATCCTATTGAATCTTTCCTATAACAAATAGAGTGTCTTCAAGGAAGTTTTACTTGCCAAAAATATAGTATCACACTAATGCTATAAATAAGAGGACCCTTCAACCAGGTAAGGCATTTAATATAACCTAAAAACTTTGATTGTTGTACTTTCTCGCTACTTCTCTAACTTAAGCGTCAGAGTCCAAGCACCAAAGACACCTCTGATGCCCTAATAACTCAAGTTTATTTATTTTTTAAATTAGATTTCATGAGTTTACAAGCTTAATCTAGCCTAAAACTAACTCATGGTAAGTAAAGCAATCAACAATTGGCACCCACCATGTTAAATAAAACAATAACTCATGTCTAGCATAAGATCTAGGTGAAATTCTGGTAAAAATGTCTTCAATGACTGCAATCCTCCAACTACTGAAAACAAATACCCTTAAGTTCCCTTTGCACCATCAAATGTATAACAAGGCATTGAAGACCTATTGTGTAACTTAAGAGGCAATTGGTTGATTTAGTGGCTAAGAATTATCATTTGCGAGACTAAGTAAATGAAATCCATGAACACTCCCAGTGTCATTCTTAGCCTAATAGTGAGTAGCAAAGCGATAGTGTTTCACAACACAATAGTAATGCACCACTAAAACCAAATAGAGCTCCTAATCTAAGAGGTGACCAGAGTAGCAACAAGAACGACAACTTTAAGGTATAGTCAATAAGGTCTTTGGCTGATTAGTCAATTGACAATATTGACAATATGATTAAGCACCTTAACGAACTTAAAGATACAAGGAAGCTCAACTTATTGGATATGTTCACCATTAGAAACTCTCCCTTCACGCAAGAAATTTGAGACAAGCAACTCCCAGCCTACATTTAAATTCCCCAATTAAACTTTTATGATGGGACCACCGATTTGTCTAAGCATTTGAGCTATTATGCAACTCAGATGAACCTCCTTAGTGTCTTTAATGCCATAGCTTGTAAGGCCTTTCTAGGTATACTCAAGAAAGTTAAGTTCACATGGTTCCAAGGTCTAAAGCTTAATTCTAATCCTAGTTTTTGAATACTCGCCAAGCACTTTTATCAGCAATTCTTAATGAGCAAGATTCCTGAATGAGATTCTTCAACTCTCAATCTTATCATACAAAAGCAAGACAAGACACTTGGAGATTACATCTCAAGGTTCAACTAAGCAATGGTTGAAATCCCTAACATTGATATAAGCATTACCTTGAATGCAGTTGTCAATGGTGTAAAGGATAGGTCCTAATTATTCTACTCCCTTATGTTACATAAGCCTAAAAATTTTAAGGAATTCTAAGAAAAGCCGCGGATTATATTGCTTAAGAAGATGCTATATTGGCAAAGTGATAAGCTGAATAGGAGTCATCTAAGGAAAAGAAGAATAGTAAAGAGACATCCTTTGCAAAGGACAAACTCAGGCCTACCGTAAAGAATAATGGGTCCACTGAAATGGTAACTGATCACTGTGAACTGTATATATAAAATAGTAGTGAATTCTCTAGCAAGTATACTAGGTCGGAATCAAGTAATATATAGGTGAGTAGAGTGTCGATCCCTCGAGGACTAAAGAGATTACTAAACCTATAATAACTTTTATTGATATCTAGGCAATTCAAAGAAAGATCCTTTTAACTCCTTAATTAAAAATTGAAATAAAATCTACTCAAATAAGAACTATGAGAATATTATAAAATAAACCTTTCAATTGAGAAGGTGGGAATTAAAAATTCACCCTAGACACCCTAATCAAATTACCATCATGTTATTTAGAATAACCTATGTATGGTTATTCAAATGGGTTTATAACCATAAACTTTCAATTAATTAGTTAACTTCCGTATCTTTAATTAACAAAGGATTCTAAATTACATCCATACACTTCCTAGTGCTATGATTGCCTAATGCCCTAATGCAATTACCCCTAATTCCTTAGTGGATAATTAATTAGAACATTGCTTTAAACTCCAGATAAACCCTAATTCAACTAATTAACGCCGCTTTTGCTTTGTTATACTAATCCAATTAAGAATCCCTAACAAATTCTATCTCAACTTCCGTATTGATAAAATTTCTAACAATTAAAACCTTTAAGAATTTCAATTGAAATTATAGGAATTGCAATTATGAATAATCCACAAATACCTTAATCTAATAACATGACTACAATTATCACTTTAGCAATCTAGGGTTTCATTCTTCTTCTCACCAATTGAATCTAGCCAGCCATAGATTTAACAATGAATGCACAAGTTATAATGGAATATTTGATAGAATTCATGAATAATATAAACACAAGTCACAAAATTGCATAAATAAATAAAGATTAGAAATCACCAATTTTGTGATAAAGTTGGAGAGAATTCAAACACAAAACTCTAGAGACCACTTCCTAAGGCCAATTACCAATACTTCTCAATTGATCACAAGGAAAACTTGTTTCAATCTCTTGTTCTTGTTATCAAAATGAAATATTCTCTTAAAGAACAAAAGTCTGAAAATTGAAAAATTGCAAAAATAGATTTTGCGACATAATTCTACCTACTTTTGAGCATTAAACCTAGTGCTTTAATAGGATAATACCACAATCACAAGAGCTATGCTCATAAGAAAGGAAGCGCATCAAGGCCCTCAGCCCTATTTTAAAGCAAGAGTAAGTAAAGGAGAAGCAAACCAACACGAAGGTTCAGTTGTTTGGTTGCTATCCGCGATAAATTGGTAAGCATTGTAGAGTAAATAACCATCATTCACATATTATAAGACATCTCTTACCAAATCATTTGACTCGTTCGCTAGAAGCATTTTCAAAAGTGTTAGGTTAGTCAACCCACAATGGGGCACTTTCCTAAACACCCTCTCTCAAGGTCAGCCCATAGGGGCACCTTTTGAGACATTTCTTCCCTAGGTCGCAAGTCTAAGAAGACGCTTCCCGTTATAGGTTAGTCCGCCTACAGAGGGGCACTTTCCTAAACACCCTCTCTCAAGGTCAGCCCATAGGGGCACCTTTCGAGACATTTCTTCCCCAAGGTCGCAAGTCTAAGAAGACGCTTCCTGCTATAGGTTAGTTAGCCCACAATTGGACACTTTCCTAAACATCATCTCTCAGGGTTAGCCCATAGGGGCACCTTTCAAGACATTTCTTCCCCAAGGTCGCAAGTCTAAGAAGACGCTTCCCATTATAGGTTAGTCAGCCCAAAGAGGGGCACTTTCCTAAATACCCTCTCTTAGGGTTAGCCCATAGGGGCACCTTTCGAGATACCTATCTTTCAAGGTGGCAAGTCTAAGAAGACACTTCCCGTTACTAGTTAGTCAGCCCACAATGGGGTACTTTCCTGAACATCCTTTCTCAAGGTTAGCCTATAGGGGCACCTTTCAAGACACCTATTCTTCAAGGTTGCAAGTCTAAAAAAATGCTTCTTGATACTATTGATTAGTTAGCTCATAGGAGCACTTTTCAAATCTATCAATTAGTTAGCTCATAGGAGCACTTTTCTAATTTATCGATTAATCAGCTCGTAGGAGCACTTTTTTAGATAACTGATCGGTCAGCTCATAGGAGCACTTTTCTAAGATAATCTAATGATTAGTCAACTCATAGGAGCACTTATCTAGATTATCCCCTTTAAGGTTGTTAGCCCCATAAGGCACTTCCTGATATCGATTAGTCAACTCATGAGAGCACTCTTCGAAGGCAGTTCTCCCCAAATAGTCGCTAGTCTATCCAAACACTTCTGTTGACAGGTGGCTAGCTCATAAGAGTGCTTCCTGAGACAATCTTCTCCTTAAGGTTGCTAGTCCGATAGGACACTTCCTATTATCAGCTATTCCACTCACAATAACACACCCCTAAACAATCCCTGAGATGTTTCTTATCGTCGATTAGTCAGCCCATATAGCACTTTTTGAGAGGATAAATTACTTCAAATTGTTAGGTTATTTAAGACCATTCCCTGAGTAATACCAATCATCACAAAGTACTCATGGGATTATTAGCTCGTGGAGCATTTTCCTACTAAAGACCAAATTTTAGATAACCAACCAAACCAGGGTGTTATCCATTCAGTCTAGAGGCCAAAAATGGTGTCTTTCTCATCTTTGTAGCTACGTTTTGCAAACTTAACCACAAAGAGGGGCAGCTGTAAACACCCCATTTTTAACGCTAATAATTAATAATGGTCAATTTTCAATTTTTTTTCATTTTTTAAAATTTTCTTCTAATTTAGCAAAAATATTCAAAAAAATAAAATAAATAGGGAAAATATGTCAATTTTGGAAAATAATGATAGAAATAATAAGAAAAGGGGTTAAATAATTTTTACAAATTTTTAAAATCTCAAAATAATACAAAAATAATAAAAATTGCATCGCATATATGTAATTTGCGTAAATAAAAAAACTGATAAGTAGGTTAGCCCAATTGGCCCGGACCTGGATTTTTTACACAAATCCACCAAATCTTCAACTAAAATAAGATAAACATCATCCAATTGAAATCAAATCGCAAAGGATTTACACAAATCGGAGATGGGTTTTCAATCGCAAATTCAATTCATCCCGACCGGAGGCAATTCGAGCTTATCCCACTTGATTTTCGATGCCTATAAATAAAGCATGAGGGGAGGAAGCTAAAGTGACGCGAACCCTAGATATGTTAAATCTAGAACCCAACGATCGAATTGAATCGAATACCCAAGGACCGTCTCGAACAAGCAATTGAACGGAACGAGACCCCAATCACACCTGTTGATTGAAACCTACATTATCTAGGCGATTTTCCCCAAGCATTAGATTGAAGAAAATTCAAAGGAGTTATTCACAAAGAACAAAAGAGAGAACTCTCAATAATTTTATCAAAATTCATATATGAAAAATAATCCCCATTCTCTGGTTTATATACAATCTCAAGGTGTCACAAAATAAAAAAAAAATAACCTAAAACAAATCTTAACCGTCGGATTTGCGTAATATAAGAAAGGACAATTCAAAGTCTGGCAGTGTAATTCCTAGGCCGGCTCAAGGCCGGTTAAAGGTCGGTAGCTTAAATTATAGGCAGGCTCAAGGCCGGTTAAAGGCCGGCGGCATAAATTTTATTTCCACCAATTCTCCTATTCTGAAGCTTCTAAATCCGAGTAGCTTGAACGAACATCTTGATATAGAGTGTTGATAAACTTGTGGTGCACCTTAGGACTTTCCTGAACAGCTTCCCTCTCATGAATCTCTTGGATCAATCCGTTCAATGCTTCCTTGACTCGTTTGGCTCAAGCTCTAGTCATCGGTCCCCCCATATCCTATAACGGGTCATTAAACTTTAGCTCTTGATCCTTTGATGCTAGTTGATTCCCATCATTCCCTCCGTCCTCGAAAAGATTCGTCCTCGAATCACCTGCATCATATAGAGAAAGATCAGAAACATTAAAAAATGCGCTTACATTACCATAGTGACTTGGTAAATCAACTTTGTAAGCGTTATCATTGATGCGCTCCAACACTCGGAAAGGTCCATCTCCCCTAGGGTGCAACTTAGATTTTAGTTGTTCAGCAAATCTCTCCTTTCTCAAATGCACCCACACCCAATCTCCTGGATGGAAGACAGTTTTCACTCGACCCTTATTGGCTTGTCGAGCATAATGCTCATTCTTTTTCTCAATGTTAGCTCGAACCTGTATATGCAATTCCCTAACAAATTATGCCTTCTGCTTTCCTTCAAGATCAACAAACTTATTAACAGGCAATGGTAAGATATCTAAAGGAGTCAAAGGATTAAACCCATACACAATCTCAAATGGAGAATAAGATGTAGTGAAATGCACAGCTCTATTATATGCAAACTCTACATGTGGCAAACATTTCTCCCATTGTTTCAAATTCTTATTAATTACAGCGCGCAATACAGTCGAAAGAGTCCTATTGACTACTTCGGTTTGACCATCAATTTGAGGATGGGCTACAGTAGAGAACAACAATTTAGTGCCTAACCTATTCCACAAAGTACGCAAAAAATGACTTAAAAATTTCACATCCCTATCACTCACAATGGATTTAGGCAAGCCGTGTAACCGTACAATCTCCCTAAAAAACAAATCAGCAACATGTTGTGCATCATTAGTTTTAGAACTGGCAATGAAGTCAGCCATCTTACTAAACCTATCGACAACAACAAATATACTATCTTTGCCACTTTGAGATCGGGCTAACCCTGACATAAAATCCATAGAAATGTCAGTCCAGGGTTGATTAGGTATAGGTAACGGAATGTATTCTCCATGTGGCATTACTCTGGATTTAGCCTGTCTACATGCAATGCACTTGTCACACATAGTTTGCACATCATGCTTCATTTTTTCCCAGAAAAAATGTTCATGTAAAATATCCAAAGTCTTTTTAACACCAAAATGTCCCATTAAACCACCCCCATGGGTTTCCCTCACAAGTAGTTCACGCACTGAACTTTTAGGCACACACAACCTATCTTTCTTAAATAAATATCCATCAAACTCATAAAAATCAGCATATCTAGTCTCATCACAAGCTGCCCAATTTTGGCCAAAATCAACATCAGATGCATACAATTCCCTAATGAGTTCAAATCCAAGCAATTTAGTATGCAGAGAAGTTAGAAGTGTGTACCTTCGAGAAAGGGCATCAACCACCACATTCTCCTTCCCTTGCTTGTATTTGATTACATAGGGAAATGTTTCAATAAACTCTAGCCACTTCGCATGCCTCTTGTTTAACTTAACTTGGGTTTTCAGAAACTTGAGGCTCTCGTGATCCGAATGAATGGTAAATTCTTTAGGCCATAAGTAATGTTGCCAAGTCTGTAAGGTCCTCACCAGAGCATACAGCTCCTTATCATATACCGAGTAGTTTAATGCAGCACCACTGAGTTTTTCTAAAGTAAGTGATCGGTTTGGAATCCTGCATCAAAACACCACCAATGCCTTTCCCGGAAGCATTGCATTCTATTTCAAAACCCTTCTCAAAATTAGGAAGAACAAGTAAAGGTGCATTAGTCAACTTACCTTTCAGAGCGTTAAAGGACTTCTCATGTTCTTCGGTCCATCTGAACTCAGAATTCTTCTTGACAAGATCTTTTAAAGGAGCAGCTATAGAACTAAAGTCCCTAACAAATCGTCTGTAAAAACTTGCTAATCCATGAAAGCTTCTGACCTCACTTGCATTCCTCGGTGTTGGCCACTCCCTAATCGCTTTCACCTTCTCCTCATCAACAGCAATCCCATTTGCACCTACAACAAACCCAAGAAATACCACAGTTTCCATGCAAAAGGTACATTTTCTTAAATTGGCATACAACTTATTTTCTCTCAAAACGGTAAAGACACATTGTAAATGCCTAACATGCTCATCTAAAGTCTTGCTGTAAACTAAGATGTCATCAAAGTACACAACAACAAATTTCCCAATAAAAGCATGAAGAACATGATTCATTAATCTCATAAATGTGCTAGGAGCGTTTGTTAACCCGAAAGGCATTACCATCCACTCATAGAGACCGAATTTAGTTTTAAAAGCAGTTTTCCATTCGTCCCCTTCTTTCATTCTAATCTGGTAATAGCCATTCCTTAAGTCAATTTTAGAAAACAAACAAGCACCATGCAATTTATCAAGCATATCATCAAGTCTTGGGATGGGATGTCTGTACTTAACTGTGATCTTATTGATTCCTCGACAATCGACACACATTCGCCATGTTCCATCCTTCTTTGGAACCAAAATGACCGGAACCGAACATGGACTGAAGCTCTCTCTTACGACACCTTTCTCCACCAGTTCATCAACTTGTCGCTGGATTTCTTTGGTTTCCTCTGGATTTGCCCGGTATGCTGGCCTATTTGGAATTGAAGCACCTGGAAGGAAATCAATCCGGTGTTCAATGCCTCTGATTGGAGGCAATCCTCTTGGCACCTCTTCGGGAAACAAATCATCATATTCCTACAAAAGAGATATAACCACACTTGGCAAAGATGAGTTAAGGTCATTAGTAGAAAAATACACATCCTTGTACATAAGTACAACTAACTGTTGTCTTGCCACTATAGCACTCTTAATCTCACTTTTTCTTGCCTCTCCACTCAGTGTGTTTGATTCCCCTCTCTCTTTGCTCACCAATGTTTGCTTCTCTCTCTCTGTTGCATTCTCAATATTTCTTTCCTTTCCGTTTTCTTCTCGCACACTCAAGTGTTTTCCTCTAAATTCTCTTGCTATCCTCTCCTGATCTGCACTAGCCTCCCATGGTTTCTGGGGAGTTAAAATCACATTCCTCTTGTTGAGAACAAAAGAGTATTGATTCTTGTACCCATCATACTTCACCCTTCTGTCAAACGGCCATGGTCGACCCAACAAAATGTGACAAGCCTACATGGGGACTACATCACACATCACCTCATCGCTATAATTCCCGATAGAAAAAGAAATAAACACCTGTTTAGTCACTTTCACTTCCCCACATTCATTCAACCTCTGCAATCTGTAGGATCGCTGATGCTTCAAAGTTTTCAGCTTCAACTTCTTAACCAATAACGTACTAACAGCATTAGTGCAGCTACCACTATCAATGATTAAGCTACATACCTTGTTTAAAACATAACATCGGGTATGGAAAATGTGCTCCCGCTGCACCTCATCACCTTCCTCCTTAGGCTGAGTACTAAGAACCCGCCTAGTAACAAGCAATTCCCCTTTCACAGGTCCTTCAACGTCCACATCACTGCAGTCCTCCAATGAAGGCATGTTATCATCACTAGAGCTAACACTCTCTACATCGCCATCATCCCGAACGATCATAACTCTCTGATTGGGACACTGAGATGCTATATGCCCGAAACCCTGACACCTGAAACACTTGATCTCACGAGTTCTAGTAATTGGTTTAGCGTCAGTCTTACCTTTAAAAGAAGTAGTAGGGTTCTTGGCCTTGACATCCTCCTTCGGTTTTGGATCAGTGGTGTTCTTCTTCCAGTTTGATTTCCATGAAGAGTTAGAAGCCATTCCCGATTTAGAACTCCCTTTAGATTTCAGTTTCTTCTCAACTTTGATTGCTTTATGCAACAACTCCTCAATGTCTACAAAATGTTGTAGATCAACTATATCAGCGATCTCCCGATTCAGCCCATTAATGAACCTAGCCATAGTAGCTTCATCATCGTCCTCCACCCTAGCCCTTATCATGGCTATCTCCATCTCCTGATAATAATCCTCCACACTTCTGGACCCCTGCGTCAACCCTTGTAACTTTCTATGCAAATCCCTATAATAGTGATTAGGAATGAACCTCTTCTGCATAATAGTTTTCATTCCCCCCCAAGTGCTAACAGGTTCCTCTCCATACCGTCTCCTATTCCTAACCAGTTGATCCCACCATACACTTGCATAGTCAGTGAACTCAACTGCTGCAAGTTTAATTTTCTTGTCCTCTAAATAGTTATGGCACTCAAAAATGTGATCAACCTTTCGCTCCCATTCCAAGTATAATTCTGGGTCTTCTTCCCTTGAAAGGAAGGTATTTTCATCTTTATGCTACCCAAGTTACTATCTCTTCTTTAGGTATTTTCTCTCCCCATCACGAAATTATACTCTCCTAATTCAATGTCCTCTCCCTCTTCTATTCTCACTCCCCTCCTTGGAAGCCTCTCAAATCTTCGACCCATTGTAGTGCTACCCGTGGCCGCCCTACTTTACTCCATCCTATCCATCCTTTGATGGACTGGCTCCAACTCAGCCCTCATCATTTTTCTCATCTCACCCAATAGCGCATGAAACAACAGCTTATTATCTCCTACTCCCTTTTCCCTGTCAGGTGAACTTTGGCCAGACATGTTTGCTACAACAAAGATCGTTAGTAATAAAAAAATATATCAAGGCCTCACAATTCACTCCCTCACCAATTTACACTCAAAGATGTGTGTACACTCGTGTATCTCACAATTTGATTTTCCATGATAAAATTCTCACCACTCTACTCTCCTTTGCAAATCCTTGCTCAAGAACTAACTCAATGAGTTTTTCTCCAAAATAAACCACTAGGATAAATCAACCAACAACTCATAATTTCAACACGAAAATACGACGACTCAATGAATAACTACGATTGACCAATATGGAATATAGTGAATTTGATAGGAAACAATGAACTTGAACAATTAAACAAACAAACTAAAATATAAACTGGAATTTTTTTTTCTATACGAATTTTCTGTTCTTTTTTTTTTTGTGAACTTTACTGACTAACTAATTCAAGACAATGGAATTGCCTTTGGGATTCGGCAATTGGAATTTCCCGTCATCGAAACAGAATAGTAATTCCACGAACAGCAACAACAATTTTTTTTTTTTTTACTACGACAGAAAATTTATGCAATCAATTAAAGAAAAATATTAACAAGGATAGAGATTACCCGATTCAATGAGCCTTGGCTCTGATACCAAATGATGCGAACCCTAGATATGTTAAATCTAGAACCCAATGATCAAATTGAATCGAATACCCAAGGACCGTCTCGAACAAGCAATTGAACGGAACGAGACCCCAATCACACCTGTTGATTGAAACCTACGTTATCTAGGTGATTTTCCCCAAGCATTAGATTGAAGAAAATTCAAAGGAGTTGTTCACAAAGAACAAAAGAGAGAACTCTCAATAATTTTATCAAAATTCATATATGAAAAATAATCCCCTTTCTCTGGTTTACATACAATCTCAAGGTGTCACAAAATAAAAAAAAATAACCTAAAACAAATCTTAACCATCGGATTTGCGTAATATAAGAAAGGACGGTTCAAAGTCTAGCAGCGTAATTCCTAGGCCGGCTCAAGGCCGGTTAAAGGCCGGCAGCTTAAATTGTAGGCCGGCTCAAGGCCGATTAAAGGCCGGCAGCGTAAATTCTATTTCCACCAATTCTCCTATTCTGAAGCTTCTAAATCCGAGTAGCTTGAACGGACATCTTGATATAGAGTGTTGATAAACTTGTTGTGCTCCTTAGGACTTTCTTGAATAGCTTCCCTCTCATGAATCTCTTGGATCAATCCGTTCAATGCTTCCTTGACTCGTTTGGCTCGAGCTCTAGTCATCGGTCCCCCCATATCATATAACGGGGTCATTAAACTTTAGCTCTTGATCCTTTGATGCTAGCTGATTCCCATCACAAAGCACGAATCGGAAGAGAGAAATGAGATAAAATAAGAGAGATCAGAGCAGCCGGAGTTCGCAAACCGTGACCACCAACCACCACCACTTGGAGAAGCTTTTGGAGAAATCCACCACCACCATCGAGTTCCCCATTGTTAGAAACGTTGGAAACACCCCTTGATCGACAAAAACGGACGTCGGAACGCCACCGACGAGGACTTCCAACCGCCGAGACCCGACCCGTTAACCTAACCCGGTTCAATCCTATTCGACTCGACTCACGCACCGTACTCGGACCCAGGTAAGTCGGATTTTTCTCTTTTTTTTATTATTTATTTATTGTGTTTTGTTTATTTATTTGTTTATAATTCGAAAATAGAAAATAAAAAAATAGTAAAAATAATATTAAATGGTAGAATTTAGATTAGTTTACTTTTTTATGTTTAGTTTAGAATAGATAAAATTATAAAAATTAAAAAATTAAAAAAAGGGGGAAAAGTAATAATTATTAAAAGTAGGATTAATAATAGAGGTAGAATAATAATAGGGACATAAAAATAATTTTTATCACTTAGAAAAAATCTTTTTCTTAAATAAATCCAAAATTGGTTTTTCCTTAAACTAATTTTTTTTTTAAAATAAATAAATAATCAAGCTTAGGCTTAGATTTTTTCAAAAAAAAAAAAGCTAAAAAAGATAAAAACGTAAACCCAAGGTGTTTTTATAATTAAAATTAATCAACCCACTAAAGCTTTTTATAAAAAGCGAATTACGGCTTGTTTAATCCTGAATAACATGTACGTAGGCACCCTTATGAGGCAACTCTAAAAAGAACAAAAAAAGTCATTTTCCAAGTTGTTACAATTTGTTTTATATGTATCCAAAATAATAAAAATAGCAAAAAATAAAAAATATATAAGGAAAAGATAATAGAATATGGTTCAAATTTCAAAAGAATAAGGTGGTAACTTTAAGGTTTTAATAGGTTAGCCCCCGAGTCCAGAAACTCTAGTTTTTCCTTTCCTCTTTCACAAAAATGAAAAGAGGAGACCTCGCTGACTAGTTGTCCAAATTAGGATTAATTTGCTCAATTAGTCCTAATTCAATAATCTTTCCCCAACTTCAGTTAGGTGGTGACTCCAAAATAAGACAAAATTCCTAGTTCAAGTCGAGGACTTATATTAGATGAGCATATGGTCTATAGTATAAATTGGATTAGGAATGAAAATGAAAATAAAAAATTAGACTCGACACCAAGTACAAAGTCTATTTGATCCTCAATACCTCGAATGGATGGGAGGCAATCCTTTTAGGATTTTCTCTAGAAAGACACCTTCAAAATCCCGTAACTGAGAGACAAAAGAACTAGGCAAAAAAGTATCAAGTTGGTAAATGCTAAAAAGCACCTCTTTCTATAAAAGTAATATCATTGGTCTCTTTGTTTCTAATAACAAAGCCTTCTTAATCTTACTTGCCCTCGCATAAAAATTTTCTTTTCTCTTTGTTTTTCTCTCATCATTCAATTCTCTCTCTTTCTTTTCTCTCTCCTTTCGCTCATACTCTCTCTCTTTTTCTTTTGCAATAGCACTCAATTTCTTTTTATCGCTCACTTTCTTTTGTTCACTCTCTCTCTGTAACCTCACTTGATCCTCATAAATCTCATTAGGTGTCAAAGGACAAAGAGTAACAAGCTTCTGATCATGTACAAAAGAGTACTTGTTGGTGAATTCATCATGCTTCACCTGCCTATCAAATTGCCATGGCCTCCCAACAATAAATGTGCAGCTTGCATTAGAACTACATCACACGAAACTTCATCCCCATACTTTCCAATGCGAAAAGAAACCAACACCTGTTTTATCACTCTCACTTCACTACTATCATTCAGCCATTGCAATTTATAAGGGCGAGGATGCTTACTTGTAGGAAGCCCCAATTTCTCCACCATAGTTGTGCTAGTAACATTAGTACAACTCCCACCATAAATAACCACACAACATACTTTGTCCTTAACATGGTACCTAGTGTGAAATATGTTCCCCCATTACACATTTTCCTCTCTTTTTATTTGCACGCTCAAAGCCCTTCTGGCTACCAACAACTCCCCCTGAACAACATACGCTTCCCCACCATCATCATCCTTTAATGATGGCATGGAATCATGATCCGATTCATTGTCCGTCTCAATCTCTCCATCATCTCGCATCATCATGATTCTTTTGTTCGGACATTGACTCGCTATGTGATCCCTGCCCCATTTAAAACACTTAATATCACGATTCCTATTAAAAAAAGAATTGGCTTTACCTTTATGCCCATAAGATATCGATTCTGATTTTTGTTCTAGCATTGGTTTAGAGTGGGACTGCTTTTCCTCTTTCTTCCATGTATTAGTTCTCCAATTAGAGGAACTCGGTGTTGCACGTATGGTGCTACTACCCTTCCACTTGAGTTGCTTCTCTACCTTAATCGCCATGTGAACCAAACCATATCATCCAACTCTATATAATGTTGTAACTTTACCACATTCTGAATGTCCCAATTCAAACCTGCCAAAAACCTAGCCATAGTAGCTTCCCGGTCCTCCTCAACATTCGCTCTAATCATCGCAACTTCCATCTCCTTATGATATTCCTCCACACTTCTGTTTTCTTGCCTACAATTTTGCAACTTATTGTACAAATCCCTATAGTAATAAGTGGGAATAAATCACTTCCTCATCACCCTCTTCATCTCTTCCAACATCTTTATTGGTGGTTGTCTATGCCTCCTCCTATTCGATAACAATTAGTCCCACCAAACAATAGCATAGTCAGAAAATTCTATGGCAATCAACTTCACCTTCTTAACTTCAAAATAATCATGATAGTTAAAAACTAGTTCCACCTTCTTCTCCCACTCAAGATACACCTCAGGATCATTTTTTCCTTGGAAAGGTGGGATCTTCATCTTAATATTCCCTAAATTGTTATCTTCCCAATTTTTATGCCCTTTAAATCTACCTCCATACCTCCTATAGCTACCAAAAGATTCCTAATCAGACTCACCATCAAATCCATCCCTAGCCAATTCATCTTCTTCCACTCGCACTACCCTTCTTAGCATTCTATCCCTCTTACGTCCTGCTGAAACATTCCGTGACTACTCAAAATTCTGCTCTATCTGCTCGTGGAGTTACTCCATCTCTACTCTAAACATCCTCTTCATCTCACTAGTTAGAGCTTCCATGATCAACTTCATGTCAATTCCCCCTATCACACTTTCTAGAGAACTTCTATTCGACATATCGCTGCAACAAACATATTAGAATAGAAAAGAAAAGAACCTCAATAAATCACTCCCTCACATGTTTCTACTCAATCAATGAATTGCTCAAATCACTCATGCTTTGTTACTCACAATATTTATTTGGCTTTTACACACTTTAAAGATCTCACCACTATTGCCTTTTACCACTTACGATTTCTCTTTTCAATTCTTTTGGAACTAATCAACAAATCAAAGTTTTCCTGCTGGTTTAACCAAAAATCTTGTAGCTGGAATCAATAACCAACAAGTCACAATAGTTTCACATAAACTTGAATAAGACACAAAGATAATTTTTCAATTTGAACTATTCAAACAAGAACTTGAATAAATTGAACACTGATCACAAATAAGAATGGCAATAATGAATCTAACAAGATCGAAAGATAATAAAAAGATTCAAACTTTTTTTTTAATTCAAACCCTAAATCTAAAATCACAAACTTTAATGCAAAGATAGGCAATCCTAACCAACTTGGTTACTCTAATACCAAACTGATACGAACTCCATCAATTTGTGCTAAAACCTGAAATCCCAATTTGAATCTCACAACCTAGAATCGATCAAGAAATGGATGGAAATCGTGGCTCGTTGCTTATAACGAAGCAAGAACCTTGGTATGAATGAAAACGCCATAATCGAGGATGGAAACTTGATTGATAAGTCAAGATAGATGCTATGAAACAACTGATAAGTCAAAAGTTCTTTCCAGAACCAAAGAGAATTTGTTTTTAACTCTAAAGATAATGCCTTTTACTATATGTGTTAGTGACTATTTATAGTCTTGTAATAAAACAAAAGAAATAACAAAACTCTAAATTAACTAATTAACACCACCAAAGTTGGCACTAAAGGCCGGTGGCTTTAAATTACACAAAGCCGGCTTATATTAAGTAGCACAACTTTTCCTCCAACGGTAGCCATATAGGCCAGTAGCTTTCCTTCAACGCCGACCATGTAGGTCGGCGGCCTTTCCATGAAAGCTAGAAACTTTCAAACTTCTTATAATGTCTTCACTCTGTCTTCATTCCAAAGCTCTTAAACTTCAATGATACGGATTATTATTGGTTTGTTCCTTGTTTGACATACGTATTGTTCCTCATCTTGAACTTCTTTGATTAATCCATTAAGTGCATCCTTAAGCTGTTTAGCTCAAATTCGTGTCATAGGCCCAACTGGAATTTCAAGAAGATCCACTATCCATTTCCTAGCTCGGCTTTCATCAAATATGGCTGTGTAAAGTTGAAGGCCAACGGTATACTTTCTAAAGCTGACGGTGTACCCATTTAGGCTGGCTATAAAGGCTAGCAGCCTAGCCTTCATTAACACCAATGGCTTACAATTTATGCTAGTTATGTTATGTTGTGTTGAACCAATTTTACTTGTAATGGGACTTTGCCTTCTTTATATACATTTGGGAATAGAAAGAGAGACAGACTTTTGACCTTTGAGATATATAAATTTGAGTTTTTCTCTCATACTCTTATTAATCTTTGGATTGTAGCGAGTAACGATATCGAGATTGTTATGCGTCATATTAACAAATCCATGTTAGGACTATCCTCTTGCTAGTGCATAATATCTAGTAAGGGTTTAGGTTTTATTTTATTGTTGTGTTTGAATTGTTTAGATTACTTATTGTGATTATTGATTGAGATTGTGAGTGCTGAGTTCTGAATTGGAATTAGGCACATCATGTTGGAATTAACCATGCCAATGGTGGTTTCTTTTCCTTTGATGTCATTCAAAGGTTTGGATGAGATTGCTTTGGATGTTTCATTGATAAGTAATTTTCTAAAAGTGATAGCATTCTCGATCTTGCATCCTGTTACTACTACTTCTACGAAGCTTGAAGAGGTCTGCCCAATGAGGTGAGTGAAATAGGGTTTCTCCAATGTATTAATGAAGATGGATGTCAATTCCTTCTTAGAGATTGCAGTACTGACCCTTCCAGCCTGAGCTCACCAACGCTGAGCATATTCTTTGAAGGACTCGTTATGTTTCTTACAAATACTTCCTAAATCCCATACTAAGGGAGCAACCTCAATGTTGAATTTGTACTGTTCATAGAATGCTCAAGCCAACCTTTCTTAAGTGTTGATATGGTTGAGGTCCAATTGCATATACCGGGTTAGGGTAGGTCCAATGAGATTGTCCTAGATATGTTAAATTTAGAACCCAACGATCGAATTGAACCGAATACCCAAGGACCGTCTCGAACAAGCAATTGAACGGAACGAGACCCCAATCACACCTGTTGATTGAAACCTACGTTATCTAGGCGATTTTCCCCAAGCATTAGATTGAAGAAAATTCAAAGGAGTTGTTCACAAAGAACAAACGAGAGAACTCTCAATAATTTTATCAAAATTCATATATGAAAAATAATCCCCTTTCTCTGGTTTATATACAATCTCAAGGTATCACAAAATAAAAAAAAAAATAACCTAAAAAAAATCTTAACCGTCGGATTTGCGTAATATAAGAAAGGACGGTTCAAAGTCTGGCAGCGTAATTCCTAGGCCGGTTAAAGGCCAGCAGCTTAAATTGTAGGCCGGCTCAAGGCCGGTTAAAGGCCGGCGGCGTAAATTCTATTTCCACCAATTCTCCTATTCTGAAGCTTCTAAATTCGAGTAGCTTGAACGGATATCTTGATATAGAGTGTTGATAAACTTGTGGTGCTCCTTAGGACTTTCTTGAACAGCTTCCCTCTCATGAATCTCTTGGATCAATCCGTTCAATGCTTCCTTGACTCGTTTGGCTCGAGCTCTAGTCATCGGTCCCCCCATATCATATAACGGGTCATTAAACTTTAGCACTTGATCATTTGATGCTAGCTGATTCCCATCATTCCCTCCGTCCTCGAATCACCTACATCATATAGAGAAAGATCAAAAACATTAAAAGATGCGCTTACATTACCATAGTGACTTGGTAAATCAATTTTGTAAGCGTTATCATTGATGCGCTCCAACACTCGGAAAGGTCCATCTCCCCTAGGGTGCAACTTAGATTTTAGTTGTTCAGCAAATCTCTCCTTTCTCAAATGCACCCACACCCAATCTCCTGAATGGAAGACAGTTTTCACTCAACCCTTATTGGCTTGTCGAGCATAATGCTCATTCTTTTTCTCAATGTTAGCCCGAACCTGTGTATGCAATTCCCTAACAAATTCTGCCTTCTGCTTTCCTTCAAGTTCAACAAACTTATTAACAGGCAATGGTAGGATATCTAAAGGAGTCAAAGGATTAAACCCATACACAATCTCAAATGGAGAATAAGATGTAGTGGAATGCACAGCTCTATTATATGCAAACTCTACATGTGGCAAACATTTCTCCCATTGTTTCAAATTCTTATTAATTACAGCACGCAATAAAGTCGAAAGAGTCCTATTGACTACTTCGGTTTGACCATCAGTTTGAGGATGGGCTACAATAGAGAACAACAATTTAGTGCCTAACCTATTCCACAAAGTACGCTAAAAATGACTTAAAAATTTCACATCCCTATCACTCACAATGGATTTAGGCAAGCCGTGTAACTGTACAATCTCCCTAAAAAACAAATCAGCCATATGTTGTGCATCATTAGTTTTAGAACTGGCAATGAAGTCAGCCATCTTACTAAAACTATCGACATCAACAAATATACTATCTTTGCCACTTAGAGATCGGGCTAACCCTAACACAAAATCCATAAAAATGTCAGTCCAGGGTTGATTAGGTACAGGTAATGGAATGTATTCTCCATGTGGCATTACTCTGGATTTAGCCTGTCTACATGCAATGCACTTGTCACACATAGTTTGCACATCATGCTTCATTTTTTGCCAGAAAAAATGTTCATGTAAAATATCCAAAGTCTTTTTAACACCAAAATGTCTCATTAAACCATCCCCATGGGTTTCCCTCACAAGTAGTTCACACACTGAACTTTTAGGCACACACAACCTATCTTTCTTAAATAAATATCCATCATACTTAACAAAATCAGCATATCCAGTCTCATCACAAGTAGCCCAAATTTGGCCAAAATCAACATCAGATGCATACAATTCAATAATGAGTTCAAATCCAAGCAATTTAGTATGTAGAGAAGTTCGAAGTGTGTACCTTCGAGAAAGGGCATCAGCCACCAAATTCTCTTTCCCTTGCTTGTATTTGATTACATAGGGAAATGTTTCAATAAACTCTAGCCACTTCGCATGCCTCTTGTTTAACTTACCTTGGGTTTTCAGAAACTTGAGGCTCTCGTGATCCGAATGAATGGTAAATTCTTTGGGCCATAAGTAATGTTGCCAGGTCTGTAAGGTCCTTACCAGAGCATGCAGCTCTTTGTCATATACCGAGTAGTTCAATGCAGCACCACTGAGTTTTTCGCTAAAGTAAGCGATCGGTTTGGAATCCTGCATCAAAACACTACCAATGCCTTTCCCGGAAGCATCGCATTCTATTTCAAAAACCTTCTCAAAATTAGGAAGAACAAGTAAAGGTGCATTAGTCAACTTACCTTTCAAAGCGTTAAAGGACTTCTCATGTTCTTCGGTCCATCTGAACTCAGAATTCTTCTTAACAAGATCGTTTAAAGGAGCAGCTATAGAACTAAAGTCCCTAACAAATCGTCTATAAAACTTGCCAATCCATGAAAGCTTCTGACCTCACTTGCATTCCTCGGTGTTGGCCACTCCCTAATCGCTTTCACCTTCTCCTCATTAACAGCAATCCCATTTGCACCTACAACAAACCCAAGAAATACCACAGTTTCCATGCAAAAGGTACATTTTCTTAAATTGGCATACAACTTATTTTCTCTCAAAACGGTAAAGACACATTGTAAATGCCTAACATGCTCACCTAAAGTCTTGCTGTAAACTAAGATGTCATCAAAGTACACAACAACAAATTTCCCAATAAAAGCATGAAGAACATGATTCATTAATCTCATAAATGTGCTAGGCGCATTTGTTAACCCGAAAGGCTTTACCATCCACTCATAGAGACCGAATTTAGTTTTAAAAGCAGTTTTCCATTCTTCCCCCTCTTTCATTCTAATATGGTAATCGCCATTCCTGAAGTCAATTTTGGAAAACAGACAAGCACCCTGCAATTCATCAAGCATATCATCAAGTCTAGGGATGAGATGTCTATACTTAACTGTGATCTTATTGATTGCTCGACAGTCGACACACATTCGCCATGTTCCATCCTTCTTTGGAACCAAAATGACCTGAACCGAACATGGACTGAAGCTCTCTCTTACGACACCTTTCTCCACCAATTCATCAACTTGTCGTTGGATTTCTTTGGTTTCCTCTAGATTTGCCCGGTATGCTAGCCTATTTGGAATTGAAGCACCTGGAAGGAAATCAATCTGGTGCTCAATGCCTCTGATTGGAGGCAATCCTCTTGGCACCTCTTCGAGAAACAAATCATCATATTTCTGCAAATGAGATATAACCACACTTGGCAAAGATGAGTTAAGGTCATTAGTAGAAAAATACACATCCTTGTACATAAGTACAAGTAACTGTTGTCTTGCCACTATAGCACTCTTAATCTTACTTTTTCTTGCCTCTCCACTTAGTGTGTTTGATTCCCCTCTCTCTTTGCTCACCAATGTTTGCTTCTCTCTCTCTGTTGCATTCTCAATATTTCTTTCCTTTCCATTTTCTTCTCGCACACTCAAGTGTTTTCCTCTAAATTCTCTGGCTATCCTCTCCTGATCTGCACTAGCCTCCCATGGTTTCTGGGGAGTTAAAATCACATTCCTCTTGTTGAGAACAAAAGAGTATTGATTCTTGTACCCATTATACTTCACCTTTCTATCAAACTGCCATGGTCGACCCAACAAAATGTGACAAGCCTGCATGGGGACTACATCACACATCACCTCATCGCTATAATTCCCGATAGAAAAAGAAATAAACACCTGTTTAGTCACTTTCACTTCCCCACATTCATTCAACCTCTGCAATCTGTAGGATCGCTGATGCTTCAAAGTTTTCAACTTCAACTTCTCAACCAATAACATACTAACAGCATTAGTGCAGCTACCACTATCAATGATTAAGCTACATACCTTGTTTAGAACATAACATCGAGTATGGAAAATGTGCTCCCGCTGCACCTCATCACCTTCCTCCTTAGGCTGAGTACTAAGAACCCGCCTAGTAACAAGCAATTCCCCTTTCACAGGTCCTTCAACGTCCACATCACTGCAGTCCTCCAATGAAGGCATGTTATCATCACTAGAGCTAACACTCTCTACATCGCCATCATCCCGAACGATCATAACTCTCTAATTGGGACACTGAGATGCTATATGCCCGAAACCCTGACACCTGAAACACTTGATCTCACGAGTTCTAGTAATTGGTTTAGCGTCAGTCTTACCTTTAAAAGAAGTAGTAGGGTTCTTGGCCTTGACATCCTCCTTCGGTTTTGGATCAGTGGTGTTCTTCTTCCAATTTGATTTCCATGAAGAGTTAGAAGCCATTCCCGATTTAGAACTCCCTTTAGATTTCAATTGCTTCTCAACTTTGATTGCTTTATGCAACAACTCCTCAATGTCTACAAAATGTTGTAGATCAACTATATCAGCGATCTCCCGATTCAGCCCATTAATGAACCTAGCCATAGTAGCTTCATCATCCTCCTCCACCCTAGCCCTGATCATGGCTATCTCGATCTCCTGATAATAATCCTCCACACTTCTGGACCCCTGCGTCAACCCTTGTAACTTTCTATGCAAATCCCTGTAATAGTGATTAGGAATAAATCTCTTTTGCATGATTGTTTTCATTTCATTCCATGTGCTGATAGGCCTCTCTCCATAACGTCGCCTATTTCGCACTAACTGGTCCCACCATACACTCGCATAATCAGTAAACTCAACTGCTGCTAGTTTAATCTTTTTTTTCCTCTGTGTAGTTATGACACTCAAATATATGATCAACCTTTCACTCCCATTCCAAGTTAAGCTCTGGGTCATTCTTCCCTTGGAAGAAAGGTATTCTCATTTTAATGCTTCCCACATTACCATCTCTCCTCTAGCTGTTCCCCCTTTCCCTCACGTAACTATACTCCCCTGAATCAATATCCTCTCCATCTATCCTTACTCCTCCTTTTGGACCCCTCTCCTTCTTCTCCCCTCTAAAATTACTACTCATTAGTTCCTTACTCTGTTCTATCACATCAATCCTCTCATGGACTTGCTCCATCTCCGCTCTCAACATCTTTTTCATCTCACCTAACAAGGCCTCAAACAGCAACTTATTAGTTCCTTCTCCTTTCTCTCCACTAACCGGAGTTTGATTAGACATTTTGCTGCAAGAAAAGAGTTAGTAATAAAACAAAATATAAGCCTCACAATTCACTCCCTCACCTGTTTACACTCACAAGAGTAAAGTCACTCGTGTTTTCACTCAATGTAAAAATGTTCCTCTCACTCACTCTTTTATGTTCTTTGTTTAGAACTCACTTAATAATTTCTTCCAAATAATTGCTAAGGGAACTCAACCTATAAAACAAGTGATTCCAAAATAACAGTAAATGAAGGAAACAATAACAAGAACAATGACAAGGATTAGAACATGATGAACAGTAACAAGACGAGGACAAGATGATAAGCAACACAACTAAGATTCCAAAAGAATTTCTGGTTTCTTTTTTTTTTTTTTAACAAATTTCTGATTTCCTTTTTTTTTTTTTTATCCTCAAGAACAATTGGATCACAACCGAATCAGCAAGGACAAATAAGATCCACCTACACAAGAATTAGACAGGAATTCACAAATCAATACCAATAGGCCTGTATGTTAACTAAGCAAAAATCCTATGGCAATGAGATTCCAAAGGACAGCAAAGATAAATCAAGGAATAAAATCATTCCACGCAAGAAACCTTCCTCGCAAGAATTCTGGACGAATAGAATTTATACGCTAGAATTCTGGACGAACAAAGAAAGAAAAAGAGACGTGCACCTACGCAAGAATTGGACAGCAAATTCGGTCCAGTTGGTGAAGCCCTTACTTGTGCGTGGCAAGAATTTCCAGGGACACAGCAAAGAATTCAATAGTCTGGCCGAACAGAAATAACAATTCCACGCAAGAAGAAAAGAAAGAACTTGACAGAATCAAACACACAAATTAGACAATCAATACAACTTCAAGGAATTCAAAAAAAAAAAAGGACTTTCACGAAACGTTGAACCCGCGAATTCAGCAGCCGACAATACAGATATATTTTGAATTACGAATTTAAAAGAACAAAAATAAAAAGACAATTAATCGATACGAAACAATTAAGATAAAAGATATAGATTTACTTGATTCAAGAATCTGAAGCTCTGATACCAAATGATGTGAACCCTAGATATGTTAAATCTAGAACCCAACGATCGAATTGAATCGAATACCCAAGGACCGTCTCGAACAAGCAATTGAACGGAACGAGACCCCAATCACACCTGTTGATTGAAACCTACGTTATCTAGGCGATTTTCCCCAAGCATTAGATTGAAGAAAATTCAAAGGAGTTGTTCACAAAGAACAAAAGAGAGAACTCTCAATAATTTTATCAAAATTCATATATGAAAAATAATCCCCTTTCTCTGGTTTATATACAATCTCAAGGTGTCACAAAATAAAAAAAAATAACCTAAAACAAATCTTAACCGTCGGATTTGTGTAATATAAGAAAGGACGGTTCAAAGTCTGGCAGCGTAATTCCTAGGCCGGTTAAAGGCTGGCTCAAGGCCGATTAAAGGCCGGCGGCGTAAATTCTATTTCCACCAATTCTCCTATTCTGAAGCTTCTAAATCTGAGTAGCTTGAACGGACATCTTGATATAGAGTGTTGATAAACTTGTGGTGCTCCTTAGGACTTTCTTGAACAGCTTCCCTCTCATGAATCTCTTGGATCAATCCGTTCAATGCTTCCTTGACTCGTTTGGCTCGAGCTCTAGTCATCGGTCCCCCCATATCATATATAACGGGTCATTAAACTTTAGCTCTTGATCCTTTGATGCTAGCTGATTCCCATCACATAGGATCAAGGAAAGGCTAAGGCAAATTAACTTAGAACTAGGAAGACCTTGTTTGAGTTTAAAGAATGGTTGGACATGGAGCATATGAGTTGGAATGACTTAATGAACACCTGATCTTGAGGACATGGAACATAATTAATTTATGCCCGTATTTCGAATGATCATTAGAATATGTTTTAGAGCATGATTAGATCATTGTTTATGTTGTAAATGTTTCTACTATTCAATGGAATTACAATTTGCATTTATTATTTTGCAAAGACTATGTCTAATTCATCCAATAAAAGTATATGAAACTAAAACTCAATCATGAAGTGTTGTGATTAACAAGTAAAGTCTTATGTCGCATTAAGGCAATAAGATAACAAGTGCCCCAATTAACTAACACAATGGATGAGCATTTGAGCCCTATGGGTCGAACTAAGTAGATAAGTTCTTTGCATTATGCAAAGGGATATCTTAACTGACTAAGCTTAAGCTTGAATGCTAAGGATGTTCCCATCAAGGGTTAGAACCCCAATTTATGCACTAGTTTGGACTAGAAAATGACCTGGTCTATGTAGATTAAGTAATGAATAAAATTTAAACAAGTATATATTGATGTCTAATAAAAAACGTACTGATTAATGGATAAAAGCAAAATCTCAAAGTTTAAAAACAAAAGAACATAAAATAACTGGTCAAGAAATAACTAATACAAGCTTATACAGAAAAGAGAATAACATTTCATTGACTAATGGAATTTGATATAAGTTTAAAAGGTTGGCATCTCGACCATTATACAATTACCTAAGTAAAATAAAAAGAGAAGAGTAAAATAAAAAGAAGTTTAATAGATTAGATCTTCTGTTAGGGCCATGGTCAGTTATAGTTGGTCATTTGATGTGCTCAAAACCACTTTGAAGCACAATCAAATGACTCAAATAAAACAAGTCTCAATTCAATCACAAACCGGTCCACTTAGGTGACAATTCACGTGAACACTTTTGGAGATTTAGATGAAAAATGTAGATCAAATGATGTAATTACAATCCCTATTTGTAATATTCACCAAGTAACCACAAAAAGGATTGAAATCCACATGAAAATCGTATCAAAAGGAAGCAACAAAACCGTGAATTCCACTTCCCCCTTCAATTCCAAATTCACGCCAATCACTAAATGATATATATATAATTCAAGTATTAAAAGAACAATCAATCTTACAAGATTGTTGTCCATGAAATACAATCACAAATATGTCCAAGAAAGATTCAAATCTACCCTAGATATGACTCACTAGAGAAGAAATGAAGATACAACAAAGACGAATCGATATGACTCACAATTCTCCTTTATCGCACTCGCCACAATTCCAATTTTTGAGTTGAAATTGATAAGAGGTTTGAACTAAGGATGAACCCTAATTCCACACGTGAAAGTGTATCTCAATTCTGCAAAATATGGCCTCCTCAAACCCTCTTCTAAGCAAGTATTTATACTTGCTACTCCTAGGGTTAGAAAGTGGTCAAAATTACAAGTTTGCCACTTTTAAGGTGTCTAGTCTTAAATGAAAATTACAAGGAAATAAAAGTGTTCCAAAATGATTACAACATAAATGGTCCATGCAAATGAAAAATATATAAAGGAAATTGGTCTTCAAGATGCCGGTCTTCTATAGGATTCATCGGCCCAACTCATTGCCAATTCAGGTCGGTCCATGGATAACCCACAAGCTGAGCCTGAGGGAGTTTGTCCATTGCCCTATAAAATATGATAAGTGTGCTTGCTGGAAAACACAATACAAGAATAATAGAAAAGAGGTTAATTTATAAATA
This sequence comes from Laguncularia racemosa, assembly GCA_037954665.1. Classification (NCBI taxonomy): domain Eukaryota; kingdom Viridiplantae; phylum Streptophyta; class Magnoliopsida; order Myrtales; family Combretaceae; genus Laguncularia; species Laguncularia racemosa. The sequence continues at coordinate 522,785 of JBBMOL010000007.1, read as the reverse complement.
ATTCCGAGGTCGATCTGCTCAAAATGGGTCCTCATCGCCAAAATTCGAATTCCTTTAGTTCTTGTCTTAATGATAGGTCTTGTCGGATTTTGATTCCTATCATCATTGGCAGGCTTGAACTGTTTTCCTTTAGGTTACTCTTTTATGGGTGGTGGCAACAGAACTTCTTCAATGTCTAGAGGAGGAGGAATCAATGGAAGAGCCTCTATTGGAGGTGCAGGAGGTAATTCTTTACCCTAAGTGGGTGGAGGGGTAGTGTCATCATTTTGATCGATCCCCTCCTCCGCTAGCCTTTCTACCTCCAACTCCTTTCACTCCTTTGGAGGGGTATTATCAAGTACTCTCATTTTTTTCACAAAAACTAGCTTAGGTCATAACTAGGATCTTGTGCATGGATCTAATGTTGCATCATTCGTTGGCCTCCCTCTATAATGGCGACTAGTTATTCCACATACTAATCATAGGACTAGATCTCTTCATCGATATTATCATGGTTGTGGTCTTTTATCATCCTTTCCAACTCCTTCAACTCTTGAATCTATGCATCTTATTGAGTAAAGAGCCTTTGGAGGTCAACAAAGTGCTCCTTCAAGCTCTTCTCCATGTTAGTGAACTTGTTCAAGCACTCTTGCATCAAGCCAATCTCCTGCTTATAATTCGTTGATATGGCTTGTAGGTGTTAGACTTCTAACTCTAAGCCCTTCTCCCTCTCCTTGCATGAGGTGACTTCCTTAGAGAGGCTTGAGATCCAATTGTTGGTCCCAGCAAGCTCCCTTTACATCTTCTCCACCTTATCTAATCTATCCTGACACACCCCTTCGCTTTTGCCAGCTTCTTGCTATAGTCCTCCATAACTGCCTGCAACTTAGGCCAAGCATCTTTCAACTTGGCCTCTACCCTCCTCACCTTCTACATGTAAACTTCGTTATGATCATACATTTATGTTGAGTTCTCTAAAATAAGTTTTAATTATAACAAAAAGGTTATTTGTGGATAGAATATTTAACAAATATGTTTTAAGTGCGTAGAATAAAAGTATTCACTTTTACAGACACTTAAACAGATAGTAGTTTACAGAAACTTAAGTAGACAGTAGTTTACAAACACTTCATCTAAAAAGTTAACCACATAATTTGTTAGAAATTTTAGTAGATATTTAAATAGACAGTTTGATATTTTAGTTTGTAGACTTTGGTTTGAAGAATGTATGCTTATATAGTTCTTATCAATATTAAATACAAGTTTAATTTATTTAAAACTCCAATTAGCAAAGTTTTTTTTAAGGCAATGGATCAAGTTAGTTTAAGACTTATTTTAACTAAATATTATCTAAAGAAGAATCAGATAGGGATAAGAATAACAAATATGGTTATCAATTGAAGCTCATCTGCATAAAAAAAGGATCTTTGGTTTTCAAACCGAAGCTTATCTATACAAGGTTGTTAAAGAGGTGAATGAAGATAAACATTGACAATTTCAATCCCGAGTAAAATCAGTTACATGATTAAAGAATTCAAATTTTAATTTCATATTAGATTTTTCAAAATTCCACAAATGTAGAGATATTATCTATGAACGTTAAAAGACACTATAAACATTAGAATGCTTCTACCAACAAAAGAGCAACTATATAAATTGAAGATTTCAAGTTCAATAAAGGACATGAGGATACGAGAAGAGATAGAAAATAGAACGAACAAAAAAAAAAACAATTACAATTCTTTATTTTCTTGAGCTTAAACTAGAGAATATATATTTTCTCATTCTTGTAAAATTTTCGTTACTTTTTTCATGTAAAGATTAACTTAAGAAAGTGAGGATACGAAGTCTTGTAGTTTGTGTTTAGCCAAGTGATAGGCTAGAAAGATAGAGTAAGAACTATTGGTATTTGTAAGATTTCTTAGCTATTGGACTAGTGGAACAATTAGTGTGGAAGATCGAATCTCCAGTAATGAAGTTGGAAGAAAAGACATACTCAATAGGAGAAACCTCTATACATTACAGCCTTCTTTATTTTCATTGCATGTTATTTTTGGTCATTTTATTTTTGCTCATTACGTACATTCTTCATAAAAAAAAAGGGGGGGGGGGGGGGGGGGGGGGGGGAATTTAAATAAAATGATCATTTAATTAAAATTGGTAAAAAAAAAATTACAAACAATTCCACCCTAACCCCCACCCCTCTTGTTTGCCATTTCGAGACCTACATTTGGTACCAAAGCAATGGCTCTTCTGTTTACAAGAGTTGATCAATAACTAATAATACAATCACGATTGCATCTAATCGTATATCATTCTTTGATGGTACTAACTTTCCTTATTGGAAATGGAGGATGGAAACTTATATTAAAGCAACTAACTTTGCTTCATGGGAAATCATTCGTTATGGAGATTAAGAACTTATTCTCACCAATAGTCCAATCTTAGTTGATGAAGAAAAGAAAAAGGTTGAAGTAAGCAGCATAATAAATGATCTGCTTCTAATGAGCATCTCTCTAATTGTAGTTGTAATGATTTCATCATGCGAATCTACTAAGGAAATATGGGACAAATTATGCAAAACCTATGAAGGTGTTGCAATGATCAAAGACACCAGGAGAGGAGCACTCGTGCAAGACTATAAATTGTTTAAATTCCAATTTAGTGAAACTATATCTAATAGATTTAATTGATTTACTTTAATTACTAATAAACTTGCTTTGCTTAGTAAAAAGTTTGATCACAGTGAGCTTATAAGGAAAATTTTGCGAATCTTTCCAAGTTCATGGGATTTAAAGACACATGCAATTGAAGAAGCTCATGACTTAGATAAGTCATGAACAAAGAGTTAGATAGTGAGAAAGACAATGATGATCTGACTATGTTGTTTTGAAGATTTACAAAAGCATTCAAGAAAAATGGTAAGTATATTAAACAGTTTAAACGTTTTTCTACTAATTAATCTAAATATGGTATAAGAAAGGTTTTCAAAGAAAAAGAAGAAAAGAAAGAGAAGAAGAAAGAAATAGTTTGCTTCGAATGCAAGAAGCTAATGCACATCAAGTATAAATGTCCTGTGTTAATAAAAAAGATGGAAAAATATAAGAAGAAACAAAAAGCTTTAATGGAAATATGGAGTAATCTTAATGAGTCAGTCGTTAAGTCAGACACTGGATCAGACAACGAAGAAGAGGCAAATCTTTGCTTCATGGCTTTATCTAAGGTATCTTTTGAATTTGAGAATAATATGCCTATTATCTTTAGGAAAAAAAGTTAAACAGTTATTAAAGGCTCTATCTAAGGAAAGTGAAAAGATTGAACCTTTGAGAAATGGAAAGGAAGTCTTCTGTTAGACTAATAAGTTTTTTTCTTGATGAAAATGATATTATAAAAAATGACATTAAAGTTTTACATATGGATAATAAAAGTTCACATGAAGCAAAAGATATGTTGACAAATGAAAATAATACCTTAAGAAAAGAAATTGAAGAACTCAATGTAAGAATCAATGAAGTTTAAGAAAATCCAAGTTCTATGTTTACTAAGTTTTCTTAAAGTAATGAAAAACTACAAAAATTAATATCATCTCAAAGAATAAGTAACTCTAAAGAAGGATTAGGATATAATAAGGCTAAGTCCTCAAAATAAGCTAAGGAAACTATTTTTGTTAAAGGAAAAGATCCAATCACTAAAAATGATGTTGATACAAGTAAGAAGAAAAATAAAAGTGTAAATATGAAAGAAAATAAATCTGTTACACAAAATGAAAAGAATATTAGAGAGTACTCCAAACAAAACTACAAACATATGTATAGATAGTACTACAAAAGGTATTATGGAGGCAATACCGGATCATATAATTATCATCCAAGAATGGTAAGCTCATATCAGTATCAATGGAGACCATATTAATATCAAAGAAGTCCAATAAGATCCAATGCTTATGCGTGCTATTTATGCAACAAGTATGGACATATAGAAAAATTTTGTTATTACAAAAATAAAAAGCTCAGGTAACAGCAAGTAAAAAATCAAAACAACTTGAGCTTGAATTTTGGTGGACCTAAGCTCGTTTAGGTTCCTAAAAGGGTTTAATCATTTCTTTTGTATATGCAAGAACATGAAACAAATCTAAAAGGATTGTGGTATCTAGATAGTAGGTGCTCACGACATATGTTAGGAGATGTTTAGTTGTTCACAAATCTAGAATGGAAAAATGAAGGTTATATCAAGTTCGGTGATGACAGTAAAGGAAAAATAATAGCAACTGGTATAATAGGCTTTCCCTCTAGTACAATTGAAAATGTTTCTCCGGTAAGAGGTTTGAAACACAATCTCTTAAGTATTAGTCAACTTTGTGACAAAGGTTACAAAATGATTTTTGGAAAAAACAGAGTAGAAGCTTTTGATCAAAATGAAGAAAAATTGTTTTAAGGTTTTTGAAAAAGGAATATTTACTTGGTTAAACCATCAAGAGTAGATGTTGAAAGATGTTTCTTAACAATAAATAAATGATAACCACTTTATTTGGCATAAAAAACTTGGACATGTTAACTTTTCACGACTGGAAAAACTTTCAAAAAGCAAACTTGTTATTGGATTACCAAAAATTTCTTCTAGTAAAGATATTAAATGTGATACTTGCTTAAAAAATAAAATGGTTTCAATATCTCATAAGTCTAAAAGTGTTATTTCAATAAAAAGACCTTTAAAACTTCTGCACCTTGATTTTTTTTGTCTTACAAGAACTTTGAGCTTATGAGGTAATAATTATGGTTTAGTGATGGTTAATGACTTTTCACGTTTTACATGGGTTTTATTTCTTAAAAACAAGAGTGATACACTTGATGCCTTCGAAACTTTTTCAAAATAAGTTCAAAATGAAAAAGGGTTTTCAATCATAAGTTTAAGAACTGATTATGATAGAGAATTTGAAAATGAAACTTTTATCAAGTTTTTTGAGAAAAATGGGATAAAACATAATTTTTTTGCTCCATATACTTTATAGTAAAATGGAGTAGTAGAAAGGAAAAATAGAGTTTTACAAGAAATGACATGAAATATGCTAAATGAAAGTAATGCACTAAAATCTTTATGGGTTGAAGCAATATCTACATCTTGTTATATTTCTAATTGTGTTTATGTGAGACCCTTGATGCAAAAACCAGCTTATGAAATGTACAAAGGTAAGAAGCTAAATGTGTCATACTTTCACATATTCAGGACTAAATGCTTCATTAAGAAATTTAGACAAAATCTCGATAAATTTGATAAAAGAGCTGATGAGGGAATCTTTTTTTATTATTTGACAACCAGTAAGGCTTTTCATATTTTTAATCAAGTAACTAGATTAGGAGAAGAATCTGTAAATGTCAAGTTTATTAATAACCCAATCATTGATGATAGTGATGATGTAATAAATAAAAAGAATAAGGATGGATATTTAAATCATCAACGAAGTTTACAAGATACTACTGGAGTACCTATGGAACCTAAAATAGAAGGTAGGTTAGACAGTTGAGTAGATGGTCCACCAAACACTTCTACAAAAGGTATGTTAGATAGTCACTTAGACAGTTTGTCAAAAGGTACTACTAAACCTAAACAAACTAGAATTGAATATTATAAACCTTGGAGATTTAAGTCATATCATCCACTAGAATAGGTGAATGGGGCTTTGACAGACAATATCTAGGTTAATGCCATGCAAAAGGAATTAGCACAATTTCAAAGAAATTAGGTATAGACACTAATTCCAAGACTAAAGGATAAATCCATTATTAGAACAAAATGAGTGTTCAAAAATAAACTTGATGAACATGGTAAGATAGTTAGAAATAAAGCAAGGCTTGTGGTGAAACGATATTCACAAGAAGAAGGTATTGATTTCGATGAAACTTATGCTCTTGTGGCTAAATTAGAAGCTATTAGGTTAATATTAGCTTATGCTTATTACAAAGATTTCAAATTATTTTAAATGGACGTAAAAAGTGCTTTTTTAAATTGATATATCAAAGAAGAAGTATTTATAAAACAACCCCTTAGATTTGAAGATCCATTAAAAGAAGACTATGTTTTTAAATTACAAAAAGCTCTTTTTGGTTTGAAACAACCTCCTAAAGCTTGGTATCAAAGATTGAGTGATTTTCTAATTAAAAACAATTTTTCAAGAGGAAAAGTTGATACAACTCTTTTTATCAAACACTTTGATAAAGATATTTTGGTAATACAGATTCATGTAGATGATATTATTTTTTATTCTACTAATGAAGTATATTGCAAGGCATTTTCAAACTTGATGCAAGTTGAATTTGAGATGTCCTTGATGGGAAAACTAAACTTTTTTCTTAGATTGCAACTTAAGCAAACTTCTCTAGGAATATTTATTCACCAAGAAAAGTATGCTAAGCAAATGCTTAAAAAATTTGGATTTGAAAATGTTAAAGGAGTTGCTACTCTTATGTCAACTTCAATAAGGTTAGATCTAGACATTTATGATGAAAAGGTATATGAAAAACTTTATAGAAGTTTAATTAGTTCTTTGTTATATTTAACTGTATCTAGACTAAACATATTGTTTACTATTTGTATGTGTGCTAGATTTCAAACAAATCCAACTAAAACACATTTAACAACTATCAAAAGGATTTTCAAATATATATCTTTCACTACAAAATTAGAAATTTAGTATCCTAATAAGATATTTAGATGCTGATTATGCAAGCTGCAAGATTAACAGAAAAAAGTACTTTAGGAACTTGTCAATTTTTAGGGAACAAGCTTATATCTTGGGCATCTAAGAAACAACATTTTGTTGCCCTATCAACAACTGAAGTAGAATATGTTTCAATTGGGAATTGTTGTGCTCAAATTCTATGGATTAAACAACAATCATGTGACTATGGTTTTATGTGTAAAAATATTCCAATAAAATGTGATAATACAAGTGATATTAATCTTATAAAAAAATCTAATTCATCATTCTAGATCCAAACATATTAAAGTAACACATCACTTTATAAGAGATCATGTTAATAATGGAGATATTAATCTTACTTTTGTTAATACTAAATTTCAATGTATTTACAAAACCATTGGATAAAAACATATTTGAATTTATTAGAAATGAAATAGACATGTGTTTTCTTATATAATGATAATAATAAAAATTGTCTATTATTTTGGATAAACTACAATGGAAGAAAGAGGCATCATATCTTCTTAGTTCTTAGATTAATCCATGCATGTAGAAACATCCTTAAAAACTCTTTTTCAAAAATTAAAGATTTAAAACTCCTTTCTCTCTCTCTCTCTTAACCTTGAACACTCTCTCTCTCTCTTAACCCTACACACACACTCTCTCTTGAACCCTAACCTTTGTTCACAATAATGGCACTAAGAAAATTAACCCAAACTACCACAATACTTTCTAAAGCTAAAAAGAAAGACAAAAACACTACCAAGATTCAAGACAAGGAATCAAACTTATCAAGACACCTTAGCCAAGAAAAATCCTAAGAAACTGTCCATAGCAAGGAACAAGGGAAATCCGACGATAATAGCAGTTCAAAGGAGATTGTTGCAAATAGTGATACATAAAGTGAACAAGACATTTCTCCAGACACTCTGGAAAGGAAGAAAAAGGTACATCCTAGACATCAATTCGCTTGAAAATCTGTTCCATTAAAAGGGAAAATAATGGATTGCATGTCTTTGTACTCTGAATTTCTAATCAAGAATGGTTTCTATGTAGATAAGATGTTAGATAAAATCATTTGTAGAAAATTATGTAATATGAGGTATAAGGTATTTAGAGAAGTGGTTGTAGAATTTTATGAAAATTTAGATTCAAGGAGAAAAGATAGGTTGAAATCAAATGTTTGTGGTTAAGATGTTGAAATTACTAAAAATGATCTAATTCAGCTAAACATGAATAGATTAGAGTTATTTCAATATCTGAATGATGGTTTTGAAATTGAATCGCGATGAGATATGCTTGTTATTCAATTTTCTTTGTTGGTTAGAATGTTACATAAGATAGTTAGTTCATGTGTTTTGCTAAGTACTGAGATCATAACATACATTTCGGTAGATGAGGCAAAAATTATATTAGGAATTACTAAAGGGAAGAGTGTAGATATTGTTGACAAAAATTTGAATAATTTTTTTGAGAATAAAGGGAAGAGACCTTATGGAAATTTGATCATATTTCTCTTAAAAGAGAAAAGGATAAGGTCCTCCAAGGATTATATTAGATTTTTTGTTAAGAAAAGTATTGAAAAGATTCTTCATTATATGAACATAAATGTCTGGAGAAAAGTTTGGTTCTCTAGAGATTGTGCAGTATATATGGATCATAGGCATTTACGAAGGGATATTCTTGAATGGATGTCTAATGTAGAAAGAGGAGCAATCCTTAGGAGAAAAAGAAAAGTGATGAAGAGGAACTTCTGGAAAAGGGTAAGAAAAGAAAAGGAAAAGAAAACATTGTTGAAAAAGAAAGGAAGACAAGAAGGAAGGTTAGTAAGGGAAACTTAGAGATTAGGGATGAACCTATAGTTGAAACAGAAACTTGTACAAACAGTTCAGTAGAAGCTATTCCAAAATCCCTTGCTTTAAAGAAAAAAGATTTTGAAGTGGGAACTAGTTATGAGGTGATAAGTTTGAAAAGCAGGATTTCGAATTTAGAAAATTTTGTAAAAGAAAGCTTTATGGAGATGAAATCCATGATGGAGATGGTGACTTCCAAACCTAGTTGAGATAAATTTGATGAGCCACTTCCACCAACTCCTATTATGATTGGAAATAGCTCTCCAGAAACTCTTGTTCAAGATGATCAATAGGATCTTAATCATGAGGTTGGAGACACTATTCTAATGCATGAACAAAACATGGATACTCCACTTACACAGTAAGGTGTTCATCAAAGTGGTGGGACTAAGATATTGGATCAAGCTATGCAAGAAACTATTATAATCAATCCAAAAATTAATCTTACACATAAAGCTAAACTTGATCCACGACATTTTCTTAAACCTGTATAGACCACTCAAATTGAATCCCCTATTGAATAATATATTCAATCATCTCCTCTTGCTGAAATTTCAGATCTACATCCAACTCTAACTCCTACTACAACCAATCCTAATCTTGTTGAAATGAAATGAGAAGAAGAACCACTTCTAAAAGACGAAGGAGAAGAGTCAAGACAATTGCTAAGAAAGTTGTCAAACCACCAAAGAAGAAGAAAAATTAATTCTTTTGCACTAATATTTATTTTAACCATTTTAGTTTTTAAAGACAAATGTTGATCATTTGATTTGTCTTGCTTTAATATTTGTTAACTATTTTACTTTTAAAGACTCGTGCTGATCATAATTTCTAATTGTTGGTCTATATAGTTTAAATTTTCAATGATGCTTTATGATTTTGATAATTTTGTTACTAATTGCTGATTGTTGATTCACGCTTCTATAACTTATAAATTTATATCATATGTTAAAGGAGAGTAATATGTACTTATTGTCTGATAACCAAAAGGGGCAGAAGGAATAGTTAGTTAGTGATAAACCTGGTTCACAAGTGCTTAATATATAAGTTTATCACTTGAGATAGGTTTTGTTATCATAAAAAGGGGGGAGAATATTGAGTTTCTGAAATAAGTTTTAATGATAACAAAAAAGTTATTAGTGGGTAAAATATTTAACAAATATGTTTTAATTGCATATAATAAAAGTATTCATTTTTACAAACACTTAAACAGATAGTAGTTTACGAACACTTAAGTAGACAATAGTTTACAGACACTTAAGTAGACGATAGTCTACAAATACTTAAGCAGACAGTAGTTTACACACACTTCATTTAAAAAGTTAACCAAACAATTTGTTGAAACATTTTAGTAGACATTTAATGATACTTTGGTTTGAAGAATGTATGCTTATGTAGTTCTTATCTATATTAAATGCAAGTTTCATTTATTTGAAACTCCAATTAGCAATTTTTTTTTTTAAGGCAACAGATCAAGTTAGTTTAAGATTTATTTTAACTAAATATCATATGAAGAAGAACAAGACAAGGATAAGAATAACAAATATGGTTATTAGTTGAAGCTCATTTGCATAAAAAGGGATCTTCAATTTTCAAACTGAAGCTTATCCATACGAGGTTGTTAAAAAGTCAAATGAAGATAAGCATTGACAATTTCAATCTTGATTAGAAACAGTTACATGATTAAGGAATTTAAATTTGAATTTCATATTAGATTTGTCAAAATTCCACAAATGCAGAGATATTATCTATGAACGTTAGAAGACTCTATGAACGTTGGAAGGCTTCTATTGACAAAAGAGTAACTATAAAACTAAAGATTTTCAGTTCAATAAAGGACATGAAGATATAAGAAGAGACAGAAAATAGAATAAAAAAAATTACAATTCTTTGTTTTCTCAAGGTTAAACTAAAGAATTTATATTTTCTCATTCTTGTAAAATTTTCTTTATTTTTTCGTGTAAAGATTAGCTTAAGAAAGTGAGGTTGCACAGTTTTATAGTTTGTGTTTAGCCAATTGGTAAGCTAGAAAGATAGAGCATAAGCTATTGGTGTTTATAACATTTCTTAGCTATTAGATTAGTGGAACAACCGGTGTGGAAAATTAGATCCCAACAACGAAGCTGGAAGAGAGAACGTACTTAATAGGAGGAATCTCTATATATTGCAGCCTTCTTTATTTTCATTGCACATTATTTTTGGTCATTTTATTTTTGCTCATCATGCACATTCTTCATCAGAAAAGGGGATTTAAAAAAAAGAAGATCATTTAATTAAAATTGGTAATTTTTTTTACAAACAATTCACCCCCCCTCCCCCTCTTGTTTTCAATTTCAAGACCTACAATCTAATTATACAAAGTGAAAACGGTATCATTATTAGCCTTATGGTGTTGTACTTGGTAATCCATGTCCTCACATGCATGGAGTACACCATAGGTAACCTTCATCATCTAGCACCAAGTACATAAATCCGTATGCCTTAACCTTTGAGGACTTGAGGAGTAAATGAAGGAAAAGAGAACGAAATTTACCTAAAAAAATTAAGTAGAAAAGTGCTCGCATAATTGAAATGGGGTCATCCCTACAGTAGCCTCTTCAATGGTACACCGGATCTCCAAGCTAAGCATACCTTTGAATAGATCATGCCTAGCCTCAATTCCTCTTATTGACTCTCGGATGGCAAGGGTAGGAGGCACCTTCAATGAGATTAACCTGAGCGTTTTCTAAGGGTCATGGAACTCTCTTCTCTCCCTCTCTTATGGTGAGATGTTGAACCTCTTCTTTTGATGCTTTTTGCCATCAAGATGGCTGACTTCCTTGATCAAAGCAACAAGTCTTACCTCGATCTTGCTCGACATCAAGATAATCTTCATGGGTTAAAGACATTTGACCATAGCACTAAAGGCCTGGTCATAGTTGTACTGGACCTTGCATTTGATCTCCTTACCTTTTTTTTTCCTTCCTAACGATGGTTAGGGCAAGAGGAACCAACCTTAGAGGCTTGGGGCCTTAGATTGAAATCCCCACAGTTGAGGCTTTCTTAGTAAGAGCGTCCGAGCTTGGTTGTTTAGCACCCTCACTACCTTTCTTTCCCTGCCTTCCTTGGTGGGCTATGAGATTTAAGATGTAAACGGGCTTCAATGGTGGAATCTCTACAAAAGTAAAAGAAAAACATGGTTAGATAAGACTTAAAAGAAGTACTTACTAAGTAAGAAAGCACCACGAAGGGATAGAGCCTCTTTAATTGCAGCAAACGGATAACCTCCCTCTTTACCCCTAAGCCAACCCTAGCTCGCGTGTAAACCTTTACTAGCTTCCTTACGATTCTCCGAGACTTTCTTCTTATGACTAACCTTTACCTTGAAGCTATCCAAGGTCTCAATTGCAATCCCTAAAATGCTTCGCATCAAGCTAGGAGCATCAAAAGGTCTTCTTTAAGGCTTCGAGTAAGATCTCAACCCATCGTTAGTCATCTGGTAGCAATTTAATAGTTTTTATTCTTATTTTATTCACCCATAGAATCTAGAAGTTGGGCACTTTAGCGATTTCAATCACGATATACTTGTCTTTCCAATTGTGCATTAAGGATGATTACCTATCCATAAGCTTCATCCCTTCAAAGCTTGATAAATAATACTACCTTTGAGAAGACCTCAAGCGTTTCATGCCAAAGAAAGATTAAAATAATTGTAGAGTTGACCTAATCCCATAAGATTCAAGCGTAGGCTTTATGAACTAGTTAGCACAGATTGAATTTGTCGTAATTGAAGAATTGCTTTTGGAACTCCACAAAAGGAAGCTGGTGATTGAACTTAAAGAGTTGCTCATAAACATAGTATCCATTGCCTTCAAGCATAATTACCCGCTTATGCTCATAGGCTAGTTGAATAATTCAGGCCTCAAGGAGTGGTGCATTGTGAAATCCTATAAGATTAGCATCTACTTCATAGACCATGCTTTTGATAGCATTTGTGCCTAACCTTGATGCTATAGGCCAGTCAAAACATAGCTTGAGTGGTTTGCAATCCTCCTCATCGATTGGATAAATATCCAAAGTGAGTTTGCTAACTACGACCTCTTCATCCTCCTCAAACAATTACAAAATCACATTATTTACCTCCTTAACTTGCACCATTGGATTGTGGGGTCAACTTGAAGGCCTTGCAATATCTATTGCCACAACTTAGGGGGGGATGATCCTTTGAATAAGATTTGAGTGGGTTTGTGAAGATGAAGATAGCTATACATGTAAATGATCAAGGAGCTTTGGAAATGTGAAGGGAAGGAATTCAAGGATTTGAGGACATGAAGAAATTTGAGAGAGTTCTTTGGCAAGAAAAATGCAAAAAGGATGTAAATGAGGCCGTTTGATCCCTTCATATAAGTAGTTACGAAATATGCATGCAAGTTTTCGAAGATGTTTGGGATTATGCCACATGTCCTACTATTGAAAGAAAGGGTCACAATTTTCTAGCCTCTACGACTACTCTAAACCTTGTCTTGTCATGTGTCTCTACACATAGAATGCACAAATTTACATGCACATACACGCGATTTGAATTTGACTATTGAAAAGATGGAACCATCTCTAATAGCCTTCTCTCCTTTATTGAGCTTAAGCGAGGGTGTTGGGAACTTGGAACTCGATACTTGCTTACTATAGCTCATTGATGTGGACATAGTTTGATTGAGAAAACCTTAGGTTGGATCCCCCCAAATAGCTCGATGGGGTACCTTTTAACCTAAATGAGTTACTCTCTAGCATGGGTTAGTCCAGGTAAGGTGGTATGATTTGAGGGGTAGCTTGCCAAAAAGCTTGAGTGTAAGTGCTCTAAATGTCGAGGTCAACTAAAATACTCCTCAAAATAGATAGATGCCTCTCGGCTAGCACATCCATAGCCTTTACTCTCATAAGTGCCTCGTCACTAATGAGAGCGGGGGTAAGTGTTATAAGTCCAAAGGTCCATCTCATTTAAGTAAGTCATAAAATAGAAAAAGTACCTAAATTGAATGGTATAAATTAGGAAAGTAATCTAACTCCATTGAGGAACACATTTTATTTAATCATTTCTAAAATAAATAAGGCGTTTTCAAGGAAGTTTTACTGGTAAAAAATTATAGTATCACACCAACACTATAAATAAGATGTCCCTTTAACTAGGTAAGGTATCTAATACAACTTACAAATTTTGATTGCTAAATCTTCATATTATTTTTCTAACTTAAGCATTAGAGTTTGAGAATCAAAGATACTTTTGATACTTCAATAGCTTATCTTTATTCATTTTGCAGATTAGAGTATTCAATTCGAGGCAAGTAGAGTAATCAATAGGTTTATACGAAACTTTTGCTTATATTATTAACAATTCATCTTGTGAACAGGTTTTGCAAATATGTTTATGAATAATCTCTTATTTATATTGTTTCAAAATCGGATAAATAACTTCGTAAGAAAGCTTTCGTTTATATTATTAATAAATCGGCTTGCGAATAAGTTTGTAAGTAAACTCATTTATTTTAACAAGTTTGAGTTTAGATCGTTTATCTAAATAAATTGATTTAAACTTGAGTTTGAACTTATAATTTTTAGATTTAATAGAAATTTGACTTACTTGAGTTCGATAATTTTGTTGACAAGTCAAACCTGAGCTCTAGAAAACTTCGCTCCGGTTGGCTGATGTACAGCATACTTGAACGAACGTTTTGCTTTGAAGAAGGTGCGACACCATTAATATTTTTCTTCCTTTTTAGTTTTTGCTGAACCTTTTTATATTTGCCGTGCCGTGCCATCCGCTTCGCTGTAATAAGAACGACGTCGCTCTGGGGCTTGATTCCGTCGTCTGTTCTTTCTCGCCATAAAAGCCGAGCCAAAATTGCAAAACTACGCCACATGGACTTGTGAATAGAACAGAATGTCAAGCACAAGCACAGGAACGGCTCTGGGCTTCTCTCAGTTTCGCCATACTCCCTATTACTGGTACGTACCGGCACTCAAACCCTCTCTCTCTCTCTCTCTCTCTCTCTCTCTGATCGATATGCTGTTGTTTGGCAGTGAAGAGAATGTGTATTTTCTGTGCAAGAGTCTGTGCGAGAAGGGAATAGCAAAGCCTGATGGCTCCGACTTGTTCGTCGTCTTCATATCCAACAATAAGAAACAGGCATGTCCGGAGCTTCTAGTTTTCGATTTTTGTTTCATTACTCTAATTTTCCTTTTCCTAACATGTCATGTGTTTAATTCATATTTGGACTTGAAATGGAAACTTGTTTATAGAAAAGGAAGGAAGGGAATTCTTTTGCCCTTCTGAAGATTTGATCTTATATATCTGGAAAAAGCTTTTTTTAACGAGTATCGTTTCCCTTCATCTTTTGCATAGAATACAAGTGTCGCTTGACAGCACATGAGGAATTATCCCCACAAGATATACGATATTTTAGCTTTTTGAAATTTTTATAGGATCCAATAACCGAATTGAATACATTGTTGCGTATTTGGAACGTTTAGTTGATCTGATTGTACTAGACACCTTGCAGAAAATAACCTAATTCAAAAGAGCTGAAAATCAAGTTACCTGGTTTGCATCTAGCTAAATTTGCTAATTAGTCCGCTGCTAGTTAGATTCTTGTACACAGGATGGACATGCACTTCAACTTCCGTTGTAAGCAGCGGTATATCTGCGGTACTATCAGGGAATCAAACTTGATAGCTACATATTTGTAATCTTCTAGCACACAAAGCTGCAGAGTAAACCTTTAATGGCTTTCAATTCTGCTTCTTCATTTAAAATATCACCTGGATTCCTCGCAAATGCAAAAGATAAATGCCTTCCAGATTTATAAGTAGACCAGTGTAACCTGCTATCTCATTTCTCACACTTTTATTTGAATTTAATTAGAATTTCCCTGGAGGTACTTACCCAAAAAAAAAAAAATTTCCCTCTAGGTATTATAGTCCATCTCACAGCCAATGGCACCATTATTCTTTCTAGTGTCCAAATCCAACTGTTTCACCATTAGTATCTGCAACAAAATACTTCAGAGGAGAGGATGAAAGAATGAAGCCTTTCTTAGATTGAAAACACACTGCTGAAGAACATAAGCTATTGTCAAGGACTTCTCTTTGAATTTCTTACCTTTTCTCATTTTTTAGATCCCCCAGAAATGACCTTCAGGAGGAGTATCTAATTCCCTTGTACAGAATTTTTCACCCTTGTAATCAAAGTGTTTGACTGATTAGTTAACAACCCAATGTATTTAGTGAACAACACCCATAATGTCAAATCCATCAAAATGATGGTCCCTTTATTCACCATCTTTCTGGCACAAAATGCAAACTGAAGCTAAATCTATACCTTTTTGTTGGATTCTCTTCTTGCTGGATACTGCCTTCTTTGGAAGTTTTCATGAAAAGCGAAAAACCTTTAGGTTGAAGATTGGTTCCCAATTCACCTCAAAACTTCTATCTACTTCTCCTTCCTAAAGTAGGTCCAGGTTGACTTTGAATAAAATTCGTCACCATCTGAGCTTCCGAATACTTGTGTGGGTTGATTAAGATTGTACACAAGGGAACTACCTTCCCTTAGAAGAAGAGATGTTGCATGGAAAGCAAAGCTTGGAATTCCCATCCCCTATCTTTCGATTCAAGTTGTTGCTATCATGTAACAAATGTTGGTTTAGTTTAAAACCAAGTATCAACTGATCAAATGAGAAGTAAATTTTCCATTGCTTAAAGAAATACAATTGTGCATAGGAATTCTACTTGCATTATCATTGAGATTAAATGTACAAGTTGTGAGCTGTAAGTAAAAGGAAGAATAAAATTATTTTACTACATTCAACTTGAAAGGCACATTGTTCTTATATGTGTATATATATATATATATTAGAAAGGATATTAAAATATTCTATACTAAAGAATATGGGACCTATATATAACTCAACACTCTCCCTCAAGCTGGAGCATACGAATTATATGCATTAAGCTTGTTATAAATATATTCAATACGGGGACTCCTTAAAGATTTAGTTAAAATGTTAGCCAATTGATCATTTGAATTGACATAACTAGCGATAATACAACTAGACAAGATCTTTTCTCATGAAGTGACAGTTAATCTTTATAGTTTGGTTCTTTCATGAAAGGTTGAATTGGAGGCTATATGTAAAGAAATTTGGTTATCACAAATTAACTTTATTTGCATTACTTCATAGAACTTTAACTCCTAAAGAAGCTGTTTCATCCAAATAAGTTTACAAGTTGCCAAGGCTATTGCACGATATTCTGCTTCTACACTTGATCTAGCAATAACATCTTGCTTTTTACTCTTCCAAGTAACTAGATTGCCTCCAACTAGGACACAATACCCAAAAGTGGATTGTCTATTAGAAGAACTTGCTCAATCAGCATCAGAATAACCAATCACTTGAGAATGACCATGATCTTCATATAGTAAACCTCTCCTTGGAGTACTTTTAATATATTTGAGAATCTTGACAACCACATTCCAATGACTGACACAAGAAGATTGAAGGAATTGATTGACAACACTAATTGCAAGAGATATATTAGGTCGAGTGATAATATGATAATTAAGCTTTTCTACCTATCGATGATATCTCCTAGAATCTATAAATGGCTTCCCTTGTCTTGGTAACAACTTCACATTAGGATCCATAGGAGAATCTACAAGCTTATAATTAAGCATACTAGTCTCTTCCAAAAGATCTAAGGCATATTTTCTTTGAGAGAGTACTATACCAGAATTGGATTGAGCAACTTCTATGCTAAGGAAGCATCTTAGCAAGCCAAGATCCTTGGTTTGAAAATGTCTAAAAAGATGTTCCTTCAAGTGAATCATACTATCTTGATCATTGCTAATAATGATAATATCATCTACATAAACTATTAAATAAATGCATTATGCATTTCCCTTCAATTGTATGTTTATAGAAAACTGAATGATCGGATGTACTATGAACCATGCCAAATTCCATAACTACAAATACTGAACTACCTAAACCAAGCACATGAAGATTGTTTCAAACCATAAAGTGAGCAATGGAGTTTACATACCAAATTAAACTCCCTTTGAGATACAAAACCAGGCGATTACTTCATATAACTCTCTTGTTAGAGCTCATTATGAAGAAATGCATTTTTTATATCCAATTGATACAATGACTAATGTCTCATAGCTACAGTGGATAGAAATAATTGAATAGTGGATATCTTAGCAGTAGGAAAAAATGTATTAACATAATCCAAACCATATACCTAAGTGTAACCTTTAGCAACCAAATGAGCCTTAAGTCGATCAACTTTACCATCAAGCCCAACTTTCACAGCATAAACCCATTGACACTCAACTAAAGATTTTCCAGGAGGTAAGGAATCAAATCCCAAGTACCATTAGCATGTAAAGCAGTTATCTCCTTTACCATTGCCTGTGTCCATCCTGGATCTGAAAGTGCCTCATTCACATTTTTAGGAATAGAAATAGAAGATAGAGATGACAATAGCATAGTAGGATGGAGATAAACGGTGATAACTAAGAAAATTATAAATGGGATGAGGATTTCTAGAAGAGCGATTACCTTTCTTGAGGGCTATTAGAGGATATCTGCTGTTGGGAGGTCCTTAGTAGGTAAAGACAGTGGAACAGAAAGTGAGTTAGCGGAAGCATCTAAAGGAGGTGTTGTGTCTGATGAAGATTGGTTTTGATAGCGCTGATGATAAACCTATAAGGGTGGGGGGTGAAGGAATAGAATCAGAGGTAGCAAATGCAGGCTTAGGAAGAGATAATTGAGATTAAATAGGTAAGACTTCAGAAATAGGATGCTCTGATGAAGAGAAGGAATAGGGGGAAGAAGTTTCAAAAAAGATAACATTAGGAGACAAGTAATAATGATGAGTGGTAAGTGAGTAACACTTGTAACCTTTTTGAAATTAAGAATAATAAAGGAAAATGCACTTAATAGAACGGGCTGACAGTTTATCTTGACCAGGAGATATTTTTAACAAAAAATGTGCAACCAAATATATGTAGTGGAAAAGCATATAAGGGTTGATTAGGAAATAAGATAATGTAAGGAATTTTGTGTTAAAGGACAGAAGAAGGCATCTGATTAATGAGATAATACGCAGTGAGAACAACATTAGCGCAAAACCAAGTAGGTACATGATGATATAAAAGAAGTGTGTGAGCAGTTTCAATTAAATGTCTATTTTTACGCTTAGCAATACCATTTTGTTGAAGTGTGTATGCATAAGATGATTGATGTAAAATGCTATGAGAGGACATGAACTTAGTAAATTGAGCAAAAAAATATTCAAGAGCATTGTCACTACGCAAAATTTGTATAGATGCATTAAACAAAATTTTAATTTCGATACAAAAAGATTCAAAAATTGAAAACAACTTAGATTGATGTTTCATTAAATAGGGCCAAGTACAATGAGAACAGTTGTCAATAAAGGTTACAAAGTACTAAAAACCTAAAATAGATATGACATGACTAGGGCCCCAAATGTCATAATGAATTACAACAAAAGGAGAGGTAGCCCGATTATTGACTTGCCTAGGAAATGAAATTCTAGATTGTTTTCCTAGTTGACACAATTCACACTCTCAAGGAGACAAATGCAATAAATGGGGAACCATCTTTTGAAATTTAGAGATGCTAGGATGGCTCAAAGGATCGTAGAGAATAGCTAGAGAGACCCTAGTAGAACATGCAGCAGGAGAAGCTGGAGGGATGGTGAGATAGTAAAGCTCTTATGACTCACATCTTGTGCCGATCGTCTGTCCTATACCGAGATCCTAGAAAGCAATAGAATGAGGGTCAAATTTAATTGAACAGTTTAAAGCATGGGTGACTTTACTAATAGATATAAGGTTAAATGGACAATTAGGAATGTAAAGGACATTTTCTAAAGGAAATGATGGTAAGAGTTGTGCATTGCTCACGGCTTTTAGCAATTGTGTAAGAACCATTTGCTACAGTGATAGAAGGTAAAGATGTAGATTGCAAAAATCGAGACAATAGATCGGGATTACCAAAGATATGTTTAGAAGCACCAGAGTCAATAGCCCATGGACTTAAAGAGGAGGACTAAGTGAGGCATGCAATAGAATTATTAGTATGAGCAATGGAAGTAATAGAGGATGACAATTGTTTTAAAGCTTGATATTGGAGATAGTTCTCAATATTAGTTCTAGCGAAAAGTAGAGAATCCTTGTGATGTCCATCAAAAGTTGTAGGATTAGTATTTTGAATAATATTAGCATGAGGAGGATGACTATATAGTTTGTGGCATTTGTCCTTAGTATGTCCTCATCGATTGCAGTAGGTATACCTAAGATGATTTCCTTAATTATCTCGATGAGCTCCACTGTGTCCCTCTCTCGCACTTGGTTGAACTTGAGAAGCCAAAGTTGAACTATCCATAATAGACGACCTATGTATGGGTACATTAGAAATGGATGACACATGGATAAGATGGGAGAAAACTTCATCCATGGATGGTATAGGAGGACTAGTTAATATCTTATCATGAACAGGAGCAAGGTCAGCACCAAGTGTAGCAAGAATACAAACTATAAATAATTTGTCTCTTTCAGCTTAATCATTTTTGAGATTTTGACTAAAAGGAAATGGAGAATTATATTCAACTTTAATTGATTCCCATCTGTCAAGAAATTAGTAATAGATATACTCGATTGTCTTAAATTAAGCAGACTATATATCACTGAATATAAATGTTGAATATCATTAGTATAAAGTGCTTTTGCCTGAGCTTAAATATCATAACAAGTATTGTAATGCTTGTAAATGGGATGAAAGTATTGTAATGCTTGTAAATGGGATGAAGAGATGGATCAATGGATTGCTACAAAAGACTCAGTAATAAAGCATCTGCTCTTTGCTAGTAATCCTTATCCTTCTGCACATCGCTTAGTGGTCAAATGGTCTTGTAGACCTTGACCCATACACCATAATTTCATAGCTTTAGACCAAGACATGCAATTGGAACTCTCCATTAACTTTTCCATTGCAATAGCAGGAGATAGAGATAAGAAGCTTGAAAAAGGATTGGTTTTTGATGAGAAAGCATCGTGAGCCATGTTGGATTAAAGACAACCTTGAAAAAGGGTGGAAAAGGTGGTAAATAGCGGTGGTCAGTGGTGGACGGCCATGGCCGATGGTAGTTGGTGGCGAACAGCAGTGGCCGGTGGTGGAAGATGCTGGCATTTGGATGGTCAGAGCTAGAGGAAGCAAGTGCATTGGCACGTGAAGGAAAAGAAGGATTGAACACCAGCAATTTGCTAAATTCCTTCAATATTAGAAGATATTGAAAACTTTAACTTGTCACTGTACTCGTCGAGTCAAGTAATCTAGATAAGTGCTTAGTTTCCTCCATTTCACAATGGATCATTGATTCAGGTGCTATTGATTATATGACGAGCAATACTAATCTTTTTAACATTTTTAAACTGCACATCTCTTTTTCCCTAGTCACTTTAGTTGATGGTTTTACATCATCATTTTTGGGGTCCAACAATGTTCAACTTACTCCATTTCTTTTTCTATCATCTGTTTTAAGTATATCAAATTTCTCATTTAATTTAATTTCTGTGAGCAAAATTAAACATTCTCTATATTGTCATCTCATTTTTTTCTGATTATTGTCTATTTCAGAATTTTTTGATGAAGAAGATTATTGGTAAAGGAAGTGTGTCAAGAGGTCTCTATGTTTTGGATACTCAAGCGAATGTCTCTCAACCCATTGCTTGCTCATGTGTCTTAACACCTTTTGAAGCTCATTGCCAATCGGGCCATCTTTCTCTCTCTACCTTGAAGATATTGTGTCCTTAGTTTTAGAGTGTGCCATTTTTAGGTTATGAGTCATGTCACTTTGCTCAATACCATCATCAATCTTATGTTCCCTGTGTCAATAAAAGAGCTAGTGCTCCTTTTGAGTTAGTGCATTTAGATGTTTGGGGTCCTTGTCTAGTTACGTCCAAAATTGGAGTTCATTATTTTGTTACTTTTGTTGATGATTTTTCTTGAATGACTTGGCTTTATTTAATTAAAAACCGTTCTAAGTTATATTTCTATTTTACTAACTTTAATGCTAAAATTCAAACTTAATTTAATACTTTTGTGCGAATTTTGAGAAGTAACAATGCCAAAGAATATTTATTTGATGTATTTAATACTTATATGACCAAACATGACATTATTCATCTATCTTCATGTGTTGATATACTATCCTAAAATAGGTATCTTCTTGAGATAGTTAGAGTACTATTATTTTAAACATATGTTCCTAAATACTTTGAGGCTGAAGCTGTGTCCACAGTATGCTTCCTAATTAACCGTATGCTATTATCGATTCTTAAATGTGAGGTTTCTTATGGCATTTTTATGCCCACAAAATTCTTATTTCTTGTTAAGCCTTGTATATTTGGTAGTATATGTTTTGTTTAAGATGTTTGCCCTCATCTTACCAAATTTGATCCTAAGTCTGTGAAATGTATTTTCTTAGGTTATTCTCGTTTATAGAAAGATTATTTGTGTTATTGACCTAGTCTTAATAAATTTCTTGTATCTGTTGATGTCACATTTATGGAACATTGTCCTTTTTTTCCTTCTTCATCTGAGCCTACTAATAGTACGGGAGAGAATGATAAATTATTGGTTTATCACATTACCTATCAGTCACTAAATGTTGATTCTGTCGCACCATTGTCTTGTCCACTAATTCATCTTGTTTATACTAGACATCAGAATTCTCCGATCACATGCCAACTTTAGTCTCTTCTTTGGCATTTGATCCAATAGATAATGATCTTGATCTCCCAATTGCTCTTTGCAAAGGTAAACGACAATGCATTTACCCTATTTCATCATTTGTGACATATGATCACTTATCATTTGCTTCATGTTTGTTTGTTGCTTCTCTTGATACTATATCTATTCCTAAAATTATTCATGAGGCCTTATCTCATCCTAGCTAGCGTATGGAGGAGATGAATGCTTTAGATGTTTATGGTACTTGGGATTTGGTTAGTTTACTTGTAGAAAGAAAAGGAAGGCTATCGGATGTAAATGGTGTTTGCAGTTAAAGCCAATCTTGATGGATTTGTTGCTTGACTTAAAGCCCATCTCATTGCTAAGGGCTATGTCCAGACCTATGGTGTAGATTATTTTGATACCTTCTCTCTTGTGAGTAAATTAACATCTGTTTGTTTCTTCATGTCTATGGCAACTACTGATGATTGGCCGTTGTATTAGTTAGATATAAAGAATGCCTTCTTAAATGGTGATTTATAGGAAGAAGTCTATATGGAACAACCACTTGGTTTTGTTGCTTAGGGGGAGAATGGGAAAGTTTGTCATCTTCAGTAATCACTATATGGTTTGAAGTAGAGTCCTCGAGTTTGGTTTAACAAATTTAGTAAGATAGTTGAAGGGTTTGGAATGATAAAAAATAAATCTGATCATTTGGTGTTTTATAGACTTCCTTTGTTTGGCATTATCCTTCTTGTACATGTGGATGATATCATTATTATTGGAAGCGATAATGTAGGAATATCTTCTCTAAAAACTTTTCTTTAAAGTTAGTTCTACACTAAGGATTTGGGGTTTTTGAAGTATTTTTTGGGAGTTAAGGTGATGAGGAGTAAGAAAGATATTTTCCTATCTCAACAAAAATATGTGCTTGATATTAACAAAGATAGGAAAGTTAGGTGCAAAACCATGTAGTATTTTGTTGCCACCTAATTTACAACTCACCAAAGATATAGATTTATTTGATGATCCTAAGGAGTATAAAAGATTAGTGGGAAAATTGAACTATCTTACAGTAACTTATCCTCATATTGCATATTTTGTTAATTTTGTGAGTCGGTTTATGTTTTCTCAAACAATTCATTATTGGGTTGCATTGAAACATATTTTGTGTTATTTGAAGAGTGTTCTTGAATGGGATATAGTGTATAAGAATCATGGTCACTCTAGTATAGAGTATTTTTCAAATACTGATTGGGTAGGATCCAAAATTGATAGGAAATTCATTACTGACTATTGCTTTTTTTTTTTTTGGTGGCAATCTAATTTCATGGAAGAGTAAGAAATGAGATGTTGTATTTAGATCAATTGTAGAATCGGAATATAGAGTTATGGCTCAATCTACTTGTGAAATGTTATGAATATATCAATTATTGACTGAGGTTAGGCTTAAGGTTTCAATGCCAGCAAAGTTGTGGTATGACAATTAAGTTGCATTTCATATTGCATCTAATCCTATGTTCAATGAGCGAACTAAATATATTAAGATTGATTGTCACTTCACTTAAGAGAAGGTAAAATAGAATTTGATTTTTATAGGATATATGAAAACCGGGGAGCAATTAGGAGATCTCTTTATAAAGGCTCTACATAAAGCTTAGGTTAATTATTTTTGTGGCAAGTTGGGTATGATCAACATCTATGCTTCACTTTGAGTGAGAGTGTTATGGAATAGGGATATAGATATTAGAAATAATTTTTATGATTTCTTTTCTTTTTTGTAAAAGTATTTTCTTTCCTTATTTATAGTTTAGATTATGTATATGTAAGTTTTTATATTATTGAATCATAATAGAGAAAAAACTCTCTTAATTCTTATTACATTACACACACAAACATCCAATCACCCACATTAAACTTCACATGCTATCTATGTTTATTAGCTTGCACACAATTGGTGAGTTGTTCCTTTGCTAAATTAGCTTCAAGCTGCTGAAGCATTTCATTTCTTTCCCTTAAAGGTGATAAAATAGTAGGACTTGCAATTTCCCTACCCACAAAATAGGGAATACATGGAGGTGGCCACCCATAACTATCTCAAAAGGAGTACGCTTAATTGATGAGTGATGAAGTATTGTAAGGGTATCATCACAAGAAAGCCACAAGGACTCAATTTTTAGGTTGTTCACTACAAAAGCATAGTAGATAACATTCCAAGCACTGATTGAGAACTCTTGTTTTCTCATATGTTTCTGGATGAAATGAAGTACTAAAATGTAGTTTGGTGCCTTGAACTTGAAACAAATGACATCAAAATGTGCTAATGAATATAGGATCCTAATCGCTAATTATAATATGGGGAATTCCATGTAATCGCACTTCTTTGACAAAAGTGCCAGCCACTACCTTTGCAGAATAGGGGTGCTTCAACAATAAAAAATGGCCATATTTTGAAAGCTGATCCACCACAACAAAAATGTTATCAAATCCCTTAGATTTGGGAAGATCTACCACAAAATCTATAAAAATATCCTTCCAAATTGCCTTAGGAATAGGCAATGGATTTAATTTGCATAATTAGCCACAAACTGCTCACCATCTTTCTTGAGTCCTATCATGTTGTAATATATGTAAAATATTACTGGAAGTTGTTATATTAGGATAACAAAGGATAGCTAGTAATATCTTATGGTTCCTTATTTTTAAGAGCTGATGAGTATAAGATAACCTCTAGATGTTATCCTTTAGATATGATGTTGAGATTTAAATATGTGTATCCTCTTCTTCAGAATTAAAAGAAAAATCTATCATTTCTTCTCCCTTATCGCGTATTTCATCATGATATCAGAGTTGTCCCTTTGATTAGAAAAAAAAAATATATATGTATCTCCTTATTTTCTTAGCCCTTGACAATTGGAATAGCTAAGATTAATGAGATAGAAATGTCCACCGCCAATCCTTTGACCCTTGAAAACCCATCCATGCGGATTACCATTCATAAACTGAATGGGATTAATTTTCTACAAAGGTTAAGATCGGTGACCTTGTATCTCCGTGGTAGAGGACATCTAGGGTATCTAATTGGTGAAATCAAGGCATTGGAAATTGGGAGTAATGAGTACCAACAGTGGGAGTTGGAAAATTCAATGATAATTGCATGGTTAATTAATTTCATGGAGATGGAGATTGGGCGTACATATCTCTTCCTATCAACAGCTAAGTCAGTCTGGGATGCTGTAAGGGAAACCTTCTCAGATCTAGAGAATTCTGCCCAAGTCTTTGAACTCAAGTCGAAGCTCCGAGATCAAAAGCAGTCAAACTTGACTGTGACTCAATATTATAGCGTGCTACACAATTGCTGAGTGGAAATGCACTGAAGATGCACTCTCGTACAAAAGAAAGTTGAATAAGGAAAGATTATTTGACTTCTTGTATGGTTTGAATAAGGATTTGGACAAAGTACGTGGACGAATCTTGGGAAAGACTCCTCTACCATCCATACGTGAAGCCTTTGCTGAAGTCTGACGAGAAGAGAGTCGTAAGTGTGTTATGCTTGGCTCCTCCCCAGGTCCTAATGCTGATCATTCAGCCTTGGTAACACGGTGGAATAATAGAGCTGATGATACTCGTTCCAATCGACAAGAGAGACCTTAGTGTGAGCATTGTCATAAGAAAGGCCACACTAAAGACACATGCTGGAAACTCAAGGGGAAACCAGTTGATTGGAAGCCAAGGGGTGTGTCTGGCACTTGGATATGCTGCTGAAAAATGTGAACAGAATCCTTTCACTCCTGAACAGATAGAACAACTCCAACGTCTTCTAATCCATGCGGAGGACTCTGGAACACAACCTGCTCCTGCTGTGTGTCATGCAACCAACACAGGTAAGGTGCCCACAGCTCTTACTGTTGAGGCTTCTCCATGGATTGTTGACTCCGGAGCCTCGGATCACATGACCGGTTAATCCCAACAGTTTAATACCTATTGACCGTGCCCAGGTAGTTTAAAAATAAAATTAGCTGATGGCTCCATGTCCATAGTTGCTGGTAAAGGCTCCATTCGTCTCTCACCTCACCTTACCCTACATAACGTCTTGCATGTTCCCAACCTCTCATGCAATCTTCTTTCTATAAGCAAACTTACCCATGACAAGAATTGTAGTGCCAAGTTCTTACCCACTGGCTGTGAATTTCAAGAGCTACTCTTAGGGAGGATGATTGGGAGTCCGAAGGAATGTAGTGGGCTGTACTACCTCGATGTTGAAGCACCACCTCAAACTCAATACAAGACCCTTTCTGCCTTTGGTTATACTGCTGCTATTAGTTGTAATGAGATTATGAGATGGCACTATAGATTAGGTCATCTTAGTTTCCTTATTTGAAGCATTTGTTCCCTTTTATCTTTAGAAATAAAGACTTGAGCTTATTTCATTGTGAAGTTTGTCAATTTGCAAAGCACACTCGGGCTATTTTCCACTCACGTCCTTATAAAAAATCCCAACCCTTCTCATTGATTCATAGCGACATTTGGGGACCATCTAGAGTTCAAAATATATCGAATACTAGGTGGTTCATCACTTTTATCGATGATCATACACGAGTATGTTGGGTATATTTAAGGAAAAATCTGATGCTTCAAGTATTTTCAAACATTTTCATGTCATGATCAAAACTTAGTTTAATGCTAACCTATGAATCCTTCATACCGATAATAGTACAGAATATTTTAATACCATTCTCGGTGATTATCTAAAGGCTCATGGGATTATTCATAAAAGTTCATGTGTAGGGATATCTCAACAAAACGGAATTGCAGAAAGAAAAAACTGGCACTTGTTAGAAGTAGCTCGATCTCTTATGTTTACTACCAATGTTCCAAAACAATTCTGGGGAGAAGCTGTATTAACTACAACTTATCTAATAAATTGTATGCCATCTCGTGTCCTATATCATCAAACTCCCTTGTCTCTTCTTTTGAAGACTTACCCTCACACTTACCTATTATCTAATCTTCCTCTAAAAACGTTTGTATGTGTCTCCTTTGTCCACATTCCGAGCTCAAGTTGAAACAAGTTGGAACCTAAAGCCCATAAATGTGTTTTCCTTGGCTATTTGTCTATACAAAAGGGCTATAAGTGTTATAGTCCTCAAACTAGGCGTATATATGTGTCCATAGATGTTACTTTTAATGAGTCGCAATCCTTCTATTTAGACACTTCTCTTTAAAGGGCCACGGTGATAGACACTTGCTTTTGGGAAACATGTTTGCCCTCTCTTATTCCAGAAAATCCACCTATAGCGCCACTCATAACCATGGATTCAGATGCAACCAAAGAGCAAACTGACAAGGAATCAGAATAGAGAGCAAACAAACAGGAAAATCCACTAATGGTCTACAGACGACAGGTTAATAAACAGCAAGTACAACTTCCTACAGAACCTTCTCCCCAAGAGTCCAAACTAGGGGTAATTCATTGGGTAAGTGAGCCTTTGAATAACATGGAATGTGCTGATATATCTCTTAACCACAAAGATACTATCACGTCAGAATTAGATCTCCCAATTGCTAAAAGAAAGGGAATCAGAAGCTGCACACAATATCTGATCTCCAAATTCTTAGGCTTTAGCAAACTAACTCCAAAATATAGAGCCTTTGCAACTGAGCATGATGAAACAACTATACTATGGTCTATTGAGGAAGCATTGGGACATGTAGAATGGAAAAAGGCAGTGGACAAAGAGATGATGGCATTAGAAAAAAACCAGACCTGGGAAGTAGTTACTCAACCAAAGAACAAGCATATTGTGGGATGTAAGTGGGTCTTCAATCAAAAATACAAAGCTGATGGAACAATTGAACGGTATAAAGCAAGATTGGTGGCAAAGGGGTTCACTCAAACATACGGAGTGGATTATATGGAAACATTTGTGCCAATGGCTAAACTCAACATGGTTTGTTTTGTCCTCACTTGCTGCCAATTTAGATTGGCCTTTACAACAGCTGGATGTCAAGAATGCATTTTTGAATGGAAATTTGGAAAAGGAAGTGTTCATGAAAATTCCCCCTGGTTTTGAAGGCAAAAATGGAAGTGAAAATGTGTGTTTTTTGAAGAAGTCATTGTACGGGTTGAAGCAATTTCCACGGGTTTGGTTAAATGCCTCAATCAAGTGATTAAAAGGCATGGGTATATGCAAGGGCAAGCTGACCATACGTTGTTCGTCAAACATGCAAAAAGTGGTAAAATAACTATTTTAATTGTTTATGTTGATGATATGATTCTAACTAGTGATGATCTTGAGGAACTAGAAGAACTTAAGAAGGTGTTAGTGCAAGAATTCGAAGTGAAAGATCTTGGCCAGCTATGATACTTTCTATGAATGGAAATTGCAAGAAGCAAAGCAGGCATTTTTGTTTCACAAAGAAAGTATGTAATAGATTTGCTAAAGGAAATAGGAATGTCGGGCTGTAAACCAGTAGCAACACCAGTTGAACCAAAGGCTAAATATAAGAACAAAGGCAAAGAGGAGTTGGTGGACAAAGGAAGGTATCAACGACTTGTTGGGAAATTAATCTACTTGTCTCACACCTGTCTAGGTATTGCATTCACAGTAAGCTTTGGTGAGCCAAAATATGCATCTGTCTCTTAAAGAACATCTAGAGGCAGCATATAGGGTACTTCGGTACCTCAAGGGAAGACTGGGAAGTAGTTTATTTTTTAAGAAAAATGGAGGAAGGAGTGTAGAAGTGTTCACAGATGCAAATTGGGCAGGTGCAATTGATGATCGAAGATCTACAACTGGGTATTGTACAAGAGTTTGGGGTAATCTAGTAACTTGGAGGAGTAAGAAGCGAACGGTGGTGGTTCGTAGCAATGCTGAAGTTGAATTTAGAGCCTTAGCTCAAGTTGTTTGTGAATTAATGTGGATCAAACGGTTGCTGAAAGAGCTGCACCTTAACAAGACAAGTACAATGAAACTGTACGGTGACAATAAGTCAGCTATAAGTATTGCACATAATACAGTTCATCATGATAGAACCAAGCACATGGAGGTGGATAGACATTTTATCAAAGAGAAGATTGATAATGGAACTATTTGTATTGTTTATGTATCAAGTAAGCAACAAGAAGTGGATTTACTGACGAAAGGCTTGGTTAAAGATCGATTTGAAGACCTTGTAAGCAAGCTAGGCATATGGAACTTATATGCACCAGCTTGAGGGGGGGTGTTGTAATAATATATGTAAAATATTACCAGAAGTTGTTATATTAGGATAATAAAGGATAGCTAGTAATATCTTACTATTCCTTATTTTTAGGAGCTGATGAGTATAAGACAACCTCTAGATGTTATCCTTTAGATATGATGTTGAGATTTAAATATGTGTATCCTCTTCTTCAGAATTAAAATAAGAAAAATCTATCCTTTCTTCTCTCTTGTCATTTATTTCATCATATCCAATACCAAATTGCAGCCAACCTTTTGTAAGTCTTCAAGAACCTAGCATGACCACCTATAAGAGAACTGTGGAATTCATGTAGAAATGGAGTCATCCCAGTGGAATTTTATGGAATGGCCAATCTGTCATGATAGAAAAGGATATCATTGACCAACTGAGAGCCTTCACCAGCCGATTTTCCTTGGTGTAGCAAGTCAATTTTAGCTGAAAGAATAGGATCAGACATTACAGCCTTCTACATTTCATGCAAATTGGTCCAAATTGGACCAGAAATTCCACCCAATTCACTAGCATTCAGGAATTCAGCAGAAGCAAAAGACAATTTTGCGTGAGGAAGTCAAACAGGCTCTAGTGTAGTGCTGCACACTTCTCTATCACTTGCAGATGTGTCTCTCTCCTTTTCGGCCTTTTGTTTTGTAACAAATTCTCTAACTAACTCCTTTTCCCCCTTCCCTCTATATTTATATAGTTGGTTAGGTTATCCCTAAAATACCCTTCCCAAAAATTACAACTAGATGCACTGCCTCTCCTCCCACCAGACCTACTACACGTACAACACATACACTACACCAAAACACACACAATACCACACAAGCTACTGCACCCGTACACACATGCTACTGCACCCATACTGCACACCAAATACAACTCACACACCACCAGCTACTACAACACATACAACACACACACCACTAGCTACTACAACACATATCATAGATCAACATGCAACACACACCTACTAGATAGCAAAAAGAAAAAACATAACAACTCCAATAAGGCAGGTTCCTTTCATAAGTCTTAAGTGAAGGCTTATGAAGATGTGGTCTTGTTACAATACTCCCCTCCTAAAGATTGTTCTTGTCCTCAAGGACGAATTCGGGATATAAGAGTTAGAATTCCTCAACATCTACCTAAGAATCATCTTCCACTGAACATCCAACCCATCAAGCAAGAACTTAGGGAATTTCAAAGTCACCATGTACCACAAATGGACGACCCAAGATCTTGGAAGGATAATGCACATTCGAAATTCCTTCATGAGTCAAGTCATGTGGTAGATCATGTGAGATAGTAAAAGAACCATGATCCTTCTTAAGGAGAAAGACATGAAACACAGTATGTAAGCGATACCTATTAGGTAATTTCAGTTTATAAGCCACAACACCAATATGAGCCTCAATTTGATAAGGACCAAAATATCTTGGCTCCAATTTAGTATTAAACCAAATCCCCAATTTAGCATTCAATGAAGGCCGAAGTTGTAAGAAAACCCAATCACCCACAGCATACTTTACATCTCTCCAATGCTTATTGGATTGAGAAAAATACCTTAGCTAAGCCTTCTTTAAATTGGCATGTAATTTTAATAAAATTTCACTCCGGGATCTCAAAGCAATGTGCACTGCCAGATTTGCAACCTTATTAGGCAAATAAATGGGTAAAGAAGGTGCAAGGCATCCATATACAATCTCAAATGGAGTCATTCCAACTGAAGAATGATAAGATGTATTGTAAGAAAACTCCGCCAAACTATCCACTTAGCGTAAGTATTTGGGCATTCAAGTGCAAAGCAATGGAGTTAACACTCCAAACTCTTATTCAAATTTTTAGTTTGGCCATCTGTCTCAAGATGATAGGTTGTACTGAAATGCAAATTAGATCCCTGGAGATCAAACAATTTCCACCATAATTGCTTACAAAAAGAGGGTCTTGATCATTTACAATAGTGTGGGGAAGACCATGAAGTAGTACTACCTCATTCATGAATAACTAACTAACAGATTTTGCAGTATATGGATACTTAAGGAGAGGAAAATGAGCATATTTAGATAATCGATCAATAACTACAAGAATAACCTCATAACCTGGAGATTTGAGTAACCCGGTCAAGAAATCCATTGAGATATCCTCTTACATCCTTTTTAGAATAGGTAATGGGCTAAAAAGACTAATTGGAGAGAGATTTGCAACTTATTATGCTGGCATACGGCACAAGAAGACATAAAATTGGAGACATCTCTTTTCATGTTGAACCAAAATGGACAGGCCAATCTTTGATAAGTTCGTACATAACTCGCATGACCTCCAATAGTAAAAGAATGAAATTCATCTAGAAATAGTTGTACCCATTTAGATTGAACAGGAATGACCAACCAGCCATGATAAAGGTATCATGAAGCAAACAAAAACCATGGCCAGCATCCTTCCCTTCCTGTAAGAGTTTAAGCTTATTAGCCAACAACTCATTTGCCGTGACATCTTTCTTGATTTCATTCAAATCTGTCCATAGAGGGCCTGAAATACCTGCCAATGCCAACTCCTCAAACTCCCTAGAAAGCGCATTAGCTGTATTATTGGAGGTGCCAACTTTATATTGTATATCAAAGTCATATTCTAACAATTTAGCAAGCTAATATTGTTGTATGGGAGTAGTGATACATTGGCTAATAAGATAACGAAGAATTTTTTGATCAGTCACAACAACAAACTTGTGACTCAAAAAGATAAGGATGGTAATGGTTTATAGCAAGTGCAAGCGCCATTAACTCCCTCTCATAAGTGGATTTGCCCAAAGTTTTATATGAAAGGGCCATACTCTAATAAGCAATTGGTTGATAATTTTGCATTAGAACAGCTCCTAAACCGACCCCCAATGTATCACACTCTACTACAGATGGCTTTGAGAAATCCAGCATAGCAAGAGCCAGTGCATGGACTAATGCTTGTTGCAAAGTCCCAAAAGCATGAGTAACTTCATCACTCCAAGAAAAAGAGTTTTTCTTCAATAGATTAGTAAGTGGGCGAGCAATCTTGCCAATCTTTGATGAATTTATGATAATAGCTAGACAATCCCAAAAATCTTTGCAAGTCCTTTAAAGTTTTAGGAAGATGCCAATCTAAATGGCTTGAACTTTAGAGTGATCCATACTCACACCATTAGCTGAAACAATATGACCAAGATATTCCAAAGAAGTCCTTCCAAATGAACGTTTCTTTCAATTAGTAAAGAATTGATGCAAATGCAATAATTTCAACACTATTCTCTAATGAAGCATATGATCTTCCAAAGATTGACTATAAACCAATATATCATTAAAAGAATACAACAACAAACTGATGCAAGTATGGTCGGAAGAGATCATTCATAATTGATTGGAAGGTAGTCAGAGCATTAGTCAAGCCAAAAGGCATGACTACAAATTCATAATGTACTTGGTGCATTCAGAGTGCCGTTTTTGGTATGTCATCTTAGGAAACCCAAATTTGATGGTATCTCGAAGGTAAATCAATTTTGGAAAACATGAAGTTCATCAAGTAACTCATCAATAATTGAAATAAGATATTTATCTGAGATCGTTGCATCATTTAAAGCTTGACAATCTAAAGAATTTAGGAGGAAAGAGATAAGTTTATTATTCCTCTTCTTCTTAATCTTTTTACATAATGACATAGTGTATATATACACTTACAAGAATGCTATATTAGGAAAGAAAGTAAAATCTCCTATCTAATATTTAAATCTTACAACTAGCACAATAATATTACATATATGTCAACACTCTCCCTCAAGTTGGAGCATAGATATCACACATGCCCAACTTGCAAACTAAAGTATGATAGGTCCTGTGACACAATCCTTTAGTAAATACATCAGCCAGCTGCTTATCAGATGTCACATGATGTAAGCTCAAGATGCCCTCAGTCAATTTCTTTTTGATGAAGTGTCGATCAATCTCTATATGCTTGGTTCGATCATGTTGAACTGGATTTTGTACTATACTGATAGCAGCTTTATTGTCACAATACAAGGATGGTGCTTCTTTATCTGATAGATTTAATTCTTCCAATATCTTCTGTAACCACAGAAGCTCACAAACCCCCTGAGCCATAGCTCTGTATTCTGCTTCAGCACTTGATCGAGCAACTACACTTTGTTTCTTGCTCCTCCATGTTACAAGGTTCCCTCCTACAAGTGTGCAATAACCAGTGGTGGACCTTCTATCACTTAGAGATCCAGCCCAATCTGCATCTGTAAAGCATTCTATCTGAAGGTGACCATGCTTGGCGAACAGTAGTCCTTTTCCAGGAGCAAACTTCAGATATCTCAAGATGCGAAATATTGCTTGCATGTGTGATTCTCGTGGATCATGCATAAACGGACTCACTAGACTGACTACATATGCAATGTCCGGTCTAGTGTGCGAGAGATATATCAGTCTTCCTACCAATCTTTGGTATCTCCCTAAATCAACTGAATCACCAACTCCAACCTGCAGCTTGTGGTTGTTTTCAATGGGAGATTCTGCTGGTTTACACCCCATCATGCTAGTTTCTTCCAAGAGATCCAGAATATATTTTCTCTGAGAAATGAAGATACCTTTCTTTGATCTAGCAACTTCAATTCCTAGGAAATATTGCAGTTTCCCTAGATCCTTGATTTCAAATTCCTGAGCCAAAAGTTTCTTCAATCGAGCCATCTCCTCATTATCATCTCTTGTCATCACTATATCATCAACATAAACTATGAGAATAGTAACTTTACCCTCATTATGTTTAATAAATAGCGTATAATCCGCATTACTCTATTGATAGCCAAAGGAGATCATGGCTTTGCTGAACCTGTCGAACCATGCTCTGGGAGATTGCTTTAATCCATACAAGGCCTTTTTCAGTCTGCATACTTTCCCATGTGTTGTTTCATTATCAAATTCAGGAGGGATCACCATAAACACTTCTTCTTCTAAATCTCCATGTAGAAAGGCATTTTTAACATCAAATTGCTGTAAATCCTAGTTAAGGTTGGCTACACATGATAACAAGATTCTGATCGTGTTCATTTTAGCTACTGGAGCAAAAGTCTCCCGGTAGTCCACTCCGTAGGTTTGAGTGAATCCTTTAGTTACCAATCTTGCTTTGAACCTGTCAACTGATCCATCAGCTCTGTGTTTTATAGAGTAGGTTGCACAATGGCTTTCCAAGTGGAGAGGCGACAAGCCTACCAGTTTCTTTCCAAGTGGAGAGGCGACAAGCTCCCAAGTCTCATTCTTAGTCAAGGCTTTCATTTCTTCAATCATTGCTCTCTTCCATTTTGGATCGTTGAGTGCTTCCTTCCAATCCTGTGGAATAGACACAGACGAAATGGACAAGACAAAAGCTCTATAGGAGGGAGATAAAGAATCATAGGAAACAAAATTAGAAATGGGATGTTTAGTACAGGCCCTGACACCTTTCCTTTGAGAAATAGGTTTATCTAAATCATCAAAAGGTAACTCACCAGAAGAGGAGGATTCTTGGTAGCAGAGAGTAGGTTGCACAATGGCTTCTTCTGTCTTGTCTTTGTCTCTCCTCGAGTACCTCTTCAAATCAGGTTTGTCTAAACGCCTAATTTTCTCCCCCTGGATAATAGTCTCCTTTTGACCATCATTTTCTCTTGGGGTAAGATCAGTAAGAGTCACAGAACTAGGTATCATCTCTTCCTTTGTATTATTCTCCCCCTGAAGAGATGACTGGGTTGGACTGAAGTAAGGCTCAGTCTCTCTGAAAGTAACATCCATACTTACAAAATACTTCCGAGATTGAGGGTGATAGCATCTGTAACCCTTTTGTGTTGGTGAATACCCAATAAACACACACCTAAGGGCTCGCGGATCTAGTTTTCCAGCATCCTTAATATGAACAAAACAAACGCATCCAAATGCCTTTGGAGGAACAGTGTACGTATTTTGTCCTTTTAAGGTTTCTAAAGGACTCCGATAGTCAAAAGCCCTAAGAGGCATTCGGTTGATAAGTTATGCAGCAATTAGAATTGCATCCCCCCAGTAAGGCTTAGGAAGATTCATGGTAAACATAAGCGACCTAGTAACTTCCAAAAGATGCCTATTCTTCCTTTCAGCTACCCCATTCTGTGCACTTGTATATGGACAACTAGTCTGATGAATTATCCCATGCTACTCCAAATAAGAACCAAATCTGCTATTGATGTATTCAGTGCCATTATCAGTCCTAAGAATCTTTATTTTAGCATCAAATTGAGTGCAAACCATCTTATGAAAAGATTGAAAACAAGAAAACACATCACTTTTAGCCTTAAGTAGATATACCCAAGTCATCCTGGTGCAGCAATCAATAAAAGTGACAAATCATCGACTACCAGACAAAGAAGTAGTCTGAGTAGGGCCCCAAAATCAGAGTGAATAGTCATAAAAGGAAACTTGCTTTTATTATTACTCAAAGGATAAGAGTTTCGAGAATGTTTTGCATATTCGCAAGCACCACAAAATAAAGAATCAGATTGAGTCTTTGAAAACAAACTAGGAAATAATTTGCGTAACACTAAAAAAGAGGGATGGCCCAAACGCTTGTGTTACTGCAATATTTCCTGATTAACATCCTTATTTCCCCCAAAAAAGGCTTGCTGAAGACTAGAACCTTGGCTCCCATCCAACAGATATAAGCCATCGTGCAATCTACCATTGCAAATCCTCTTCCCTGTTTGAAGATCTTGAAAGACGCAATGATCAGGAAAAAACTTAATTTTACAGTTGAGATTTTTTGTAAGTGCATTGACAGATAAGAGATTGATAGGAAATTGAGGGACATGAAGCATAAAGGATAGTTCAATATGAGGAGTACAAAAAACAGAACCTGTTCCAGATACTGGGGTGAAAGAACCATCGGCTATTCGGACATTATCTCCTTTTAAACACGGTGAGTATTCAACAAGATTTTTTGAGGAGCCCGTCATGTGTCTATTCGCACCAGAATCAATAATCCAACAATTAGTATCAAGGGTAGCAGAAAAAGCATTACCTGACTGCACAAAATTGGATTTGGCATTGGAAGAGGATTCTTGATGAGACAAAAGATGCTTGAGATGCTGAATCTCATTAGGAGAGAAAAGCAGAGTTAGTCATCTCAGGAGTTAACTCTATAGCTTCAGACAAATTGGCCCGAGTAGAGTTAACCCGTTTACCTCCACAACCTCTTATTGGACGTCCATGTAGCTTCCAGCAAGTCTCTTTAGTATGTCATGGTTTCCCACAATAATCACATCGTAAATGATCTTTATGAGAACTATGTGCCTTCAGCTGCTCAGATGAATCACTAGCAGCTACCAAACCAAACTTTTCAATCTGTGGGATATAGAGCATGGCACACCACATAGTATGATACTGTCCGCTTTGGGCTAAGCCCGCACGGTTTTTGTTCTTGGGCTCCTTCCCAAAAGGCCTCATACTATGTGGTGGGTGTGGATACTTGTATATTGCTCAATTTCTTCTTAGCGTTCCAATGTGGGATATTGGATTGACATCCCAACAAACCTCCCCTCAAGCCAAGGATCACACATCATCACGTATAACACATTACGTGGCCTCCCCTTGAGCAATAATCCACATCGATCCGTCTATCATCTTGTACCGCCGTTACTCAACGGGACACGCCGCTTGACCACCACAATATCAGGAAGACTTTCGACACAAGGCACACCGAACACGGATTCATCTGCAGGCTCTGTACCATGAAGAATTTAGGAGGAAAGAGATAAGTTTATTATTCCTCTTCTTCTTAATCTTTTTACATAATGACATAGTGTATATATACACTTACAAGAATGCTATATTAGGAAAGAAAGTAAAATCTCCTATCTAATATTTAAATCTTACAGCTAGCACACTAATATTACATATATGTCAACACAATCCACATAAAAATGCTAAGAACCATCATTTTTCTTCACCAAAATAACCGAACGAGAAAATAGGCTAGAACTCAGGTGCATTATTTGCAATATATCATCCCTCATAAGTCTCTCAATTTCATCTTTTTGAATTTGTGCATACTGATATGGCCTAACATTAATCGGGCCAACACCCTCCTTCAATACAATTTTGTGATCACGCATCCGGACGAGGGGTAACTCAATTTTATCAAACACATTAGCAAATTCAAGCAACAAAGTAGCTACTTCAACAAGAACTACTTCATTCTCAATTGACCCACATAGC
This sequence comes from Laguncularia racemosa, assembly GCA_037954665.1. Lineage (NCBI taxonomy): Eukaryota > Viridiplantae > Streptophyta > Magnoliopsida > Myrtales > Combretaceae > Laguncularia > Laguncularia racemosa. The sequence continues at coordinate 484,999 of JBBMOL010000007.1, read as the reverse complement.
ATTTTCTCAACTCAAACTATACTGCAATAGTCATATACACATAATTGTTGCAATAATTTAAAAGAATACCCGATTTTTGTAAAGGGGGATCTTTTAGAATAAATTCCCTTCTTTCTTATAAAGGAATCTTCATTGTCATAGAGGCCTAATCCACTTCTAGTAGCTTTGCTAGGGTTTATGATTTTAACAAACCAATTCTCTCTAATCTTTCCTACTACATCATCTTGCTATTTATAGAGTTGCTAGAAGGATTACAAGTATAGCTGTACATTTGGCACTATCCAAGATATCTACAAAGACCACTTTTAACTACCTAACTTTTTTTTTTTTGGGGTGGGGGGGGGGTGGGGGGTGGGTTTGGAAATTAATTCTCTTGGTCAAATAAACAAAGGGATAACCCGATTTTGAAGAAACTGGATAGATTATTGCTTAACCAGTGTTGGCTAGAAAAATTTCCTAACTATGATGCGAGGTTTACACCCTTAATGCTTTTTGATCATTCAGCTGGAGTCCTACGTACAAATTTTGGTACATCAAGGAAAAGGTGCCTTTTTAAATTCTTTGACTTGTGGATTGAATCGCCAGATTTCATCCCGAAGGTAAAGGTGGTGTGGTCACAGGTAATTAAAGGTTCCAAATTATTCCAAGTGGTGTCTAAATTGAAGCTTCTCAAGAAGGAACTTAAAAAATTGAATGATTTTGAATTCTCCAACCTCTCAACCAGAGATAAGTTGGCTAAGGAACACCTAACAACTACTCAAGCTTCAATTGCGAGTGGAAACACCTCCCTCCTTAATCAAGAGAAAGAAGCATTTAAGGAATATTACAACTAAGAGGGGTGGAAGAAAGCTTGATGAAACAAAAATCAAGAGTAAAATGGCTAAAATTGGAAGACAAGAATACTGCCTATTTCCATAAAATGATCAAGTATAGGCAAAATAGGAATGCCATCCACAGTTTGACAAAGGATGATGGAATGGAAATCCATGGTGACTCTGTTGTCAATGAGGAAATTGTGAATTACTTTAAATTGTTGGGAGGCCAACAAAAAACAATTTCTGCATAAGAGGTACAGGACTACATCTCCAGAAAAATCTCGGATCAACAAGCCATGCAAATTAATGGCCCATTTATGGATGAGGAAATTAGAATGGTTTTTTTTAGTCAAGCTAGATAATAAAGCCTCTGATCTTAGATGGATATTCTGCTCGATTCTTTAAAGTTACATAGCCCATTATAGGAGCAGATATAGTTGATGGAGTGAATGAGTTTTTGTCATCTAGGAATATGCTCAAGGAACTAAATTGTACAATTGTGTCTCTCATACCTAAGGTTGCTAATCCTATTAATCTATCTGATTTCAGGCCGATTACCTGTTTTTGTCATCTGGGAATATGCTCAAGGAACTAAATTGTACAATTGTGTCTCTCATACCTAAGGTTGCTAATCCTATTAATCTATCTGATTTCAGGCCGATTACCTATTGTAATACCATCTACAAAGCTATTTCTAAGCTACTTGCCTCAAGACTTAAATTGGTATTACCTCAACTAGTAGGTAAAGAGCAATCTACATTCATTGGAGGTTGGCGCATTTCAAACAATATGACTCTATTAATTGTAGTTTTTTGGAGGTAGTGCTAACTTGCATGGACTTTCCACCCCACTTTATCAAACTAGTGGTCCAATGTTTCTCTATCCCAAGATTCTCCTTTAACATAAATGGTGAATTAGTAGGTTTCATACCTAGTTCGAGAGGACTAAGACAAGGTGACCCAATATCGCCTAACCTATGTGTCATTGGCCTGGAAGTTTTCTTAGGAATATTAAGGCAATTCACGAGTGTTCCTAGATTCTCTTTTCATTGGAGATGTAAAACGGAACGACTAACTCACATTTGTTTCGCAGATGATCTCTTGATTTTTTGTAGAGGCAATGCGGACTTGGTTAGGGTAATTAAAAAGTCTTTGCAAACCTTTAAGTCAATATCAAATCTTAGAGCCAATAGTGGAAAAAGCCTTTTATTCCTATCAAATGTACCACCTTCAATAAAGACAGAGATTATCAACATAATGGGATTTAAGGAGGGGACTCTCCCCATCCGCTATCTGGGTGTACCATTGCTTGCATCCGGACTTCGTAAGGCTGATTGTGATGCCTTAATTGAAAGAATTTTGGCAAAATTTAACCTTTGGACAGCCAAGTTCCTATCCTATTCTAGTCGTCTTCAACTTATTAAGACTATCCTCTTTTCATTGTAAGTATACTAGGCATCTATGTTTATCTTACCAAAAAAGGTAATTGTTACTATTGATAGATTGATGCGTAATTTTCTATGGAGTGGAAGGCCTAATATTTCATCAAAAGCCAAACTAAGATGGGAAGAAGTGTGCTGCCCGATTGATCAAGATGGTTTAGGTATTCTAAAATTAGAAATTTCAAAGGAACCCAATTAAAACACATTTGGTACCTATGTGGAGATTTAGTAAGGGGAGTTTATGTTGAATGGATTCAATCTAATTTCCTTAAGGGATCTTCATTTTGGGACATTAAAGTTGGAGGAAATTATTGAAACTTCGGCCATCAGTAAGGAACATGTTTAAGTGGGAAGTGGGAAATGGTCTGTCTATATCCTTATGGTCAGACTTTTGGTTGCCGTCTGAGCCCCTAAATCTGGAGCATAGTCCTCGAGAGATTGCTAATTTAGGAATTCCTCTAAATGCTAGACTTTGTTCTATTATCCAAGGCAATGATCGGGAGTTTCCACAAAACAACTTTTGAAATGGAATTACAATTCCCTTTGCAATAACTCCTAATCCAAATAAACTTGACAAGTTTACATGGAATAGGGACCCTTCTGGAATTTTTTCTATCAAAAGTGCATACAAGGTCTTAGCACCCCACAATGGCCTGGTCCCTTGGTCAAAACTAATTTGGAGTAAGTTCTTAATGCCAAGGCACTCATTTATTCTTTAGCTAGCATGGAAAAGGAAATTGCATACCTTGAATAAACTGAGTAATTGGGGAGTGACTAATACTACATGTTAACTTTGTTCAGCTGGGCAAGAAAATCATAACCACTTGTTCTTTGATTGCTCTTTCTCTACACAAGTGTGGTCAGAAGTTTTGGTAACACTTAAATGTCTACCTTTATTCTTATCTTGGCAAACCGTATCCAATGCCTTAATGAGTACAGCGCCTTCAAGCAATACTCCGATCTTGGTGTGGAGAGTTGCTTATGTAGTAGCAGTATACTATATCTGGAAGACAAGGAACTCAACTCACCTTGGAAATCCCATACCTTCGCCAACATCTCTAGCTAGATGGATTTTAGCTTACTCAAAGCTTCTTATCTCATGATTTGGTTTACATGAGTTTCTATACAATTTTGTAAATTTTGTGAAATTCTAGTTTTAGGATGAAATTTTACTATAACCCCTTCCCGCATTTAGCGGTTGTATATTCTTTTTATTCAATACAATTACTTACTTACCAAAAAAAAACTACCCAACTTTTACCTGCAGAAACAAACAGTTGGTAAGCAATATATGAAAACATTAACACTATTAGTATACTAAGTGGAGAGCCTTGTGTGCCTGGTATATAACCTTGGCAGATCCACTTGTGCTCTCGTACATGTATCAACTTTAGTATGATCAATCTTTGTTACAGTTTGTCAACAGTGATCCTCATATACTGGGAAACTTCCTACGTTTTGTAATGTCCATTGATTTTATGATAAACTGCATGCTTTTCTTATACTCAGCCTATTAAGGAAAATTCAAAACCATGTGTTGTTGTTTGCTATTCTCAATACACTAATTTTCGCCCATTTTAGGTTTGATTGTTGCCAACAAGCTAAACCATTTTATTAAGTACTTGCTATTTTTCACTTTTTATAGGTTCCACTGTGGCATCAAAAGGCCAGCCATAGAACTGATGGAGTCATTCTCTGGGACTATCATGCAATTTGTGTTCAGGTGATTCATAATGTTAATAAGCTGTTGTTGACAACTGAATTACATATATTTTTCTTTGAATGCCACTATAATGAGCATCTTTTCAGCAATTATCCAAAAGAAGAAATCAACAGATGGATTTTCCTTATTAACTTTGCATTCTATCTTAAAATACAGAGGAAACAGAACTCCCCACATTTTGTGTGGGATTTGGATTCAAGTCTTCCGTTTCCTTCTCCCTTGGGCATGTATGTGTCAAAAACCATCCGCCCATCATTTCAGCTCTTTTCTGAATATCAAAGGTTAGTCTTCTTATAATGCTCATCTATTATCTATGAATGTCACCTATTAAACTAGGAGGTTCATTAGTACGAGAATCTTTAACTTTCTATATATTCTCATGTTGGAGAACCTTGTTTGCTTGGACTTCCCAAGACTACATTTACATGAGTTTATGGTCTAGAGGATTGTCCTATATACCATCTTAATGGAATTGAATGAGCTTTATTTTATGTTTTGTCAGTGTGTGTATGACTTAAATGTGCCAAAGGATAAATTCCGCTATTACTGTACATTGGATCCCCACTATCATTGCAATTTGAGGAATAGTTGAATTGACTTTTATGTTGAAGAGACAATGTTGATTGGGCTTCAGAAGTTGCTTTAATCATATCATGTATATGGTTTCTTTTTCGGTAGAAGTGGAGTTTATGTTATATATCACTTGTGTGGCATGCCAACTAGGTGTTTTCTAACACAAATTTCCTATCCATATTGAATTGAGTCATTGGTATGTTGGAAAGACCTTGGCATCGATTGTTGAAGAGTTCAGACTCTGTTGAGACAAGCAATGCTCTTTAGCATGGGGGTAAACAAACAACTCTAATTTTAGAGGCATTGTGGTGTTACTATTACAAGAGCATCTGTGCAGTGTGCAATCAATGAGCAATAATCTTGTGTTGCTGTCTATCCTTTATTTCTTTCATTCTTTCATCATTTTTCTTCCATTTCAGAGAAAATAAATATGCATGACATGGTTGCTACTTCATAAATTGCTCAGTATCCCTTTTGATACTTTAACATCCTTTTATTCTTATACCCAATGAATCTTGCTCTTAAATTGAACCAAAAGGTCCCTTCTCTTTCAATGAAACAGGTTTTTCCGTGTTGTGCATGCTCCCATATTTCTCCGTTGCTTTGCCACTGATAGAAGACATATGAAAGATCCAAATGGAGATTGGCTTGCTCAGCCTCCAGCCTATGATCCCATTACTGCAGAAGGTGAATGCTAATACTCAAAATTGGGTGCTCTTTCTTGGAGCAATCAGAGTCTAAACCTGCCTTGTTAATGTGAAATTGTTGTTAAGCTGAGAAGAGTTATCCAACTTTAAATCATACCCATATAAGGTGGAGAAAGAGAAAATTGATTTCATTTGATCTTCATTGCCATTTCTGGTAGTTGGTTAACAAGATGGTGAAAGTTCGTGGATATTTATTATTTATTGATTGGCAGCTCCATCTCAAAATGCCGCTACTGTTTGTCTCAGCTGCTATTTGCATATAAATCCGCAAGCTTATAGGTTTGTGTGTATTGTCTAATAAAACACGGACATTATTATGTGTTGATTATGTATTGTAACACTGGAGGAAGTTTGAAGGTGCCTAACACCCTTCATATATGAAATTTGCTTTGGTATTGCAGATTTGTATATTTCTAAAGTTGTTTTCGTGCTGACTTTAAGATGCTTCCATGCAGATGGAACTTTACACAATCTGAATGACTACATTGAGATAACTGCTGCAAATGTCGCAAGCAAAGTAGATGATAATGAGATTGATGCACTTTATTCAAATAGATTGGGCGTTGTAATAAGTGAGAATCTGTTGGAGGAATTTTTTTCCAGGCTGGTGTAGAATGATTGTTACCCTTTTGGTGGCCACAGCTCATTGGAAACGGCATAATCCCTGACAAGCAGCGTTGGTTGCTTTGAGCATGAATGAAACATGTGGTATGCTATTGTTAAAAAATAGCCCTGTACAAAGTTAATTTGGAGCGGATGGAGTTCTATGCAATTTTTCGCATAAAAAGGAGGCGCTGATGAGTTCGCATCAGAGCTCAAGCTACCATCCAATGGGGAGAAGCTGACCATGTTGAGCACTATCTTTCTTTTTGGTATTGCTGGTTGGTAGTCTTGCATATCTATCATGTATTGTATATGTAAAAGTTGAGTACTTTTTGGGCTATAACTCATGTAAAAGATGATCTTAATCTTTGTTATTTGAAGTAATGGATGCATTACTCGAAGAGTTACTCATCTTCCCATTTGATTTAAGGGGAAATTGTCAAATGCTGTTGCTGTGTACTTTTGGAAATTAGACTTATGTAGCGATTGGTTGGAAAAGTATTGGTAAAAATAAATAACAATTAATTGTTTGTTAATAATAGAATTAATAATTAATAAAGATTATTATTCAAAGGGAGTATATATAAGAGGTAAAAGCATACTTTGGGAGTTTAAGGGATCTTATTTGACTTAACCAATAGCATAAAGGTGTACTTATAATTTGGCGTTCTTAGAAACCACTATTTTAATATTTTAAAACTATATTACAATAATTTACTAGGTCAAATTATTGTAACAACTCCATTGAATATGATTTTGCAAATCTTATTATATACCATAACATCACTAAAATATTTCATAAGAAAAGAAACGAACAATGGAGCTATTGGACCCAAAGGGCCTAAAGGAATCATTTGAAGCGTAGGGTGACTGGGCATGTAAGAATTTGTCTCATAAATGGAAGGCTATACTTCTGGGAACATTTCATCAAGCTCGTATCAATCATTGAGGAAGTTACATTTCATTAACGAGAGCAAAAATCTGGATGAAGTCGTAACCTCCCCCCTGATTTCTTGTGTGGTATAATCCAACAACAAATGCATATTATCAAGAATCATTTGACACAGATTTCATATAGTTCCTGGAAATGAAACCAAATTAGACATTGTATCTATGTTAGTGATGAAAGTATATGCTAAAGATCCAAAGCAAAGGATATCTGGAATTGGAGAAAAAGATGGCCAGGTCAATAGAAGAGAATGTCGTTTAATTGTTTTGTTCTGTAATCCAATCAACCGGACTAGTGAAATTCCTAGAACCATCTAGACCAAGATGATGCACTGGACAGTTGCTGATGGGCCACAAAATCTCCCCATTTAATTATACTTTAGGGCAATTCATTTTATGCTCTCAAAGCTTCATGCAGACTAATTTAAGAATCCCAAATTGGAGATTCTTATGCACCATTAGCATCCACCCTTTATTGGTCTTCCGCAATTTCGCTTACTCGCATAAAGAGTTTTGTAAATTAATTCAAATTGCAAAGCTTAGCATTTTCGATATTAACTCATTAATGTGGGAACAAATATAATGTCTTCATTTATTCGGTAACAAGTAGATATATGGAAACACTGTTCTCTTTACAATTAAAAAGTAAAACATTTGTGTCACATTATGCGACACTCTTGTATCTACATATAACATTTAAACGGTTGGTTGATATATTGGACCAATTGCCTCGATGAATTTAAGGAGCATGTGTCTAGAGTAGTTGAAGAAGAGCTACCGGAAAAGCCTATTTACAAGTATGCATTTCAATTTTGGCTTTCCAGCAAAGTTGTCTTCTAGTGCATGAGCTAAGACACAAAGTGGTCATTCCATATCCTTTTTAGTGAAGCGCTCTCGTATTTATGAGGTACCATTATTGCTACTGTTCTTACTTACTACTTTTATCTTTCTTTCTTTCATCATCAATTTTTAAATTAACTCTTTTTTTTTAAAAAAAATTGCAAAATGAGAGGGATAAGAAAACAATTGATGCCTTGATTGAGTGGGATCAACGATACTGCTGTTAATGCATCAAGAAATATTGATCCCTCAAAATCAACTCCACTATTCAACCATTCCCAAATCAGTATGTTGTTGGTAAAGAACTTCGAATTAAGAGCTAACCAACAATTGTAACAATTACAAATTAAGTAGAAGATGATGAACTAGTTGATTTTAAGGAGATCCCTGAACAGGCTGTTGATAGTAGAGAGTACTCCTATGCATGTCATTGATGAAAAAAATGAATCCTTGCCATGTAATAGTGTTAAGGTACCTACCATTTAGATAGATGATAATGGCAATGATGAAACTAGAGTCCTTAATGAATTTAGCAACATGGATAAATAGGATGATTTTGATTTTAGACACTTCGAAGAGCATGAGATTTGCATTTACTGATGCCTTAAGAAATGTAGGACTCTTTGATAACCATGCAAATGGTACTTTTAATGATACCTCTGTAGATGACATTGTGTCTCATGATGCTCTCCTCCTTATAATTAGGTTACTTTATTGTGTTCATTCCTAGTATTATTCCTCTCCCAGTTATTGAAATGCCAAGACAAATTGATGGAGGGTCTTCAATACATTGGTGATAACTTCATTTCATGTTTTCACCATTCACTCTCATCTCCTACATCCATTGGGGTGTCTATATGAATTGGAAGGAGAGTTCTAGTTAGAAGCAATTTGCTAAGGTTCTAAATTGACTAATACTATGGTATCGATGCTTGGTCAAATCAAGACTCTTTTGGACAAAGCTTAGAGCTCATTATTTGAGGGGGAGTTGAAACTCATTGTAGATAATGTCGAGGGAGCACGAGCTTTGAAGTTCAAGATGTAGTATAGAGTCTATTGCTGTTGAGGCACAAAAGATGCTAAATTGTTAGGAGTTAGTAAATTGGTGCAAAAGGATTTTAGCTTACCTTGAAGAAATTGATTTCAAAATGAAAATATATCTTGGTGACTCGGATGTGAATTCTACCGTAGGATCAATTTTTGGCTCTTGAACAAACATTGCTTTTGATTCCTAGTTTGCACCCTTTTGACTTAACATATTGTGCATGGACTTGTAAAGTTTAATGAATGATAGCCTTATTTTATTGTCTTAAGGCTTTTCATATTCTACATACACATATCATTGCATGAAATATCATAGGGTCTTATAAATTTTCGAAGAGTTATGATGAGTGAGCTGAAACGTGCTTAGTAGAGATTATGCTCATTTGGTAGTACTCATGTGAAATAGATAAGATAAAGTGAATATGACCTTTCACAATATTATTACTTTGTCACACATTGGAAGAATACTTCTCTTTTGCAAGTGATGATTTTTAGTTAATACGTATAGTGTAACAATATGTAAGTAGTGATGATAGGGACAATTGTACTTTTAGTTAAGGGGGTATATTGCTTACTACTTAACAATACAATTTTGAGATCCTAAGAGAATATTTTAGCTTATATGATTGATATGCATGAAAGATATTATGTCATGCACTTGAAAGATAACACTCTTATCAATCAGTATAACATAAACCATAAAGCATTACACACTTAGGAGACAAAATCTCTTACGAAGTAGCAGCAATGTGATTGTAAGTTGCTTTTGTTTTTAATATGCATGATGTGCGCTGAGTAAGTGAATTTCTATCCTTGCAGCAACAATGAATAAAATAGGTGTGAAAGAGATAAATATGTTAAAAGTAAGCTCATATGAATTGAGCTACACTTCTATTCATTTGCTTTTCCTTTACATTTTTCTTTTACAAATGAAACTTTTTAACATATTAAAAATTGATGGGAACAATGATAGCATTTGTCTTTGGATTATAGAGATTACAATAACAACGATCATGAATTTCTTCAACAACAAAAGGGGCCTCCCATTTGAGTGTAAATTTTTGCACTAGAATACCTCAATGCATGTACTCTACTACTTGAAGTACAACATTGCCTTGTTGGAATGATATTTTTCTCACCAATCGATCATAAGATGCACTTGGTTTTTGGTAATAATGAATTGGATTATGTTTGGTAATGTCTCTCTTTTCTTCTAAGGCCTCTAAGTTTGGCATATGCAAGGTATTTGGCTCAAGATTAGTAGCATTAATAGCTAGCCTTGTAGGGGGAGTTAAAACTTCTATTGGAACTACTATCTTGGTCCTATATACTAAGGAAAAGGGGATCGCTTGTGTTGGCTTTCGCTTTAATGTTCCGTAACTCAAGGTGCTAGTGGTAGCATATCATGCCACTCTTTGTGGTTATCATGAACCATGTAACCGAGCACCTTTAACAAACTCTTATTTGTTACCTTTACTTGACCATTCCCTTTTAGGTAGTAAGGTATAGACTTAATGTGATCAATGCTATAGGAAGCTGGCAATTGCCAAACATGAGAGTTGATGAAAAGAGTTCCATCACATTTGCTAAATTTACATATGATATTTTCCTTTATGAAACTTGCAACCGTTGGTCTTATAGCCTTCTTTAAAGGAATAGCCTCTACCCATTTTCTGAAGCATTTAATCCTTAATAAAATCCAAATGCATCCTCTTGATGGTGCATGGATAGAATCAATCAAGTCAAATTCTTAGGTATAAAAGGGTCATGGAGTTATCACACTATAGAGCGTAACTAAAGGAGCATAAATCGCAATATCATGTTGTTGGTAAATGACACATTATCTAACAAAATTAAAGGCATTGACTTCCATAATTGGCTAATAGCAACCTGTGTTGAGTAAATTGTAATATAGCTTCCTTCCTCTTTGTTGTTCCTCACATTCTCCAACATGAGCTTTAATCAATACCATTATTGTCTTGAGGGGTGCAACACACCTAAGGGGTTTACCTATAAATGACATTGTTTATAATTCATCTTCATGTATTATATACTTTCCAGCTGATACCGGAACCACCGCAGTTGCGCTTGAGAACCCCTTTTGGCTATTATGGACCCCCACAACAACAACATGAAAACCCACCGATCTAATTGGAATCAAACCCTAAGATAGTTTAGATTTAGGTTTTCTTAGACGGATTGATGAACAAGCTAGAACTAATCAAGCCCTAACCTTGAAACTCTCCAAAGGAAAAAGATCGATCAACTCTCTCCTGAAAGTTTCTTAGCATGCATTCAATCAAGAACGTAAGGAATTGAAGCAACAAGCTTTCTGGTATTTCAAAGATGACAAAAAAAAAAGTCACTTTACATCATCTTATCTCGATATAAATAGGAAGACATCTAAGCAATACATCGTAATTCGCGGAATAAGGAAAAATACAACGTAAACAGCCGGCTCAAGGCCGACGGCGTATATGTAAAGGCCGGCTTCAAGGCCGGCAGCCTTGATCCTGGAGCGGTTCCTCCCATTTGATTTCCATCACATTAAGTTCCCTTTGATCATCCCTTACCCCGAAGCTTTGGATTCCTTGAAGCTTCTCACTTGTGATGTTTATCAAACCCTGTACATGAGAAATTAGGATTTGTTGCAGCTTCTTAGCTTGGGATCTTGTGATTGGTCCTTGAGGTAGGCTTATTGGACTTGAATCCCTTTGAACTTCAACTTCAGCCACTTGAATTTCTTTTTGATTCAACCCTTGAACTTGGGACAGTGGCTCTTCCATAACATTCCCCCTCTCCTCAAAAGGATTCGTCCTCGAATCAAAAGCATCACCTACATCAAAAGGACTCAGGTCAGCGACATTAAAAGTGGCACTAACGTTATACTCACCCGGTAAGTCAACTCTATAAGCGTTGTCATTGATTCTCTCAAGTATCTGAAATGGACCATCGCCCCTAGGGTTCAACTTGGATTTCCTCTGTAATGGAAACCTCTCCTTACGAAAATGCGCCCAAACCCAATCTCCAGGCTGAAAAATCATAGGTCTCCTACCCTTGTTCACCCTTGAAGCTACCTTGGCATTTTGTTTCTCAATCCTACTCTTTACCTGTGCATGTAGCTTTCTCACGAAATCTGCCTTAGAATCAGCATCAAAACTCACAAACTTGTTAGGTGGCAATGGCAATAAATCAATAGGAGTCAGTGGATTAAAACCATACACAATCTCAAATGGTGAACAATGAGTAGTGCTATGTACAACCCTATTATATGCAAACTCCACAAATGGTAGGCAATCCTCCTAAGTCCTAATGTTCTTCTCTATGATTGCCCTTAACAACTGAATTAAAGTCCTGTTAACCACCTTAGTTTGCCCATCAGTTTGTGGGTGATAGGTAGTCGAAAACATCAGTTTAGTTTCCAACTTTCCCCACAATACTCTCCAAAAATGACTAAAAAATTTTACACCCCGATCACTAACAATATTCCTAGGTATGCCATGCAGACGTACTACCTCTCTAAAGAACAAATCAGCAATGTATATAGCATTATCAGTTTTATGACAAGGAATGAAATGAACAATTTTACTAAACCTATCAACCACAACAAATATGCTATCACTACCCTTCCTAGTCCTAGGTAACCCAAGTACAAAATCCATAGACACATCAGTCCAAGGTTCATCAGGAACAGGCAGTGGTGTATATAGTCCATGTGGTTTCAGTTTAGATTTTGCCTCCCTACATGTGATACAGTGTTGACAAACTTTATGCACATCATGTCTCATGCCAAGCTAAAAAAAATGTTGAGTCAGCATATCATAGGTCTTGTCTACCCCAAAATGCCCCATTAAGCGCCCTTTATGTTCTTCCTTAACTAGTAATTCCCTCACAGAACCTCTAGGAATACACAACTTACTTTTCTTGAACAAGAATCCATCAGACACATAATAATCATTCATCCCATTCCCGTCAATACAAGCAGTAAAAATCTCAGAAAAATCAACATCATGTGGGTACAACTCCTTCACCAACTTAAATCCTAACAAAGATGTCTAAGAGAGTTAAGTAAAGTGTACCTTCTTGATAGCGCATCAGCAACAATGTTCTCCATACCCTGCTTGTACCTAATCACATAAGGGAATGTCTTAATGAATTCCACCCATTTGGCATGTCTCTTGTTCAGCTTATCTTGGCCTTTTAGATGTTTCAGGCTCTCATGGCCTGTGTGTATAACAAACTCTTTAGGCCATAGATAGTGTTGCCAAGTCTGCAGTGAGCGTACTAAGGCATACAACTCCTTATCATATGTTGGGTACTTCAATGCTGCCCCACTCAATTTTTCACTGAAATACATTAGTGGCTTATGATCCTGCATTAATACAACTCCAATCCCTATGCCACTAGCATCACACTCAATCTCAAAAGTTTTATCAAAATCAGGCAAAGCAAGCAATGGTGCATTACAGAATTTATTCCTAAGTTCATTGAAAGCATGTTCTTGTGCATCGCCCCAAGTAAAACTAACATTCTTTTTCACAAGTTCATTCAAAGGTGCGGCTATTGTGCTAAAATCTCTAATGAATCTCCTATAGAAACCAGCAAGTCCATGAAAACTCCTCACCTCACTAGCAGTCTTAGGTCTAGGCCACTCCTTAATGGCTTTCACCTTCTCTTCATCAACCTCTACTCCTTGACTAGACACAATAAATCCTAGAAAATTAACCCTATCCATCCAGAAACTAGACTTCTTAAGATTTGCAAGCAGCTTTTCCTCTCTCAGTTTTGTTAACACCAAACTCACATGCATAACATGATCATTTAGAGACTTAGAGTAAATCAAGATATCATCAAAATATACCACAACAAATTTACCTAAGTACTCACGCAGCACATGATTCACTAGTCGCATAAAAGTACTAGGTGCATTAGTAAGACCAAAAGGCATGACAAGCCATTCATACAAACCAAATTTAGTCTTAAATGCAGTTTTCCATTCATCTCCTACTTTCATGCGTATCTGATAATAACCAGATTTCAGATCAATTTTTGTAAACAAGCAAGAACCATGCAATTCATCTAACATATCATCTAACCTAGGAATAAGGTGACGATACTTTACAGTGATTTTGTTTATGGCTCTGCAGTCTACACACATCCTCCAAGTCCCATCCTTCTTAGGCACTAGAATCACAGGAACTGAACAGGGACTCAGACTCTCTCTTACATACCCTTTCTCCAGCAACTCTTCAACTTGTTTCTGGATCTCCTTGGCTTCACTGGGATTAGTTCTGTATGTAGGTCGGTTGGGTATGGCAACTCCAGGAATGAAGTCAATCTGATGCTCTATGCCCCTGATTGGTGGAAGTCCACTGGGCAACTCCTCTAGAAATACATCTCCAAAATCCTGCAATAAATCAGAAAACACACTAGGCAAACATGGGTTAATGTCATTAGTGGCCAAGCAAGCCCCTTTGTACAGAAGTACAAATATAAGTCTACTAGCACTCAAAGCATTCCTAACCTCACTGGAACTAGCAATCAAGCTCACATTTTTACTCTTTTTCTTTCCTAGCCGATTGTTATCTTGCTTTTCACTCCCTCTTTCTTTTCACTCTTCTCAATTTTTCCACTCTTTTGATTTTCACTCTTGTTTTTCTCTCCTTCTGAAGTGCTCTTTCTACTCTCCTTCTCTGTGCTTTCGGCCTCCACTCTCAGCCTCTCCAATTTACATTGGTCCTCATACACTTCTTTAGAGGATAGTGGTGCCAAAATGGTTTTCCTACCATCCTTAGTAAAAGAGTATCTGTTGAGATATCCATCATGCAAGGTTTTCCTATCAAACTGCCAAGGTCTACCTAACAAGATGTCACCAGCATGCATAGGAACAACATCATAGAGCACCTCATCACAGTATTTGCCAATGGAAAAAGAAATGAGGACTTGCCTGTTTACCTTAATCTCTCCACAGTCACTAAGCCACTGAAGTTTGTATGGCCTTGGATGTGGTATAGTAGGCAATCCCAACCTGTTAACCAAGAGTGTACTCACCACATTAGTACAACTCCCTCCATCAACAATTACACTACATGCCTTTCCCTGGACATGGCATTTAGTATGAAACAGATTCTCTCTCTGTTCCTAAGGACCATCCCCCTTTAGTTGGGTACTCAATACACGCCTAGCTACAAATAGGTCACCTCTCATAGCCTCCTCAACACTACCAGCATCACTACAAGCCTCCAGCTCGGGCATGTCATCATCTGCACTCTCATTATCATCTCCCTCATCATCTGTCACAATTTCTCCATTTCTTATCACCATTGTTCTCTTATTAGGGCAATCATTGCTAATGTGCCCTATACCTTGACACTTCCAGCATTTAATATCCCTGTTCCTGCCCTTGGGTTCAGCCTCCTTAGGTTTCTCAGGTGAAACCCTAACTACCTTCCCCTTTGCAACATCAGTAGTAGGCTTACTTCCCTTAAAATCAGACTTTCCATAACCCTTCCATGCAGAATGAGAACTGGAAGAAGGTTTGGAAACATACCTGTATGGACCTCTGCCCTGAAGTTGTCTCTCAATTTTGATGGCTAGATGCACCATATCCTCCAACTCCACATAATGTTGCAATTCTACCCTATCAGCAATTTCTTTGTTTAAACCACCCAAGAATCGTGCCATGGTAGCCTCCTCTTCCTCATCCACATCAGCCCTAGTCATGATCATCTCCATCTCTTTGTGGTAGTCCTCCACACTTCTACTACCTTGTCTCAACATTTGCAACCTTTGCATGAGTTCCCTGTGATAGTACCTGGGAACAAATCGCTTTCTCATCACAGCCTTAAGATCATGCCAGCTATCTATAGGATACTCCATGTTCCTCCTTCTGCTGGTCACCAGTTGATCCCACCGAGAGATAGCAAAATCTTGAAACTGGGTTACAGCCAACTTCACCTTTCTCTCCTCACTACATTGGTGATAATCAAAGTTCAGCTCTACCTTCTTCTCCCACTGCAAATAAGCCTCTGGGTCAGACTTACCATGAAAGATGGGAAGTTCCAGTTTAATTCCACCCAATCCTCGATCTACATAATCATCATTCCCTCTACTTCTACCAGCAGTGTAACGCTCATGTGTTCTTCCTCTTCCTCTACTAGCTCCTACTCCTCTTCCTATTCCTCTACCACCTCTTTGGCCCCTATTGACATCCAACATTGTACTATCTTCATACTCCTCCTCCGAATAATCACTATCATTAGCCACATCAACTGTTTGTGGAATAGGAATCCTACCTCCTCTATGCCCTTCTCTAGCACTAGGCTCCCTATTTTCAACTGCCTATAACCTCAAGTTCATTCGTTCCATAGACTTTCTCATCTCTATCAATGCTTTAGTCATATGCCTAAACTCTGATTGTTGAGCCTCCTTCAACAGTTTCTCATCAACAGTTCCCTCCTCCTTACTCACACCAACACCTTTACCAGACATCTTATCCTGCAAAATTAACAAACGTTAATTAAAATTTCAGTTTCCTAACAAGCACTCCCTCTCGTGTTTACACTCAACTGATGGGGTTATACTCTTGTGTGTCACACAATCAAATCAGATCTCACAGGTGTTCCTCACACCTCTCAAGCTTGCTCCTCGATGTTCTTAATCAAATCACACCTAGAAATAATCAAAAGGGAAGTGTATGACACAGACACAATTAGTGTTTTCCCAATATCCCTTGATGAATTTACACAATAATTCTGGAGTATTTGGTGTTTTCACAAAGTTAGGATCCAACAAAAACCACAAATTCAAGAACCCTATCAATCAATCAATATATATATATATATATATATCTTTTTTTTTTAATACGAATTTCTTTTCTTTTCTTTTCTTGACGGACAAACCTTAGAATGATGGAAAGGTCACAACTTGACGAGAGAAACACAATAGAACATGTAAAGAACACAACTTTATATATTAAACGAAGATAAAATTAAAAATCGAACAAAGATCAATGAAAGATATAACTTGATCTAGAGCCAAAGCTCTGATACCAAATGATATCGGAACCACCGCAGTTGCGCTTGAGAACCTCTTTTGGCTATTACGGACCCCCACAACAACAACACGAAAACCCACGGATCTAATTGGAATCAAACCCTAAGATAGTTTAGATTTAGGTTTTCTTAGACGGATCGATGAACAAGCTAGAACTAATCAAGCCCTAACCTCGAAACTCTCCACAGGAAAAAGATCGATCAACTCTCTCATGAAAGTTTCTTAGCATGCATTCAATCATGAACGCAAGGAATTGAAGCGACAAGCTTTTTGATATTTCAAAGATGACAAAAAAAGAGTCACTTTACATCGTCTTATCTCGGTATAAATAGGAAGACATCTAAGCAATACATCGTAATTCGTGGAATAAGGAAAAATACAACGTAATTAAAAGAAGGCCGACTGTCAAGGCCGGCGGCGTATATGTAAAGGCCGGCTTTAAGGCCGGCAGCCTTTCAAAACTGGCTTCAAGGCCGGCAGCCTTGATCCTGGACCGGTTCCTCCTATTTGATTTCCATCACATTAAGTTCCCTTTGATCATCCCTTGCCCCAAAGCTTTGGATTCCTTGAAGCTTCTCACTTGTGATGTTTATCAAACCCTGTACATGAGAAATTAGGATTTGTTGCAGCTTCTTAGCTCGGGATCTTGTGATTAGTCCTTGAGGTAGGCTTATTGGACTTGAATCCCTTTGAACTTCAACTTCAGCCACTTGACTTTCTTCTTGATCCAACCCTTGAACTTGGGACAGTAGCTCTTCCATAACACTAGCCTTCCTTTCTACAAGTTTGACATTGGTAATATTGGTGGGAAAGACATTATTCTTTAAATAGTTGATGTATGGGCACCTCCAATCCCTTGTTATGGCCATAAAATTACATTCTTTTTTCATTTGGTAACTTAGAGAACTTAGGATAGTGTATCTATACTTAAAATGCATCCTTGGAAATTGATGGCTAGTAATATTTAGCATGTTGAATCCGATAACGTGGGAACGGTCCCTCCTCTCCACACTAGATTTTGTGATATTTGTTCAACTTGAGATGAACTTCTTTTGTGCTAATACATTGAGACAAAACACCTTTTGGGTCCCTATAGTATAATTTTTCATTTAGTCAAACAAAGTTTTTCAATGTCAAAACAAAAGTTGTGTCAGGTTGCACCAACTATTCCTTAACTTAAATGTGTCAATCATCATGCAATTTATCATCTTCATTAGTAAGATTTAATGCAATATATGGTATAGATTTCTTAAGTACCTGAATATTTAAACTATCACTTGTATCCTGAATTGGAACTTTTGATGCTAATGTGGCTAATACATCTACATATCTATTAATGGATTGAGTTATATGCTTGTAACATACTGACTGAAACTTTTTCACAAGAGTTTACACTATAGCCCTATAAGGCATTAGTGTAGGTTCTTTGAGTCCAAATTTACCATTGGCTTATTTGATAATCAAATTAGAATTACCTCGAATGCATAATCGACATGCTTTGATCTCTTGTGCAAATATCAATTTAAGTAACAAAGCTTTATATTTAGCCTCATTATTAGTGTAATAGAAATCAAGCTTAAACACCAACTGTATTTCTTAACCTTTTAGAAGTAAATAAAACCTTTTCCCCTAACCCTTGCTTTTGGCAGAGTTACCACTCTCCTTTAATTTTGACCATTAGAGAATCTTCATGAAATTCCGCTGGTATAACCTTTGTAATTGAGTTCTCTTGCACATTTGGAAAATGTGTTAATAGGTTAGTTAACGTTTGTGATTTAACGGTTTTGGGAGATTGAACTATAATATTAAATTCTCTAAGAAGGAGTAAACATTGCAATTTTGCTAGATAAAGTTGATTGAGACAACAAGTATTTGATAGCATCTAATTGAGTGACAAAATCTTATACATCAAGAAATAGTGTCATAGCTTTTGTGTGGCAAATACTAGCGCGAAAAATTGCTTTTTGCAAACTGGGTAATTAACCTCGCCTCCTTGAAGGTTGTGACTCAAATAGTAAATAGGTTGTTCTTGTCCATTTATCTCATGTGCCAACAAAGCCTTAATGGATTTATTAGTAGAAGTTAAATACAAGATTAATGGCAATTCCTTTATTGGCATTATCATGGTTTGAGGTGAAACAAATATCTCCTTAATCTTTTGAATTGCTTCTTCATGTACCTACCCTTACTTAAATGGAAGTCTTTCTTTATAAGCTAATGTAAAGGGTATGAAATCTCTATAAGTGCTGGCACAAACTTTTACTATAAAAGAATTTACCCATGAAGGTCTTCAATTCTTTTAGAGTGGTGGGTGATGGCATAGATAGTTTTTGTTGGATCAAATTCAATTCCCCTTTTATGCACCATAAATCCCAAAAGTTTTCCTAAAGCTATGCCAAAGACACATTTTAAGTAATTCATGTGAAGCTTATATAATCTACATCGTGTAAAAACTTTTACAAATGAATCAATTGGTCAGGTTCCCTTCATGATTTGATGACAATGCTGTCAACATAGTCTTCTATAAAATCATGCATCATATCATGAAATATAGTAGTCATTGCCCTTTAATAAGTGACACTTACATTCTTGAATCCAAAAGGCATGTTAGTGTAATAAAAGTTTCCTATTGGCATCTATAGAATGCAATACATTTAGCATCTCCGATTGCCATTGTGATTTGATTATAACAACTAAAATCATCTATGAATGAAAATAATTCATGCCTTGTTGTGGCTTCTACTAATGTATCAATATTTGACAATGGGAAATCATCTTTTAGGTAAGCTTTGTTAAGATCATGAAAATCCACATATATACGTCTTTTCTTGTTCTTCTTTCATATTGATACAACATTGGCTAATCATGTAAGGTGTTCAATTGGCTTAATAAAGCCAGCACAAAGTACCTTTTCAATTGCTTACTTGATTTGAACTTCAATCTTAAGGTAAAAGACTTGTTGCCCTTATTTCATAGATGTAACCCTTAGGCAGTATTCAATCTATGTACTATATGATTATAGTCTAATTCTGGCATTTCTTCATATGTTTACGTAAAAACATCTTTATATTCCTGCAATAATTCAATAAGAGGGGATTTTATCTCATGTAAAAGAACTTGGCTAATGAAGATTGGCTGTAGTGACTCCTTTAGTCATGCTATATCCAATTAACCTATTTCTTCAACTTGAGTTTTCATTTAGTTTTGCATTTGTTAGGGGGTGGGTTGAATATCTTGAAGTTTTATGAGATCTAAAGAAGATAAGTAACTTTCTTTGATCCTTGTGACCATCATAAGAGGTATACTTTTCACTCATCTTCCGTGATATAACTTTCAATTTTTGTTGATTACTTATTCTTTTTTCTTGCCTCTACAACAACCATGCATTTTTCTCTTCTTTTGCTGATACACTTGAACTTTTTCCCAAGGGGGTAGCGAGATGCCAATGGGTCTTGTAATACTTGTTTCTCTTTCTTCAATAAACTCATTAGAGAAAGTTGACTTAATGAAATATAACTCATCATGCTCAAAGGGATTCTTGGCAGTAAAGATGAGCACATCCTTTCTTTTTCAATGACCTTTGATGCATGAATGTAGAATAGATGGTATCAAATCATGCAGCCACTTCTTACTAATAAATAGGTGATAGGATACAAATGCATCGATCACATGGAAAGTTATAGTGCTGTGAATTGGGCTAACGTTAAAATCAACAATAACTTGTTTGACAATTTTTTTTTAGGGGTGTGACTAAAGCCATTCACTAAAATTGATTTTCTTCATGAGTCATTTTACATCATTTTCAACAACTTAAAATGTGACAAAGGCATGATGTTCAGAGAGGAGCTAGTGTTGATGAATGTTTTCTTCACTAAATACCCATTAAGTGCACTTTTGACATGTAGGGGACAATTGTGATTTGAGTTCTTAATGCACATATCAACATTGATGAATAAAATTACATGTTCATGTGCATGTGTCATACTTTTCACAGGTTGCATTGCATTGTACTTTACATATTAACCTTTTAAAATTTGTGTAAGTGCAGTTGTTGGTGCAAGTTAAGCCTTTTCATCAAACTCGAGAAGGTCAAAGAAGTTCAATTTGATGTCTTCAAAAGTGTTGTTACTACAGGAGGGCAATCATCCCCTTTGATTTCAATTGACTTTACTTTTTCCCTTTGTGTCTCTACAAGTAGTACATCATCTACTTTCATAGTGGTAGGATTGTGAGTAGTGGCATTTACTATACTACGTTAACTATTGTGAGTCAGAGGGGGATTGTTACGGATGTTATTGTCCTCAATTATAAGCTCCTCATTCCTCACTTTTTCATTGAACATCCTCTTTAAAGTGAAACAATCTTTAGTAGAATGTCAATCTACAAAATTTAGGATCATTCTTCTCTTTTATGGTAGGTGGTATTCAACTCTTGGAAGTTTAATATTCCTGTCCTATAACCATATATCAAGCATTGCATGTAGTTTCTCGAGCATGGGCATGTCAATGTCGATGTAGAATCCCTTAACTTCTCAAATATTGACTTCTCAATCCTAGGTTTCTTTCCTACCTTGGGATCTTTGCCTCGAGTTGAATTTGTTAATGGCCTTCATTTGTTAAATCCTGCATATTCACCCTTTTATCATGCAATGAAGTTATTAATTCATCACACATTTTTTACCAATGCAACAAATAAAGCTAAAGATAAATTTTCTACATGTACAAAATATTCTATAAACATTCATTGGACACAAATTCTTACCAACTCTCTTTCATCACATGTATTTTGGATATCAAGGGAGTGTTCTTTGAATCTTTTAATGTAGTCTATGAAGTCTTCTCTTGGTTTCTGATGAATTCTTCCCATATTGATGAGGGCCACTCTTTCTTCAATAGTGAAAAACTTCTCTAGAATCATTTTGCACATACTTCCTCATGAATCTATTGACCTAGGTGGAAGATTGACATACCATGTGTTGCCTTTTTTGTGAGGGACTTAGATAATTCCTTAAGCTTTAGATTGTCATCTAATTTATAAACCTCAAGTGTTTTAATAAACTTTAGTAGTTGCTTTTTTACACTTCCCTTCTTACCATTAATAGCATGAGCTTCAAACTCACAGTCTTTTGAGTAAAGTTTTATAGCTATATCCTGGTGATAAGGAAGTTTGAGCTTCGACACTCCCATAGTTGATATCATTTGTATCTCTTTCAAATATGCATCCAAATCTTTTGTAGTGATGAATGAACTTCTTAGAGTAGAAGTTTTAACGATTGTAATGCATGAAGTACTACATGAAGATGAAGTACCCCTAATTTAAATCCTTGTCTCATTTACTTCAGGTGCCTGATGTTTTACAGGTGTAAATTTTTGTATGGGAGCTCCCTCTTTAGCCTTAACTTGTTCATTAGTAGTAGAAGGGTTGATCCATTGAGGTGCTTGAGGGGTGTGTTGCGAAGCGGTATTAGTAGGATTTAGCAAAGTTGTACCATGATATGCATCAATAATAATGGCCATAGTAGGTATGAATTGAGTTACCATTATAATATCTTATCACTTGAATTGCTTGTATGATCTGGGCATTATCAAGTACTCTCTCTTGTATAGTGTTTCTTTGGTTTACATCACTGAGTGCCAGTGTTGTTTGCTCATTGCCTTCAAGGTTGTTGTCTAGTTCTTAATTATTATTATGAGTAAGGCAAGATACTATGCTCCTTGGAGGTACCGTGTTGTTAGCTTACCTTCCCAATGGAGTTACTAAAAATGTAGGTGTATGGGTTCAAATGCAAGGGGTCATCGCATGCGATCAAGCGACACGTAGCTAAAAGAGAAGTGACACATAGGAGAATGATCAAGTGTTGAATAGGATAGGGAGGGGAATAGTCGATCTTAAGAGGCTTAAACGCTTAAATGACAAGTAGAGGAGCTACTTGAGTATCAAACTCTACTAGGGGTGATGAATAGTGAGGTGTTCACTAGACTATTGATTTGATATTTTGAGAGGTAATTCCACATAGTGTTTCTATAAAAAATTCTTCCCACCCAAATGAGAGTATTTTGGGTATTTTTAGAGTTTAGTTAACGAGTTAGATGGTGATGGTGATCAATAATTATAAATGAATGGATCCTCACATTGACTTCTTATGAATTTAGGTCCATTGAAGACATTATTTTAATATATGAGTCTTATTGAAAAAAGTTGGCATCAAACTTGTGGATCTAACGGGTTTTATTCCAAGCCTACTATAATAAATCTCTCTTATTCATCTCATAATATAGTCTTGACTCTTTAGGCCGATCACTTTAGACTAAAGAGTTAAATTCATTTAATTATTAGACTTAAAATCCATGATCGGATTTAGTCCTCAACAAAAACTACATTAGACATTGGATCTATGTTAGTAATGAAAGAATATGCTTTGAAATCAAAAGCAAAGGATATCTTAAATCGAAAAAAAAAAAAATTGGTAAGCCCGATAAACGAGAAATCCATCTGATTATACTTACGGGGCAATTCGTTTTAAATACTCAATGAATATCAAAAAAAGAGATTCTCACGTAGATAATTATCAGCTTGACATTCAATTAGCCACAAATGAAAGCTATTCATATTCTCATTATTTTTGATAATTTTTGTGTATTCTGAGTAGGGAATACATTTATATTGCAGGAGAAAAGCTAAAATGAAGGATGGCAAAAGTTATCATTAAATTAGGGGTAAATCATAAAAATATGGTTTGTGTGTTGTGTTATTTATAGAGAGGTTATCTTTTTTTCTTATGATAAAAAGGTGATATGTATTTTTTTTATTATGTCAATAACAAATGACAAGTGTCAATATTTTATTGGCTTTTTTTTTTTGGTAATTGGCTGCTTATTTTTTTAAATTAAATTATACAATATACTGATATAACTTTATTTAATTAATGATTTATTAAATAGTAAAAAATTGATACATATTATTATTTACTATTGATATATAATTAAAAAAACATATATCATATCTATACCCAAAAATAAAACATAAGTAATTTTTTTAGATAAATTAACAATTTAGAGTGTCCCTGACACCAAAAATTCAGTAATCAGCTATATGGACCTAGCATTTATTAGGAATGTCAGTGTTGGAAAGGCCTTTAGAATACCACGAAAAGCAGAATTATGATGATGATGCACGGAGACACTTCTCTCGGGCCAATTTATTTATCAGAACGATCATAGTTATCCTCGGAATCCGCCAAAACAGGCCTCAATTGATTGCCCAGATGTTTCAATAACAATGTCAGAAATAAACTTCATCAACGAACGGAGCCCGCCCAAAAAAATTATGGTCAATTACTGTAATACACGATTATATATATATATATATGTATGTATGTATGTATCATAAAAATAGAATTATAAAATAAGTAAATAATATCTATATCTATACATATATATATATATATGACAAATAGCAATATTATAAAGAGAACAATGAAATAGAGACTATTTTGTCTTTTCCATATGGGATTGTATAAGCAAAACTAATTTACGGTTTTGTCATTTTGAACACTTTTACCATTTACAGCAACCTAGAGAGAATGATTGAAACCAAGAAAGAGAGCCTCTACAGGAAAACCTAAAACGATCTAAGGAGACAATGCAGTGCAACAATAAGGTAATTATTTGGAGTTATTACAAGATCTATTCTAACAATTAAGACTCAATCACGAAATCATTTTGCTTCTTTATAGGGATTGAATTGAAGAATGGGCTAAACAAGTAAGGAATCAACCAAATTCAAGTTCCAAGTATAAATCCGAACCAAGTGAATATGCTAGAACCTAATTTTATGTTAGATATAGTTAGATTAAGAAACATAGCAATTAGGATTTAGGAGGAATGGGTATAGAAAA
This sequence comes from Laguncularia racemosa, assembly GCA_037954665.1. Classification (NCBI taxonomy): domain Eukaryota; kingdom Viridiplantae; phylum Streptophyta; class Magnoliopsida; order Myrtales; family Combretaceae; genus Laguncularia; species Laguncularia racemosa. The sequence continues at coordinate 460,353 of JBBMOL010000007.1, read as the reverse complement.
ATTAGGTTTCGTAAGACCTTACCAAGAGATACACAACCTTCCAACATGGTCGTATTGCTCCTATGTTGATTACAAAAGACCTATCGAGAGATATACGATTTATCTACATGATCGTGTTCTGATCGTGTTGAACCCAAAACACATTGAAAGATACATGACCTTTTGGCATAGTCTTGTAATAACTATGTTGAGCTACATAGCCTCCAACATGGCCATGTTGAGTAAAAAACAATTTCATTTTTTATCTATTTAATTTCAAATTAAACCAATTTCCACACAACCTAGATAATTAGTAAGACCTTAGATAACCAAATAGATTTAGAGAAATTAAGAGAGTTATATCATTCTTAGATTTAGTAGTAAGAATGATGTATTGATGATTGTACAAATATCAACTTAGCTTAAGTTTGGGACTAGACGTACTTAAGGCTAGGATCCCAAGTAAGTGTTTACCTTGCTTGCTGTATGTGATTACTAGGTAGCTATTTAATAAATTGTATGTGGAATAATGAAATGATAAAGTTTTATATGAATTAATTGATGTATGTTGCTTGTGCTTGGCTTAGCCTAAGGGCCTACAGTGGCAGATCCCTAGGGGCACCTCGATGATTGGTGTGCCGCATTGTCCCAAGTGGAGCCGTGTATCGAAATGATCTGAGGTAGATTAGGGTTAGATAAGGCTCGTAGTGGTAGTTCCCACTAAGACAATATTGTGTGTATTGGGGTTATGAATTCCCCAGTGCTGTGAAATTGATTATGATTGATGTGTAAGTTGATGTGTGATTGCATGATGGAATAATGTTGCATGTGTCTTTATGGTGGTGTGTCATGTGCATGTGAGTGTGGCACTTATGTACTGAGCTTAGGCTCGCCCCCCTTCCTATATTTTTTTTAGCTGTAGGTGAGAATGACGAGCAAGTGGAGTATGATGAGAATGGGGACTTGGTGGGACATTACACAGATGAGACGAGAAGAGAACATTATTATTATAAGGAGAAAGAATGATGAAAAGTTATGAATATTTGTAATTTGAAGTTTTATTAATTAAATTGAGGTTATGAAGATAATTGTTATCTTGAGATTTTGTTGGTATTAAATAATGAGATTTGGAATGTCTTATATGAGATTCGTTTATTTGATTGAAGTTATAGTAGTATTATAGCTAATGTAAATGATCAGGTTTTGAAGTATTATGGAGTTTTAGAGCCTTAACGTATCACTTTGTAGTAATGACACGTGGCGGACTGTGATGTTCCACGTTTTGGGGCGTTACAGCTTAAGTGGTATTAAAGCTTAGGTTTTGATGATCTTTGAAATTTAGATATAATCAAATATAGATTAGGTTGATGACTTCTAGAATTATGTAGTGATCAAAAGGTGTAGGATTCAATCTGTAGAAGGTAAGTTAGAATCATTAGAAGACTAAGTAAATGATCTATAAAAACATATGAAGTGGAGAGAGTGGGTAAATTAGGGGATAGCTATTATGTTATGTTACTCTAAATATTTTATGTAATGGTATTTTATTGAATATTCCTGTTTAATTACGTATATATATATATATGCTTGAGCTTAAGTATACATAGATGTATACTGTCACTAACTCCCCTTACAAATTCTAACTTTGGGATTATTCTACTGTCTTAATTTACACAGAATGCCTCTAAGAAGAAGTATCATGCGGGGTTCATTTGGTGTTGGATAAGGTGGAGATGCCATAGAGGATAGGAACCTTCAAAGACCACCTCAGTAGGAAACCCCAAAGCAGACTAATGTCACAGCTGTTTAGCTGCTAGAGACTGTAAATATTCTAGTGGGAATGTTAGCATAGCAACAACAGCAGTAGGTTGTGAGACCTATCAAGCTTGTAGAGGAACCTCATGGGTTAGATAAATTTGTAAGATTAGTTAAGGAGTTCTACCTAAAGGTTGATGATTCAATAGAGGTTGAATATTGGATCACTGAGGTTGAAAGGACCTTTGAAGCTTTCATGGTCCCTAAAGATAGGAAAGTGAGATATGTTGCTTACATGTTGAAGGGGGCAATTGCAAATTGGTGGACCAGTATGTCCAGACTGTTAGGAGCTCTTAACCAATGGTAGAGATTTAAGGAACTCTTCTATGAAAAGTACTTCCCCAGCAGCATCAGAGACAAAATGGAGGCGGATTATTATAACTACCAGTAGGATAGTAGATCTGTGGAGGCATATGAAGTGGAGTTGAATTGCTTAAGAAAGTTCTTGCCAAAGGTGATGAGAGGAGATGATACCTCCTGAGCTAGAAGATTTTTTAAGGGGACTAAAGCTTACCTTGCAGCATGAAGTGGGGGCTTTTCAATTGACTACTTATGCAGAAGTAGTTGACAAAGCAAAATACTTGGAGCATAGTAAAAAGAGAACAGAGGAAAAACTATCCTATAGATCAGGATCAGTTCTGGGGAAAAGGCCTGTTGCCAGCGTACCTTATGCAGACAAAGGAAAGAGGTCAGTAATATATCAAGCTAGACCTATGACTTATGTGCTTAGACTTATTTAAATTAGGCTTACACCTCTAGCACTACCTCCACTACCACAAGTAGGACCGGTTGTGAGGTGTACTAGGTGTTTGGGACCCTATGATTTACAATAGTGTAAATGGCCTAAAGGAGCATGTTTTTCCTATGGTAAAATAGGACACACTAGTAGGAATTGCATAGAAAGGACTCTCCCTTAAACCTTCTGCTATACCTATAAGCAGAGAGGGCACTAATCATTCGAGTGTGATGCTCATCACACTTAGGTGGCTACACCCCCCACAAGCCTAAGAGCCTATAAGACCTACACCTAGAGGACCACTAGGTAGAAATTGGAATGTTGGACCAAGATAGAGGGAACCTGGTAAGGTGTTTATATTGCAACAACAACAATAGCAGAATGCCCATGATCAAGATACCATAGCAGGTACATTGCTCATAAAGTCACATACTGCCTATGTATTGTTTGACATGGGTGCAACACATTCCTGCATATCACTTGTGTTTATGAATGTGTGTGAATTAAAACCTATTGTCTTAGAGGATGCTATGATTGTAAATACTCCTTTTAGAGTATGAGGAAAATTAGATCAAATATGTAAAGATGTGAAGATTGTAATACATGGCAAGAAAATGCCAACTGAATTATTTGTGTTAGAGATGATAGAGTTTGATCTAATTCTAGAAGTGAACTGGTTGTCTAAGTATAATTCCACTATAGATTATCACAATCTAGTGTTAGGTTTGATTTTCTTAATGAGGAACAAATTGTATTCAAGTTAGATCTATAGAGACTTGCAACTCTTCCAACATACGAGTTATAGAATAAAGGAAGACTGTTAGCCTTATCAGTAGAGATAAGACAAGTTAAGGAATTGGGAAAGGTGTATGTAGTGAATGAGTAGGAAGACGTTTTTCCTGAGAATTTGCTAAGTTTACCACTAGCCAAAGAGAGAGAGTTCTATATTGATCTTGTATCGGGAATGCCACCTAAAGCACCATACAAAATGGCACCTACTAAACTATCTATACTAAAGACTCAACTTCAAGAGCTTCAAGGTAGTGGGTTTATTAGACCAAGTATCTTACCATGGGATGCTCTAGTGTTATTGGTTAAGAAGAAGGATGGGAGTATGAGACTGTGTATAGATTATAATGAGCTAAACCGAGTCACAATTAAGAGTAAATACCCTCTCCCTAAGATTGCTGACTTATTTGCTCAATTACAAGGAGCTCAAGTCTTCTCTAAAATTGACTTGAGATCAGGGTACCATCAGTTAAGAATCAAGGAGAAAGACATATAGAAGACTGCTATTAAGACTTAGTATAGACATTACGAGTTTCGGGTGATGCCTTTTGGTTTGACAAATGCTCCAGTAGCCTTCATAGACCTCATGAGTGGAGTGCTCAAAGACTGGCTATACTAGTTTGTAGTAGTTTTCATAGGTGACATCCTCATCTATTTCAAAAGTAGAGAAGAACATGAAGCACATCTCAGAATGGTATTGCAAAGACTTAGGGAAGAAAAGCTTTATGCAAAATTCAGCAAGTGTGAATTTTGGTTAGAACAGGTATCCTTCTTAGGACATGTGGTGAATAAGAATGGAATATCAGTAGACCCTAAGAAGGTAAAGGTAGTAAGTGACTAACCAAGACTAAGAACTGTAATAGAAGTAAGGAGTTTTCTAGGATTAGCTAAGTATTACAGACGCTTTGTTGAAGGGTTCTCCCGGTTAGCAACTCCCTTGACTCAACTAACAAAGAAAAAGGCCAAGTTCGTATAGAGTGATGAATGTGAGAGCAACTTTATGACATTGAAGGATAAATTAATGACAACTCTAATGTTGGCCTTACCAAAGAGGGGAGAAGAATTTGAAGTATTCAGTGATACATCAAATCAAGGTTTGGGGTGTGTGCTTATGCATAATGGGAGAGTCATTGCATATGCCTCTCGCCAACTAAAGCAGTATGAGAAGAATTACCCCATCTATGACCTGGAATTAGCTGCTGTGATTTTAGCACTGAAATTATGGAGACACTATCTTTATAGGGAGAAGTGTAAAATATTTATAAACCATAAAAGTTTGAAGTATCTATTTACCTAGAAGAAATTGATTATGAGGCAGAGGAGGTGGCTAAAATTGATGAATGATTATGATGTGGAAATTCATTATACCCTGGAAAAGAAAATGTGGTTGCAAATGCTTTAAATAGGAAGAAACACATAAATATTGTAGTATTAATCACATCATAGAGGAAAACACTAGAAGACATAGACAAGCTGAAATTGGAAATGGTGACACATGAAGTGAGAAATAGGTTGGTTATACTTAGTATCCAACCCAATCTTATTGATCAGATTAAAACTGCATAGAGGAAGATCCTGAAATTCAGAAGATAAAGAGCAAATTAGAACAGGGTGAAGCCATTGAATTTGTGTCAAATGTTGAAGGGGTAGTCAAGTATGGTAACGGATGGTGTGTTCCAAGTTTCAAATAATACAAAATTAAAGAAGAAGATCATGAAGGAAGCCCATTACTTAGGATATATAGTACACCTAGGAAGCACCAAGATGTACAAGAATCTCAAGAACACTTACTGGTGGAATAATATGAAACGGGAGATAGTAGAGTATGTGTCCAGGTGTCTCACATGTTAGCAAATAAGGATTGAACACTCAAGACTAGCTGGTGAGTTACAATATCTTCCTGTACCTGAATTGAAGTGGGAACATGTAACTATGGATTTTGTCACACCACTCCTGAGAACCAAGGAGAAGTATGATGCAATTTAGGTGAAAGTAGATAGATTAACCAAGTTCGCTCATTTCTTACCAATTAAGGTAGACTATAGACTAGAAAAACTTGCTTAAATGTACATTAGAGAGATTTTCATATTACATGTGGTACTAACCACTAATACATCTAACAGGGGTACTTGATTTGTGAGCAGATTCTAGAGAAGTTTATATCAAGCCTTAGGAACTAAAATCTAGTTTAATAGAACATTTCATCCCTAAACAAATGGGCAGCCTGAGAGAACTATTCAAATTCTGGAAGATTTACTACGAGCTTGTACTTTAGATCAAGGGGGTAACTGGAGTGATCATTTACTTTTAGTAGAATTTTTTTATAACAACAATTACTAAGCTATTATATAGATCGCTCCCTATGAAGCATTGTATAGCAAGAAGTGCAAATCTCCCTTACATTGGGATGAAGTGGGAGAAAGACAAATATTGGGGCTAAAAATAGTATAGGAGATAGTAGACAAGGTCAAAGTAATAAATTCTTACTAAAGATATCTCCAACTAAAGGGGTAATCAAGTTTAGACTGTGAGGTAAGCTGAATCCAAGATATGTGGGTCCATTTGAAATTCTAGAAAGAGTTAGGAAAGTTGCATACAAGTTGGCCCTACTGCCAAGTCTAGTCAGGATACATGATGTGTTTCATGTATTGATGTTAAGAAAATATGTACCAAACCTAGATTAAGTGGCAGCTTTGGAACACTTAAAGGTATGGCCAAACTTCTCCTCTATAGAGAGACCTGTGAGAATAGTGGATATAAAGGAACGAGTATTAAGAAGAAGAAAAATTCCTTATGTCAAAGTGTAATGAACAAATTAAACAGAACGAGAGGCAACATGGGAATTTGAAGAAGAAATGAAGAAAAAGCATCAAGAACTCTTTCCAATTCCAGGTAACTTTTAAAAACAAAAGTTTTAAATAAAGGGGGGAGGATGTAATACACGATTTTAAATAAACATATATATACGTATGTCATAAAAATAGTATTATAAAATAAGTAAATAATATAATAAAGATACATATATATATATATATATATATATATATATATATTTAACAAATGGCAGTGTTGTAAAGAGGAAGATAGAACAGGGCGGTTTTATCTTTTCCGGATAAGATTATATAAGTGAAACTAACCTAGGGTTTCGTTCCTTTGTACACTTTTACCATTCACAGCAGCTTATAGAGATAAAGTGACATAAAGAGAGAGAGAGAGAGCCCTTTCAGGAAAACCTAAAGTGACATAAAGAGACATCATAGCACAACAAAAGGTAATTATTTGAAGTTATTACAAGACCTATTCTAACAATGAAGACTCAATCATGGAATCATTTTGGTTGTTTATAGGGATTGAATTAAAGAACAGGTTAAACAAGCAAGGAATTAACCAAATTCAAGTTCCAAGTGCGAATCCAAGCCAAGTGAGTATACTGGAACCTAACTTTATGCTAGATATGGTTAATGTAACGATAAGTTAGATTAAGAAACATAGCAATTAGGATTTAGGAGGAATTAATATAGAAACATTAGGTTTCGTAGGACCTTACTAAGAGATACATGAGCTCCCAACATGGTCGTGTTGCTCCTGTGTTGATCACAAAAGGCCTACCAAGAGATATACGACCTCTCAACACGGTTGTGTTTCTCTTGTGTTGAAACCGAGAGATGAATGGCCTATCTACACGGTCATGTTTCAACCATGTTAAACTTAAAACCGATCGAAGGATACATGACCTTTTGACACGGTCGTGTAATAACCATGTTGAGCTACACGACCTCCAACATGGCTATGTTGAGTGAAAAACAATTTCATTTTGTATCTATTTAACTCTAAATTAAACCAATTTTCACACAACCTAGATAATTAGTAAGACCTTAGATAACCACATAGATTAAGAGAAATTAAGGGAGTTATATTATTCTTAAATTTAGTATTAAGAAGGATGTATTGATGATTGTGCATATATCAACTTAGCTTAAGTTTGGGACTAAACATGCTTAAGGCTAGGATCCTAGGTACATGTTTACCTTATTTGTTGTATGTGATTGCTAGGTAGCTATTTAATGAATTGTATGTGGAATAATGAAGTCATAAAGTGTTATATGAATTAATTGATGTATGTTGCTTGTGCTTAGCTCAGCCTAAGGGCCCATAGTGGCAGATCTCTAGGAGGCACCTTGATGATCGGTGTGTTGTGTTGTCCCTAGTGGAGCAGTGTATTGAAATGATTTAAGGTAGATTAGGGTTAGATGGGGCTTACAGTGGCAGTTCCCACTAAGACAATATTGTATGTATCGAGGTTATGAATATCCCAGTGTTGTGAAATTGATTATGATTGATGTGTGATTGCATGATGGAATAATGTTACATGTATGCATGTGTCTTTATGGTGGTGTGTCATGCACATGTAGGTGTGGTACTCACGTATTGAACTTAGGCTCACCTCCCTTCCTATATATTTTTTTAGCCATAGGTGAGAATGGCGAGCAGGTGGAGTATGATGAGAATGGGGACTTGGCGGGACATTACATGGATGAGACGAGAAGAGAACATTATTATTATGTAGAGAAAGAGTGATGAAAAGTTCTAAATATTTGTAAGTTGAAGTTTTATTAGTTTGAAGTTATAGAGATAATTGTTATCTTGAGATTTTGTTGTTATTAAATAATGAGATTTGGAATGACTCATTTGAGAGTCGTTTATTTGATTGAAGTTATAGTAGTCTTATGGTTAATGTAAATGATTAGGTTTTGAAGTATTATAGAGTTTTAGAGCCTTAGCATGTTGCTTTGTAGTAGTGACACGTGGCGGGTTGTGATGCTATAGGTTCTAGGGCTTTACAATTATGCCATTAGCATCCACCACATGTACAAAATCAATAAGTTTAACTTGGACATGTAACCCATGCCCAGGTAGGGCTGACTCCTCACAAAATAATCAGGATACTTTTCCAAATCTAGCAACTTTGAAGAAACAAACTTCTAAGGACTATTCTAACATCTTGTAAGGTAAAGCACCGAACGAGCTTCTTATTAAGTATCAAAAACCCAAATTCTGTTACAACATGTGCATGATGACATAAGAGGGTTCTAAAATAACACAAGAACTATATGACTCAATACTTGGGCAAAATTGTAAATACATGGTATTTCAAAACAACGAATTCTGGTAGAGATAGATATAGCAAAAATAGTAAAGATTGTAATAGAAAAATAGCTAGATCTAGTTAGATGACAACTGTACTTTCATATATAGATAACCACATATAAATAAGAGGAAGAAGGGAATCCTTGCATTTCCTAAGTTCTGGTGTTAAGGACTCACTTGAAGCAGTTTTGTATCCATTACCTGCCACAAACACCAAACAAAAGCAATTAGAGAGCAAACACACAAAAACCTAATTTCGTAAGAAATAGATAAACGAAGAGAGGAGAGAAGAGTGACAGACCGTGTAAGAGGAGCAGTAGGGTTACTTAGGAGCGTGACTGGTTTTGTACTTGTGTTTTGACAAGTTAGGCCTAGTATTTGTTAAAGGGCCTAACAATTTAATTTGTTACAATACATTTGGGATGACACAAGAGGATTCCAAAATGGTAGGGTAGAATCGTAAATACATGGTAGTTCTAAAACAACGAATCCTAGTGTAGATAGACATAGCAAAAATAGTAAAGATTATAACAAGAAAATTGTTAGATCTAGTTAGAGGATAGTTGCACTTTCACATAATGACAACTAAACACAAATAAGGGAAATAACAGGAAGAAGGGCATCCCTTGCATTTCCCAAGTTTTGGCATAAGGAGTTAAGGACTCACTCGAAGCAGTCTTGTAACCATTTCCTAATACAAACACCAAACAAATGCAATTAAAGAGCAAACACACAAAACCCTAATTTCACCAGAAATAGATAAATGAAGAGAGGAGAGAGGAGTGATAGACTATGTAAGAGGAGCAATAGAGTTACTCAGGAGTGTGGATAGTTTAGTACTTGTGTTTTGACTAGCTAAGCCTAGTATTTGGTAAAGGGCTTAACAATTTAGTGCTCTCACCCTTCTCATGGTGCTAGAGTTATGATCCTCTTCATAGTCTATGGACATAGATGCCATCAAAAGCATGTTTGTCACAATGCAATAGAGCACCTAAGGTGTGGAACATTTTGTATCAGCGATTACTTCTCAATTGCAATCCTTGATGACCGGAGTTGATAATCTTGAACTTTCCCAGTGTTAGCCTTCAACTTCTTCCACTTTATTGTTTACTTCTACTAATCTTGTGGATCCCTCTTTTCCTACAAATTCCACTATTTCTATTAGTGATACTTTCTTGAAAGGGATTACGTTAGAAATTCCTAAGTTTTCCAGTCATGATCCCCTTGGGTAGATTTTTCAATCCTAGCAATTCTTTGACTTTCACAAGATTTCGGATTTTCAATGTTTGACTATTACTTCAATCGCATTGGAGGGCCTTGCTTCACAGTGGTATAACTGGATGTTTAGCAATAATCAACTTTCTTCTTGGTCCACCTTTATGAAGGCATTGGAAATTCATTTTGGTCCTTTTGAATATAAGGATGTTCAGGGGTTGTTATCCAAGTTGGTGTAATAAAGATTGGTTTTAGAGTATCAAACTAAATTTGAGTCTCTTTCTAATCACATTGTTAGGGTGCTAGAGCCCTTTTTAACTAGTTGTTTTATTTCTAGGTTAAAGGCTACTATTCGAAGGGATGTGCAGATTGCTAAACCTACTTCTCTCATGCATGCGGTATGGTTAGCTAAGCAACATGAAGCAAAATTTCATGAGCAATTTCTTTTCCATTCTAATCTTCCTCCTTCCACTATCCCCTAGTAAATTGTCTACACTACAATTTTCTAAACCACATCCTTCCTTTTCACTTTCTTCTCCCTCTTCTCATTCTTCTCCTTCTTCCCATATTCCTATCTAAAAACTCACTACTTAGGAAATGTAGCTTCGCCGAGAGAAAGTTTTATGTTTTAACTGTGATGAGAAATTTCATCGCAATCAGAAATGTAAAGTCAAATTTTTGTCTTTGCTTTATAAAGACCAAGAAGTTATGAATGTTTTTTTGAGTGTTGATTTTGATTAACTTTCTCGATTCTATTCCTATGGCCATCAATTATCATACTCTTTCTAGTGCTTCTTTACCACACATTACACGTTTTAGAGGGGTAATCAATCATCAAGAGGTGTTTATTCTGGTGGACTTAGGTAGTACTCATAATTTCATACAAGGTCGATGGGTTAAACATTTGGGTTTAACTATATCTCCCTCTCCTGGCTTTCAAGTGATGATTGGAATGTTAGTAAGTTGTTATGTGAAGGTCGCTATTCTGATGTGTCCATGATGATTTGAGGAGTAAATTTTTGAGAAACTTTCTATATTCTACCCATTCATGGGGAGGAGGTGGCTCTAGGGGTGCAATGGTAGTAGAGCTTGAGCCTTATCACTATTGACTACTCTACTCTTTTGATGCACTTTATGTGGAATGGGATTGTGATTACCTTACAAGGGGATGTCTCTCCTTTAGTAAGCCAAATTTTGTGTCATCAATTGCATCAGATTGTTCCAACAGATGCGATTGCTTTTTACTATCACTTAGAGGTTCAATAAGTGAGTCCCTATTCTATCTTCATGGATATTGTTAACAATACTCTTTTATCGGAGGTATTGTGTAGATTCCATTGAGTTTTTAAGCCACCCTCATAATTACTGCCACATCGTGGTATTTAATATCATATCTACCTTGCACCAGAAACTTCTCCCATCAATGTCAAGCCTTATCGCTATCCTCATTCTCAAAAAAATAAGATCAAGAAGCAAGTTTGGGACATGCTTAGTTAGAGGATCATCCAGTATAGCAATAGTCCTTTTTCTTTCCTAATTTTGCTTGTCAAGAAAAAAGATGGGAGCTGACGTTTTTCTATATTGTTGAGTGTTTTTGATATTGTTTTCTCTCTAATAGCTAGACAATAAGATGAGAAACTAAGACCTTAAATGAGATGCACATTGAATACCCTAGGATATATTAGATTTGTTAGTGAAACATTGTCCTTTAGGAGAGGTAATAGGTTACCTTTTCTTAACCTTAGCTAAATTAAGTAACATGAGAGGAGGTTGCAGTATATTTATGAAGTTGTTTGACAAGATCTTTAGGAGGAACACAATGTCTCCATTACACAAGATTAGGTTTGGTCATTAGTCACTTACATATTAAGAAGTGAACTCCTCGCTCATATTAAAGTGGAGTTATTTATTTTATTTGATCATGTGTTGAATTAGATAATAGTGTGTAGATGTCATGTATAACACTTAACTTAGATGAATACCTTAGTGGATGTTGTATTATGGTATACTAGTGAGTCTCTTACCATTTACTAAGGCCATTATTGAGTCTCACTCTCCCAATAGTATTTTTTACATGTTAGCATTCTAGAACCATGAGATGAGCTAGGGCTCTAAGCCTATGGGATTTTTGAAACATATCTCTTAAATTTAAGATTGATTTAATAGAACCTCATTTTACTATTTAATGGTGAATTTTAGTTCTTTATGAATTTGAAGCTCCATAAGAAAATAGTGGTGCCCTATATTTTCTTTCCAACGTTTTCATATTCATATCTATATGTACATACCTCTATATCAATTTTTAATAAAATGACTAAATTTTTTTATTAAGCTAGTCCTTATAATTTTGATGCACAAAGTAGTTGTCACGTATGGAATGGAGCAAACCAAAGGTACCTAAAAAAATATATACATCATGGTTAACTCTAAATAAAATAAAGTAAAAAGGCTTCTTAAGATTTCTAAAGAAGAGTTGATTTAATATAAAATAGGAAACTAAAAAATTTGAAAGGAAAATCAATGAAAAAAAAATAAAACTTTATAAGATGAGACCCGCATTAATCCATCCTTAATACTATAAATAAAACCTTAAAAATAAGGAGGGAGAAACCCCTCTAGCCTATTCCGTAACAAGTTAGCCTTTAGAAACTTAAAGTTTCAATTTCAATTTGTACACTAAAATTTAGAAACTTGAATTTGTTAATAACAAAACTTAATCGTAGAAAACTTGAAAGCAATTATATTAATTGAAATATAGAGATTTTAAATAGTTAGGATTTCATAAAGCCTATAAACTCTTATTAGTCTTATATGTTAATTGTGCTTGCCGAGGTTAGTAACCATTTTAGATTGGTGAGTCATGAATTAGGTTGTCAATATGGGTTAACATCTATGATAAGTGTCAAGTATTTAAAAAAGGAGCTGAAAATGGATCAAATTAGTAGAATAGGATGCTATTAGGGATTGTTACAATGGATTGGTTACTCGATGGCTGATATTACAGTGAAACTAGTATGTGGCAATTTATGCTTCTACTAGGATCAAATGATCTAAATATATATAGGTAAATATTTACTTGCTTTCAAATTAGAATAAGATAATTAATTGGACTTATGATGTTTATTTATTAATGTTACATTTAGTTCTTAAGGTGTGTGGTTTGTCATGATTTAATTAGTGGTAATTTAGTTACTTGATAGTAGGGGTAGGCATGATTTGGTACAATATGATTCGCCCTTCAAATCAAATTGAATCATATATTAAGATTCATTTTTTTTTCTAAATTGAATCATAACTTATTTTTTTCAAACCTAAGAAAAATATTCGATGCACTGTTTGAACTATTATTACATGCATTTTTTTTATATACAAGTGAATAAGAAATATAAAATTATATTAGTTATGAAAAAGATGCAAATAATTATCATTTCTTCAATATCATTCACCCCTTTTAATGTCAATTCAATATATTTAAGAAGTTTTTTTGTTTCACTTTAAGTAATTTTGATTTTTATATCAGTCAATAAATAAAAGTATGAAATAAAATGGTAGTGGGTTACTTGATGAAAACCAAATAAGAAAAGAAACAAAATAAGCGACATGTAATTATCTTTTTTGGTTATATATTCTCTAAACTTTCATCACCTTTTTTTTTCTTTTTAACTTCTCATGCTTTAGTTCGTTTCATAATTTTTTTCAAACCTAAAAGAAAATGGCTTGGTTAGGTGAATGAATTTTTTTAACCTAAAAAAGCAATTGGAGCCTAATATAAAGTTTGAGTCAATTCGATCTGGTTGGTTCACAGTTCCATCTGTTTTTTTTTTTTCCTAACTCACTTAGGCAATTAGCTCATCCCTTCTAAGGACTTATTTTTCAAGTTTAATTAAATAAACAAACTATAATATTAGGATTTGAGTCTTGTCTAACCTTATCAGGCAATGAGGACATGTGGTAGACTAATCATTCCCTTCAATTTGGGGTGTCACACTAACAACTTCCTTAACTAACACCTTTTTTAGTTTTTATTACTTGCATTGAACTTATTGTGTGTGTTTGTTCTCCAAATTCCAAGCATTTCCACATCAAAATCACCCAAATAAACACGTAATTGGTGCCAACATTTGGGATGGAACATGAAAATTTCTACCCATATCATTATTCATCAGTTTAAAAGCTTTACAAACTCAATTTTACCATCTTTTGATAAATATATGAATATTTTCTTTTAATTTCTAAGTACCTTCAAATTCTATTATGATACATTTGATTGACTTCATGAGGATAGAAAATAATAGATATTCTTGCCTTGTAGACTTAACATTGTATTTGGTTGGCAAAGTAGTTATTCCACGAATTACTATTATTGCCAAAGGAGAAATTGCAATTTTTTTATAAGACCAACTATTTTTTAGTCATTTTAAGCATATTTTTTATCTACTCATAAAACCTTAAAGGAACTAGAAGGAATAATTATTACCTCTCTATTATATTTCTTAAGAGTAGTAAGTTTATTTCTATGTTATTTCATTTTGGAAATCAAATGTGTTATTAGACATTTTCATAATGCTTTAAATACATTTTTACATTTCTCATTTATTTATTGTAGTGTTATCATTATTTACCATTTATACATCTTTATGATTTTAAAAATTTAATGTATTGGAATATAAATACTAGCAAGCGTACACTTGCGATGATAATACATAAAATCCATGCATATTATTGAAATATACATTAGGCATATACATAACTTTAAGTACATATGTAATATGGGTTGTCAAGAGAAATAAGAAAGAAACCATGTGAAAATTTACTAAAAAGAAGTATCTAATAAATTGTGGGATCATATTAAAAGAATATATAATTAAAGAGTATTATGTGTGCTTTTAAAAAAAAATTATTATATTGCAATGAAATACATACTTTTAAATAATCAATAATGAAATATATATTCCTAACATTACTGTTTAATCTTAACTTTATAAAGATTAAAAAATTAATTTAATGTTTCTATAGGAAAAAAAAATCTATGAAATAATGAAACACAGAAAAGGTAATAGGATAAATGGTTAATATCCAAACACAAGTAGTCAAGTTGAAAGACGCTAAATCGGAAAAAAAAAAAAAAAAAAAGCCTATTGTATCCGAAAGAAAAAAGAGCACAATTGTCCATGCACCACTAATCTCTCCTGCCAAACGAAGTTGAGCAATATAGTGATAAATGAAGCAAATATAAAACTCAGTTTAGGGAACACACACACACACACACACACATATATATATATATTTCAAAAACATGAGACCACTTAGATTTCATTTTAAATGTCATGACAACAACAACAATAATGATAAATTGAAAAACAACCTAAACCACTTGTATAAAGCCAACAATCCAAGATAACTCTATGGTATTCCCATTAGTTGCATAAGAAAATAAAACTTTAGGGAAGAAAACAAAATCCACTTTTACTTGGACAAATTTTAGAAAAAGAAAAAAGAAAAAGAAAACTATATTATTTCTATAGAAGAAACTAAATATGAAATCAAAAGTAGCTCTAAAGTACCAGTTTAATCCCATTTATGTTCACTTAAGGATGAATTGTATCATCGTTTTTACAAAGAATATGTATGAGAGAGTTTGATTTATTTTGATGATTATATTAAATTAATTATAAAAAAAGTAGTGAAAAAGTGAAATGAGAATAAAATGCATTAGAATTATAGATAAAGTGTGTGAAGTATAAAAATGGAAGAATTAGCTTAATAATAATAGATTACATCAAGATATTTCTAATAATAAATCTAATCAAGGAATTATTTACTTTACTTCACAAATCAGTATAAGGTTTATCATCTATGTAACCATTTTTTTTTAATTTTTAAAGACTTCTATAATTAGGACAATTTGAGATTTCATTAAATAGTGATAAGAAAACCTAAAATCCCTCGAATTGTATAAACATTAAAAGGAAAAATAAATTGAAAGGGCTGCCATGACGTATTTATTGAGCTGCGATCGTAATCTCGTCGATAGAGATGGGAGAGCGACAACAATTGTAAATATTTAATTAATTAATAACATAAGGGAAACTGGGAGGGTCCATCTTCTTCCAATTCAATGTGCGGTCACAAGCCAAACAAGAAAAGGAATGACTGACTTCACCAACGATATGAACGCAATGACTTGGTGGGTCCAACTTTTTCCAATTTTCAATCCACGTGGACAGATACGGTTGGCGGGTACGCGTAGAACATGACAGAACACCGCGTACGTGATTAAACAAATATATTTGGCGGCTCATGTCATGGACAGGAATAATGATAAGATTCATTTATTTATTTCCCTAAAAAAAAGAAAAAACACGAAAGATTGCTTTATGGAAAAATGGACCGTACTTGGTAATAGGATAGGATAGGAAGTCCGATTTCTCGATTTTTGTGAAAAATTTTAATTTTATAAAAGCGCTCCATGTATCCATTGAAGAGGTCTTAGTTATATTATTGGTACTGGCCTTCCTACCAAACATTTGCCTTACCCACGCTGGAAGTGTAGAGGATAATTATTGATAACTTTCATTCATAATTCATATGGATAAATATTGAAAAAAAATATCTTTGTTTTGAAAAAAAAAAAAGAAGAAGAAAAAGGAAAGCTCACTAATTGTACTTAAGTGGGTCAAATCCGATCTTTGGGATCCATGCAGAATGAAACCAAAGCAATCCTTAGTCCCCACGTAGGGTGCTATCGAGAATCATTTCTATTGTCCCCTTTGGCTCAACTTGTTTCAAAGACCCGCGAAAGAGAAGTACTGGTCATCGTATGAAAAGAAATAAATTTTAGATATTTTTAATTAGAGAGCTTGTACATCAAGCAACAAAAAAAAAAAAAAAAGAAAAAAGAAAAAAGAGTTGGGTCCAGAAGAATCCAAACCTCGACACGTATTCTAAAGCTCGCGGAGGTCCATGGCATCCAAGCATGTGAACAAACAGCATAAAACTGATTATTTATGCAACCGATCGGGAAATTATTAATCGATGTCGATGATGATTTCACAAATAAATCCTTATACTTATTTATTTATTTCACTGGAAAAAGATAGACAAGGGCAAGATTTGGCAATTTAACGGCATCCACTTATCTTCTCTGTTTTTCTGATAAGTTACGAGATTTACACAAAGACGGGAAACTTTTTAATAGACAAATAAAAAAAGAAAAGAAAAAATCTCCCCCCTTCAAATTTCAAACCATGTTGGTCATCCTTTTAATGGAGTCATGAAATCCTTAAGGTGCATTTGGTTGCGCATAAAAAATAGTATTTGATAGGACAAAAATATTTGTCTCTCGTCTAGTTTACAAAATTGCTTCAGATATTGCACAAAATCTCTCTTGAAGTACTAGACAAACTGATTAAAAATTATATCATGATAAATAAGAAACAAATTTTGAAGAATAGCACAAAATAATAATTATTGCTAACATTCCAAAAATATCCAAATCAAAGACCTAGTTCACAAGTACTAGATGAAAACAATAGCTAATCCACTCCAACCACACGTAGCTCGTCTTCCACTGTGATCCGCACGCACGTTGTCTTCACATTCACCTAGCCCATTATCAATTTTTGTTCAACGCTCCACTCTAGAAACTACGACAAGTATGTTTTCTTGTCGCCACCCTTCATCCTCTATTGCTTGGTGTTCATCCATGGTGGATCTACAAGCATCCGGTAGTAGGTATGTGTGTTTGTTGTCGTTCCTATTGCTGTTGTTCCTATTGCTATCTTTCTTATTGATGTCGTTCCTCTTCTTATTGCTGTCGTTATTGTTGCGTCTTGCTTTTACCCATATAACGTAGCTTCATAGATTAACTAACCATTAGTTTTTTAATACACATGGGCTGTTACTTATAGCTATTTGGTATTAGAGGTCTCAAGGTTGTTCTATGGTGATTAAAATTATCAATTCAATTGGAATTAAATTATCAAATATAACACAAATTGTTATAATTTGTAATATGAATTATTAATCTTTTCAATCAATTGATTTACATTTATTAACCCATATAATTTATTCAATTATATGAATTTAATAATCTCTTCGAGTTGTCAAAAATTATGTAACTAAAAACTTTCATATTCTACAAAGAGTATAATTGTTAAAATTACAATGCTCAGTTTAGTATTTTATAATTCCAAACAATAGACAGCACAAAAATCATTGTCCAATACTTAGGTACCCAAACGTAGTGCAAAAATCCTTTTTATCCTATTCTCCTTATTTTGTACTGTCTAGTACTTTAAACCAATTGTTACCTAAAATTGTTCCATATATATATATATATATATATATATATGTCATCGTTTTCCTTGGAAAGCTTTTTGCTTGAAATATATATTAGGACTCCATACACCAAAACATAGTGGAGACATCTATGTATGAGGGAGGTAAATGTAAAATATATCTTTTGTGGATTTATTCTTACAAGATTTTTATCTCAAATGTTTTTCCTTTATAGAACAAAAGGCTTCTATTGCATTCCAAAGCAAGAGAAGCACAAGGATAGATACGGGAGCATACAGTTGAGAGTCAGACTTATATTATATAAATCAATGATAAAAATTACTCATAACAAATATTTACTTCTGATTATAATTATAATGTATCTTATATGTATAGAAAAAAAATTCAATAATAAGTACAATTGCAACACTTTTTAATGACATAATAATAAGTATAATTGTTTAAGATAACTTTGTAAGTTTGTTTCATTAGCAATGCTAAAAATAATATCCTATGTATTTGGAAGTTTGATTGTTCAATGATAAACATGTCTTCATAATATTAAATGTGAAAAAAAAATAGTAAATCAAGTAATATGAGGTTATGGTTATCATTTTTTACTAATATATTGTGTAATAAGACCAAATTATTAAGGTAAATATTATATTTGATATCCAAACTTTGTCAATTTTTGTAATTAATAACTATTTAACTTTAAAATGTCAATTTACTACTTAGAAAATTTCGATATCATTTGTAGTACTTAAACTAGGTAGTTGATTGTAAAAATGGGTAAAATTTAAGTAATTAATTACAAAAATAGGTAAAATTTATGTAACAAATTGATATATTGAAACTTCAAGTAATTAATTATAAAAATAAATAAATTTCACGTATCAAATGTGATATTTACCTAAATTATTATTCATGGTATAACTACTAATATAGCATTTAATAAGAATTTATTTAATTAATTATAAATTTTTAATAAGTGAAATTTTATTTTTTGAGTTGGTGTCCCAAAGGAAAAAAAATAAAAAATAAATAGAATGGAAACCATTTATAAAGAGGTAAAAAAATAAATACAATTTCAAAAAATAAAGCGACTTTAACAGAATTGAACTCACGATCTCATTTGCAAAAACATCTACTCAACCATTTGGCTATTTCTTTTTGAGCTTGGAGGGACGAGAGCACTTATCCCTCCCTCCTATGTTCGTCCACAAGTTGAATGAATTTCCAATTGTATAATATAAAGGCGAATATATTAAAATAATATTATTTTTTTAAAAAATTACGAAATAATGTATTCAAAAAAATTATTCCAAAAATAGGTTGTAAAAATATGAACTCGATCTGTGCCTTCAGCAATTTATAGTGAAGGTGCAAACACAGTATGCCCTTTCAATACAATTGTACTAAAGGTGTAGGTGTGACCGGTGCCTTCAATGCAAAAAAATTGTTTTTAATTATTGAAAAAAAAATTGTATTAAATTTTTGTTTCACCCATTTATGTATATATATATATATATATATATATAAAGAGAAGAAGAAAAAACTAAGCTCATTTTGTCATAACTTCATCTCTCTCTCTCTCTTTTTAATCAATCTGATAGTCAGTAACCTATGAAAACATAATAATTTGACCCTCATAAAATTACCAAACAGCAACATGGTTTGGTCCTAACTATGGTAGACTCAAATAAGTCTTTTTTATATATATTATGTTTTTATAAGCTGTTGGCTATCAAATTGATAAAAAGAAAAGAAAAGAGATGGAGTGATGACAAAATGAACTCAGTTTTTTTTCCTCCTTTTTTAGTATATTATAAGATAAAGCACAAAGGGGTAAAAAAAGAATTTTAATAAAAAAATTCAATAATTTAAAAAAAAAAGAAAAAAAAAATTGCATTGAAGGTGAGGATCAGGTTGGCACCTTCACAATTTATTTTTAGAATAATTTTTTCGGATACGCTATTTTGCAAATTTTTTTAAAAAATAATATTATTTTAGTATATTGCCCTAATATAAACTATAGATATTGTGTCCAATTGATTGCTCTAGTTACCTTAAATTGGTTTTGGGTTAGATCAAGTTTTGAAACTTAGGAATTTCTACTTGTAAGATGAACAAGATGAACCATTGGGGCTCTAGTGGTTGGAATTTAATACTCAAGTTAGAGAAATAGCATGAGGACATAGCAATCAAAGTTTGTAGCTAGTGTTAGATGATTTACCTAGTTAGAAGGACCTCCTTTTTATAATTTTATCATTATATCATATTTTAAGCAAGTAAATTAACTTAAGGACACCTTGCTTATTCTTGGAAAGATTAAATAGAGCATGTACTTCAAGGAGTTAGATTACTTTATTAATTTATACTGATCAATTTAGATACTTTTCTATTTTGTGGTCTTTCTCAAATAAAGTGGCCTCTTGAGCCTTAGGCCAATTTAGGCCTATAACATTTTCCCCCACTCTTATTAGTGGCATGGTAATAATGAGAGTAGAAGCCATGTTAAATTTCTTCCTCAAGGTGATACCCATATGTGCCAGTTAAGCCATTCTCTAGCTAATAGGTGTCAATTTGACCTAGGAAGCGTACTGGTTGATCTTAGCATTTAGGGCACTCATATCAAATCTTTTTATCGGGCTATCGCCTCATATTGCCTTGTTTAGGTTAACTCAAGTTGAGGGGTAACTCATTTAGGCTAGGGGGACCTTGCCAACTTGATTGAAGAAATCCAATTCAAGGTTAGTTCTGTTAGGCCACATGCATTGCATGTCAACAAACTACGATGAGCAAACATTGAGTTTTAAGTTACCCCTTAAGTCTAATAACGAAGAAAAAATTGTTGGGTATACTTCTACCTTTTCAACTGTTAAATCAAATCCCATGCATGTGCACGAATCTATACATTTGATGTGTAGGGATATGTGGCAAGATAGAGCTCAAAGTGGCTACGAAGGCTAAAAGATCTCACCTCTTTTATTGTAGAGACAGAACACGTAGCTCAATCCTAAACACTCTTAGAAATTGCACATGTCCTTTGTAACTGCCTATATAAGACATCAAAGTGTCATTTCCCACACTTCCGCACCTTTTATTCTCTTAAATCAACTTCAATTCTTTTCACGTTTTGTCTTACACTTGTCTTAATCAATCCTCTTATTTTTTCATCTCCTTCTATTTTAGGTATGCCAAACTCTTCCTCCTCACACACCATTTTAGATCTCATTCAAGGAATGGTTTCTCCTCCGGTTGCAATAATAGACAAAGTAAGGCCTTCAAGTCAACCCTTGGGCTAATACTGCAAGTTGAGAAAGTGAACAGGGCAATCTTGAGAGCATTTGAAGAAGAGGGCAATGATGAGCCTTCTACATTCGAGTCAAGTCTTAATGAAGTTAAAAGCATGGCTTGTGAAGCCAATGTACATGCAGTGGCATTATATTACACACCTCTTCTAGAAGGTTAGGTTATCCGACCTACTTATGAGCACAAACATAATGCCTTGATGGTGGACAATTGGTTCTATATGTACCAAAGGTTCTTGGAATTTAGGCTACAGCTACCCTTCAGCACATTCTAAAAGGAGTTCTTTAATTAATACCTTATCAACCTATGCTAACTTGTTTCAAATGCATATATGTTATTAGTAGTGTTCAAGAATCTATGCAAGTCATATGGGGTGAGGCTAACTCCGTAACTATTTTGGCTCTTGTATAGCATGAAGCAATTTGGGTCATCTCAAAGTTATTTTTATCTATCTAGCCACCTAGGAGTGAAGTTAATAGATGGGCTAGTCTCCTTGGTACACGATTGGAAGGAGAAGTACATTGTAATTGAAACCTCTAGCATGCTAGACTTTTGAGTTCATCGGGTAAACTTGATATGAACAAAAGCTATCAAGCTAATTCTCAATGAAAGGCATCACTCCAAGATCCTATTTCGGGCCCTTGAGGAGAATGGGGGTGCATTTGATGCATTAAGCTTAATAAAGGCATTTTTAGGAATCAAGGTAAAGACACCCGAAGGATTAGATAATGAGGTCGATCATGTAAATTCCTTTGAAAGTCAAAATGAGGCCAAGGATATTTAAGGTGAAGATAAGGATCAATGCCTAAGATGAGGTTAACTTAAAGGGAAAGCTTGTCTATTGTAGCTCGGAGGCTTGGTCCCCTTTGTAAAGTTTTCTTCAATAAGTTTTTTTACTTTTAGACTAACCTTTTTATTTATTTTGTAGACATGCCTCCACTTATGTTTGTACACCTCTTGGACCTCATAGCCTATTAAGCCAAATGAGGCAGGAAGGAGTCGTAAAGGGGGGCAAGCAAGCTTGATTAAAGGCCCCTCTATAGAAGAAGGCGACCATTGGGGTATTGTCATTAAGGGTCTCAAACTCCCTTATGTTGTAGAGTCAACTCCCAATGCTACTGGAAAAGGGAAGGCTCTAATTGTAGATTCTAGGCAATCACAGTGTGTACTTGAATGAAGTGAAGTGCCAAGGTCAAAGTGAATCCGTGTGGAGGAGGTAATTTCCATCCCCAATGACACCGAGGCAAGACTTGTTTCCTAAGGTAGAGAGCTTGGTCCCATAGTCAAGAGGTGGCAGAAGAGGCAACACGATGCTTCACAAGGATAGGAAGAGCACCGACGGAGTAATGACCACCAAACCAAGGACACCCAAGTCCACTTCCTCTAGGGTTCCACTATCTTTAGTGGCTTAAGTTCCTAAGGGCAGATCAAGTAAAACTTACCTGTGTAAGGGTATCCTTAGCTCCCAGGAGAGGGGAGAGGTAGAAAAGGCTGCAGTAAGAATATCCGCCTCAGTCTTGCGGAATTACTTTTCTACTCATCTTGTAGAGGTGAGTTTCCATTGTTAACCCCTTCTTCTTCTTCTTCTTCTTCTTCTTCTTCTTTTCTTTTATTTTATTTTTTTTTTTTTTTGGGCATGGGTTATGTTTTTTAGACAATCAAAGTTACTTATGGAGCCCTCTATGCCTGTGTTGAAGGTAAAAGGTAAGTACACAATCAAATCATAGAGTGTAACTCTTACATTGAGTTATTCAACCGCCAATATTGTCATAAAGACTCTCGCTTATAGAGGATGATCGTTATGGAAGTTGAATTGAAGGAGGCTCAATAAGAGCTCAGTGTGGTTAAGGAAGACTATCATGGAAAGATGGTTGGAGCTGAGGAAAGGGTTTGAAAGAACTCATTCGAGCTAGCAAAGATGTGGTAGGAGCTTCAAGGGGTTCTTAGCCATATCAATGCACTTTCCAAGGAGGTTGTCAGTTATCGTCAACAAGAGTCTTACCTCATTACAGAGCTCCGACGAGAAAAGGCCATCACATTGAACTACAAGTGGGATTTAGATATCATGTAGCAATGCATTGAAAAGTCCAATGAGGAGGAGGCAATGAATGAAGGAGAAAATTACGGAACTTGAGAAGTGTGTTGCCAATCATGATGCACGCATCCAAGTGATGGAGGAAAAGGAATAGATTGCCAGAGATCAATACTACAGGGAGATCTAGCTCTTTGATGAGTATGTTAAGTAGCTAGTGAAAGTCATGGAGGAGGGCTAAAGAAACATGGGGTTTTGGATCTATAAGAGGGATTCTTCATTTGACTTATCTTGACTTAGGGAGAAGATGTGCATGCTAGACATCCCTTCAAAGGAGTGGGGGAGAAGAAGGCTACAAGGGTGGTTATGGAGGTTGAAGATTAAGAGAATGATGATAACGTGCCTTCATTGCTAGGCATAATCATCATGAAAGACCTTCCCCCCACCTTTTCCTCTAACCAAAGAAGAGATACCTCCTCCTCCGCTGCCAATTGAGTGAGATGGCAACCTCCCCCCCATTCGTCAAGAAGAGTAGCCGATGAAACAAGTTCCAATGCATGTAGAGGAAGTTTCAGAGCCAACTTTAGCCCCATTAGAAGATTTGGCATCTTAAGCTTTGTTCTTGTATTTTACTTTGCTTTTGTTTGTACGATGGTCAAAATGTTAACCTTGAAATCTTGCAAAAGTATTGCTTGATCAATAGGTTGTCATTTTCTTATATTATGCTAATGTTGGTCTATTAATTATTGTCTTTTTATCCGTTGACCATTTTCTTTTAATTGAATGTTGATGTATATTTTACTTCTATATTTATTTCCTAATTTTTGTAGACTAAAGTATCTTTGGTTGGAATTTGTGTGTATTGTTTAGTTTCTTTCCCCTATTGGGAGTATCCTAATTGTTCAAGCTTGTACCTAGTTAATTAAGATGTCCCTTTTCACCACTTAGAATATTGTCGATCAATAGTAAGCCTAATCAGTTAACTTGTGGGTTGGGGTTAAGTCGCTAGACAGAGTGTCTTCATCACTTAGGCTTAAGCCTAGTTAGTAAAGAGACTCCATGTTCTGGGTTTAGAGTACAAGTTCATCCAGATGATCTACTTAGGGCGGGTGCTCATTTGTTAAATATTTAGCAAAGCTCATTCTTGCCCATTCAAGGCATATGATTAGCTACTCATTAATCATGGTGTTTCATGATTGAGTTTTAGTTTTGTGGCAAATTTAGATAAAATTTTTGCAAATAGCAAATGTAAGCAATAAATGTGAATTATAATTCCACTTAATAGTAGGAATGTTTACATTAAAAACAATACACTTAATCATACTTTAAAATGTATTTTAAGACTTATTCAAAGTATCGATGTAGATTATCCTTGTTCCAAGTTCTCAAGATTAAATTTCCATTGGGTCTTTCTAGATTGTATACACCATGACTAACCAATCTTCGAACTCAAATAGGGTCTTCACAATTTAGGCCCAATTTGCTCTAGGTTTCCCTCTAGTTAGTGGATTCAATCTTCCAATAGACTAGATCTTCTAGTCTAAAGAACTTATGCTTTACCTTCTTATCATGGTATCTTATTGCTCGTTGCTAATATACCGTCACCTATAACTAGCTTGGTCTCGAAGCTCTTCAAGGAAGTTGAGATTAGTTCAAAGACTGATCTCATTGATTTAGGAATCAAAGTCTTGGGTACAAAAGATTAGTAGCTTGAGCTCAGCAGAAGAATGACCTCGGCTTCAAAAGCTAGGCTGAAGGGGCTTTCCCTACTAGCTATCCATGGGGTTATTCAATACCCCTATAAGATGCAAGGAAGCTCATCAAACCATTTTCCTTTAACTTGATCTATCCTTTTTTCGAGGCTCTACAAGATGACTTTATTGGTAGCTTCTACTTGACCATTTGGTTGTTGGTGGGTGATCGAAGTGTAGTGGATTTTGATATTACACTTTGTGTAAAATTTCTGAAATTTAAGATTATCAAACTGAGTGTTGTTGTCGGTGACAATGGCACTAGGGATTTCGAAGTGACATAATATGGATTAGGTGACAAAGTCCCTTTACACTATGTTCAATGATCTTGGTCACTACCTTAGCTTCTGTCCACTTTGTAAAGTAGTCAATGACAACTATAATATATTGATGTTAGCCTATAGCTCTAGGGAATGGTTCAAGGATATCAAGTCTCCACTGAGCAAAAGGCCATGAACCTAAGCTTGGCATGAGTGAAAGGCCTATAGCTTGAATAAGTGTATTGCTTTAAATATTTAGCATGTGTTACTTTATGTTAAATGATTTAGATCATTTTGTAACTGATTTATTTACAATTTATGGCCCCCTAAGGTTCAATCTCACAAGGATTACGACTCTTAAATGTATAATGATTCATTGTAGTGCTTGTAGACATACTTATCGTGCAACTTCTTATTTGGATAGGGGTGGAGCATGAATTTAGCACACACAAAACCCTCTCTTCCAATAAAAGTTCTCTTGAATCCTTTCCAAAATTACATCAAACCGAGTGTTCAACCAAGAACACAAAGAAGAAAACCGCTACTTTTAATCTGTTCTTGAATGACTTGATTGTATCATGGAGAGTTGCACTTATCCTAAGTAATATCTATGTAAAATACGAAAGCCTTTTTTTCTTTTTTCCTTTTTTTTTTATTTTTTTTTTCTTTTTTAAAAAAGAGCGTTTACGTGTACCTTAGCTCTTAACCGTCACCGCACGTATGTATGCTGGTCGTACGAGTGCCAAAAGGATGCTTGGAAGAAGCTTTCATTTTGCTTAATCATAGTGTATTAGTACTGGATCTGAGAATTGATTGACTGGAATATTTTTTTTCTATCTAACTGCGTACTCTCTTATGCTTGATTAAAAAAAAAGAGAGAGAGAGAGAGAGAGAGATTTATCTATTTATTTATCGTTACATCCAATCGCTTGCATCCTTTTAAGTCCAGCCATATATATATATTTACTAACTTTCCAAGACATTTAGTAAAAGCATAAATATATACTGTTGAATATACTTAATAGAAAGAATAGAATTTTTCTTTTTTTTTTTTTTATGAATAATAGAATTAATTTTACTTACCCTTGGCGTTGTATAACATAATCTAAAGCTTTATAGTCATTGCTTACCTCACATCTTTTATTGTCCCTTTAATCTTAAACTCTCCATTTAACGGACGTAAATATAAATATAATAATAATAATAAATTTGGGTTTGTGGTATAATAATGATAGATCATTAAAGCAAAAATAGTTTGGGATCGACTTATATGAGATTACGGTAGGACGAAATTTCAAGAAGAAAACATAATGCGTGCAGTCTTTTTGGGTAAATTTGGGCATATAGTTCGTTAATTAATTTCATATTATCACAACGTAAACGGTTGCTAAATGGAGTCAGCATCAAGTATGGGCTAAAAAAATTAACGATAGCAGGAATAATAATGGGGGGGGGGGAGAAAGAGAGAGAGAGATTTGTTTAACACAGGATTAGGATTATGTATGTATGTATTATTTGAGGATTTCTTCAATATTCCTAAGCATGACGTAGAATAGACGCAATGAGAACTAATGGGTATGCGATGAAAAGGAAAATAAGAGAGAGAAAGTGTGTTTCCGCGTAGATAGATATGATAGAGAAAGAAGACGCCGAGCCGCTAGGGGCGCTGCAGTTGGAGTTTTGTAGTTGTAGCTGTAGTTGGAGGACAAAAGAGAAACCAAGGGAAAAGATTCGTGACCCCACAAAACACAAACAAAAATCATATTCACATAATAATATTTATTTTACGAGTTGTTAAAGAGAGAGAAAAGAAGGAAAAGAAAAGATACTTACTAAAATTCTAAATAAATATTATTTTTATATTTAAATGATTAAATTGTTTTAAAATATGTAATCCGTATTACAAGATTATAAAAAGGTTATTTATTTATTTATTTAAATCCTTTTAATAAATAAGCCTCACGAGATATATATCTGATCTCAATAATATTTAATAATAAATACGAGTTAATAAATGTAAAACAAAGGGAGATTAGGCATTAATATAGTAGTATATATATAGAGAGAGAGAGAGAGAGAGGGGTTTCAAAAGGTTATAATAATATATCATTATTTCTCAAATAAAATCTGAACGAATATTAAAAAACCCTGTGTCTTTGACACCTAAGCATGAGGAGGATTGGAAGCCGTACGTATTTCCTTTTTGACGTTTCACACCTTCGATTCACACCAACCTTCTACACCTTCAGAGGTATAAATCCCACTTTCTTCTTCTTCTTTCAGCTTTCTCTCTCTTGATTTCCCATTACCTTGCCAGTTTCCCCCTCCCCCCCTTGCCTATATCTTATCCTATCTTTTCGTGCAAGCTATCCCTTTCCTTTTTTTTTTTTTTTTTTTTAGGCTGTCTCCTTCTCTAGACTGCTCCATACGCTTCGTATCGATTAATATATGGAGGGTCTTCCTCATCACCGCCAACATATAAGCGTTAACATCGATACTGCGACTTCGTCGGATAGGTTGCCCCAATGGAGTCTCCAAGAGACAAGGGAGTTCTTAATGATCAGAGCAGAGCTGGATCAAAATTTCATGGAAACCAAACGGAACAAGCTCCTTTGGGAGGTTATGTCCACAAGGATGAAGGAAAAGGGTTACAATCGTAGCGCAGAGCAGTGCAAGTGTAAGTGGAAGAACCTAGTCACTCGATATAAGGTACGTATATGTTAAAGAGGTAACACGTACGTTCGTTATGTTCAACCATATATATATATCCATATATATGTGTGTGTGTGTGTATGTGAAGCGAGTTTAATATTAATAAAATACGTCTGATGACAAGAGGGTTTTTGATCTTTTTTAGGGATTCGAAACTGTGGAACCGGAAGCTTTGAGGCAACAATTTCCTTACTATAATGAACTACAAAGAATCTTCGCGGCTCGGGTGGAAAGAATGCTACGGGTGGAAGCAGAAGGCGGCGGGTTGAGTAGCTCCAAGAAGAAAGCTAATCTGTCCCAGCTATCTTCTGATGATGATGAAGACGATGTAGAAGATAGTGGGGGAGAGAGGACTACTAGTGCTAGGAAAAAGAAGAAGGTGAAGAGCGAAAGCAGTATTAGCAGCAGTGGTATTGTTAGTGGTTTGAAGAAGATATTGGAAGATTTCATGAAACAACAGATGCAACTAGAAGTGCAGTGGAGGGAAGCATTCGAGGAGAGAGAGAAGGAGAGGAGGATGAAAGAGATGGAGTGGAGGCAAACGATGGAAGCGTTAGAGAATGAGAGGATCATGATGGATAAGCGGTGGAGAGAAAGGGAAGAGCAAAGAAGAATGAGAGAAGAAGCTAGGGCTGAGAAGAGAGATGCCCTTATTACAGCACTTCTCAACAAGCTTAGAAGACAAGATATGTAGTAAGTAGGCTACTACAATTCAATCAGCTGATCTTTCTCTCTTTCTTCTTACCTAGGATTTGTACACATGATCGAGGAAGGCCTTTGAGGAGAGGTTTGTGTTTCTCTCTATCTCTCTCTCTCTACTGATAACACTGTCGTATTTATTTCCTCTAATGATGTTTGGCAAATTCAAGTTATATATTACTTCTCTGCTGTAATGGAGGAAAAAAAAAAAAAGCTTTCATATTTCTCTACTGGTATCATCTTCTATTTTAATCCGTCATGCAAACCCTTCTTAATTATCAACACAGCCAACGACATATCGTAGACTGCAATACAATCATGAAGAAAAAGAAAATCTATATTTAGGTGTGAATACACAAACGCAACACTCATATACTAATCTAATCCCGGCTGACCTGGGTAGAAAAAGTTATATTGAAACAATATATAATAATTTGGTTGCTAGATAGCAATTTGCGTCGCTCGCTTATCAGGCACATATTATGAGCAATAGTTAGCTACACTATGACCTGTTTGCTGTTTGGATTTAAATTACTTCTCCCTATCCCTATATATAGATCAGGTATATATATATATATATATATATGTATGTTTATTGTCTTCCAATATAATACTCCAAACCTTCTAGGTATTTATTATTCAATATGCATGATAGAATTCTAAAGTTTAACCGACTTGTGGGTTTCACCTTTTTGTAAGATTATAAATTTTGGTGTAAGCGAATTCTATATAAACACCCCATTACAAATTAAAAAAAGGCGTGGTGTACGTATTATTTAACAATAATCGTAGTAGGTGTGGCTCAAAATTCATTATGACTTCGATACAAGGATTTGGATGTTGGTAGATCATGCCGTAGATTTATTAAGAGTAAACTCATTAAGATTTTGGCAGAAGAACAACAAGATAGATCGATTCGATGGATTGAAAAAATTGACGAGAAGTAGGAATTTGTTTTGCCGACTGGTGCAATATTTGGCCCTACTATGGGCACGGGCAACGGTTGATTATATAGGTGTGAGTATAGGATTGACACCAGAATTATTATTATTATTATTATTACCTTTTTAATTAGTCCGATTACTATATATATATATGAGTGATATTGTAGTAGTAGTACTACTTTTTAACTGCGTGCTGTTTCTTTTCTCTATCTCCCTCTTATGTGTTTGTTGCTTCGTGACAAACATCTGCTATAACAAGTTTGATACTACTAGAGCCAGTAGTTGTATTATTCCTGAACGTTATATAGTGCAATAGGAATTTTTTTTCAATTAAAGCTCTATCGAATATGCCCAGTAATTCAATTGAGTCCTTTGGCAGCGCGATGGTGGAATATTTATGGAGTTTTGAGAAGATGATGATGATGATTTCACATTTCAGAGTGCAAGAGTGAATACTCTTGATTTTTATTTTTTATTTTTTGCTACCTACAACATAGGGTACTCTAGAGAACGTGGAGAGTTTTCGTCTATAAGCTCGAGGGCAGGTGAGAGGATATAGTAGGGTGAAGGAGGCTGGTTTGGGCATCCCCTCGATGGAATTCAACTTAAAATGGAAATTGTTGATGAGAGTTTGGCACAGATTTCTTTCTTTCTTTCTTTTTTCTTTTTTGTTAGCTTTAATTCAAGGATATTGGTAAAAACCGTTGCGCCTTATAAGAATGATCTGATGTGATTTTGGTTCAAAGAGGAACGAAGTTCATTTCAATGAAGAACGTGCGAGATGGCTTTACAACTGATCGAGGTAATAGAGAATAATTGATTGAATCCGACGGTGCACTCGGTCCATTGAACTAGCTAGTCTTTCCTCGCTATATATACTAGTTTTCCATTTTGCATTTTCCAACTTTTCTAGTGGCTTCTTTCCTATCTCTAGTTGGGCAGTTACAAGTAGGTGCTTAGGGTCTATTCTACAATCGGCTTAGTCCTGGGGAGAGTTTTCGTGACCCTTTTTAAGGTGCGAGTCTAGGATTTTCTAGGAGTTAGTGGTAACTCTAAGCTCTAGCGAGCGAGTTTTGGTCTTTTATCTCTGTAGATGAGATTGCTATACTCCGATGGAATTGCTTCTCATTCTCCTACGACTTTTACCCTACATTTACATTTTCTATCTTAAATTACTGTTTGATCCATTCTTCTTTTTTTTTTTAATTTTTTTTCTCTTTCATTTGCTCATTGTTCTGTGTAATTCGGTATTCCTTTCCTTATGCTACGACGTACCTTAAAAAGTAGTTGGTGTTTTGGCGTACATCAATAGCGTGATATACTACAGGCAATTTGTGATTAGATCTCCATTACCCGGCTTATATAAGTATTTTCCTGGTGTTGATAATGGTTCCAAGTAACCAACTTTACCTCTGTTTAGACATAGGGATGAAAAATATAGTGAAGCAAAGAGAAATGATTGAAAATGGAGGGATGGAAATTGTGTCTTCAACATTTTGGATAGAAGAGAAAAATGGACTTTACAGTGGGAGAATATAAAATTGAAATTTTCAACTATATCTTTTAAATATTCAAATGTAAAGACTCCACTTCAAAATAATATAGACAAGCTTGGACTTCTGTACCTTGATTTCGTGAATCTACATACCCTCCCTCAAGGATAAGTACAATTTTGAGTGATTCAAATCAAGGAATGTGGACAAGATTTTCCCTTCCTCCCACAATACTTTAATAAACAAACAAGGGAAATTAGAAGATGCACCTTATCCCTCAATTTTCAACCCATCGGAATCAACGGCGTCTTTAGTGCCTATAACACATGGCATAATGGCATTCATCCTTTCTCCTAGCCTTATGGTTCGGGATAACCGTTCTCCTTACCTTAAGAGTGAGTAGAAGTTCAGCCGCACTAGGTTCTTTGTATGCCCAATAAAGGTGATAATAGTTTTGGTTTACACGAGTTATATTTCAACCTGCTTCTTTTTAGTTTACATAATTATAAGGTATATGCTAAGTTAAATTCTCATGGTGGCATATATTTGGTTATAATTTGTTAGACCACCTTGGAATAGTATTCACTGATTTCACGTTAAAAAAAAAAAAAAAAACTAATTAGTTAGTTGTTCACAGAAGTATGATGCTCTTGTTTCCCAAAAAAGATATAAAAAAATAAAAGTTTATTCTTGTTTTACTTGTGTGTTCGATTCTATGGCGATGAATATGGATTCGGATTTCGGAAGCTTAGTATATATAATACACTTGTTAAGAAAAGCTCAACCTTACGTGTACATATGTGCAATATATACCTTTTTCTTCCTGTACTTTTGTTTTACTTTAACTCATCTTTCTATTTTGTCATTTTTAATTTAAGCGGAAGCTTTCAAAACGGGTAGAAACTTAAGCTGAGTATTTTGGACTACCTAAGCTCATTAACTAATAACTCAGTTGTGTTCCTAACAATAAAGAATTACATGTCTATGTATACTATTTATCATCGTCATATATACCAAGACAAAATATGCATAACAACACCTATTTGAACTCGCCATCAATCACTTTTTATCCTCACGTTCCCCTTGAGATCCACTGCATCAACTATTATTTCGTAGAGATTGAGATCGTGAAAATAAATATTATTTTTCTATTCCTATGGTGACTTGCATGTCCATTTTCGGTACTTGCTTCCTAGGTACTTTACGTCGCGTGTAAATAGTAAATACCAATTAACAGCAATACCTTGATTGTCTGGCCTTAGATATATATACATATAAAGTTGGCATAAATTTCATCATGTCAGATCTTTGATCCGTTATTGATGAAATCTCCGAATTATATGTGTTATAATCTTGGATTCTACAATGATCATTTGCTTTTTCTTCAATTCTTATAGTGGCGCAACGCAAAGTGACCTCAATGTTTACCTCAAAACCATTAAACGTGCTTTGATTTATCGTCTTGATTTCTGTATTCCTTGCTTACAATATTAATCCTGGGGATAAAATCTGTCTTATAGAGGTTGTTTTTAGTTGAGGCTTAGCATTAAGCAATTAGGAGATCTTCAGATCTATTATACTATACAATCTATTGGATATGATAATCAGAAAGGTTGCAGAGTTAGTATTATACGTTGAAATCTATAGTTTAGTTTTAAAATTTTGAAACCTACTCTGGACAAGACGGGATATAATGTATTGAGTTTGCTAACCCTTTCTTTTATTTACAATAGTTGTAAAACCTCTCTCTCTCTATATATATACATACATATAATTAGAACTAATGGATATGACAAATATTTTAGCAACGTGTAAATATTAACCTAATCATAAAATTCTAGTTTTAGTGTTTTAGCCAAACTCTCTGTAAAAGAATTAAACACACACAAAAGCTGAAAAAATCTAACTTTGTTTCACATAGATATCAAACTATCGGAATGTTTTTCTCTCCTATGCTACAAACGAAGCAGCCTCACCCTCACCCATCTATTGTAATATTGGAGGTCGCGTATCATTATGGTTTTAAGTTTTATTATGTTGGCATAAGTCATAACTGGAATCTTAATTTGCTTTTAAGTGAAGTTAGACTAGTAACTTGTATGATATTATTTAACGCATGCAAATATATGTCCATGATATTCAAGTATTAACAACATTTATTCAAATATTTAGTCTTTAATTATAATAAATATTCAATGATACAATCCAAAACGTATAGGTATAGGTTTGAAATGATGCAAGTATTCGGCTAATAATTCTGACTTCCAACATGCACGGGATATAGAGATTCAGTGGTTTCAAATAATTTTCACGATCTATAATGCATGCAAATTACCGTTATAGGATAGGGCTTCCTCCCTAGCTTTTATCTATCAAGTAACCCCTGTATCCTATTTCTTACTATGATTCTCAACCTATATTTAATTTATGACACAACATATAAGTTAATCCAAGTACCTATATGAAATATATATATAGATATATATTTCTGGATAAATTTTGTCTTGTATATATTGCAATTGTACGTTACTTATATGACTGGCCGGGGCATATATATATGAGATATAGCCATTTCATATATCACTGCATCTCCTTGCTCGTGTATGTCATTTTTTTGTGAATGTAACTGCATGCATCCTTTTATTTCAAACTGAGTTACCGTGTAATAACGTGTATATATATATATATATATATTCAATAGTTCCCTAAGGAAAATTCTAGCTTTTTAAATTTTCTTGTATGTGTAGTCATAAGAGATTCTTAAAGTAAAGAAAAGGGATGTCTCTCCGGGGTGATAAATATATGCGGATCGGAGTCATCTAATGGTCTGGAAAAGAGTTGAAAAAAAAGTAGGATTAATAATGGGCATTTGCTTTGATTGGGAATGATGATGATGATGGGCATTTGCTATTTTGAAGTAAAGAATCACGTCCTGTACGTTACATTTTTAGCAATATAATGTTCGAACTTTAGTTTTTTTTTTTTTAATTCAGTGTTTGAATTGATGCATGGTTGTTAAAAAGGAGATTTCACCAAAAATCACCGGGACGTCCATAAAATTGAATCATAAAATTCTATATCCTATATAAATTAGCTTTTAGAAATCGTAAATATATTTATAGTAGTAAATGAGAAACTTATAATACTTGATGGAATAATAAAATTCATCATAAATTTTAAAACATAATTCATTATTCATATACATAAAATTATAATATAAGTATCAATACAAACTGTTGTAATATAAATAATTACAATAAAAATATAAAACTAAAATAAATTATCAACTACTTTATTGTTATCAAAACTATTACCATCACTACATTGAAAAAAGTCTTAAATTTGAAGTCACGGTGAAAAGAGATAGAACTCTAAATGTATACATATTTTCTTATGTCTAATCATGACTAAAGGTTAAGAAAAAATAATAAAAGTATGTAATGAGTAAGTTTAAAAGCTCATAAAGTAGAAGTATTAGCTTATTATATGAAAAATTCTAAAACACATAAAATCGCAAAGTCCTTCGTAGATCAAGATTCTACCAATTTTAAGGATTTAAATCAAATTTCTATCTGATTACTCACAAAGGATTTCGTATGAGATTCAAGTAGAGAAAGTCTTGTAAAATCGTAGAATCATAAGGGTCAAATTAGAATTTTGACAACCATGTATCTATGAGTCAATCACAATTTAGTACATGTATTTTCAATTGGGTTAATATCGTTTTCACTATCTAAACTTTGGCTATTTGTACAATTTAATACATAAATTTTTAAAATGATCAGTTTAATACTCAATTAAACTTTTCATTTACGTGCATACAATCTATTATTAAAGGTAGAATAAAATAGCAATTTCTTATTTTTCTATAAGTTTATTCATATGTTTAGTTGGAAAAATAACTATTTCATGAAATTGTTATTGCTGAAAAATGCAATATGAGGAATTAAAATTCTTTTATAAGAATAAAAGAATAGCTATTTTTTTTTTCAACATATTTTTATATATATCTATTTATAAGATTTTTAAAAAATCATAAAAAATATGTATTTTTTCTCTATTCTATTATTTAAGAATTACAATTATATTCCTACCTTATTCTATTTTACAAACTAAACATATCCCAAAAAAGTAAAATTAAAGTATATATAAATGCAGTACAAGTATATTCATCGTGGTTTTTCTTTTGGAAAAGTTTAGCAGCTGCAGCATTCTAATGGATCTATCGGAACCGGAGTACTTTTCAGTGGGTTCTGGAGTACATCGTGACTCTGAAATTACAGGAAAGCGTAGCAAACTCGAAGGGTTGCTTTGGAGATGCGACAGTGTATTTATTTTATGGCTTTTTTTTTCCGTTTAAACATAAATAATTTATAAGCATTCTTGATTTTACAGCTAATATCAATCATGAATCATGGTAGCCCCAAAAGTAGAGAAAAATGGTAAACATGATGATTCCAGTAGAAGCCCTTTTTTTTTCTTTTTAAAAGTGATAGAGAAAATTAATTAAATTTATTCTATTTTAAAGTCACTATACTTATTAGATTGGTCTCTTAAGTGAGACGAATTAAGTTTTAATTCTCTTTTTATTATAATTATCAAAAATAAAATAAAATTATAATTATAATATACACCAAATTTTTACCATAAATAAGTAAAAATTAATTAGATTCTACGGCACATTGCTTACATAACATATCTTATTGGAAACTGTTTTTTGCGTTCACATAATATATATATATAAAGGTGGGGGTGGGGTTGTGGCGTTGCATTATGTAATTAGTAAAAACAAATGTATATTTATGGGTTATATACGATGGTTAGGTTACATCCTTTCTCTTTCTCTTTCTTCGTGTTTGTTGGTAGTTGTTTTGTCGGTCAGTCCGCCCGCCCCATGTAAATGTTGGAATCATTCCTTTTGTTTCCCACGTATCGTGCCAGTGAAATTTCAACCCCCCACTTTGGTCAAATCACGGATTATTTATAAAATAAATAGTTTTATTCATCTCATTAAACTATCTATAATAATCAGCAAAAAAAAAAAAAAAGTCATTCTTCTTCTGGAAGAATGTTTCAGTTTATTAGAAACTTCTTGAACAATAATAAACTTAGTCGAATATTATTCAGCATGTATATATATGTACTATTAAACAATTTTCGCATCATTTTCAATATATAATATATAATTCTTATGGACTTGTTACGACAGCATGCATATGATGACCACATTTCCAATATCTCAAACCCAAATTTTTTAAATCTATCACGCGTCAAAAGTTTAATTTCTTGAGCACTGATTAGATTGTTTTACTTTTTTGTGTTTTTGTCCTTCGTAAACTCCGGAGTTGTTACGTAGAAAAACAAAAGAAAAAGGTGGGGCAAAAAAAAACCCTATATCGAGTTGTTAACTAATCTTGACTCATTATTTTTCAAGTGGAGAACCAAGGTTGGATTGTCTACACCTTCTGACAATTATTTACAATTAAAAATATCTTCTTTACATTTTATAAATATATTGTAAATACTTAAATTTTTTTTCAATCATCACACAACATGAGGAGGAGGAAGTGGAGGATTCAAATTTGCACCCTTCTTATGGGAGTAAAAATACTTAGGTAACGTTTGGTTGGCATTAAAATTCAGTACTGGACTAGACAAAATTTTTTGTCCCCCGTTTGGTTGCCATACATGAAGTACTGGACAAAACACCGATTACGTACTGGACAAAATCAGAAATTTTAGTACCGCATGTAATTCGGTACTAAAAATGCGGTACTGGACTAACATGTATTTTTTTGGAAATTCCAAATTTGCCCTTCATGCTTACCTTGAAACCCTGCTGCACAGACGCCTCTCCTTTCCTTTGTTGCAACTAGTCTTGTTTTCCTCCAACGCCGCGCGAGCTTTGAAACGAGGAAGTACGATAAGCCATCGGCGCCACTCGCCGTGGAATCGGCCACAAGTTCACCTATCGCCATTGTGAAGCCCGAAGTCACCATCAGGTACGTATGGTTCCATTTCTTCTCACATTGTTGCTTCCTTTTGAATGTTCCTCGCATTCTTGTTCGTTGTGTCCGTCAACAAGTCCCCCAGTGCTCGCATGTTGTTCAAGATTTGTCGCTCGCTATCCATCGGGGTGGGGGGGAAGCTTAAACATTGTTTTGGGGTTCGAATGCATGGTGCGCTTTAGGAGGGTTTATTGGTTTTAGGGTTCGAATGCATGCTCTATAATGGAGAAGAGTTGGTTTTAAGGTTCGAATGCTTGTTCGCTTTAGGGGGTTTATTGGTTAGGGTTTGAATGCATGCTGAGTACACGGTTGAAGGCACGGCCGTGTGTTGAGCTTGAAAAATCCACAGAAGCACACACGGTTAAATATATGGTTGAAGGCACGCTGAGTGTTAAGCTTGGAAAATCCACAGAAGCACACACGGTTGAGTACACAGTTGAAGGCACGACCATGTGTTAAGCTTGGAAAATCCACAGAAGCACACACGGTTGAAGGCACGGGCGTGTATAAGTCGTGTGTCGAGATCGTGTGTTTGAAAAAAGTCAGGAGAATTAGCCATCAACTCATCTTCACTAGAAGTATTGCCCATTCACAACTCACAAGTGAAGTCGGATGGAACGGAAGCGCATAATGAAGTTACGGGGGGGGGGGGGGGGGGGGGAGTTGGAAGCAATCGAGTCCAACTTAATGAGTAGAGAACCAGTTCCTTTATTGGATATTTGTGTAGGAGAGCTTCTTAGGGAAGAACAACGGCTCCTTACACAAGTTGTCTTATTGCCTACTCCCTGGTTGAATTTAAATTATGTAGCATATCATTTCTTCTTTTGTCCTTCAATGTTAGGCAAATTGTTAACAAAATGAAGAGGTGGTAAATGAAGCTGGCAGAGGTTGTTGACATGATAAATACTAGTGGTTTTGGGTGGGATGATTTCAAAAAATGTGTTATTGTTGATAGTGATGCGGTTCTTGCTGAATACATAGAGGTAAAATCAACATTATCTTTATTTTGAAATAAGCTCATTTTTTAAACGTTAATTCTTTGTTGTTATAATAACTATTTCTATTGTTTTGTAGAAACATCCGAAGGTTGCTAATCATGCCAACAAGGAATTTAAAGAGTTTGAAAAACTTCAAGGGATATTTGGAAAGGATACAGCAAATGGCAAAAGGGCTGATACACCAACAGATGTAACACAGGACTTGCAAAATGAGGGTGAGGATACTTTTGATGAAGACATGAAGTTAGAACAAGTGCCACGGTCTACTGAAGCCTCCAGCTATGCCTCATGTGATCAATCTGTGCGACCCACTCGCAAGCATCCGATGGCAGAATATGCTGCAGAATTTATATCTACGTTTCAAAAGAGCATTAGTGATGTTAGGAGTGGTTTTGCTTTACTTGCAGGTAGAATTGCTAATCCTCCTAGGGACGATATTGTTGCAGAGTTCAAAACGTTAGGATTGTCGGAAAATGAAGAGTTGGATGTTCTTATGCAAATGGCGACAAATCCACAGTATAAGAAGTTTTTTTGGAGGCTCCAAGGAGAACAACGCCTAGCATTTGTTATGCGAATTGTTGGTTGATGTAAAACATGTTTGTAGTATTTATGTAATTGAGACTTCTTTCATTGGCTTTGTATTATCGAACCTCTCTACCCTAGTTTAGTACCTTGTATGGTTAAACCGGTTTTCATATTTTATAGAAGTTGTAACCTCATGAATCTCCTGCAATAGAATTGGCAGGTTTTCTATTATATGTAGTTGGTAGGTCATAATCATAGAAACTACTTTGACTGTTGAAACGTATGATTATTATCTTATCTATGTCATTTATGCCTTGTCCTTATGAAATATAAAAGTGATTGATGTTCTAATATAATCGATCTAATTTGTGGATGGATTTTGTAATTTTGTCGATCTAAATGACTTGTTCAAAGCGATTGATGGATATGTGGATGTTTCAGTGTAAAAGTGTTTCATGTCTTCAGTGACATATTCAAAATCATAAATAACGTATTATTTCATTAAATATAACATAATTCTTTTCCCTATAATATTTAATATAATATATTAAACCTTCAAATCATTTTTTTCTTATAATAATATCAAATATATATAAATAACTATGATATAAATAAAAAGGGCAAAATTGTCAATTTTACTCTGTCCAGTCCAATACTTTGCAATTTCAAACACTGCACAGCACAAAAACCTTCTCTAGTAATTAAAAAGGGCAAAACTGTCAAATTTACTAGGTTTAGTCCAGTACTTTGCAATCAAAACACTGGACAGCATAAAAATCCTTGTCCAGTACTGAACAAACCAAACGTAGTACAAAAATATTTTTTGTCCAATCATTCTTCCTTAGTACTATCCAGTACTCCTTATTCTGTCCAATACCAATAACCAAATGGTACCTTACAATTCATAATTATGCCAATAATCTATCTGTAAATCATATGATAATTAGCAATTTCACAAAAAAAAATGATGAAATATTTTTCAACCACTATGCAATGGTTTTAACTAGATAAAACATGTCATCTCAATTAATTAGGATACAGTGCAGCACATTTAAATGAATCAAACTAATTTCAACTTATATATATATATATATATATATTTAGGCTTGACTCTTGAGTCTAGAATTAAGACTTGTTCATAAACACAGTTTATAAACATATATGATAAAACAATATTCAGGTCATTTAACATTTTGGGTTTTTTTTTAAAAAAAAAAATTAAGAATGATCCCTTTTTTTTTCTTTGTATATTCACAAAATTTTAATGCTTGAATTTTTTAAGCATGTGATATGCAAATAAACTTATACTGCTGGACGGTACACCTGTCCTACAAATGTAAAAATAATTCATGTGAAACTATAATAAAAATAATAAAGAATATAATGCATCTATAATATAGATGCTTAAAAAAAACATAAATTATACAATTAAAAGTCGAATGTTATTATGCCTATAAACTTTGAGTGAAGAAACTATAAACATAAAAATTTTCATAATATTTTTTTTATTAAATTCAAGTTATTGCATGATTACTAATGCAATAACTTCTTCTCTTTTTAGAGATTAATTTGCAAATTCAAATGTTTCACCCCAAGCACTCCCTCCTCCTTCAAATAATATAGATATTGTTATCATACAGATGGATCTATATAATTTACACTCTAAGAAGATGAAGTGGATGGTATACTATTTTAAGTAATATTTTCAATGATTTTTCCATTTCCCATTTATATCTATCTAATAACACGTAGTTTCATTTAAAGAACCAATAAAGAATATTGGCCGTAATATCCGTTTAGGTAATCGATCAAATTAACGCAGTTGTAAATTGTAACTAATGATTGATTTACTTTGCTATATATTTAATTGGGGATATTAACTAGGCTCAGTTGTTGTCGAGTTGCAAGTTGTTAATTTTAGGACCTTTGAGTGATTAGTTTTTATAGACTTTAATTTTACAAAGATTTTTTATTCCTTAATAATATTATTTTTACCAGACAAATAAAAATAAATAAAAGGGTTTAACTTTTATATAAAATATCTTTACTAAACTGGATTTTAATATTTAAATACGGTCAATAAACATAACAGGTAAGGGGTTATATAAATCACTCTATTTTTAACACCCAACAGCCCCCGTTTTAACTTTTTCACCGGAAAAGCAGATGATGCGGGTTATATTTATAT
Organism: Laguncularia racemosa; assembly: GCA_037954665.1. NCBI lineage: Eukaryota > Viridiplantae > Streptophyta > Magnoliopsida > Myrtales > Combretaceae > Laguncularia > Laguncularia racemosa. Next base: position 419,466 of record JBBMOL010000007.1, on the reverse strand, counting down.
ATCTTCCGGGTTTTTATTTATTTATTTTGGGGGGGTTGGGTTTGATACGCTTACAAAGAGATGCGTTTGGCCAAGACGAAATCCCTGAAATGCTTTTGGCTAGTACAATAAGGTCCAGCTCAAGGCAACTGCATGGGAACATTCTTCTATTTCCACATGGGGATAGGATTAGGATATGTCCCCTTGCCCTTTGGTTTGGGAAACAGCTTATTATTATCATTATTTTTTATTTTTTTTTTGCAAGTTTTTAGCTTTCATACACCACAAGAAAGTTCAAAACCGCGTTTCACGCTGGAGTCAAATCTCACCGACACGGTGAGGGTCCGAAGGACTTGCACTTTTTCCCATTTGAAGACAGCTTCTTGCATGACCAGCAGAATTAAAGAACAAAACCTCTGCTGCATCCTTAAATTTATCTTGCACATTAACTATATATGTTCTTGCATGAACAGGAAGGTTGGTGTGAATTTCGTGTAAAGTGGAAGTGTGAATTTAAAAAAAAAAAAAAAAAAAATCTTTCGATCATGTAAATCTTACCTAAAAACCTAATATTATCATCCATACTCAAGATAATCAACTTTAGCATCACATGAGCATAAGTGTTTTATAATAGCATTACAATAATATAATGCGATTGTGCGAGCGAGCAAGTAATATAGAATACTCATCCAAAATTACGAGGGAAGTGTTCTAATCACCAAAGAAATTGATATTAGAAAAGACCACCACTTCCACCATCACACTTTGATTTAATCACGTCTAGGTGCCCACCATATGTCCACTACTTTGTAACACCAAATGCCAAGCACAACATCACTAAGCACCACCAAATGCTAGCACCATTCCCAAGCACTAAAAGTTATCACCCTCAAATTCAATTTGACCCAACTTATCTTGTGAATCAGTCAAATGAAGACTACACAAGTTTAAAATTTTTAATATGGAATTTCCTGAAATTATCACATGCAAAAAGTTTAAGGATTAAGTAAAATGATTAGGTGCTAGTCTCCACACTTTAGAATTGAATTGCAAAGATGAATTAGTTAGAGAGTAAAATTGTATAAAGATAAAAGGAATAAAGAAGACTTAATAACAAAAATATCTACACAAAAGATAGAGTGTCACATAACTTTTGCTCAAGGACTCTTTCATGCAGCACTTTCGCACTCTAGAGGCTAACAAAGAGTGGTAAGTCCGTTTAACTCACAGCACGTAAGTTTTAGAAAGAGAAAGTTGAGAGAGAATGTATTTTCACTAATTGTTATAAGTGATTCTTATCTAGTGCTTCAAAAGCTAACCAAGAGTAAGAAGTCTGTCTAGCTCACAATATATAAATTTTAGAAAGAGAAGGTAGAGAGATATACTTTAAGAGAATGTATTTTCACTAATTGTTATTTGGCACTTCAAAAGCTAACCAAGAGTAGGAAGTCTCTCTAACTCACAATATATAAATTTTTGAAAGAGAAGTAGAGAGATATACTTTAGAGAATGTATTTTCACTAATTGTTATTTGGCACTTCAAAAGCTAACCAAGAGTAGGAAGTCTCTCTAACTCACAACATATAAATTTTTGAAAGAGAAAGTAGAGAGATATACTTTTAGAGAATGTATTTTCCTAATGCTATAAATGAATCTCACATATCACTCTATTAAATGCATTTACCTACCTCTACATACTAAGAGTTATCGAAGTTATACACCTACAAAAGTAAGACTTCCTAGTGAACATCATTTTGGATCACAATTAACTCAGCCATTTCGATTGGGCTCTTAATGAGCCATAATTTGATGCTCTAAGTAGTTTGTTTATAACATTCTTCCTCATCTAGTCTAGCAAGGTCCTTGTCATGTCTTCAATCTTGTACATTCATCAACTTCATGCTACACTACGCATGGCTTAGATTTCCAACCAATGTTCTTATCCTTCTTGTCGTATCATATTCATCTATAGTTCTCCATCTTTTATTGGCAAAATGCAGTGCTTTGACCTTAGCATCCTCTAACGTCTCCTCTGCCAAAGGTAAATCTCTTACCAATTCCACTCTTTTTTCCCTATTAGTTGAAACTAATAGAGTTATATCCTATTTTTGCATTGTTATGATGACCCTCGTAGTTTAACTTGTCTTTTAGCCATTGGTATCACATATCGGACTTTCCATTAAGCAAATGCAATCAAACTATGGGCTAATGACAACATCAATTTGATTAAAATAAAAAAAAATACTACTAACAAGATTTTATCTTCCTTTCACAATCCTTTAATAGATAAATAAGGGAAATTAAAAGATGTGCTTTATCCATTTCCATCCCTCAACTTTCAACCCATGGAAAACAATGACAATTTTAATGCCAATAACTCATGGCAGAATGGGATTCGTTCTCTCTCTCGACCTAAAGGTTTAGTGTAACCCCTCCCCTTACCTTAAGATTGAGTAGAATTTCAGCCACTAGGATCTTTATATGCCTAATAAAGGTATTACATGAGTTATTTCAATCTATTTCTTTTTCATTTACATAATTATTAGGTATATGTTAACATTAAATTCATATGGTGACATATGTTTATTTATAATTTGTTAGTTGTTTTCATGCTTATAATATGCCATTTGTTCCTTGATGGGAAAGCAAAGAAACAAGGTACTCACCTTGGAATAATATTCATTTATTTCATGTAAAAAAAACTATGACTAATTAGTTAGTTGTTCGTAGAAGTATGATGCTCTTGTTTCAAAGGAAAACAAATGTTTGCAATATCCAACTTCGAAGTTAGTAACCATTGATAGTTATTTTTTATTGATATTCTTGTCATGAGAGTCTTGGACTTAGTTTGAGCTTCAAATTGAAGGTAAAGAGGCATAAAAAAATAATAATAAATAAAGAGCTATCAAGCACTAGAGTTGCCTCCAGCATTTGAACTATACCGCTTAAGTCAAACAAACGCTATAATATTGATAGCAAGTGAGAGAGTAAGAGTAAGCAATAAAATTTTGGGCCCTTACCTTGTGAATTGGTTTGGTATTTATAGTAGAGGGTGTAATGAGATATTTAAAAGGCAAGTATATCTTTCCTAAAGATATGCACACTTACGATGTAAAAAGATATAGTGGAATGTATCTTGAGGAATTGATATACTTTCCTTATTTATCCTAACCACCCTTATACATATTTACTTGACTCCTATTAGGCTTATCAAGTTAAGCTTTAAGGCTCATAGCTACAAAGCCTATCAACACTTGCCCCCCACACTCATTAATAGTTAAGCAATAACAAGAGTTAAGATCGAGGCAAGCCTCTTGAGTACATTAGCTGAGTCGTAGTGTGTGTAGCAATCAATGCTTTAGCTAGTAGGTGCTTATTTAAGCCATTAAGCTTATGATCTGACCCTAGCATTCAAAGTGTTGTGGTTTATGCATATCAAAAGTTACCTCTAAATTGGGATGACTCGTACAAGGATCATTGAGGAGAGGAAGAAATCCTCCAATCTACACCTTTGACTTGGTGAGCTATGCAAGGGGATCTAACCTAAAGTTACTGCCCAAGCTGCTTAGTTCAAGGAAGCATGTGAAACACACTTTTGATGCTTGCACTTCTTATTAATTATCAATTTGGAATATTACTTATGCGCATGCGAATTAACTTAGTAAATGCAAAGGGACATGCATCGTATTATGAGAGGCATGCTTGCAAAGGGTGAAACAATCATAGCCTTCTATTCCAATAGGGGGACACAGGGCGAGATCAAGTGCATCCTAAGGATTCATGTGTCCGTTCACATAACCATCGACACTCACCTAGAAAAGGTAATGAAACATTTGAAACAAACACTTTTACACTCTTTAAGCTTCTAAAATCCCTTAAGTTCTCTCGTATTTCACTTTTCCTCTTCTACTCAAAAAAGCATTTACAACCTCTTAATTCTTTATCAAGTATGAAATGGAATACAATCTTCTTCTTTTCACACAGCCATAAACTACCACATTTAACTCTATCAAGGAGCTACTCCCCTCCAGGTCGCAACGGTGTAGACAATGGGACCATCGAGTCGACCTTACACTAATGCAGCGCAAGCTAAAGAAGAGAGTAGACTTATGCACATGCGAATTAACTTAGTAAATGCAAAGGGACATGCATCGTACTGTGAGAGGCATGCTTGCAAAGGGTGAAACAATCGTAGCCTTCTATTCCAATAGGGGGACACAGGGTGAGATCGAGTGCATCCTAAGGATTCATGTGTCCGTTCACATAACCATCGACACTCACCTAGAAAAGGCAATGAAACATTTGAAACAAACACTTTTACACTCTTTTAGCTTCTAAAATCCTTTAAGTTCTCTCGTATTTCACTTTTCCTCTTCTACTCAAAAAAGCATTTGCAACCTCTTAATTCTTTATCTTAATCAATCACATTTCCAAGTATGAAATGGAATACAATCTTCTTCTTTTCACACAGCCATAAACCACCACATTTAACTCTATCAAAGAGCTACTCCCCTCCAGGTCGCAGCGGTGTAGACAATGGGACCATCGAGTCGACCTTGCACTAATGCAGCGCAAGCTAAAGAAGAGAGTAGCATGCCATATAGATCTCCTTTTGAGGAGAGTGAGGGTGGTGAATTAGCTCTTAACATCTATCCCAATGATGAGGAAGGCAACAAACCTTTCAATTCATGCTATAAAGTTCTTGTAGGGCCTTTAGGTTAACTTTGGAGGCCATGTAAAGCACACTAACCGAGGCAGAAGTAGACTCGATATAGTTATATTGTGGTTTTCTTCCCATTAATTAGGTCATTTGCTTAGTCAAAGAGAGTAAGCAAGCTTCCTTGATGGGGGATAACCACTTCTACATATACCAATACTACTTCAAGTTCAAGTTGTGTTTACCCTTTTTTGACATATAGAAAAGCTTATCTAACTATCATCCCATCAACCTTTGCTAACTCATGCCAAATGCCTATACACTACTGGTTGACTTCAAGAGTATCTGCGAACCCTTTAGAGTTTAGCTTATAGTACAACTTTTTTGGCACTTTTATGGCATGAAAAGATCTAGTCTATCTTTAGAATAGTATTACTTGGTGAGTCGAGGTGAGGTGAAGCTTTTTGAAGGGTTGATGTTTTAGTCCACAATTGGAAAGAGAAATATATCGTGGTCGAGTCCAGCAACAAGTTGGACTTCTAAATGCTTTGGGTAAAACCAATAAGGGCAAAGATGATCTCATTAATGCCTATCAGTTTTCTTAATGCTAAGGTATTGACCAATGCTATATATAGGAATGGTAAACCCTTCCAAGCTATGAGCCTGGTTAACAGCTTCCTCAAGATTGCGGAAGGTACTCTTGAGACATCTAAAATTACTAAGAAACAAAGAGAGGTAAAAGTTTACACCCATTGGTATAATGAAGAGGAGTTAACCAAAAGGGAGCTACTCATCTGTTGCAATTTGGAAAGTGGTCCCCATAGAGGGTTTACACCTGGTAAGGTTTCTCGGAGCTTTGAACTAACTTCGCCTTTTCATTTTGTAAACATGCAACTGGATAGGGTGCACATCTCTAACTTGACAACTTGTCAAGTGTTGTCTTCTTGGAAGGGTGTCTAAAGGGCTAAGAAAACAATTAAGGAGTCTACCCCTCCTTAGAAGCCCCCCACTAAGGGGATTGTAATTAGAGGCCCTAAGCCTCTTCGACCTATGCCCCCAACCCTTGTAGTTCAAGTGAAGGAGAAGGATAAAGTGGCTTGGCTTAAGAAGAAGCATAGGTAAGAGCTTAAAGCAACAACAATAGCAAAGATGGCTCAACAAGAGGAGGTGATCTAAATGTTGAGCAAGACTAAGGTAAGAACCGTTGCCTTAGTGAGCAAGGTCAAATCTCCTGATGTCAAGAGGTGTCACAAAAGGAGATTCAACTCCTAGTAAGGAGAGAGGGGAAGGGAGGAAGGTAAGGACTCTAAGGGGAGAACCTAAGAGTCATCATCATCAAAAGTCCCTCTCTTTCCTTTGGCTAAGCAACCGAGGCAAGAGGGCGATTCTAGATACATGTTGGATTGTCTCTTGCTTCAAGATCGATAATCCATAGAGGACTTCGTGTCTAAGATGTTGAAGTCCTAAGTTAAAGACTTCTTTTGAGAGAAGTTTTATGAGGTGAGTCAATGTTTTTTGTTTAACTTTTATTGTTTTCTTATAAGGTCATTTGATATCTCATCTTGTTTGCATATAGCTATGAGGTGCTCGCAAACTCCTCTTCTCTTAGGAGGAGGAAGTACGGAAGGTAAACCGAGCTCATATTCATGTTGATAAACTTTTCAAACAATATCACTATATATGTGACTAAAATAAGGCTAATGTGTAGAGGACTAGCAGGGCTAATTAGAGGCTGAAGGCTATTTAGCAAAACTATGAAAGGAAGGTGGTTGAGTTAGAAGACCGAGCCAAGAAGGCTTTGATCGAGCTGGAGAAGATGAAGAAGGAGTTAACGTTTGACAACAGAATCTCTGAGCTCGTAAAGGAGGTTGCTCATACTAACAAAGGGAGGCTCTTAGGGCTAACAAGATGCGTTTTAACACCCTATTAATTGACATAAAAGGAGATATGATAGTGATGTAGGCAAGCTTGGACAAGTTTGTGGTTAAGGACAAAGCCTTGAAGGAGTGTATCTCATGGCTAGAGGAGGAAGCTACCTACCACATATCATATACTAAGAGTTGGAGCAGCTCGAAAGGATAGCCAAGGAAAGGCTTCAACCGTGGGTCCTCTAAGAGATTTGGGCAAGTAACATACAGGCGAAGTTGCTAGTCCAAGTTATAGAGGAGGGATAATGGGAGATGAGGCATTGGATCCATCAACATAACCCCAGTACGACCTTAGCTACCTTGAGGGCTCACGACACCTTTTAGGAGAAAGAGAAGAGGGGGAGCTAGTAGAGGGAGTAGTTAAAGATTAACCCCAAGTTAAAGATGAGGTGCCCCCTTCTATAAGTGTAGAAGAAGTTCTTTCTCCTCCTCCTTTTGAAGGCAATCCCCTGGAAGATCCATTACCACTTTAAGGACCTAAGCTAACTCTTCCTTTAGCTCCTTAAGAGCTAAGCCCCCACTCGGATCGACCTTTACTAATGAGAATCATGGCCAAAAGTAGACTTCTTAGGAATGATGGAACCTTACATGGTCCTTTTTATTTTCTTTTTTGCAATTTGGATTGGTCGGTTGCTAACCTAAAAGTTTGTAAAGATAATTTTGCGTGAATGAAAGTCAATTTCTTCATTTTCCTTGTTCTTAGTTTTTATGCTTATGTTATCAACTGTAGTGTAATCAGAACTCTTATGTTATCAAATTGTAGTTAGATCAGGGATCAATCGTGACCAAGGGACTTATCCCTTGTCATACCCTATCAGCAGTACTTTTAATGTTTAAACATGTGTCTAGTTGATGAAGATATCCCATTATGTTAACACAAAATACGAGTTTACCTAACTATGCCTTGGAAGGGTTTGCCATCTTGTTCACTAAGTCCTTAAGTGGAGGCCAGTAGTGTCCTGGTTTCTTTGATGAGGACTTAACTCATCAATAGTGTTTATGCAATTGAGTTTATTTTACATTCATGTTCACATAGGTAACCACTACGTGTAGATGAAAATATCACTAAACAATAATGGAGGCAAATGTAACTTTCATTAATGATTAAACTATTTACAATGAAATAATTCTGAATCTAGACTACTCATAATATAGCTTAAGATTATCCATATTCTAAGTTCTCAATATAGAATGTCCATTGAGCCTCTCTAACTTGTGTGCTCCATAGCCAAACACTTCTCGTATTTTAAGTGGATTTTCTTTGTTTAGAGCTAGCTTGCCTTGACCTTTTCTCAACCTATGGCTTCAAGCTTCTTGTAGACTAGGTTGAAAAACCTTATGCTTTACCTTCTTGTTGTAGTATCTACCTACTCATTACCAGCATATTGCTACATAGAGGTTAGCTTCACCTTATATCTCTTCTAGGAGGTTAAGGTTAGCTCGAAGTCCTATTTCATTAACTTGAGGGTCTAAATCTCATGTGCAAGTGTTGGGAAGTTTGAGCTTGACAAGTAAGACTACCTCGGTTCTAAAAGCCAAGTTAAAAGGACTTTTTCCAGTAGCTATTCTTGGGGCCATCCTATATCCCCATAGGATATAAAGAAGCTCATTTGCCCACTTCCCTTTTGCTTGGTCCACCTTCTTTTTTAGGCTTTACAAGATGACCTTGTTGGTGCCTTTAACTTATCTATTTGATTGCAGATGGACCATTAAGGTGCACTAAACCTTAATTTCTCGTTTAAAGCAAAATTCCTGAAATCTTGTATTATTAAACTAAGTACCATTGTAGATGACAATGGAATAAAGCATGCCAAACCTACATAGTATGGACCTCTTTACAAAATCCCTCACACTATTCTCAGTGCTCTTAGCTACTATTTCCGCTTCTACCTATTTAGTGAAATAATCTATAGCTAAATTGATGTAATAGCATTGACTTATTGCCTTTAGGAAGGGGCTAAGTATATCGAGTCCCCATTAGGTGAGAAGCTAAGGTTTTGTGATGGGAAAAAGTTTGATACTTGATTGCCTATCAATTGGGGCATGCTTCTCGCACTTTTCATGCTTCTAACACTTGTCACACCACTGCATAACTACCTTTAAGTCTTTCTCCATAATAGGCTAGCAATACCATCAGAGCACCTTGATTGGCAAGGTATAGCTCATAATATGATTGCTATAGACCCTTGTAAGGAGCTCTTACAAGAGGTGCTTGACCTTAGAAGGGCGCAAGCACTTTAGGAGGGGCAAGCTATAGGCCCTATAATAAAGATGCCCATCTACAAGAGTGTATTAGTGAGGTAAGCAATAATGGAATCCATCCAACATGGCTCTATAGGGGCTTGTGTCTCATTGACAAGACATTATTATCAAGACCTATTCATGCTCTTTTGAGGTAGGAATTCAATAAATACTCGCTTGTTTAAGTCAGAGAGACTTATCAAGGCCAATTTTAATAAGCCATATGCTTTAGAGTTTTCTTCTCAAGAAATTTTAGTGATATTCCATGATGAGAAGTTTAAGTAAAGGGATTTTATGACCTTAAGATATTTGGTCATCGCCTCATCCCTGATGGCACACTCTCCTTTGAATTATTGGACAATAAGTTGAGAGTTAGAAAAAATCTCAACTTTCTCTACTCCTATCCCTTTTGTCATTTCCAAGCCCGCTATTAGAGCTTCATATTTAACTTCATTTATTGCTAGCTAGGAATCTAAACTTTCAAAAGTATTAGACCTTAACACCATAGGTTCTCTATAGCATAAGTTTTGCTCCACTCCCTCTACGAGTAGATAAGCCATTAACATGGATAGTGCAAATTGGTTTCTTATCATTAGTGGGCACCTCTTCCATAGTTGATGCTACAATAAAATCCACTAGAAATTGTGTCTTAATTGCCTCAATGTGGTCAGTACAAGACACCATATGCATTGAGCTTGAAGGCACACTTAACCTTTCATCTCAATACGCTAGGCTTCTATAAAATTTGCTGTAGTTGGTCAGTCGACGAAGATGACCACTTAATGGGCTTCAAAGTAAAGGCAAAGCTTCCTTACTAAGATCACCACAGTTAAAGAAAACTTTTCCATTTTTGAATATCTAATTTCAAGGCCTTGTAAGAAGTGGTCGGCATAGTAAATTAGGCGATGTTCCCTCCCATCAGCTTGGATAAGGACAAAGGAGAGAGTGTGACCACTTATGAAGAGGTACAAGTATAGCTTCTCTCTAAGGATAGACTTGGATTGGATGGGCAAAGTTGTGAAGAAACATTTCAGCTCGTTGAAAGCAGCTTGGTACTACTAATGCATTGGAAATCTACAAGGTTCTTCAAATTTTTTAAGAACTCTGAGAACTAAACTATAAATTTAGACACAAATATATTTAGTGATGCAATTTTTCCTATTAACCATTAGACCTCTTTCATGGTTTTAGGGTGTGATAGGCCTAATATGACCTTGATCTTCTCAAGATTAGCTTTTGTACCATGAAAGATGACTATACAACCAAGGAACTTCTCAGATGCTGCCCTAAACACACAACTTTAGGGATTTAGTTTCATGTTGTACTCGCATAATGTTTAAAAGGTCTCCTTAAGGTTCATTGAATGTCTTCTAAGCTCTTTACTCTTGACTAACTTGTCATCAACATAAACTTCTACATTCTACCTAATTTGTAGCTTAAACATGTTTATCATGAGCCTCTAGTAAGTTGCCTTAGCGTTTTTAAGGCCCAAAGGCATTTTAACTAACACACAATTCACTAGCTAAGTAAGATAAGGTTCTTCCCTTATAAAGTCCACTTTCAAAAGCTTTTGCACTTCCTCTTCAATTGCAACTTGTCATTTTGGCATAAAATGCCTCTTATTTTGTTTAATGACCTAAGTGGTCGAGTTGATTAAGGTGGTACGTCATCACTTCTAGCGGAATGCCTAGCATGTCAGAGGGAGACCAGGCAAAAAATCAACATTAAACCTAAGGAAGTCAATCAATTGTTGTTGTAACTCTACAAAGACCAATGTACCCATCTATTTGGTCTAGTTGGGAGTACTTCAAATCTGTACCTCTTCAATTTCTTCTACTAGCTACCCTTTAGTTCCTAGCTTTTCCTATGTTCCAACTTCTATAGTGAGGACTTCTTGTTGAGATAGCACCTGAAGGTAATAGTTATGAGCTAGCTACTGATCCCCTTGGCACACCCTAACACCTTATAGAGGCCAAAATTTTCCCCTTCAAGTGTTTAGTAGATGCAATCATTCCTAAGGAATTTTATGAAGGTCAACTTAGAATGAGGAATTCTATTAGTACTTGAGTAGCGTGAAGGTTATCATCGAGCTCAAGGAGAAGGCTTATAATTCCTTCAAGCTTTACTAGTTAACTATTGAAGCTATAGAGCCCATGATCATAGGGCTTCAACTTTGCTTTAATCTTATCCTTCATTAGATCCAAGGCCTTCTTGTATATGATGATCACAAAATTTTGCAGATATCGAAGTTGGAAATTTGTGCTTAAATCACGAGGGCATCATCATAAGGGGTCATGACTCCTCCCATGTCTTTGTCAGAGAATGAGATAGTGGTATCTAGTCTTTGTCTCTTGCTTTATGTGTTTAAGACACTCTAATAGTTCCTTGAGTAGACATAGACCTTGCTTTAAGAGCTGGACCCCCTTCTTACTACTAGACCACCCACGATGGTGTTAATCGTGTTACGGGTGGTTCTAACATTAGGTTCTTGATCTTGCTCATTATCATCTTGATGACCTCACTTCGAAGGTTGCTCAACCTGAAACAAGTACTTCAAAGGTAGCCACATCCAATTAAGTATTCTATAGCATTCTTTAGTTAAGTACAATTTTCCACGGCATGGCCTTTATATGGAAAAATTCACAATACTTATCAAAGTTCCTCTTAGATGGATTTCTCCTCATGAGCTTTGGCTAAGTTAAAAGACCACTATCTCAAATTTCCCAAAATATATCAACTATGGGCTTATTCAATTGGGTGTATTGTTTATAAGAATGGATAGCCCATTTCTTCAATAAGGCACTATTATCACCATTTTAAGTAGATCGATTGTTATCAAGTTTGGGGTTAAGTCTGTCCTTAGCTAAGGGTTAGTCTTTACCCCTACCCCCTTCTTATTTTATGAGGATTTTTGCTCGGTCTATCATCTTGGTAGAATAGCATCTTCTTGAGCAATATAAGTTGTTACGCTTCCTTAGAAGTCCTAGAAATCCTTCGGCTTCTTCTTGGCTAGGGAGTAAAAGAACTGATATCGGTCCTTTAATCCATTAACGGTAGCATTAAGGGCATTTTAAGCATAGGTCTATTGAAACTTGAGGCGTAATCACGAAAAGTCTCATCCTACTACTAGTGGATTAAGTTAAGGGTACAAGAGTCTTTTTAACATTTTGCTAATGAGGAAATACTGGTGGAACTACATTCCAAGTTCCTTGAAATTTAACGTAGAATTAGGTTTGAGGCCCCATCATAGACAAGCTACTTTTTTCAGTCCCTAAAAAAGCTTAACAATCTATGGCATTGGAGATACCTAAGAGGTTCATTTGAGCTATATAGTAGCTCAGATACTTTGATAGGTCAATTGTCCCATCATAAAACTCTATTTGAAGAATACAAATGTGAGTGGGTAACAGCTTATCTCAGATCTCCTTTGTTAAAGAAGATTGACCAATAATGAACATGTCCTAAAGATGACTCTTCTTCATTTCCTTTAGGTCGTTGAGGTGCTTAATCATGCCATTAATCTTGTAAATGGTTAGGTTAGCCAAAGGTTGAGTTGATTAAGCCTCAGACATATCATTTCAATTGATAAATATTATAAAATACTTATTATTTGTAATATTTATAGTAGTCTTTTATTTAATTCTCCTATATTTTGGATGAATATTGCACTTAACCATTTTTTCTATAGATTTTAGAACTTTGAAATTTAATTTTTAAATAAATAGGTGAAATTTGGAGCAAAAATATAAAAATTACAAGATCATGAAGCATGAGACAGTTCATAGCACAACCGTGTTTGAGGTTGTGTTGAACAAAGCATGAATCAAACATTTTGGAGAAGCCATGCAAGAGACCAAGCAAAGGTACATGATCAAGTACACTTCGGTGTCGAAGGGCGTGTTGAAGACAATTTTTGAATATTTTTGAGATAGAATGATACACATGCAATAACATAACTACTATATCCATGCTGAGCGGAAACTCAATTTTCCAATTTAATTTTTCAAGCTTAGGTTTACTTTCCTAAAGTGCAATTCATCCTGAAGATGCAACTTCCTTTCGTGGAAAGCTAAATTTCCTATTTTCTAGAGAAGTTGTTACTATCTATTGAAGCAATATTTCCAAATCTATGAAGACTCTAGCTTTTCTCTAGGAAACTAAAAATTTCCTAGATTGATTGATGGCTATATGAGTACAAAATTCCAAAAAATGAGAGCAGAGTTTTATATTAGTACTAGCAAAGTGATACAATTTATTGTTATTTCTATTTTATTGATACTCTTCTTTATACACTATTTTTATATTTTCGCTTTTAATTTCAATATATTGCTAACTTAATTTTCTTTTATACTTGGGTATGATGAACCTGAAAATGAACATGTAATTTTTAGTTTATTTTTCAATGAAATTATTGTTATTCTTGTGATCCAATTATATGTTCTTTATCGTTTTCAAATTAATATTGTTGGTGTATTTGTTTAATATCTAATTTCTTATATAGAAATCGAGAGATCCTACACTAGAATAGATCTAGCATAATTGGAAGGAGTTGCACGCAATCCTAAAGATAAGATGACATAAATCTTATATTTTAATTATTGCTATTTTCTTTAATTTATTTGTTACTTTTCTACTTCACTTGATTTTGTAGACTAGATAATAGGAGAAAGGTTAACACTAGTAATCATAGTCTTTGTAAGATTGGCATTCGATATTATTATCCACTATATTAAAAAATCGATAAATGCACTTACCTGTAGGTTTAAGGTAGTAAGATAGGCCAATATTATCAATTAGTTTGGTTTGCTCCACTTTATGAAGTTGTAGCTTAGTGCTATTATGGTGCATTCTCCTTATTGTTGGTCCCAAATTAAGTAATCAAGAGGGGAGGAGTGAATTGATCACTTGCTAATTTAAAAAAAAAAAAAAACTACTAGTTTAAAACAACCCCTTTGACTACTTAATTTAATTATGGCATAAAAACAAATATTTATAAATAATTACAAGCTATTATAGAATAAAAATTAAAAGATAGAGAAAAGAGAATCAAGCAAGCTATTTATAGAGGTTCCACCTTAAGCGTTAATTCTCTCTTCTAACTCTACTGCTAGGGACCCAGTTTTCCACATCAGTATTGCTCCACTAATCCAAAATAAATTTGACATATTACAATCATTGTGCCAATACCTTGGGTTCAAAAACACCTTGCTCTACTTATCTAGCCTATCTCTAAGGCTATTCACAGATCTACAAAGTTACAAGTAACCTCTCACTAATACACATATCTATTCACTAAAGAGTCATGGCTACATCATTGATCTGCCTTTAACTAGAAATTTTGTCAATGTGATCTTGCCTTGATTGTTTAAGAAATATCCTAAGAGATTTTGTAGATATCTGCTGGATTTTGAAATTTAAATCCGATAGCTTCGTAATATGCTATGAAAATTCTATCGAATTTGTTGTTGAAAATAGTCCAAATACATCCTTACATCAAGATATATCTTATCTACACAAAATCAATTGATGAAATTAATCACCCACTTATTTTGAGGAATGTCTAAAAACGCTTTCTCTCATCCTTGAGATCACGAAGGTATGTGATCTTTAAAATATCTGACATAATCATTTTAATACTAATCTTTCTTGTAGTAGAACCAAACATACGAAATCAATCACAATTTAACTAAATCTCTTATTTCCAAAATTAATCACTTAGATCCCTATGAATATTTTTCCTATTTTAGTGAAACGAATTGAATATATTACCTAATCTTAATTCCAAAATTATTTACTTAGATCTCCATGGATATTTTTCCTACTTTAGTGAAATGTATTGAACATATTACCCAAATATATTCAATAAGTAGAGTTGGGTCGTTAAAATTGATGATTAACCAACTTGCATTAATATATAAAGTTGTTCTGTTTATACGAACTCGTAATAGCAATACATCTTGACTTATCTTCTGGGTTCATTGATATATAAAGCTATTTTATTTATACGAACTCATAACAGCAATGCCTTCTAATAGGAACCCGTAGCAATAACACATTTTGACTTATCTTCTAAGTTCTTATTATTCTTCATAACAAACACCTTCTGACTTATCTTTTGAGTGATTAAAAACAATGTAGTGTTCCTTCATTTATTCTTTGATCTTTTAACTCTTAGTCAAATTATAAATATAATTATTCATGTATGCTAAATGAACTTCATTAAAAAAATTAGTACATTTTGTTATCATCAAAATATTTTTAGAGAGAACATAACATTTTCCCCCTTTTTGATGATAGCTAAATCCTTTCTCATAAAATAAACACAATATATATATATATATATATTAGCTACAGATTTAGTCAGTTTTGTATACTTCACAGCAACCATTATTCAACACTTCCATCATTATTCATGTGTCTCAATTCTATATTTTAATTCTCCCCTTTTTTGATATCATCAAAAAATAAAACTCCCCTCAATATAATATATCAAATAATCAACATAAAAATATATATCAGAATTTTGAAAGAGTAGAAAACATATCAAATATTTCATATGTGAACACATTCATCAATGAACCTAATATATATACATATATATATTGAACCTAATATATATATATATATATGTGCATGTACCAATTTTTTTATTATCACGGATAACTAAAAAGGATAACAAATACCAAGTTCATTTTTAATAAATTCAAATTTTATTTTATCTAACAGTTTAGTAAAGATGTCAACCAATTGATTTTCAATTGAAACATATTCAATATTTATTTCTCCATTATTTACATGATCCTTAATAAAATGATGTCTAACTTCTATATGCTTAAATCTAGAATGATGCATTGGATTTTTTTGTTAAATTAATTGCACTAGTATTGTCACATTTTATTGGTATATTTTTAAATACTAAGCCATAATCCATCAATTGTTGTTTTATCCATAATATCTGTATGCAACAATTATTTCCTATGGAAACGTATTCAACTTCAGTAGTAGAAAGAACAACTAAGTTTTGTTTCTTAGAGGACCAAGAAACTAACTTGTCTCCTAAAATTGATAAGTACCAAATATGCTTTTTCTATCAATTTTGCACCCTGCATAATCCGCATTAGAATATCCAATTAAATCATAATTATGATTTTTTGGATACCGGATACCTAACTTAGTGGTATGTGTAATGTATTTAAATATTCTTCTTACTACTACTAAATGTGTTTCAGTAGGATTACTTTGAAAACTAGCACACAAACAAACACTAAATAATATATTAAGACAGGAAGCAGTTAAGTATAATAGGGAACCAATTAAACTTCTATAAAGCTTATTATTTACCTTTTTACCTTTGGAATCAACATCTAACCTAGTTGATGTTGATATAGGAGTTCGTTGCAACTTTGACATTTTTAAAATTAAATTTTTTTCAATATTTGATTGGTGTACTTTTCTTGATGTACAAATATACCATACTTCGTTTTCTTTATTTGGAGTCCAAGAAAGAAGTTGAGTTCTCCCATTAATAACATTTCAAATTCTACCTACATCATCTTAGAAAACATCTTACAATATTCTTCATTAGTAGAACTAAATTGACTAAGTCGTTCATACCATGCTCTAGAAGCCTGTTTTAATCCATATAAGGCCTTTTTAAGTTTGTAGACATAACATGTCTTAAACGGATCTTCAAATCCTAGTGGTTGTTCTACATAGCCTTCTTCCTTAATATGACCATTTAGGAAGGCACTCTTAACATCTATTTGAAATAGTTTAAAATTCTTTAAACATACATAAGATAATAATAGCCTAATTACCTCTAATCTTACTATAAGTGCATAGGTCTCATCATAATCTATGCCTTCTTCCTAAGAGTATCCTTTTGCAGCTAACCTAACTTTATTTCTAACATTCCATATTCATCTAATTTTTTTTTAACACCCATTTGATTCCTATTATTGATTTATCTTTAAGTCTTGGTATTGATGACCATACTTGGTTTCTTTGAAATTGGTTTAGCTCTTCTTGCATAGCATCTATCCAATTATTATCAACTAGGGCTTCTTCTATTGAAGATGGTTCAATTTCAAATAGTAATGCAAAATGATTTTCTATATCCTTATAACTAACTCTAGTCTTAATTCCAGTTTGGACATCACCTATTACCTATTCTATGAGATGATTAGATTGAATTCTTGTAGACTTAGATGGATGAATAGATACCTAGGTAGGTTCCAATTTATCTTCTAACCTACCTTCTAAGTCATCATCTAAGTTACCTTCTAAGTTAATTTTTACTCTAGATGTTCTTGGTGTATCAGACTCTATATTCTAATTTTCTTTAATTTTTTCGCTCGATACAGAGGAAATATTTTCAATATCTCCTTTAGATATGATTAGGTTTTTATTCCTTCTTCAACAAATCTTACATTTATAGATTCTTCAACTATTCTAGAAGTCTTGTTAAATACACGATAAGCTTTATTGTTGATTGAATATCCTAAGAATATGGCTTTATCAATTCTTTTGTCAGATTTTCCTAAAGCTATACATGTTTTCTTCACAAAACACTTACCACAAACATGAAAATAGGAAACTTTAGGTTTTCTTCCTTTAAAAATTTCATACGATATTTTTCTAATTAAAGGTCTTACATAAACACAATTAACGATGTAGCACATAGTTGAAATGGCTTCAACCCAAAAATATTATGCTATACCACTTTCATTTAGTAAGGTGCATGTTATTTCTTGGATTGTTCTATTTTTATGCTTAACTACTCCATTTTGTTGTGGAGCACAGGGGGCAAAAAAATTGTGTGTGATGCCATTTTCTTCACAAAATTTGATAAAATTGTTATTTTCAAATTCTTTCCTATGATCAGTCCTTAGATTGATAATGGAATATCCTTTTTTTCATTTTTTAACTTGCTTTGAAAATTTTTTAAAGGATTTATAGGCATCACTTTTATATCATAAAAATAGAACCCAATTATATCTAGAAAAATCATCAACTATTACAAATCCATATTTGTTACCACCTAAACTTAAGGTTCGTATAGGGCCAAATAAATCCAAATGCAATAGTTCTAATGGCCTTTTGGTTGAGATAACATTCTTACTCTTATGAGAAACAAATACCATTTTATTTTTTAAACATGTAGCACAACGAATATCTTCTCTAATATTCAATTTTGACAAGCCATTAATTAAGTTATTTTTTTGATAAATTCTCTAATTGTGTAAAACTAAAATGTCCTACCTTTCTATGCTAGAGATAAATACTATCATTGATAGACAAAAAGCAACCTTCAGCATCTACTTTAGTAGGTTTAATTAAATAAATATTTTTTTTCCTATATCCTTCAAAGAGTTTTATATTATCTTTATTATATGCTATGACTTTATTTTGATCAAAATTCATTTTATACCATTTATCGCAAAGTTGACTAATACTTAATAAATTATGCTTCAAACCTTGTACTAGATATACCTTTTTAATGACAAAAGGGGGAATGCCAATGTTACCAGTTGCGATGATTCTTCATTTACTATCATCACCAAACTTCACATATCCTTTTTCTTTCCACTCATGGCTTGTGAACAATGAAGCGTTACCAAGCATATGATGTGAAGACCTACTATCGAGATACCACGTATCCTTAAGTTTTGCTCCATGTTCCTCAGACATTATCATGTGACACAAGTTTGCTTCCTCATCTTCATCTTTAGAATTCTCTACATCAAGTTTTTTAGTCTTCTAGGTCACTACAGGTTGATAATAATGTTTTGCATTTCTTTTTGTACTTCTCAAGTTTCTTGATAAGCACCAGACATTCATATTTTATATGACTTGGTTTCTTGCATTCATAACATATCAATTCCTTATTTTTCTCTTTCTTTTCCTCCTTTCCTTTATACCCTTTTCCTATATCAAATTTTCCACGATTAGAAGTTAACCTTTTATTAAATGATGTTTTCTTTCCTTTTCTTTTTAGAAATTTACTAAGACATTTAGCTAGCAAATTTATGTCTTCATCCTCATCACAATCTACTTTTATATGAGAATTGTTCTCCACTTCTCTAACTTTAAATGCTATGTTCCTTTTGCTATTGTCTTGATCAGAAATATGGCTGATGTGAGATTCATATGCCATTAGTTTTTCTCTCAATTGGCTTAATGTCAGTTTGTTCAGGTCTTGAGCTTCCTCGATTGCAGTCTTTTTAACATCCCACGATCTAGGCAAGATTCTTAGAATTTTTCTTACAAGATCAACATCTTTCAGTTTATGATTGAGTAAGGATAATTGATTTGTAATTGCTATAAAACGGTTGAAAGCTTCATTAATATTTTCATCAAGCTTAAACCGAAACAACTCATATTCCTGTATTAATGAGTTAATCTTAGTATCTTTGATTGTTGATGTTTCTTCATGAGTTTCACAAAGTGTATCCTAAATCTCTTTCATAATCTTGCAAGAAGAAATCAAGAAATATTCAGAATGAGTTATTGTAGCAAGTAACAAGTTCTTAGCTTGATGATTCTTTCCAAGCTTTCTCTTATCAGGTTCTATCAGAGTCTGATCTCCATCTTTGACAGTTTCATCTCCAAATTGTATGATTTCCCATGAGTTAAGGTTGGTCGACTTAACGTAAGTTTCCATCCTAAATTTTCAATAACCAAAATTAGTACAGTCAAAGTAAAGAGCACGATTAGTAGAAACAGAAATACTTTTTTTAGCCATAGGATCTTGAACTCAAAGTATTATTAAAGTCTCTGCTCTAATACCATTTGTTGGTCCCAAATTAAGTAATTAAGAGGGGGGGGGGGGGGGGGGGGGGGGGGGGGTGAATTGATTACTTGCTTAATATTTAAATATATATATATATATATAATATATATATATATATTTGCTAGTTAAAAACAACCCCTTTGACTACTTAATTCAATTATGGCATGAAAACAAATATTTATAAACAATTACAAGCTATTATAGAATAGAAATTAAAAGATATAGAGAAGAGAATCAGGCAAGCTATTTATAAAGATTCCACCTTAAGCGTTAGTCCTCTCTTCTAACTCTACTATCAGGGACTCAATTTTCCACACCAATATCATTCCACTAATCTAAACTAAATTTGAGAGATTACAATCGTTGTGCCAACACCTTAGCTTCAAAAACACTTTACTCTACCTATCTAGCCTATCTCTAAGGCTATCCACAGATCTACAAAGTTACAAGTAACCTTTCACTAATACACATATCTAGCTTTCAAAAAATTATTAAAAACAGATGGGGAAATGAGAATTTGTGTCTTCCAAAAATTAATTCAAGTATAATATGAAAATATGTAAAACATATAGTAGCTTCTGAGTTAGTCTTTGAGTTTTGATAACACTCTTTTTATGATAAAATAATATTATATCGTTCTGTATTGTTTCTTCTTTCTCTTCTGCTTCATGAATCTTTGAACATTGGCTCTATTTATTCACTAAAGAGTAATGGCTAGATCGTTGATCTGTCTTTAACTAAAAATTTTGTTATTGTGATCTTGCTTTGATCATTTGAGAAATATCCCAAGAGATTTTTTAGATATCTATTAGATTTTGAAACTTAAATCCAATGTCTTCACAATATGTTATGAAAATTCTATCGAATTTATCGTTGAAAATAGTCTAGATACATCCTTACATCAAGATATATCTTATCCGCACAAAATCAATTGATGAAATCAATCACGTGCTTATTTTAAGGAATGTCTAAACTCTTTCTCTCATCCTTGAGATCACAAAGTTATGTGATCTTTAAAATATCTAACATAATTGTTTTAATATTGATCTTTCTTATAGCAGAACCAAACATACGAAATCAATCACGATTTAACTAAATCTCTTATTTCCAAAATTAATCACTTAGATTCCCATAGATATTTTTCCTATTTTAGTGAAATGAATTGAATATATTACACAATCTTAATTCCAAAAGTATTCACCTAGATTCCCATGGATATTTTTTCTACTTTAGTGAAACATATTGAACATATTACCTAAATATATTCAATAAGTAAAGTTGGGTCTTCGAAATTAATAATTAACTAACTTACATTGATATATAAAGTTATTATGTTTATACAAACTCATAACTGCAACACCTTATGACTTATCGTTTGAGTTCGTTGATATATAAAGCTATTTTGTTCATACAAACTCGCAACAGCAATACCTTTTGACTAATCTTCTAAGTTCATTGATATATAAAGTTGTTATGTTTATATGAACCCATAACACACCTTCTGACTTATCTTCTAAGCTCATTGATATATAAAGTTGTTCTATTTATATGAACTCGTAACAGTAACACCTCCTGACTTATCTTCTAAGTTCCCGTTATTCTTCATAATAAACACCTTCTAACTTATCTTTTGAGTGATTGAAAACAATATAGCTTTCCTTCATTTATTCTTTAATCTTTTAAGTCTTAGTCAAATTATAAATATAATTATTCTTGTACACTAAATAAACTTCATTAAAAACATTTAGTACATTTTGTTATCATCAAAATATTTTAAAAGAGAACATAACACTAATGATGCAAAGTGCTATCATCTTGGTGCTTGTTACGTGACTAAGAATTGCATTGGAAACGTTCTTGAATGGCATTAACCTAGTCCTTGAGGCATTGATTCTTGGCTAGTAGCTTAGCCATTTGCTATTCTAATCACACAATCTATTGGTGTTCACCTAATGCAATGCCTATAGTGGTGATGGTGGTGATAGAGGACAGTTGGTTAAATCAATTACTAGGTTAGCAAAGTCATTAATGACCTTCTTTCTTGAATTCCTTCTATTTCTTGTTTTAGTCATGGTGTTTTCTTAGTCGTAAATAGTGGGCACCAATTGTTGATTGTTGTTTTTGTTGTGAGAGTCTTAGGCTAAGTCTAAGCTTCAAATTGAAGATGATAATGCTTACAAAAGAACAAACATGAGATATTGGGCACCAAAGTTGCCTCCAACATTTGGACTCCAATGCTTAAGTCAAACAAAAGATACAATATTGATGACAAGAGAGAGATTGAGAGTAAGTAGAGAGAATTCTATCTATTACCTTATGAATTGGCTAGATATTTATAGTAAAACGTGTAGTGAGATATTTAAGACAAGTGAATCTTTTTTAAAGATATCCACACTTGTCATGGAAAGATATGGTAGTGTATCTTGAAAAATTGATGTACTTGTTTAATTTATCCCAACTATCCTTATGCATATCTACTTGATTCCTATTAGGCTTGTCAAGTTGGGCTTTTAAGGCACACAATATATATTTTTAATATGAAATATTTTGTATGTGTCTAGAACCATGCCAACATTCACTTCTTGTGCTCGCATTCCCTTAAGGTCCACTATGTCAAGTGATTGCATCAAGTTATTATTTCATAGAGATTGAAATCATGAAAACAAATAATATTATCATATTCCCATGATGACCTGCATGTCTATTTCAGTACTTGTTTTCTAAAGACTAAGTACTATGCGCCGTGTAAATAGTAAATACCAATTCACGGCAATACCTTAGTTGTCTCACCTCACATATGGGATTATGGAACAGTATCTATACATATACATATACATATTCCATAAAAGTTGGCATAAATTTCATCAAGTCAGATCCCTTAATCCATCATTGATGAGATCTCTTGATCATATGTGTTATAGTCCATTATCGAGCAACTCCTTGCATTGCTCGTATATTTCCTTTTTTGTGTATATATGTACCTGCATGCACCCTTTTATTTCAAACCGAGTTATTGCATAATAAGACATATATATATATATAATTTGAAGCAATAATTAAGTTCTTCAATGGTTCCCTAAGGAAAATTCCAGCTTTTTTAATTTCCTTATATTGTATGTGTAGTTATAAGAGATTCTTAAAGCATAGAAAAGGTAGTATTGAATGTTTCTCTGTGGTGATAATTAATATGTGGAGTCATTATGTAGGATAGAGTTGAAATAAGTAGGATTAATAATGGGCGTTTGCTGCTTCGGAATAAAGAATCACATGCCTGTACGTTAAATTTTTAGCAATATTTTTACAATTCAGTTTCTATATTTATAATTAAATCGCAATTTAGTATGTGTAATTTTAATTTGATTAACAATTTAATGTCTAAATTTTTATTAAATTATAATCAAATGAATATATAAATACTAAATCTAAAAACATAAAATTTAAATACTTAATTTACTAAACATGAAAGTACAAACACTTACAATGTAAATATCGTAGTCTTTCTTTAAGAAAGTTTAGTAGCTACAACTTTTGAACGGATCTGCTGGAGTAGATTTCAGTCTGAAATCGATGGTGACTTTGAAATTATAGAAAGGCGTAGTAAAGGGTAGCTTTTGAGCTATGACAATGTATTTATGGCTTTTTTTTCATTGTAAACAGAAATAATTTATAAACATTATTCTCGATTTTAAAACTAATGTCTGGCATGAATCACGGTAGCCCTGAAAGTATTGAAAAATGGTAGCTATAATTCCGATAGATATTTGGTTAAAGTTTTCTTTGCCTTTTCCAATTATATACTTAATATAAGGGAAGTATATGTATCGATTAAATAGTAAAATGGATTAAATACGAATGTCATCCCATCGAAGCTGTGAGTACTAATATTAATCTATATTTTATTATCTAACTAGTAAAATTTAATGAATTAATTAACTTAAAATCTTAAACTAATTACTAACAAATTAACTAAAAAACTTAAATAAAAATTAGAAGAGTAAAATCATCAAATCTGACTCCGAAAATGCAAAACATGTATCTAAACATTGCTTTCCATAAAATTTCTCATGTGACATTAACAAAACCCTGTGCTTAGTGTGTAGGCTTAGAGAGGTCAATGATTTTCCCATTTTCTTCTTTACTATTTCCTGAGGAAGTTTCATCTTCAGGGCTTATCTTTGAAGGTGGAAGAGTGTAAAAGCTTAGAAAGAGAATAGGCTCAGAATTACGAAGTTTTAGAAAATTACTATGTATAGAGAGTTTTAGTGACAAAGTATCCTCCTCTAGAGGTTATTGCTTTAGAAATAGCAACGCCAAGCTCTTATCACTTGTTAACTTAATCCTATTCTAACATAGCATTTAAAATAATTTTTAATTTAAACTTATTAAATATATATATATTTATATTTGATAATCACAACTTATCAAATACATAAAATTTAACTCAAAATTTATACTATTTACTAACCTAGAGGATAAATAAGCTATCAAAACACATTTAATTTTTTTTTTTTATCACATGAAGATATCAATACATTACAATGCTTCCTTCAGTACTCCTACTTCTCGGCTATATATCATTCGTGCATTATATGATTTAACCTCTTCGCATCAAATGATTAGGAGTCCTCTATCTTAAAGTTGCATGTATTGCGATCAAAGAATGGGAATAACTTCTTTTTTTAAGTAACAAGAGAAGCTTTTTTATATATATATATATGATAGATAACACGAGAAGCTTTGCTTGAATGCTCGTTCAAGAAGTCCTTCGAGAGACTCATCCGGCATTACAATATTAATGCCATGGTGCTTCAAAGCAAAGACAGCAGGAAACTAGGGTCAGGGATCGTACTACAGGTATGCATCAATACAACCCACCCAACTTCATTGCATCATCACTAATCGCTCTGATTCTGGCAGAGAATAGCTTGCTATTGTGTTTAGAACCAACCTGAAGAGGAGTTCTGGATATTAAAGGCCATAGGCTTGTCCAGATATCCATGCAGGGGTATGATTTAGCCCAGCAGTAAATGTAAAGCTGAACAAGCGGTCATCTCATAATTCTAGAACGCCAATATCAAAAGAGACAAAACCTTATCCGGGCATGCTATGATCTTTAATTCCAAATTAGCATGTCTTTTGTCATCTTTGCCTTCTAACAGGTGACCTCAACCTGGACCTCCTTCCCCTTTACCCTCGAGAAGAGTAGGGACAGTGCTTGTGCTGAGAACACTCGCTATGTGGAGACCTTCAAACTTATCTTTTTCTGGATCTGACAGGTGATCGAAATAAATTACGTTTTTTTTAGCACGATTCCTTCTAGAATCATTTGGAGCTTCATCACTTAAATGTCATCCTCCCCATATCTACCCCTACGGCCTGTAGAAAGAACGTCTTCTCTTGTGCCTGCTTAAGCCACTCTCTCATTCTATCGTATTGATCAACTTTCCTCTCTCTAGCTTTATAGAATCTCTGAGACTATATCCTCTCTTATTTCATGGTCACTTGACCTTTTCTTAGACTGGGCCTTGCTCTTTTATTGTCTTTGAGTCATGCCTTTCAGTCTCTTCTTTCCTCTGATGTTATTCCTCCTATCTCCTCACTGTCATCTAGTTTCTAATCCCCTTTAGTCTTTAGACCTTCTACATCTTTACTAGTACCACTAGATTTCACCTTGCTCTCCCTGCTTCCAGCATCAGGAGAACAGACACAAAGGCATGTGCACCACTTAGCACATCTGCACCAGTAGAACTCATCCCACCACTGCCAGCCCCCTTTGAGGCTATGCAGGCTCTAGTTCATCAATCTCATTATATATTGATCACCACCTCCAACACTGCCATTCTGGATGGTAGGAGCTCAGATCCAGTCTCCAAATTTACTTGATTCTTAACATGCTTTTTGAATTTTTCTCCAAATAAGCCGTTCTGATGTGTATCATTTCAGGCATTCAAAAATCTTCTATTACCTGAGCTCATGGGAGTGCTGCCTCTTGTAGAACTTGGCAAATTAGAAGTTGTGAGTTCTTCATCCCCAGCATCCTTGTCATCACCAGAGGCGTAATTTACCTGACCCAAGAACTGGATGTAGATTTCTCGCAATGTCCAGTATCCAATTCCAAAAATATGGATAATTTACTGATGAATAAGAGCCAGAAATAAATCATGTCAATATTGAAAAAGATTACAGTATTGCATTTACTCCCAGAGAGTAATTATTATGGCAGTCAATCCAGAAAAATTTCCCACTGAAGATGGATTCTCCTATTTAGCTAACATTTCTTGGAAGAATACAAAAATGCTTGGGAGAATTTAATCAAAGTAACATCCAATAGCAAAGAAGTTACTTCTGTTTCTTGTATTGCTTTACTTCTCTGATTATGCCATCAGTAAGACTACTGACATCGTTGTTTTTCCCAAAAAATTTCACAAACTGCATGTCTGGATCCATCAAGTACCTGAATAAATGATTCAGCAGTCAGCCCTCTGTTATTTTTTACAGCTCCATTCAGACAAAGAAAATTAAACGGACAAAAAACTTTATAATCAATAAGCAAAGGCACTGGCATGGTCTATATCTAGGATGCAAATAGAATAATACAATGTGCTGAACATACAACCCTAAAATAAAATGTCACATAACTGCAGTTGATTGCAGGGCTTTCAAAGGTTATCCGTGTAAAACAATCGTAAAACAAAACATCAAACAATTGCAATTGACTACAAGGCTTTCAGAGGTTATCTGTACAGTTATTATGTCTTGATGGAAACATTCAGCACTGGGTATATAGAATGTACATAGATGGATTTCCTTTTTCCCATCTTTTTGGGAAGTTCGTTAAGTCAAGCTAAAATGCTCTGATTTGCCAAACTGCATGAACTTTCATTTTAGCAAAGAAATTGAAAAAAAAAAAAGAATAACTGCAGTTTACATATCAACAAGCAATTAGATTTACTAGAAAACACATCAATAAAGCTGAATGGATTACTTTGGATTTACGATAGAAACTAGATTGTGACAAGCCAACTCCTGCACAGACAAAGTTTGCCAGTACTTGCCCACTTTTTCTTATCAATGTGTATGCTCCAAAAAAATATGTGAAGCACAATTAACCAGGAAAGGAATAAATAGCCAGATGAAATGTGTAAAAGCAAATAAAAGGGAAGGGGGGTGGGGGGTGGGGGGTGGAGGATATAGTTAACTCTGAAATATAATCATGCTATTCCATGCCAAATCAATTTATGTGATAAAAGACTCCAGGCATTTGTGGCTATTTCATATAACACGATCAACTTATTCAACGTAACCACAATCAAATTATAATCAAAACAAATACAAGATAATTAGATGAAATAAATAAGAGGATAAGACACCAAAAGCAGACAATACAAAGAACTTAATACATACATTACAATGGAGTGATCAACAAGATAATCAGAATCTTCCTCAACGGTCTTCATGTAGTAAACTCGATAAGCACGGGCAACCTTTCTAATTTCATCCGGTGTGCCAGTAAGTCCAATTAACTTTGGATGGAACTCTGAAACAGCAGCAATAGATCTTAGATACAAACAGTCCATTCCAAAGGGGGTCCAACTTTAACTCAATGTAAGCTAAATGAAAATCAACACCTTTAACATATTCATGAACTTGCTCAACAGTATCTCTCTCTGGATCAACAGATATAAAAAGAGGAACTATGTCAATCCCTGCCTTTTCCTCTGCAAGCATGAATAGAAACATGAATATCATCATTACTTTTAAGTATAAAATGGATTGCAGATTAAATATTCTAATGTGATATATATAACTTAAATGGCAAACAACACTTCACTAAAGTTGTTTTAAGGCTAAAAATATTAAGTGGGACAAGCTTCTACAAGCGCAAAACAGAGAAAGGGAAAATTAACAAACTCATGATTGGCAATACAACGTTCCTCATAGCCAGTTTAGACTTCTAATGCAGACCAAACAACAGTTTAAAGCCAAATCAGTACTTGAGAATATAAAGACCAAAAAAGAATATTCCGGCTACCAATTACATAGCTAAAAATAGAAAAATAAGAATATTTATAATTTATGATCTACTCATTAAAAAAAAAAAGGGAAATTGATGATTAAAGAAATTACATGAGGTATCTTTTTCAAATAATACTCTAATGAGAGTATCTTATTCTTATTATAAATTATTATATTCCTAGAGACTTGGAATGGTTATTCTCATGCATTGACTTCTTTATTTTTTATCTTTTTGGTAATTACTTCCTAAAGTAATTATTCCATGTTTGAACTTGAACTAAACAATGGAAAGAGAAACTAATCCAACAATAGCTGTAATGGCTCCATTTGGTGAACTCCATCAATGAGGATTTCAAGAAATTAAAATTAAAAGAATGACTTGTAGCCCCAATTCCTTAGAATTGGATTTACCTCCTACTAGCTATAATTATAAGGATTTCAAGCAATTGGGAGACATGGAGTCACTTTATTTATCATCCTACCCTCCCTCCATATCAAGCTCTCATGAAAAACAATGAAAACTTAGATTCTTGGAATTAGTTCCAACTGTTACTTGAGAAAGAATTTGAAGAAACAAAAAGGCAAATAGGAGATTGAAAAGAAAAATATTCCATCCTTTCCCATAGTCCAATTCCTTTGCCTTCTCAATCTAAACATAGGGGTAGGGTATATGAGATGAGCAGGTATGGTCCTGGACATCAGGGCATGCTAAAAAGCACTGAGTAGTGTACCAGAAGCTGTGGTGAAAGTGAAAGTTGTAGCTAACCATCCACTTAAGTAATTAATGATTTAAGAAAGAAGAAAGCATCATAAACTCCTTTTTTTGGATAAGGTAAATTTTATTGATATCCAAAGGTGTACAATCGTAAGCCGGGAAAATTTACATCATAGTCATAAGGATTAAGTAAAGCAAAAGCGAAAATAAAGAGCTACATGAGAGTGTTACAAGACGGTGGAATAAGCTCTAATTTGGTTTACAACAAAACCCCAGCTGGGGATGTGGTTCCCTAGGTGTACATTGTTACGCACTCTCCAAATACAATACACCGAAGCAGCTAGGGCAGCGCATCTTCTATTGAAGTCAGGAGAGTTGGAGCCAGTTGAGGCCAGTAGTAGAGAAGTAGCTCCTTGCCAACTTTGGAAATGTACCGGGCAATGAAGGTGGTCACAAACCGCTGTCCATATCAAGCAAGAGTAACTGCAATTGAAGAAGAAGTGGGTGTGATCTTCCGATCCCTGTTGGCACAAGAAGCACGTGGTAGAAGTAGTCACGCCCCATGATTCCAACTTGTCAAGGGTGATTAGCTTGTGTAACCAAGCTAGCCATAAGATAAACGAGTGTCTAGGAATTGAGTATTTATTCCAGATCACCTTGGCCCAAGGGACTTCCCGTGGTGAGGGGGAGAGGAATGCATACCCACTCTTAGTGGTGTAGTCACCCGTGCTAGAATGGATCCATTTGAGGCGGTCATTAGCTAATGCATTAGGAAGGAGGGAGGCAGGGATCTGGATGTTCATATTTAGCACTGCATCAGGAATGCGCCATTCATTACCTTCCATGAGGGAACAAAGCTTGGTGGTAGGAGGGAGGCCGGTGTTACCCATTGCATGTGCACTGAATAGCTGATCCAAGGGTCCTACTGGGAGCCAGAAGTCTGACCAAAGGGAGATGGTGAGGCCATTATTGGGGATCCATTGAAAACAGGGCCGGACTAAACATCTAAGTTTAAGCAATTTCTTCCATGTCCAGGAGCATGTTGCGGGTGGTTTCTGTGTCCAGAAGCTTCGCCCTTTCAGGAGAGTGGAATGGACCCATTCAGGCCAAAGGGTTTTAGGCCCGTCCTTGCAGAGGTGCCAAATGTGCTTTATCTAGATGGCTTTGTTCCATAAGTGAAGGTCTGGAATGCCTAGGCCCCCACATTTAAGCAGTTTGCAAACTTCATTCCATTTGACCTTGGCCTTAGTGTATATGTGAGGGTTTCCACTCCATAGAAAGTTCCTGAGTGAGCTGTCCATCTTCTTAGTAACGTACTTGGGAAGTATGAATACATTGCTCCAATGGACTTGGAGGGAGACAAGGACGAACTTGATTAGTTGCAGTCTCCCTGCATAAGAGAGGTATCTAGACGTCCAAGATAAGACCCGAGATAACATTCGCTCTAGCAAGGCATCATAATCTTCTTTACGTAGTTTGGAAGAGGAGAGGGGGAACCCCAGGTAGCGTACTGGCAGTGAACCTTCCTAGAACTGGGTGAGGGATAAAATGGCCTCCTTATCGGTAGTGGGAACATGAGAAAAGAAGATATTGCTCTTGTTGTTGTTGATTTCCAATCCTGACATTGAGTGAAACTGCTGGAGTGTTGACTTAATCAAGGAAACTGATTGGAGGTTACCTTTGCAAAAAATGAGAAGATCATCTGCAAAGCATAAATGAGTTAATTTCTCCTTCTTGCATCTCCAATGGAGGGAGAATTGGGGGTGTGTAGATAGCCGCCTAAGTTGGGAAGACAGGATCTCCATTCCCAACACAAATAGGTAAGGAGATAACGGATCGCCTTGCCTAAGCCCCCTCCTACTTGGGAAGTGGCCCGTGAGTTCCCCATTAATGTTGATGGAGAACTTCGGGGTAGAGATGCATTGATGAATCAGGGAGCATAAGTGGGGAGGGAAGCCCATAGCGCGGAGAGTAGACATCAAAAAGTCCCATTTGATCGTGTCAAAGGCTTTCTGGAGGTCGACTTTAAGGGTACACTTAGGTGAAGTGGTTTGAGTACGATAACCTGCCAATAGTTCCTGTGCAAGGAAGATGTTATCCGTGATACGTCTTTCAGGGATAAACGCCGCTTGCTCACTGCCTACTAAAGATGGAAGGACCCTTTTGATACGTTCTGCTATGACTTTGGAGATGGCCTTGTAGATGACATTACAGCAGGCAATAGGTCGAAACTCTCCCAAGTGTAGATGGATTGGCAATCTTTGGAACCAAGGAGATAATGGAAGAGTTGATCTCTTTGAGTAGGTGTCCAGATGCCAAGAATTCTTTAGATGCTTCTAAGAGGTCCTTACCAATAATCCCCCATGTGGCTTTGAAGAACTTGGCGGTGTACCCATCAGGCCCTGGGGCTTTGTCATTAGCTTGAGAGAAGAACCCCCATTTGATCTCATCATCCGTGAAAGGAAGAGATAACTCCGCTCGTTGTGGGTGGCTCAGTTTCCGTGTGACCATGTCACTGACATCGTCCAAGGTAGAATAGGAGGGGGGACAATCATAAAGTTTCTGGAAGTGTTCCACCGCAAGCGCTTTGATCTTTGCATCCCCAATGACTTCCCTCTCATTTTCTCCAAGTAGATGGTGTATGTAGCTGCGGTTATGTAAGTTCTTCATGGTTTTATGGAAGAATGAGGTATTCCTATCTCCCCATTTCAGCCAGTGTGCCCTGAATTTCTATTTATAGAAACTTTCTTCAGCACCTCGTGGTAGGTAATAGGCTTTATAAGCATCTTTTTCCTCTTCCATCAAGGAAGTATTTCCATTCCCATGGACAGCAGCTGGAGGGCCTACAGCCTAGTTTTTGCCATCTCGACCTTAGTAGGGAGGTGGCCAAATGCATTCTTGTTGAGCTGCCGGAGTTCTTGTTTGAGGATTTTGAGCTTGCGGACGACTTGGAACATTTTGGACCCAGCAATATCCTTACTCCATGCGCTGCTCACTATGTCTTTGAAGTGCTTGTGGTCGATCTAAAAATTGAACAACTTGAAAGGAGGCTTCTTGATAGCTAGTGAGGTGTCAATGTGGGTGATGGCAAGGGAGTGATCCGAGAGGGTTGGGGATGCAAATTGTGCATGGGTTCTGGGCAGTAGGTGGAGCCATTGGTGGTTTACCATGACTCTATCCAATTTGCGTAGGATGGGGTTGCTCACTTGACGATTGGACCAAGTGAAGAAATCTTCCACGTTATTCAAGTCCTCCAACTCCGCTTGCGAAATGCAACTTTGCAGTTCAACCATTTCATCCATGAGGTGCGTTCTCCCGCCCAATTTCTCTAAGGGGGATAAAGTGGTGTTGAAGTCCCCAAGCACTATCCATCGAAGGGGGAGAGTGGTCGATGCTATATTCACAATATTGCACTATAAGGACCTTCGCTCTCTGCCATTATTGGAGGCGTAGATGAAGGTGGCAAAGAAGGTGGAGCTAGATCTCCTATTGACTAGTTTGCAATGCATGAATTGGGGGCTCTCCGATTCGATGCTCACGACCCATTCATTTGGCTTCCAAGCTAGCCACATTCGCTTTCTAGCCGATGTGTTAATTCTAATTTGCCATGTTATTCCCAATGCATTCTTGATAGAAGCTTCATTCCGCGGATTGACCTTGGTCTCAAGCAAGCCAATGCAGCTTATCTTGTGATCATTACAAATCCTTTTGATTTCAGAAACCTTGATGGGATCATTTAGGCCCCTGACGTTCCAAGTGGCAATATGCATTGGGGGATGTAAGGAGGTGACTAAGTGAAGGATCTTCTCCTCTTCCGTGCCTTCTTCTTGCGCCTATTGGAAGAGGTGGAGCCCTTCGGATTGCTGCCTTAGCCGGGGCATAGGTGGGGGATAATCTTGCAAAGTGGAGTATTCTCAAAATCAACCGCTGCAAGGTCATCCGTGGGAGGAGTTCCGTCCGGCTTGCCCAGTTCTGGCCTATTGTCCTTTCCGTCCAACTTGCCCAGTTCTGTCATGTCCCCACATGTTGCCATTGCATCCTCCTTGGCTATGGAAGGTAAAGGGTCCAAACCAGATTTCCCCAACTCCTCTGGCGCAGGTGTGGTGTTTGTTTCCCCCTTGGAACTATCCACTTCTGGTCCTCCCTCCTTCTCTTTTCTCCCCTCACTGCTAGGAGGAGCTTTTGCTCCCTCCTCATGTGCCTTCCCTTTCCTCCTATCTTTTCCAGACCGGCGGCTCTGCTTCCATTGCTCGTCATTGGCTGCATGCTGGACAGCTGAGTCTGGTTGTTGTTGCTGTTGCTGCTGCTGCTGCGGTGGAGGGGCTTGGCCGCACTTGTGACCAAAGACAAGGCACTCGCCACATCTAGGGGGAAGCCATTGGTATTCTACTCGAACCAGCACAGTGCCACCATCTGCTCTTTCCACCTCCACGGTGGTTACAAGGTCCTCCCGTGCATCAATCTCCACTAGGATTCTAGCATGGTTTGCCCTCTGACGTGCCATGGTGAGAGTGTCGGCTTTGAGGAGGACTCCTACTGCACTAGCAATGTAACTAATCCCCTCCGAACTAAGGAATTCGCAAGGAACTCCGATGAGTTGCGCCCAGACCGGCAGCTTGGTTGGCTGGGGCTTGTCGAGTCGCAGCTCCCTCCTCCATTTGTGTAGCATTAGGAACCTTTGAGCAAAATGCCAGTGCTTCTCCAAGATGGGCGTGAGGTCTGCCCCAGAGTCGAATCTGAAGTAGAAGACGCCCTCTTTGTTGCCTAGGACCTCTGCCAGTCCAAGGTCCTTCCACAACCGGAATGCAATTGTCTTGACCAATTGGTAAGGTATCCTCTGGCCTAGAAAGTAGCCTACGAGGGTGGTCTCCCAGTAGTTTGCGCCATGGTTTTCCACGGCTAGAGGGATGGCGACACGAGTAGTGGGGCCTTTGTTCGCCGGAGGTATGAACCGGAGTGGGAAGTCATTGGCGTCAACAGTGGAGCCGGTAGCAGATGGCCTACGTTGGTCAGAGGCACAAGCAGTGGCGAAGGACTTCAGAAAGATAGAGGGGGCCGCGGGTGGAGTGGCTGGTGAGTGGTGGTTTCCGGTTGATGGGTGGCCCTAGGTGTTGGCGGTTTCCCCCGAGGTGGTTTGTGTGGCAGACGTTGCAGAGTGTGGCAGGGGGTTGTCACTGGTTAAATGGTCTGACATGGGGGGGCAGCCAGGCTGCAAGGTGGCTTAAGTTGACCTGACACAAGGCTCAAAGTTTCCATTTCCATCTTTTTTAGTCAGGTGGCTGTTTGAGGTAACAAAAGTGACTTTTGTTTTTTCCTCTTGAAGGCAGACTTTGCAATCCACCTTGGGGGATGTGCTATGGGATCCGGGTTGTGGGTTTCCGAAGGTTTCCATTTTGGGTGTTAATTGTTGGGCAGAGTATGGGCAGGATGGGGTAGTGTATGGGGGTATTGGGGAAATTATGGGCACCTAAAGGAAGTGGTCCTCTAGGGGGGTGGGTTGGGGCGTGGGTAAGAGAGAGGGGAGAGCATTTTCACTGATACTAAATATGCTGGATATTCATATATGCATCATAAACTCCTTTCTGTGTTGTTAATATAAGATAAAAGCAGTATTCCCCTCACTGCATTATGCCTTCTTGCAGAGCAATCATTCAACCAAGACAATGAGAGTAAAACACTTCTGCAAATGTTTAGCACCCTAAAAATTTCATTGAGTGGACTTTTTTGAAATTGAGCACAAACATAGTCAACAAGCACATTACATGCCATATAGTCAGGGAAAGTAAATAGGCCAAAGCTGATAATTAGACATTTCATGGGTAAGAACAGACAGTTCTGTGGTTTCAGACTCTGGAAATGTAGTTTTGTGCACCAATATACAAAAAATAAATAGATAAACAATAGGCTGGAACAAGTGGTTCCTGAAACAGAACCAGCAAAGCCATATAAATGCCCACCTCTACCAATAACCATCAAGCATGCCTTGGTACAACTGTAAACAGAGAAACCACAAATTTCTTTTATTACAGTACTAGCTTGTCATCCAAGATATTTTGATATATAATCCTGCCAATCACTTTACATTCAAATGGCAGTCACAATAAAATGAAAAGAAAATATGACACAACTTACTAATTTTATCGATTGCTTCAGCAAGCTTTAGCAACTCCTCTGGGCAAATATCAGGGCAATGTGTGAAGCCAAAATATATCAATGTCCATTTCCCCAAAAAGTCCTTTTCTGTCACATACTTCCCCTCATCATTAACAAGGTTAAAGGGGCCCCCAATAGAAGCTTTCCCAACAGATGGCCCCTCTTTTACAGCTTTTGAATTATTACTTATCTCTGCAGTTAAATTGAAACACACACATATGGATATGAAAAAAAGTTACTCCATATCTAAAAAAATCAATTACTGAGATACTAGATTTATTAAGGAAAATAAGTAACAGTACACACAAGCAGATCTCACTAATCAGTGCACTGCAGCTTTATTGACTTTGTGAAGGAAATAGCTTACTTTCTTTTCTTTTTTTTTTCTCTGTTAGGTGAAAATTGCTTACTTTGCAAACTACAGCAATGAAAAACAAATTTAGAAAATAAATAAAAAATTGCATGAAGTTGTTAGATATGATGATGCACTATAAATCTGAAGTTGAGCACGATGTATAGAACAGAGTCCTTCACCTTAGTTCAACAGGTTGGGCACTCTTATTCATCCTAAATAACAACTATCTATGGCCTGCTTTACATATACATCAAAAGAAGAAGGAAAACATAGGTTTAGTGCATATTTGTTTCAGAAAAAAAAAATAATGAATCTAGCATTTTACATTTTTTATGTATTTTATTTATTACAACTGTCAAATATTAGTGAGGTAATTCCAAGAAAATGTGGTCTCCAATGGCTTCTAGTAAGTGGTGATGAAAAACATGCAGTCTCCACTGGCTTCTAGTAAATGGTGATGAAAAACAATGGTAGCAATCAACAATCAGTGGCAATTGTGCTTAACAGCCATAGGGAATGCCAGTAGAAAATGATTTCTTTTCCTAAATTTCCAGACATTTCCCACGGAGATTAATTACCACCATTGCCCATTCTAAGGAATTAATGTTAAAAAACCTTTGTTCTTTTTTTTTTTTACTCCAAAAAATTTCATTTATCCAAAGGAAGGATATACAACCGCAATGTGCAGGAGAGAGGAGTATATTCCACTATTTACAAAGAAACTCAAAACTAGTTCAAAACCGCTAAGCTAATCAAAATCAAGCAAACAAAACTAAAGGATGCTAACTATCATTTTTCACAAAAACATAAATCAAAATAAGCCTTGCTAGAGAACATGAATTTGGGATGCGTTGCCCCAGCTAAACTGAATTGTGCGCACGCCAAGTACAATAGACCGTTGCAAATAGAGCCAAAGTCCACTTGTCATCAACCTGGCTGCTATGAGACTAGCTGAGCCCATTAATTGCCCCTTGCCAAGTGAAGAACAAAGCAGGACAGCTCACAGCAGCCATGACATCATATCCAACAATCAGAGAAAAACAGTAGTTGAAGAAGAGATGTTGATGGGATTCAACATTGGCAAAGCAAAACAAACAAGACGTGGTATAAGTCACTCCCCATGAATTTAGCTTGTTAAGAATGTGTAACTTTCCATTGAGAGCTAACCATAGGATGAAGCTACGCCTTGGGATTGAGTTCTCGCTCCAAGCTATTTTAGACCAAGGAACCCTTGGACCAGGAGGATAAAGGGTCTTGTAGGTACTCTTAATGGAGAATTGGCTAGTCAAACAATGATACGCTGCGCACTACTAAATCGACTTTGAAGATAGTACCTAGGAGATCCCAAAACCTAACCTTAAGGATACAAGCAAAGCAATCAGAAGCTGAAGGAAATTGTTCTCCTAGTTTATTCGATTTACAATTTTTGTTTGTTTGCTAGGCCAAGTTTGAATTATGTACTGTATTAGGAGAGGATGCAACTGGGTGTATTACAGGTACTAGAGCACAAAGAACAGAAGATTTGCAAGTTTCTACCGATCACCGATCAGATGTTGGTTACTGTACTGACCAATTGGCCAAAGTGTTTAGTCCATAAAATGTGCACTTTGCTTCAAGGGACTACCAACCAATTAGTAGGATCAATTTTTGGCACAAAAGGTTCTGATGTTCCAAACCTTGTGACGACTGGTTGGTAAGACTAGTATTGACAGGTTGATGCAACCTGACACTGCATTTTGTTATTTTTTTTTCAATATATGTTTTATTTCTCAACACTTACTTAAGCCTTTATAACTCAGTATTACAGAGCATCTAATAATATCATCCCTTTTATGAGTTCTTACTTTCAAAACCCTAATCTTATCAATCTTTGATTATAGCGAGTAATCTCCGTTTACTGTGGGTGAAACATATCACTCAACCAATCGAGTGCAATCTTCTTGGTGAGTAATATCCAAGCAGAGTTCACTAAAACCTCATTAACATCCAAAACGCCAACTTGTCCCAATAGGGTTTCCAATCGATTCACTCAATTACTTCATGATTGGTATCCTAATGCTTGTCTCCCTAGACATATCATAGTTTGGTCTGGAAGCAAAAGTTTAACAACAGGATCACCGAAGTTGTGTCTGTGTGTGTAGTGCGTGAGTCATGTGGAGTGTGATTGGTTGTGAATCAAAGTTGTAGACTGTTGTGATTGTTGTCGTAGAACAATCGAATTGTGTAGTGGTGATGTGCTGTAAAATTTGTAGTATGAACTGTTACTGCGCTCTCAAAGGAGTGGCTGATGATGCGCTATGCACTACTAAACTGCCTTCAGAGATAGTATCTAAGAGATTCCATAACCTAACCTTAGAGACTCGAGCTAATCAATCAAAAGCTGATGAAAATTGTTCTCTTACTTTATTCAATTTACAATTTTTGTCTGTTTGTTGGGCTAGGTTTGCTATTGTATTAGGAGAGAGTGCACCTGGGTGAATTACAGGTACTGGAGCACAAAAATAGATCTGCAAGTTTCTACAAATCAACAATCAAACAGTAGTCACTATACTGACCAGTCAGTAGAAGGTGTATAGTCCACAAAACGTGGACTTCGCTGGTCGATAGTCCCCCTACCAACAGTACCAAACGATCAGTAGGATCAATTTTTGACACACAAGGTTCTGATGTTCCAGACCTTACGGCGATCGGTCAATAAGATCGGTAACAACTAGTTGTTGCAACCTAACACTGCACTTTTTTATTTTAAATCCATGTTTTATTTCTAAACACTCACTTAAGCCTATGTAACTAAGTATTATGGAGCATCTAATAATATCATCCCTTTTATGAGTCCTTACTCTCAAAAGCCTACTCTTATCAATCTATGATTGTGGCGAGTAACCTCAGTTGATTATGTGTGCATCATATCACTCAATTGATTGATTGAGTGCAATCTTCTCGGAGAGTAATATCCAAGTAGAGTTCACTAAAACCTCATTAACATTCAAAACCCTAACTTGTCCCTAAAATTAGGGTTTCCAATCAATTCACTTGATTACTTCGTGATTGTTATCCTAATGGCGGCCTCTTTAGGCATATCATAGGTCAAACAATGCTATTTCTCTTGCATTGTAGACGCTATCAAGAGGACCCTGTGGAAGCCAAAAATCAGCCCAGAGATATAGACAGACCATTACTAACCTTCCATCTTAAGTGTAGGCACACCAAGGCACATAATTTTAGGAGTTTTCACCAAGTCTACAAAATGCACCCAATCACCCCAAATTCCTCTAACTTTACCATTATAAATATGCCAAATGTGTTTCAATTGAACTACTTTATCACAAATTTCAAGTGTTGGAATACCAAGACCCCCTTCCAGTAGGGGAGAAATCACCACTTCCCATCTCAACTTAGCTTTTGAAGTAATGTCCATCCTACTACTCCAAAGAAAGTTTCACATAAGTTGTTCCACTTTCCTAACTACTTTCTTAAGAATAAAAAGTGACACCCAATACACTTGCATAGAGAAAATGACCAATCTTTGGAGTTGTAATCTGATAGACCCGACATCATGCGAGTCTACTCTAGGCGCAATACGAGGAAGACAGATAAGGCAGATTAGTAGTTAGTTGTCCGTTGTGTAAGTAGTTGTTAGTTGTTAAAAAAAGTAGTTAGAAGAAAGTTATTATCTGTTAACCACTTAACAAATGGGTGGTTAAAAATAACTGATATTGTTAGTCAAGGAGTGAGTATAAATAGAGAGTAAGGAAGTTGTTAATGGTGGGATTGGTCAGAGAGTTAGCAGTGAGCCCTAGGCTGGAGGTGCTGGTTCCTTACTAACCAGAAATTTTTGTACTTTACATTCAATAATAAAGACGAAGGTTCCTTACCAATTACAGGAACCTATCATTGGTATCAGAGCCGTCGAATCCAGGAAAGATGGCTGCTAAGAAGGCTGATAACCGAATAGAAGGATTAGAGAGAGAATTGGAAGTTTTTCGAGAAGAAAGAGAGAATGATAAGGAAGAGATTCAGAGAGCAATTAGTCAAATTCATCTCGACTTTCAGAAGCAATTGGAACGTTCGAATCAAGAAATGTGTGAACGTATGAAGTCAGAAATGCAGAGCATGCTATTGACCGTTTTACAGTCGTGGAAAGAAAATGATAGTGGAAAAGGTTTGGGAACGAATAAAGCAGGAGAAAATTCCCCGGAATTTCATCGTAGGAAAGAGTTGGGAAAGGATCCGATTGACTCAGATGAGCAACAGGGAAGTAGTTACAGGCGGAACGATGCAAGATGCCGCATTGATCCATCTATAGGAATGGGGCGGTATGGGGAATCTAGGAAAGATTGCAAGACAAGAAGGATTGAAATGCCTATGTTCGGGGGAGAAGATCCCGATGGATGGATTTATCGAGTAGAACGATTTTTTTCAGTAGGAAGATTTTCGGAGATGGAAAAGATGGAATTGGTGGGGATGAGTTTAGAGAGAGAGGCATTGACTTGGTTTCGTTGGATGGAAGGTAGAAGGCCGATTGTAGATTGGCAAGAGTGCAAGAAATTGTTGATACAGAAATTCCGTCCGGCTCATGAAGGGACGCAATGTCAAAGGTTGTTAGCAGTCAAGCAAAATGGCATGGTGGCGGATTCATTAATAGATTTCTGGAGTTGGCAACTCCACTTCCTGAGTTGCCTGATTCCGTGCTCGAAAGCACATTTATGAATGGATTGGTAGATGAGATAAGGTTGGAAATACAGATTTTAAAACCTAGGAGTTTGGGAGAAATGATGGAGATAGCCCAGCAAGTAGAAGAGAAGTTAAGGAGAATGGGAATAAGTAAATGGAGTAGGAATGGGACTGGAAGTAGAATAGGAAATACAGGACTAAAGATGGAATCGGGGGAAGTTGGCAGGAGGAAGGAGGAATTGGGAATGCGTGAAAATCGATTTAGAACTTCATCCAGTAATCAGGTAGTTGAGGAGAATAGGAGTCAAAATGTGGGAGGCTATAGAAGATTAACATTAGGGGAATTGCAGGACAAGAAAGCGAAAGGCCTTTGCTTTAGATGTGATGAAAAGTTTAGTCCTGGACATAGATGTAACAAAATGGAATTACAAGTGTTAGCAGCAATGGATGATGAAGAAGAGTTTAGTAAAGCAAATATCGAGGAAACGATGGAGGAAGCTGTTCAAACTATAGAGTTGGCAGCCGGTTCAGTGATGGGATTTACTTTTCCCAGAACGATGAAGGTAAGAGGAAAGGTAGAGGGTAGAGAAGTCATTGTGTTGATCGATAGTGGAGCTACACATAACTTCATTGCTTGCGAATTGTTGAAGCTGTTGGATTGTAAGATGGATAAAACTGAGAAGTATGTGGTCGCCATGGGAAATGGGTTGAAGGTTAAAGGAGAAGGGCTTTGTACGGGAATAAAATTGTCGATACAAGAAGTAACGATAGAGGAGGAATATTTGCCTATGAAGTTAGGAAGTTGTGATATTATTCTGGGAATTAAGTGGCTGCAGACCTTAGGAAAGGTGGTAAATGATTGGAGTAAGATGACCATGGAATTTTCTCAAGGGAAACGGAATTTCATAATTAAAGGAGATTCTACACTATCAAAGACCCCGGTGAGCATGAAGACTTTGAGGAAGACAGTGGAGGAAGATGATGCAGTGTACCTACTGCATTTAGGAGAGTTGAGTATGGATGAGCCGAAGAATCAAGGTTTCATTCCAAAAGAAATTCAGTTAGTACTGGAGGAATTCGAGACTATATTCCATATGCCACATCAACTACCACCGGAGCGATTTAGGGATCATTCTATTGTGTTGAAGGAAGGGGTTAATGCAATATCGGCAAGGCCATACAAATATTCACAGTTCCAGAAAAATGAAATAGAAAAATTAGTGAAGGAAATGATGGATTCAGGAATCATTCAACCAAGTGTAAGTCCTTTCGCAAGTCCAATATTATTGGTAAAGAAAAAAGATGGAGGTTGGCGATTTTGTGTGGACTATAGGGCCTTAAATAAAGTGACAGTTGTGGATAAGTTTCCAATTCCCATTATAGATGAGTTACTTGATGAATTACATGGGGCTACGATTTTTTCAAAGGTTGATTTGAAGTCTGGATATCATCAAATACGAATGAGGAGAGAGGATGTGGCGAAAACCGCATTCCGAACTCATGAAGGACATTATGAGTTTCTTGTAATGCCCTTCGGGTTGACTAATGCTCCAACAACTTTTCAATCACTGATGAATCAAATTTTCAAACCATATTTACGAAAGTTTGTTTTAGTATTTTTTGATGATATCTTAATCTACAGTGGGAGTATGGATGATCACGTGAAGCACTTAAGAATGGCATTGAGTGTTTTGAGTTCTCAACAGCTGTATGCAAACCCGAAGAAATGCATATTTGGCCAAGCAACCCTTGAGTATTTAGGCCATATTATTTCCCGTGAAGGAGTAGCAGCAGACTTGAGGAAAATTCATGTAATGGTAAATTGGCCGAGACCACGAAATGTGAAGGAATTGAGAAGTTTTCTGGGTTTAACTGGTTATTATAGGAAATTTGTAAAAGGTTATGGAGCAATTGCATGGCCTTTAACACAGATGTTAAAGAAAGGAAGTTTTAAGTGGAATGCGGACAGTGAAAAGGCATTCCAACATCTCAAACAGTCTATGACTTTGGCACCAGTCCTGGCATTACCAAATTTTTCCAAACCGTTTGTTATTGAGACTGATGCTTCCTCCCACGCCATAGGAGCTGTTTTGATGCAAGATAATCAGCCAATTGCTTATTATAGTCAAGTGCTATCAGGGACAAGTAGTCAGAAGTCCGCTTATGAACGTGAATTGTTGGCTATAGTGTTGGCAGTAAAAAGGTGGCGATCTTATTTGTTGGGACATCGGTTTATTATCAAAACAGATCAGAAACCATTAAAATTTTTGTTGGAGCAGAGAGAGATCCATCCGGATTATCAACGATGGGTGTCAAAATTGCTGGGATATGATTTTAGTATAGAGTACAAAGCTGGAAGAGAGAATATGGTAGCGGATGCACTATCCAGAGTTTCCGAAGGAGGGGAGCTAATGTCTGTAAAGGTGGTCAGAATCCTAGATATGGATAAGATCGTGGAAGAAATTAACGCTGACCCAAGACTCTCCCAGTTAAAACAAGACATTGTTAGAGATGGTGGAGCACATGTTCCATATACAGTTGTCCAGGGACGCCTCTTCTATAAGGATCGGTTAGTGATTCCAAAGTCTTCTTCTTTAATTCCTGCACTGCTTGAAGAAAGTCATCAAAGTCATATAGCGGGTCATGGAGGAGCTCTGAAGACGTATAAGAGACTTGCAGGGGAGCTATATTGGGAAGGAATGAAGAGGGATGTGTATAAGTTTGTGGCGGAGTGTCTTACATGTCAGCAGAACAAGTATCTTTCCCTTTCTCCAGCTGGGTTAATGCAACCCCTACCCATTCCAGTAAGAGTATGGGAGGACATTGCAATGGATTTCATTGAAGGTCTTCCTAAGTCACAGGGATTTTCAGCCGTTCTAGTTGTGGTGGACAGGCTTAGTAAGTATGCACATTTCATTCCATTAAAGCATCCTTATACAGCTCAATCCGTGGCTTTTCTTTTTAGTAAAGAAGTGGTTCGGTTGCATGGATATCCACAGTCAATAGTTTCGGATAGAGATAAGATTTTCCTTAGTAAGTTTTGGCAGGAATTGTTTAGACTACATGGGACTAGGTTGAAGCGTAGCTCCGCGTACCACCCTCAAACAGATGGCCAGACAAAGGTGGTGAACAGATGTTTGGAAGCCTATTTAAGGTGCTTTTCTAGTCAACAACCTCAGCGTTGGAGTCATTGGTTGAGTTGGGCTAAGTATTGTTATAATACTTCTTTCCATTCCACGTTAGGAACAACACCCTTCAGAGTTTTATATGGTCGGGATCCTCCTATGCTGACTTCTTACAAGGTTCATTCGACTGCCTATGATTCTGTGGATACTCTATTACAAGAACGTGACCAGTACTTATTTGAATTGTGTCACCATCTATTGCTTGCACAACAGAGGATGAAGTTAGTGGCTGATGGAAAACGGAGGGAGGTGGAGTTTATGATTGGCGATAAGGTTTTTGTCAAGTTGGCCCCTTATCGACAGCAGTCAATGGGTAAACGATGCAATGAAAAGTTAGCACCTCGCTACTTTGGTCCATTTGAAGTTATCAAGCGGATTGGGACAGTGGCTTATCAATTGCGCCTACCATCCACAGCTCGGATACATTCAGTTTTTCATGTTTCGCAGTTGAGAAAAGTATTAGGGCCAAATGATGTGGTTACAGATGCGTCAGATCAGTTGTTGATTCCGGACAGCATGCAGGTGAAACCTATGGCATTACTTGCAATTCGCAATCTTTCCCTTAATTCAGCATTGGAAGTACTAATACAATGGATGGGATTTTCTTCTGCTGAGGCGACTTGGGAGAGTTTTGAGGATATGGTTCAACGATTTCCGGAATTTCACCTTGAGGACAAGGTGAATCTGATGAGGGGGAGTAATGATAGACCCGACATCATGCGAGTCTACTCTAGGCGCAATACGAGGAAGACAGATAAGGCAGATTAGTAGTTAGTTGTCCGTTGTGTAAGTAGTTGTTAGTTTTTAAAAAAAGTAGTTAGAAGAAAGTTACTATCTGTTAACCACTTAACAAATGGGTGGTTAAAAATAACTGATATTGTTAGTCAAGGAGTGAGTATAAATAGAGAGTAGGGAAGTTGTTAATGGTGGGATTGGTCAGAGAGTTAGCAGTGAGCCCTAGGCTGGAGGTGCTAGTTCCTTACTAACCAGAAATTCTTGTACTTTACATTCAATAATAAAGACGAAGGTTCCTTACCAATTACAGGAACCTATCATAATCTTCCCATAGAGGAGAGAAATTTGCTTATCTAAGCTTACAAACGAGCTGAAATCTGGGAAACTGGCATGTCACAGTCCTATTTTTCCTTCTTTTTTTTTTTTTTTGGATAAGTATGTTTCCTTCTTTTTAGATGCAATTAACCTCGAGATGTTTCTAGATTCATTATATTTTAATTAGCAAAAGTTAGGGGTAATAGGCTTGTATGAGTAAGTAATTCCATAGCAGTCTAAACAAGTAAGTTCATTATCCAAAGTTACAATTCTCAAGAGAACAAAAGGTCTCAACAAGCATGAAGGATTTCAAAGGGTTCTCACAGAAAAGCCCATACACACCAATCAACATAAGTTCCAATTTTTAGAAGGAACTCTAACAAACTTAAACACATCAAACATTAATCTTATAGTGAATCACCCATTGACTAGATCTTAGCTGTGGTCATAAAAATTTGGCATTAACCTGGCTGTCCGGTATGAATCTAAGGATTGGGAAGACAAGCTTATTGCTTCAGCAATATCCATTATTCCATTGATAAGGCAAAGGAGGCAAAGGAAATCCAAACTTAACTACTAAATAGTAGAGATGAAAATTGTGATGGGTGTGGCTTGACAAGAGGAAAGAGCATTGTTAGTGGCAAAGGTATTGACCAACATGCAATTGAGAATGCCGCAAGGCAAACACACCTTGCAGCACGTGGCAAATGGCTTCCCTAGACCATGACGGAATATCTAAAAGTCGTGATGGTCACATTTGCATTAGGTGTGCAGCTTCACTAAGTGGTGATGGTCACATTTGCATTAGGCATGCGGCTTCACTTTGTCCAACCATAGATGAATGAAGTGGCAGCAACCATCCTTAAAGCTTTCATATGAGGCGCACAACATCACCTAACCTTGATGAAAAAGAACAAGCTGGCAACAACCCTCATTGTTGTTTGTGTG
This sequence comes from Laguncularia racemosa, assembly GCA_037954665.1. Taxonomy (NCBI): domain Eukaryota; kingdom Viridiplantae; phylum Streptophyta; class Magnoliopsida; order Myrtales; family Combretaceae; genus Laguncularia; species Laguncularia racemosa. Next base: position 374,773 of record JBBMOL010000007.1, on the reverse strand, counting down.
GCTATGATTTCATGGGCGAAAACAGCTGAACATGCAATCCCATGCATGAAGAGCAATGAAGAAGAGAGGGTAGATGTGATTGGGCTTTCATGCCTAGCTACTTACAGGATAGAGGGTAGATCTTGCTAGATTCATTTTTATCTTTAAATTACAAAAAGTTAACAGTAAAAAAAAGCGAAGTTATTATCCCAAAGATATGATTCTCAAGGGATCGAAAGCAGTGAGCTTTCAAAGTCTTGAGGATTCTCTTACAAGCATTCAAGCCTCTATCAAATAGGTTTAAACAAAACCAACTCTAACAAACCTGAACAACACCGGCTCAATCGTCAATCACACATTGATTAGATCCTTGAGGCATGGTCATAACAACCATTGAACCCCCTACCTTCACCTCTCACCACCATCTATACTAAGAGATACTAACTATAGTCCATTAAGACTACTAGAGTAATGACATTTGTAACATACTAAATTAAAACAAACTTGAAAAAATCTTGAAAACATGTTCCACAAAACAAACACACCCATATAAATTCAAATTTCCTCTACGATATTATCCTTTGAATAGGTTGTTTAACAAATTTGAAGGAAAAGACCTAAAATGTATTATCATTGATGGCAAACATGTTCTTATAGAAAATTCCAAGGCCTTAATGCAATATTAAGTAGGGGCCATGATGCAAATATGTCATCTTAAAAGGCATAAATACCCAAATATCTAGCCTGCCCGTAAACTTTGTAAGCATATTTTTCAACAGAACAATACCAACAGCATGTTTTTGTTGAAAATGGGACCCTGTCTTTCATAATATTATCCCTGAATGTTTTTGTGATACTCCATATGTTGGAATTTAAAGAGGGGAATCTCTCCATCCGTTACCTTGAGGTACCACTACTTGCTTCCAAACTCCGCAAATCTGATTGTGAGGCTCTAATTGATAGATCCTTGGCTAAAATCAACTCATGGACATCTAAGTTCCTATCCTATGCTGATCGACTTCAACTTATCAAATCAGTTTTATTCCCACCGCAAGTATATTGGGCATCAATGTTTATTCTACCCAAACAGGTAACTAATTCTATTGAAAGGCTTATACGCAACTTTCTATGAAGTGGGAGGCCTAATATTTCAACAAAAGCCAAACTAAGATGGCAAGAGTTGTGTACCCTGGTTGATCAAGGAGATTTGGGCATTCCTAAACTTGAAACATGTAATAGAGCAGCCCAATTAAAACATATTTAGCATATATGTGGAGACTCAGTAAGAGGTGTTTGGGTTGAATAGGTACATTCTAACTTTCTTAAGGGATCATCATTCTAGGAGACTAAAATTCCCACTAAGTGTTCTTGGAGTTGAAATAAATTGTTGAAGCTTCACCTACTAGCAAGAAGCATGTTTAAGTGGGAAGTAGGTTATAGCCTTTCCATATCTCTATAGTCAGATTTTTAGCTACCAACTAGGCTTCTAAATCTAGTGCATAGTCCCAGAACAATTGCTTGGCTTCTAAATCTAGTGCATAGTCCCAAAACGATTGCTACTTCAGGGCTTCCCATGAATGCTAGGTTGTATTCCATTATACAAGGCAATGGTTAGGAATTTCCACATAACAACTTTTGGAATGGATTTACAATACCCTCAAATATAATCCTTAATCCACATAAAGCTGATAAGTTCACCTAGAGTCAGGATGTGTCGAGAATATTCTCTATCAAGAGTGCCTAAAAGGCTTTATCAACCCACAATGACATTGTCCCTTGGTCTAAGGTGATTTAGAACAAGTACTCCATGTCACAACATTCATTTATCCTATGGTTAGCTTGGAAAAGGAAACTTCACACTCTAAATAAACTCAATAGTTGGGGAGTGACTACCTCAACAACATGTTACCTATGTTCAACTGGGCAAGAGAAACATGACCACCTATTCTTTGATTGCTCATTCTCTAAACAAGTATGGACGGAAGTTCTGATGGAACTTAAATGCCCACCATCCTTTCTCTCATGGAAAAATGCATCCACGGGCCTCGTGCACTCAATGCCTCTAAGCAACCCTTTGACCCCATCATGAAGAGTAGCATTTGCAACAACAGTATACTGCATATTGCATATGGAGAGCAAGGAACTCGACTCAACTCAGTTCTCCGTTGCCATCACCGATGTCCCCAGCCAAACAAATTTTAGTTTACATTTGGTTTACACAAATTTCCATAAAACTTTTGTAAAATTCTAATTCTAAAACTGAATTTTACTATAACCCATTACCGCGTTTAACGACTGTACATTCTCTATTTATTAATACAATTATTTATTTACCAAAAAAAAATTTTGGCACAATCCTTTTTCTAATAATCATGGAGAAACAGGACAGAGCACAAAAGTCCAAGTCAGTAATTAGGATTCCATCACAGACAAATGAAACAATGAATGGTTCTTGAAAAAACATATCCTATAATCTATGTATTAATGTGAGATAGCCTTGTCTAAATTCCATTTATGCCAATTAATATAACAGCTATATTTCAAAAACAGTGTATGAAAATGACATATTAAGCAGCTACATATAAATCTTTCCCAGTATTATCATCAGCTAAACCCTTTGTGACAGCTGATAAAAAAAGACAAATCTCTCACGATCCTGGCATGCCATGACAGAAAGCAGATCATTAGACAAATGAATCCAAACAATTCCAATTTCCTCCATGTTTTTGAGGATTAGACAAATTGAGTAAACCACAGTTAATTATATCTTCTTTTAGAGCAGTGATTTATGGCTTCATCATGTACTTCACACTTATCTTTTTTCCTCTGACTGGTGATCATTTTAGACTTCAACCCACTCTCAGATACAGATACATTTATCATTATCCATTTAAGCAGACAATTATGGTCTCTCTCATTAGATGAAAATTCAGAATCCTTGGTAAACAATTCAAATCAGTTGTGCTAATCAATCTGACTCACCATAGAAATCTACCTTCAATATGTTGTTTCTTTTCCTTGTCGTAGTAGAAGATCAGCCCTGTCCCAGTAGCAAGCAGCAAAAGAAAGCTCAACCACGAAATGGGCTGCAAAATGCATTCATCAATCATCACATAAACAAACATAAAAGCAACTGTTAGCAGCTGCACTAAACTAAATGAACAAATAAATGGTCGAAAGTGTTACCCAAAAAAATAATAAATAAATGATTAAGAATCTAATAAGAACCTACCCCACCGCGAACAGGTTTCCCAGTGTCACTACTCTGGTTGGATCCCCCTGATTTTTCTTCTCCAGTAGGAGTGGTAGCACCAACCGAACTTTTTGAATCTACGTTTCCTGGACTAGTAACAGTAGCTGTGTTTGTACTGCAGACGCGTCTTTCATGTATCCAGGGAGACCAATATCCAATCTCGAAAGGTGTGAGCTAAAGCAAAATTCCACACTCAACAGTAAGAATCTTATATTTCCATAAAATATTAAAATTATTTCCATCACAGACAAGCCCGTTCATGCTAATTTTTGACGAATACGTAATAATAAAAACTCACCACGAAACCCTAGAAATATAAGAAATATGTGAAAGAACAAGAAGAAAACAGATTACTTTATATAAAGAGAACAGAATCACAAGTGATGAACGAGTGACTCAATAGCAACGCAAAATTAGAGTAGAAAAGAAGAAAATTATTACTAGACATCTGATGATGATGAGCATTGAACGGGAATGAATCTGAAAGAGTGGAAGAGAGAACGTACAGATTGAAGGAACGAGGGAGGCCTGTGTGGGTGTGAAAAGGTAGTAGTAGTATACTTGGAAGGAGTACTTCGGGGATGGAGATATCGATGCATCGAGGACATCCATCGAAGTTTATATGCATTTCTAGAGACGATGGTAGCCATGGTAATGGTAACAACTGCTGCTATGAATGAGTGAACGTTGAAACCCAGACAAGCACTTTTGAGTCCATGTTATGTTAAACCCTACCCTACCCTACATTATATTTATTCATTCGGCACAGATTTAGGTTTTGGCTGGGGGTTTAACAATAATATAAAATACAGCACACGGTTAATTAAAAATAGACATCAATTGATTGGTACATAATAATATAATAAAAATATTAAAATGATAGCACGAATAAAGGAAAGCAAATTTGCTTTGTCTTCCTTCGGTCTCAGCATTTTTGTAGTGTATACCTAAGATAAAATACAACTAAACAAGAAAATGTTTTATTAGTTATCACATGAAATAATTTAGTAAATTCTACGATGTAATTACTCATCAAGGCTTTATTTTTTCTTTTCTTTTCCTTTTTCTTTTAATTGTTTTGTTTCTTTCTCTTTTTTTTAATATTTTCCATATAAAAATAAACTTATTATTGTAAAACATAACTCAATTGTATTATAAATATAAAATTTCAAAAAATATAAGTCTTACTTATTCTTATTATATTACATATTAAACAGCATACCATATTACATATTAAGCATGCAACACTATCACGAGATAGGATAGCTTGAGCCAATTAACATTTCAACTTTACGAGCTCTAGTAAATAGGATTCAACTTTTCCACCTTTCATTTTAATTATACTAGTAGAGGACACATATGCAAGAAACATAGAATCTATAATATATCTACGTTATTAAGTCAAAACGCCAAATTTTATACTTCACACTTTCAAAACTTAACTTTCACCTTAGTATTTCATTATTTATCTTTTGAATTATATATATATATATATTTATCTCATAAAACAATTAAAGAGTCATTAAAAATGATTTTCCTCACGATGCTTTTTTTTTTTAAATAGCTTAACTTTTTATGCAAAAATAGTAATTACCTTTTCAATGTTTTGCTAATTTTCATTATCGTATATTAGCAATCGTTAAATAGAGCTATTCATATAATTTTCATTAAAACAACTTTCAACCTTCCATCTTTGTCAAAAACTAAATACCATTATTATCATACATTAACTAGATTTCTGTATCCATCATATATATTAATTCACCTTTCATAATGAAACTTGAGATCAATTTAATTACTTTATTTGAGAATAAATTCAAAAACAATATAACGAAGTTGATTAATTGTGATAGTTAGTTGGCTAATTTCTTTTTAATTTTTAATTTTTTTTTTCAAGTAAGAGGGGTATAAAATATTACTACATATTTGTTATAATCCAAGTAGTCAATGGGTGAAGTAAAGTGAAATATGTCGATAAATTTATCATAGCTTTTTTCATTCAATTTGTTACCTAACCTCTATAACAAGAAGCATAGTTAGCAAAGGTTGAACTAAGCAACCATGAATCTCACGAAGCTATCCTAAAGTCAGATCTAACCAGAATAACCTAAAAGCCTACACCCACTCTAGGACCTAAGCCCCAAGGTCGGGTTGACCGAGTTCCACCAAATGTTTAAATAAAGTACGCATGAAAGTCACTTGACAAATAAGGAATGATCTCAATTAAGGGTTCCAATCCCATGAAATTCGGAGCAGATCTTAAGGCTATTAATCCCCTTCAAAAAATAGCTCAATCTCATCTTCTACAAATAAGAGATGAGACCACCTAGTAAATGATTCAAACCCTGTATATTCTACATTTATTATTCTCCATCAAACTCGTATAGACTCAAGCATTGGAGTGGTTATGCCAAAGCACCCTCTGATACCTTCCCTTAGCCTCTTTTCTTGCCTTGTAGGTGACATCAACCACATTATTAGAAATTCCAACATAACATTTGACACCGTTTTCATGACTTAACCACCACCTCCATGGCACCAAAATTGAAAAACACTAATAATAATAATAATAATAATAGACCACGCTATAGTAGATCAACCAATCCATGTAAATGTGTCCAACCCCTAAACAAACACCCCAAACATAAATCTACAAGGATTCTTAGATCTAGAGAATCTATGCAAAACTTTGGCTGCATAAAATGAGACAATCAAGGTCGACAACACTAGACTTTAGGCTTAAGTGGCTAAACTCAAGTAGTTGAATAACATCTTAGAATTGGAGAAGGTGTAGACACAGTCTCTGGAACATGGGAGGCACAACCCACTATCACCATCACCACCAACTACAAATGTGCCACCTCAAAATCAGCAAGCTCAATCTATGGATGTCCGCGACCACGCTCCTATTAAACAAATCCTACCAACTGTGTCATGTGGTTGAGCTCACTCACCATCAATCTTACTAGTTGCATCACACAACCACAAAGATGTTATAACTTGAAGCAACTAACCCAAGCCATTTGGTGCTTAAACAAGGGTCAATCACCCAGTCAATGATATAGACATCAATTAAATCAACAACTATATCGAGTGGCCTTTTGACTTGAAGGAAAGCAAGAAGGCCAAACCCTTTGCTAGATTTTCAATTGATAAGACTCTGTTCACCTAAGCCATCTAAGATAAAATTCCTTCAAGCCAAGGTTGTCAAACTCGTGATTCTATTTAAAATTGCTAGAGGATTTGTAGAATCGAAATGTATAATTAAAATGTGAAAACGTAAGTTTTTATAATTTATATAAAGTAGCTTTCAAAAACTATAGATATGTTTACTATAATTATAAAAAAAAAAACTTGAAATATAAGATGGAATAAAGAAACTTCATATAAATTTTAGTTATAATTTATAATTAAAATTATATACTTATAGTACAAATAAATTAGCATTAGTTATTAAGTTAATATATAAAACTACAATAAATAACGATATCAATAAGAAATGAATTACAACATAAATTATAATAATAAAATACAATACTAAAAAAAATCACTAACTCCTTTATCATTATTAAAAGTCAAAATAATCAATACCTCTCTCTTCACCATTATCATCATCGTTGTCATCTTCATCATCAATATCAATATCATTATTGGTATTACCGTTTACATTACTTTAGATTATAATTTCAATTGTTTTAAAGAATTAATAATATTCATATCTTGTAAAAGTTAAGTTGTATTTTCCAATTTTTTACCCATTTGACTAAAATATATAGAATCGGTACACTTGGTTAAAAACGTAAGATTTTACCAATTTTATGTGTAGACTCTTAATTCTATTACAAGTCTATATGAAAATGATTTTATACCCAAGTCAACTCAAAAAGGCCTCATAAAACCATAAACTCATAGAATTATAAGGGTAAATTCATGATTTTAACAACTATGCTTCCAATCAACAGTTGCTTACCCAACTTAATACTTATAATGAGACAGGTGATCTAGATGACCACTTGTGTCATTGTCAAACTATGATGAACCTACATGGCCTTAATGATTCAATTGCTTGCAAAGTGTTCCTAAGCACACTACATAAGGCTATTCGGATATGATACAATACCTTCCCACTGAACTCCATCTCTTTCTTTGATGAGCCTGCTCATTAATTTTAGCAACACTTCTTGGCATGTAAACTACCAATGAAAGACTCATCCACCTTAAGCTTGATCAAATAGGGGCTTAATGAGTCCATTAAAGAATATCTAGCTTTCTTTAATGCTGCAATATTAGAGATCCCTAACATCGATAAAGGTGTTTCCTTAAATGTGATGATTCAGGGTGTAAAATTAGCTAGCAACTTCTTCAAGTCTTTAGCTAAGAAGAAGCTAAAAACTTTTGAGGAATTTAGAAAGAAGGCTAGGAAGTATATTCTACAAAAGGAAAACATCCAAACAAGGCAAGAGTCTAACCAAAATAGGTTAGACAAAAAGAAAGATTAAGAGCAGGGTTCGGCAAAAGATAATCTTAGCCCCAGGTACAATTAAGGGTCCTTATGGGATAACGGCATGAGATATCATAAGTGTGTTATCCTAAGCTTCACCACCTACACCCAACTAAACCAATCAATGGGGGATGTAATTATAAAAGTATGTAACATGGGCATCTTACCCAAACCGACTCGATTGAGTGACAATTCGAACCAATGAAACTCCAACAAATATTACTACTTCCACAATGACAAAGGTCATAACAACAATAAGTGTTACCAATTGAAGAATGCCCTCAAAGATGTCATCTAGTGAGTATATCTTCAAGAATACATCATTGACCTCAATAACTACGTCAAATGACCTACTTAGAGATAACGGGCTAAGGAAGGTTGAACCAACAATGACAACAACAACAACAACAACCTCTAGAGCTAAGCCCCATAACAGCTTCATAAACACAATTATTTGGGGCCCCTACACTAGAGGCTAGCTAAGCTCTTTGAGCTTGGCTAAGACCTACAAAAGCTAATAGGTCTTGAGCCTGCATGGCAAAAAATCAAGAATAGACACTTCTATCTCATTCTCAAACCAAGACTTGGAGGAAGTGTAAAACTCCCCATAATAATGCCTTTGTAATTGGTGAAAGGATAGCAAAGTTTGAAGTTTAGAAGATCATAATCGATATAAGTAACTTAACGGATATAATCTTCAAGCACGTTTACCACTAGATGCAACCTAAGCTAAATATAAAAATTGAAACCTTACAATCATAACTTGTATGGGTTCAACGACTAACCAGCAAGGGTTATAAGCATCATCACTCTTCCCATAGACCTCGATGATGATGGACTCATTGCCTAAAAACTCGTGGATTTCTTAGTAGTGGACTGTTGATTACCTTATAACGTTATTTTAGATAAGCCAAGTTAAAGCACTTTCAAGATGATCTCCTCCACCACATATCTAAGGGCTAAGTTCCTTACCTTAGAGGTGATTGGTATTTTCCATGGAGATCATGAATTAGCAAAGACCCTATACTTAAGGGCCTTAAAAAGGGAAAAGGTCTTCACTATGGAGAGTGGACTGATGGAAAAGCTTGGTTTCAGGGGAGAACCGGTTGAGGAGATTGAGGAATTTCAACTCAGGAGTAGCACCAAGTAGACTACGTGAGTAAAAACATCTATGCCCGTTGAGCTCAAACAACAACTCATTACATGCCTTTGTCTTGTTGCCTTCTAAAATGTTAGGCATCTCCCTAGAACACATGATGCACTGCCTATACATTGATAAGGATGCAAAGGTCATCAAATAGAAAAAGAGCCATTTTACCTTAAAAAGATAGTAACTATTGGCAAAGAGGTGAAAAAGCTACTTAAACCAAGATTCATCAAGGAGGAGCGTTACCTGACCTTGCTAATGAATTGCATGCTAGTCAAAAAATCTAATGGGAAGTAGTGGATGTATATAAACTACACTAACCTAAATAAAGCCTACCTAAAGGACTACTTTCCCCTCCTAAGGATCGATTAACTCTTCGATTCCACTTTCGACCACGCGCTACTTAATTTCATGGGTGCCTTCTCAGGTTATAACTAGATTAGAATGGAATTGAAAGACGAAGTACATATATTCTTTGTCACCATCTTTAGAACCTATTGCTACAAGGTAATGCCCTTTGGCCTTAAAAATGCCGAGGCAACCTACTAAAGGTTTTATGATGAAGGTATTCAACCCTAGTTTAAGAAAAATGTTAAACTATATGTAAATAACATGATTATGAAAAATAGAGAGCTTGAGGACCATCTCCAAGACTTGCGTGAAACATTCAACATTTTAAGGTAGTACAACATAAAGCTCAATCCCTAAAATGTGTCTTCAAGGCAGCTTCAAGCAAGTTCCTCGAATACATGGTCACCTAGTGTAACATTGAGACGAACCTTGAGAAGATTTGAGTCATTCTAAACATGTAACCCTTGAAGACAATAAAAGAAGTCTAAAGGCTTATAGGGTAGATTGTCACACTGAACAAGTCACTCAATGTTCTTCAAAATCCTTAAAAAACCTTAAAACTTTCAATGGATCAACCAGTGTTAGGTAAACTTTGACAAGCTAAAGCTATTATTGACTAACCTACCCATGCTTTCAAAGTCCGTCCTTAGAGAAGGGTTGTACCTATATTTATCAGTAAATGGTCAAGCCCTCTCCTCTATTTTGGTTTGAGTAAAAGGGAGGGAGCACTGACTTATCTACTAGGACAGCTACATTCTCTAAGGACCAAAGACAAGATACTTAAGGAGGAAAAGTTTGCCTTAGCAGTGGCGATATCGGCCAGAAAACTTTAACCATACTTTGAAGCTTACTAAGTCATAGTCTTGACTAACTAACCACTGCATAACATTTTACAAAAGTGAGATCTATTGGGATGAATTGTGAAGTATACACTAGAGCTCAGCACATATGAAGTATAATATTGACCTCGTGAGGTAATCAAGGCATAAATCCTGACGGATTTCATTACTAAGTACACCATAGAAGAAGAAGCATCGAACTAAAGTGACAAATCGATATAGACTCTTTACATTGACAATTCATTCTCACGCGAGGGGAGTGGAGCCGAACTTATGTTACACAAGCCACATGGGACAAAAGTTTGCGATATGCTTAAGTTTAGATTTTCAACTAGCAATAACAAAGCAAAATATGAAGCTCTAATTGTAGGCCTCAAGTTAGCAAAAGAAGTTGGAAATTTTCTTAGACTCCTAGTTTGTCATCCAGCAAGTGAAGGGAGAATATATGATGAAGGATGAGAACTTGACCAAATACCTTCAAGTCATATACACCCTCACCTTAGAGTTCCCCTTTTGGAGCATTACCAAAATTCCCAAAGTTGAGAATTCTAAGGCAAACAAATTATCAAAATTGGCCTTCACCAACATTCCCCGAGCTAGACAAACAAGAAAAAAGGGTCTTCATCAAGTATCTTCTAGATAAGAGCATTAGCAAGCAACACATGCAAGTTTTATAGATGCAACCTACACCAACTAAGCTATACTTGATGGATCCAGTACTCTCATATCTAAAGCATGACACCGTCCTAGAAGATAGAAAGGAGGTAAGGAAATTCATATACCAAGCCATGGATTACACCTTAATCGACAACCTCTTATACAAGCGAGGTCAAAGTCTTCCTTTCCTCTAATGTCACCAACCTTAGGAAGGCAACACATTTTAGAAAAGCTACATGCGAGGGTATATAGCAACCACATCAAAAGCCAAGAACTTTACATTCAAGATCTTTGACTTGACTATTATTGGCCCACCATGAGGGACAATACAAAACAATTACCCCTTGGTCTTTTGCTTAGCGGGGAATGGACATACTTAGTCCTTTCCCTCGAGCCATTAGTTAGCAACAATAATACATCATTGTAGCTATCGACTACTTCATGAATTGAGTATAGATTGAGGTCGTAGCTAAGATTACTAAGAAAAGCATCGAGTCCTTTTTCTTCAACTCCATTTTAAGTAGGTATAGCATCCTATACATTCTCATCATGTACAATGGTACTTAGTTTGACAACCAAAAGTTTAAAGACTTTAGTAAGAAACAACACATCAAGCTTTATTACACCTTGGTCACACATCCTCAATCCAACGGTAAAGATGAGGTAGTGAATAAAATCATCCTTAAAAAAAGTTAAACCAAGTTAAAGGCAAATGAGTTAATGAGCTTTTGACTATCTTATAGGGGTACTAAAACACACATAGCTTCTTCACGAGAGAAATTCCTTTCCTATTTACATTTGGTTTAAAAGCAGTCTTACTCATATAATTGGAGCTACCAAACATCTATACTAAGAGTCTAAATATGATGGCTAATCATATTGGACTCTAAGCTAACCTTGACACCATCGAAGAGATCTAAGATTTGGAAAGAGCTCAAGTAGCAACTTACCAACATAGGGCTACCTATACTATAACAAGAAGGTCAAGCATAAAGTCTTCTAACCTAGAGACTTAGTGTGTAGAAAACTGAATACCACTAAATCCAAAGAAGGATAAGAAAAGCTTATACCAAATTAGGAAGACCTAGTCAAAGTTAGAGAAGACTTAGCAATGGTGCATATAAATTAGAAAGGCTCGATGATCAGCTCATACCTTGGACTTGAAATGTTGACAACCTCATATTATACTTTAATTAATGAAAATTGTTTATATACAAGTTTAGACTTTATTTGCTCCACATGTTTATACCTCATACCTGCCCAGTCACCTTCACTTCCCTACACTCATTTAACCATTGCAATCGATATGGCTTTGGATGTTTAACAACCTTCAACCTCGTCTTATCAACCAATAAGGTACTAGCAACATTAGTACAACTACCACTATCGATGATCAAGCTACATATCTTGTCCTGCACATGACAGCGGGTGTGAAAAATGTGCTCACGTTGAGCCCCTTCACCATCATCTTGAGGTTGAGTACTGAGGACTCATCTAGTAACATAACTCTCCACTTATGGGTCCTTCTAAGTCAACATCATCATATTCCTCTAATGGTGATGTATCATCTTCCTCGAAACTAATACTCTCTACATCTCCATTATCGTAAATGATCATAGCCCTTTGATTTGGACACTAAGATGCAATATGTCCATACCTTTGACACCTAAAACATTTGATATCACGAGTTCTCAAAGATGGTTTAATGACAGATTTACCTTTAGAAGCAGCGACTAGACTCTTAGCCTTCACATCCTCTTTTGATTTCGAATCTATAGGATTCTTCTTCCATGAAGAGTTAGAAGTCATCCTAGATTTTGGAGTGCCCTTATACTTCAATTGCTTCTCTACCTTGAATGCCCTGTGCAACAACTCCTCCATGTCCACATAGTGATGTAAATCCACCACGTCAGCAATCTCCCTATTCAACCCGTTAATGAACCTAACTATTGTAGCCTCATCATCCTCCTCTACTCTGGCTCTAATCATGGCTACCTTCATTTCTTTATAATAGTCCTCTATGCTTTTAAACCCCTATGTCAACCCTTGGAACTTCCTAAGCAAATCCTTGTGATAATGACTAGGGATAAACCTCTTTTGCATAATGGTCTTCATCTCATCCCAGGTACTAATAGGCCTCTCACCATACCTATGCCAATTACGTACTAACTAGTCTCACCACACATTAGCATAGTTAGAAAATTCAACTGCAGCTAATTTAATTTTCTTCTCCTCAATGTAATTGTGACACTCAAATACATGATCCACTTTCCTCTCCCATTCCAAGTACAACTCTGGATCATTCTTCACTTGAAACAATGGTATCTTCATTTTAATACTCCCTAAATTACTATCTTGCCTTTGGGTATTTCCCCTCTCCCTCATGTAGTTTTATTCTCTTGAATTTCTTTCTTCACCCTCTTCTATCCTTACTACCCCTCTCAAAGGTCTATTCACTCCTCACCCTACAGTAGTGCTACTTGATGATTCCTTACTCCGTTCCATCTTATCCATCCTCTCATAGATTTAGTCAAGTTCACCACTCAGTATTCTCTTCATCTCTCTCATTAACACATCAAACATTACTTTATTCTCCCCTCCTCCATTCTCTCCTCCAGCTAGACTTTATCCTGACATATCTCTACAATCAAGAAACGATTAGTAATAACACAGATAATATAATCCTCACAATTCACTCGTGTTTCGGCTCTCAATTATAATGTTCTCACAACCTGCTCTTATAATTCTTTGATATGAACTCGGATTGAAACTTCCTCAACATAAATTACTAAGGCAATTCTACTGACTAACTCATTGGTTCCAATACACGGCAATTAGGGGTACACAACATGGATCAATAGCTATTCAAGACTCACTACGAAATTGGAAACACAAACAAAGAAGATATCCTTAGCACGAAATTGGAAAGAATAAGATTGCACCTAACATGTAATGGGAATGACAATGTAATTCAAATGCAAAATTGGAAAGACAAGATAATGTTGAATGATGGAATGGAAAGTGTATTGTATCACGTGATTATGTAATTCAAAGTAAGGAATTGTCTTGATAACTCGGCAATTTTGAAGAACTTCTATGGTCAAATAGCAAAATTTTTTTTATACGAATTTCTAAAGATATGGAACAAGAACTATCGATTGAATTTAAATTTGCTAAGACAACAAATTGTTGTTCGATCACCACTAGCACTTTCTACGATCGAATCATATTTTTTTTTTATACGAATTTCTAAGATATGAAATGAGAACTATGAATTGAACGAAACAAATAATAACAAGGATAGATTTTACCTGATTCAAGAAGCCGAAGCTCTGATACCAAATGATGCGAACCCTAGGTATGTTAAACCTAGAACTCGATGATCAATACTTGAAATCGAATTCCTAAGGAACATCTCGAACAAGTAAGGATGGAACTAGACCCCAACCACACCTGTTAATTGAAATCTAAGTTATCAGTAATTTCCCCAAGCGTTTATGTTAAAGAAATCAACGAGTTCTTTCTTAAAGAGAAAGAGAGAGTCTCTCAAGGAAAATTTTTATATTCAAAATAATGATAATGTTTTCAAGATCTCCGCCTCTCCCCTTTCACGTGTAGCTATATTATCTTACACATAAAAACCTAAACTTCTAAACATAGAAAACCGGCCTTGACCTCCTAATGGTCGAAAATCTTACAAGTAAATATAATAAGACACAAAACCAAACAAATAAAACAAGTCATAAAACCAAGTGGCTCTCCTTTTTTATTCAATTTCCTTTTCAAAAATAATTTATCCTAAGGCTTCCATATCCTTGCACCTCTCTGTAGAAACTTGAATCAAGTTGATAACGGTCGATTCTCCTTTAGTGTAACTTGGTTCCTTCTTTTATAGATCCATGACTAATCCTTGCAAAGCTTCACTTATTCGCTTAGCTCTAACTCGTGTCATTGGACTTCCAATACCATGTAGCGAGTCATTAGACTTAGGCTCATTAACTTTTGATGCTAGTTGATCCTCATCAATTACCTTTTTTTCTTATTATCTAATATGAAAAATCAAGTGGAGAAAGTGAAATCATGCAATAAGTAAACTAAAGAAAACAACAATTATTAAAAGTGTATCCGAATATGGAATCCCTTAGAACTACTAATGTAATTAATTAATTAATTATTCAATTTCATTATTGTATTCTTAAACCATAGGAATTCCTAATTTGAACTAATAGCTCTCTTGAGTCTACTAATTCTTAATTTTATGTTAATTAATTGAAATCTCTTCCTAATTAAAATCCCTAGAATTGCATTACATTCGATCTATTAACTATGCTATTAAGTTTAACCCTAATCTGAAAGATTTACGCCATCCTATATTTAGGACTGCATGCAACTCCTTCCAATTATGCTAGATCTATTCTAATATAGGATCTCTCAATCTCTATATAAGAAATCAAACTCCAAATTAATAAACCGGCAATATTATATTGAAAACAATAATGAACACATAATTGGATCACAAGAATAACAAATAATTTATTAAATAATAAATCAAAAAATTTACATATTCATTATAGGGTTCATCGTACCTAAGTACAAGAGAAAAATTAAGCAAGCAACATATTGAATCTAAAGGCGACAATATAAAAAGAATGCATAAAGAAAAGCATCAAAATAACAATACTAAAAATCTATCACTATGCTACTATCACTCTACAATTCCTCTCATTTTTGTTAGAAATTCATACTCCTTATATAACCATCAATTACTGCCTTCTAGGAAAATTTTAGTTTCCTAGAAAAAACCCCAAGAATCTTCATAAACTAGGAAATATTAATTCAATAGGTAAAAACAATTTCTCCGAATTTTAAGAAGCTTAGCAACTCTTGAAAGGAAATAAACTCTTTAGGACTTTTGGGAAGTGAAATTGAGCTTGGAAATCAATTTTAGAAATTGAATTTTGGCTTGGCACGATCATAGCACAATTGTGCTATTGCCTGTGTACCATTATGTTTCAAATAAATCAAAAAATTGTCTTCAACATGCCTTCTGATATGGGTATGTTCCTACCCGTGTACTTTTACATGGCTACTTACATGATTACTCCAAAATGAACTACCATGTCCTATTCTACATGGCATTAGACACGGCTGTGCTTTTCAGTGCGTCGTGCTTTCAAATCTTGTAAAATTGATATTTTTGCTCCAAATTTCACATAATTTTTCCATTAAATCATAAATTACATTTCAAAGCTTTGAAATCAAAATAAAGACTAATTAAGTGCAATATCCATGCAAAATGTAAGAGATTTAGACAAAAGGCTAATGTAAATGTTATAAATAATAAGTATTTTATAACACTTATCAAATATTTGGCAAAGGAGGAGTATCTTCAACAAAGGGAACATGGTCTTACTATTCAAGCACCTCCTCTACCTCAGGCTTGTCTGTAGCATCCTTATTAATAGCAGCCTTAGATGCCTTTAACTAATCACAAAAGGACAAGCAACTTAAGTTGTATTTAGGATGTACCTTTAAAATCTCCAATAGAGCTGTCCGAACCCCCTACATCAGCTTCTTCTCTTAAAGATCAACCTATTCACTACTAACCATAATCTTGTTAAAAATCTCCTTCTCCAAGGTAGCTTTATCTATGCTAGCAATAGTATTACTCCTTAATTCTAGAAGTTATACCTTGCCATGCTTAGCTTCTAACTTAAGTTGACGTATCTACTCTCGATACCCATGCTCCTTCTCCTCAAAGGCAATCTTCCAACTTTGGAGCGACTACTAAACTCCATCTAGCTTCATTAGTGTGGTTAAATTATTAATCAGAAAAGTAGGAGTCAATCAAATCAAATGAGTGAAATAAAAAGTAAAGTTAGCAAGACAACAAAAAGGAAATCTTACATCATAGAGCTTTGCACTAATCAACCACTCAATGGCTCCCCTAGACAATCCTTAAAAGTTGTCCTCTAGAATGGCTTCATCCTTAGGAAGAATCGGTACCCTTAAAATGGCCCAGCTCTTTCTTTCACCTCCAAACCTAACGTCCAAGCTACAAACCTCCCACTATGGGGAAAAAACATGTCCTTTACCCTTAGAATGTAGTAGAAGCTTGGAAATAGATGAGGCTACCAATTGGACCCTCGCCTCTACAAAAGCAATTAGCTTAATTCGCCTACAGTAAATCTTCTAATGTGTAGACTCAAACTCCACATCAGGCTGGACCACCTCTTTCTGAGCTGTAACAGGTTACATTCCAAAGGCTTGGTCGTAGAGCCTCTTCCTTAATGCTTGGACGGACCCCTTATTGACCTTTCCTTTTAACCTCAACCTTACTTGGGGATTTGCAACAAGTTGGGTAATAAGCACATTTGCCTCCTTATCCTTAGTGGCCAAAGGCGCCTCCTTAGCCTTTTGTGGGGGGCCTTTTTATGAGTAGTAGTAATGGCAGGAGCTCTCTTTTTCCTTTTGTTTGTAAGGGCCACCTTATGCTTAGTCAAAAGCTTATCGGGGTTATTTTTCTTTAACTACATACCTGCACAAGATAAAAATAAGTTAATAAAAACACAAGAAAAACATTATATAAGAAGTAACATACCGAACACCAACTATTAAGGAGACGCCATTTCCTTAGTGGAACTAGATGAACTTCTTCTCTATGGTGAGCTCACCTCAACACGACAAAGATGGTGAGCATAGCTTCCTCTTTTTCATACAACACACTTTCTAAGAGTTTACCATCCATTAGATATTCATCGACAACCTTCATTGCATTCTAGTATTTGCCTTACCTCTTCTGTAGCTAGGCCAATATTTGATTTACTATAGCTTTGTTACTCAAGCCCAAACCTAAGATTGTAGAGGTCCTTATCGGCTCTACCCACTCGAACTTAAACACCACTACAAGAAACTTGCTCTTCCACCCATAGATCAAGGAGTCTAATTTTACCATTAGCTTCCAATTAGATTAGTTAGATAGGTAATACCAACCATCATTTGAACACTTCAGCTCATAGAAATAACAAAGAAGTTGAGGAGTGGCTCTCAAGATGAAGTGCGTGCATAGAGCTTTGAGTGCAACCATTAGCTAAACACATGTGTGGTATAAGCTAAGTGGAAAAGATTCGATGGTAGAAGGAGAACTCTTTTTTGAACTTAGAAAATGGAGCTTAGAGCCTAACTCCAAATGCTTTTGGTATAGGCAAAACTAGCGATCCACTATTAAAGCAATGTGATCACCAACCTAAGGCCTCTTTAGTTTCCACCCTCAAGGTTAAGGATCAAAGTGTTTACTAAGCCTCATCAAAGAAATGATATGACCCACATTAAGGGTGTTACCCTCTTTAATAGATGTGTAGTCTAGTAATAACCTAGCTTCCTCCCCCATCATCTACATAAACATCCTTAGAAATTTAGGTGATTGTAGCCACAACATCAATATTCTTATTAAACCCTTCACTCGATGTCTCTGCTAAAAGTGTGCTTAGAATCTTGCTTTGCCATTGCTAAAGGGGATTAAAGTGATCACCATACTTGTAAATGAGTAGAGTAGATCAAGAAACAAGAAGAAAGCTTGAAAATTGAGATAGAATGTGATAGAAATGTGAAAGAAATCCTTTAAAGGAGAAAGAATGAGAGAAGTTTTCGATTAAAAAAGAAGAGTTGAGAAGAAAACTAAAGTCAAGAGTTGGGTATTTACAGAGGAGGATAAGGAAAACGAGAAAACAATTATGGGAAAAAGTAAAGCTTTGACACCCTTCAAGCCAATGTCGACATGTATCCTACATTTCAAATTAAAGGTGTAGATTTCGTAGGCACAACCGACATGCATAGATACACCTTATGGTGCTTTGATAGCTATCCTTAGTATTAAATGTGTTAGAATTTATGCACCTAAAGACAATTTGAATTAAATAATCCTTAAAAAGCCATTGTCTCTTTAGATCCTATGCCATTTAGATAGATCAGAGTGCTCCACTTAGTGAAGTCTAAAACTCACACTCCTTTTAGCTCAACTCGCTTAGCTTTGACCCTAGCCCACCAGCTTAACTACCACTCTAGAGGAACCTTCCTACTTTGCAACTCCTTAAGCACAAGTGAAGCACAACTTAGGTAACTTGCTTGCTTGGCCACTTTAATAAAATTGAAGCTCCATTTTGCCAAGTTAGAGATGAAATCAAATATAACAATGAAGAGCTTACTCTTTAAACCTTAGCTCATCTTCAACACATGACAACTCGATGTTAAAGCCTCGAGAGCCTATCCATTTGCAAACTCTCCTTGTTGACCCATCACCAATGAGAGTGACAGGGAAAGCTTTAATAGGCCTCTTTAGACTTAAAGGTTGAATTGTAGAGATCAAATCTGAGCTCCTAGATTCTCATCTATCCTTTATAACAAAAAGCACAATAAGTAGAGGTTAGACCAAGCAGCCATGAATCTTGCTAACCTACTAATGGGAATCAAGGATTGGTAAGTCTAATCATAATGTCTAGAGCTAGAGGTTTACAAAGTCTAGTGTAGGGGGTCATTGATGGTGAGTTGAAAGATGAAGAGAAGATGTTTGCTAGAGGATTTGAAGTTCATTATAAGACTTTTGATGATCACATTGGGCTAATTTTTAATGGCCAAGAGGTGCATGAAGAGGTGGAGCAAGTTCAGACTCAAGGAGTGGAATTGAAGTATCGGTAAGATACATACCCATGTACATGGGCATATATCTTGACCACATAACTTATAGATGGGAATTGGAATAATTGAGAAAGGAATAGAAAGGTACAAAGTCGAATTACACAGCTGTGCACAATGATCTCTAATTGTGTACTTACTTGACGAGGTTGTTTTGTTCACAGTAAGATACATAGGCAAGATATACGGCCGTGTACCCTTGACCATGTATCTCCAGTCACGCTTGTTTTATATTATTTCGTGTTTATTTTATTTTCTTTAATAATTACAAGTTTTCCATTGTTTAGCTAAGGTATAAATCTCTATAAAAACCTTAATTATGGTTTATCTTAGTTGATTGCCAATTTTTCATTAAGAGTTTTCTCTTAATCCCATTCTTATCAATTCAATACATTTGAATTATGGTGAAAAATCCACTCCACTTTATTTGTGTGTAATATCGAGTGAGGTGAGTGTAATGCAATTCTTGTTAGTGCGTAATATCCATCAAGAAGTCATTCATATCCTCTTAAATACACTTGATTCTAAAAATACAAAATCAATAGTTTAATTGATCACGAGATTAAAAGGTTGTAATATCGATAGATTGATTGTGAGCAAACTCGAGCTCATCATCTTTTTGGTATCAGAGCCGAGTTACAAGAAGGGGGTGTTAGCTTTGTAAGTAGTGGTAGCATGCAGAGCTTAGTGTCCATGTGGCAATTTAAAGATTTAGACTTTATTAACACAAATATGTTGTAGGATAGTGTTCGCATTGATGGTAGAGTAGGCTAAAGATGGTGAAGGATAGCTAGTGACAGCAAAGACAATGAGTTAGCAATACAAGATATGTTGCATGAATTAACCATAACCTTATAGAAATTTAATGTGAGACTTGATGCCCTTGAGGGGAGTCAAGGGGGGTTGCTAAGAGGTGCCCCACGGGAAGTGGAAGAGCCCAATGAGAAGGGAAACGATAATTTTGGAGATGGTCAAGGTGAGAGGAGAGATATACAAACTAGGGGGTTGGAGTCCATAAAGATGAAAATTCCCCCATTTGAGGGTAGAGTTTGGTAAAGGCGTATTATGATTGAGAACCTAAGGTAGAAAAGATCTTTAAATGTTAAGACTATAGTGAGGAGACTAAAGTGAAACTAGCTGCACTTGAGGTTACTAGTTACACTTCCTTGTAGTGGAGAAACCTCATTAATGAATGAAGGAGGAAACATAAGGGAGAAGTTGAGACTTAGGCAAAGATGAAGCAATTGATGTAAGACAAATTTGTTCTTGATCATTACAAGTATGAGGTTCATATGAGGATGCAAGCTTTAAGGCAAGGTGGCATGAAAGTTGATGAATATGTGAAGGAATTTGAAATTCTTACTATTTAATGTGAACCGGTAAGGTACAGGAGCAAACCATTGCTTGCATTATTATGGGGCTTAAAACCAAAATTGTTGAAATTGTTGAATCACAGAAGCTTGAGACTTTACAAGATACTATTCAGTGCTTAGAAAGTAGAGATGCAATAGTTGAGAAGGCGATATAATACCTCATTTACACCTACAAAATTTGGTGGTAGTAGCTAAATAGACAATGGAGATGAGAGACGGGTTAGTAGGTAGAATAATTCTATGAGGGATGAGCGAAGGTTTGAGAGAATGAGTAATTTGAAGGGTAAGGCCCCAACTAGTTTTGGTAGTAAAAAGGTAAATCCACCCATTAGGTAAAAGTAGCAACCAAATAAAATGTTTTAAATTCCTTTAATACAGGTGTGCAATGCCTAAATTGCAAGGTTATGTTCATGAGGGGTGACGAGGTAGGTGGTAAGGATGATGTAGGGATGGAGTATGAAGGAGATGTAGAAGAGATATTGAAACGGTATGGTTATGATGAGGATAGAGTTGATGGGGGTGCCAATGAAAGGGAACCTATAGCTTTGGTGGTAAGGAGAGATTTGAGCACCAAAGTGGCACCTAAGAACCAACAATGTAACAATCTATTCTATGCCAAGTGCAATGCTAATGATAATGTTTGTACCATTATAATTGATGGTAGGAGTTATACTAACATTACCATAGCTTCCATGGTAGAGTGCTTGAAAATTCCCACCTCCAATCATCTTAGGCCTTGTAAATTACATTAGCTTAGTGATAAGGGCCAAATACACATAACTAAGCAGGTGAAGGTTTCAGTAGTTGCTAGTAGATACAAAGATGAGATATAGTGTGATGTGGTGCTCATGACGGTGTCACATATTATTTTAAGGAGATCATGGCTATTCAATCTCCATGTAGTGTCACATACTAAAGATGGCTAATGGATTATGCTGAAGCCTATGAGTCCCAAAGTTGTTAAAAAAGTCCAAACCGCTATGACGAGTGATGGAAAGGAATCATTGATAATGACCTTAAAGGATGTTAAAGTTGCTCTTAATTCAGGGAGACCTATGTTCCTATTACATATTAGGCAAGTTTTAGGAATTGAGTTTGAGGTTACAATACCAAGAGAGGTTTAGAGTTTGTTGACAGAATTTGGTGATGTTTTTCTAAAGATCTTCCCACAAAATTTCCCTCGATATGGGGTATAGAACATCAAATTGACTTAATCCCTAAGGCTATATTATCAAATAAGCCTGCATACAGGATGAATCCTGATGAGGCAAAAGAGATGAAATACGAAGTTAATGAATTGATAACATAGGGATTCATGAGAAAAAGCATGAGTCCATGTTCTATTCCCACTCTCTTAGTGCCCAAGAAAGACGGATCATGGTGGATGTGCATAGATAGTTAAGTGGTAAACCAAATCACAGTGAAATATAAGTATCCAATCCTTCAATTAGATGACATGCTAGATGAATTGCATGAACCCTATGTATTTTCTAAGGTTGATTTGAAGAGCAAGTATCATCAAATCTACATAAGGTTAGGAGAAGAATGGAAGATAGCTTTTTAAACCAAACATGGGTTGTACAAATGGATGGCTATGCCTTTTGGGTTAACCAATGCACTTAGTACTTTTTATGCAGCTGATGAATCACATTTTATATGAGTTTATAGGTAAGTTCATGGTTATCCATTTTGATGATATTTTGGTTTATAGCACTGATTTACTGTCACATGTTGAGCACTTGAGGTTAGTATTTATGGTGCTATGAACTATGATGTTATTTGGTAATTTGAAGAAGTGCATTTTCTATCGATCTGAAGTGATCTTTCTGGGTTATGTCGTGTTTAGTGATGGGATTAGAGTGCATAGGGAGAAAATCCGAGCCATCATTGAATGGCTAGTGCTTAAATCTATGTTGAATATTTATAGCTTCCATGGACTCACTTCCTTTTACAAGCAAGTTGTATGTAATTTTAATACCATAGTAGCTCTACTAACGGAGCTGACTAGAAAGAGGAAGGAAGTCAAATGGAAGGAACAAGTGTAATAAAGTTTTGAGCTGATTAAAGAAAAGCTTATAATTACAATAGTTCTAGTGTTACCCAATTTTGACAAGACGTTTGAGTTAGAGTGTGATGTCTCTAGGGTAAGTATAGAGGCAACATTAATGTAGAAGCAAAGATTGATTGCATAATTTACAAAGAAATTGCAGGGTGCTACTCTTAATTATGCTACATATGATAAGGAGACGTATTTGTTAATATGGGCCTTACAAGTTTGGCAACATTATCTATTGCCAAAGGAATTTATTATATTCACTAATCATGAATCTCTCAAGCACCTAAAGAGGCAAAGTAAACTTTCAAAGTGTTAGATGAGATAGATAGAGTTCTTAGAGAGCTTCTATTATGTTATCAAATATAAACAAAGTAAAAGAAATGTAGTGGCTAATGCTTTGTTTCATAGGTATGCTCTTATCACTACTTTACAATCCAACATGTTGGGTTTTGAGATGGCTAAGGAGCATTATAGTACTGATGCTTACTTTGCACCCGTAATTGCTTATTATGCTGATGGCAAAATGAAGGGTGGTTATCATGTAGGGGATGGAATACTATTTAAGTTGGGAAAGCTCTATATTCTTGAAGGGTCATTAAGGGAAGTACTTGTGAGGGAAGCCCATGCTGGTGAGTTATTAGGACATTTTCAAGAAAAGCGAACTAAAGGAATACTAAGGGAACATTTCTTTTGGTCCTAATTGAAAAATGATGTCCATAAAATTATTAAACCATGTAGTAATGTTAGAAGGCCAAGAGTAGAAGGGAAGCCTATGGACTTTATATGCCTTTATCTATGCCATCACGGCTTTAGGAGGAGATATCTAGGAACTTTATCCCTAGGTTGCCTAGGATGGTGTGTAGCAAAGATGCTATTATGGTTGTGGTGGATTGTTTTAGTAAAATGGCACATTTTGTGCCCTGTCACAAAACTAGCAATGTAATGTTTATTTTTTCTTTATTTTTATAGGAAATTGTCAAACTTCATGGCAATTAAAGGAGCATTGTGATAGATAAATGTGAAGTTCCTTAGCTTCTTTTGGAAAACAATGTAGAAGAGGCTTGGCATAAAATTGTTGTTCAACACTTCTTGTCATCTACAAACTGATGGGCAAACTAAAGTTATGACAAGACACTTAGAGCCTTATTGCGAGCTACCATGGGAAAAAATCTAAAGGATTGGGACTAATACTTACCAATTGTTGAATTTGCATATAATTGATCAATTCACAATTCAATTGGGAAAACTCCTTTTGAAGTGGTTTATGGATATAATCCCAACATTCTAATGGATATGATAACTATATTGGCAAGCCAAGAAGAAAGTCTAAGTGGTGTTGATAAAGCACAATAGATTTAGAAGCTTCAAGCAAAGGTATTTAATTAGTTGCAAAAGTAAGTTACTAAGTAGAAAGAGTAGGGGAGTAAAGGAAGGAAACCTATGCTCTTCAAGCTAGAGATTTGGTGTGGCTACATTTGAGGAAAGAAAGATTTCCAATAGCTAAAGCCTAGGAATTAGCACCATGTGCAGATGGTTCGTTTAAGATTTTAGAGAAAGTGAATGATAATGCTTATAAGCTTAGGTTACCAAGCGAATATGGGGTGTCTGCTACTTTTAATGTTACAAATTTGACTCCTTATGTGCTAAAAGAGGAAGAACCAATTTTGCAAGATTCGAGGATGAATCTTCAATACCCTTAAGGTAATGATGGGAATCAAGGATTTGTAAGTCTAATCACAAGGTCTAGAGCTAAAGGGTTACAAAATTTAGTGTAGAGGGTCATTAATGGAGAGTTAAAAGATGAAGAGAAGATGTTTGCTAGAGGGTTTGAAGTTCATTATAGGACTTTTGACGATCACATTGGGCTAATTTTAAGTGGCCAAGAGGTAAATAAAGAGGTGGAGCAAATTTAGATTCAAGAAGGAGTGGATTTGAAGTATCACTGAGATACATTCTCATGCAGATGGGCATGTATCTTGACCGCATAACATACTGAGAGGAATTAGAAGAATTAACAAAGGAATAAAAAGGTATACAATTGAACTACATAGTTATATACATTGACCTCTAACCGTGTACTTGCTTGACAAGGTTGTTTTGTTCACGGTAAGATATATGACTAAGATACATGGCTGTGTAACCTGATTTTGTATCTCCGATTGCATTTGTTTCATGTTATTTCATGTTTATTTATTTTCTTTAGTAATTACAAGTTTCCACTATTTAACTAGGGTATAAATACTCTATAAAAACCCTAATTATGGTTTTATCTTAGTTGATTGCCAATTCTTTTTATTGAAAGTCTTCTCTTAATCCCATTCTTATCAATTCAATACGTTTAAATTGTGGCAAACCACTCCACTTTATTTGTGCATAATATCGAGTGAGGTGAGTGTAGTGTGATTCTTGTTGGTGCATGATATCCATAAAAAAGTTGTTCATATCCTCTTAAATACACTTAATTCTAAAATGCAAAAACAATATTTCAATTAATCTTGAGAACGAAAGATTGTAATGTCGATAGATTGATTGTGAATTGGTGGTTATCAACCTGGGCACATCATGTACCCTAAATGATGATTTAGAAGGCATTGTAGAGACTATTCTACTACGACAAAATTTAAATAACTTGAAGTATCTTTTATATAATATAGGTGATTTTGAGACAACTGGTAGGCACTAATATTTGAGGATTTTATCAAATATAAGCAACAGTTCAAGTGAGCGCCTCCTTTATCTTTCTATTCTTGAGCATAGTGGTTGTAAAATGAAACGACCACTTGCATGCTTGTAAAGTCACTACGACTTACTTAAATAAATTGTTTGACACTACAATCTAATTTATTTATGTCATTGCTTGACTTGGTATATTATGATATCATGATTGATATTCATGTGTTATGAGCATGCCTTCATTATAGTTGTGGTTGGTGGACAATAGCGATCACTTGAAAAGCATATCTAAGTAGTGATTGATATTATAAATATTTTGTGATTACTTTACTTATAGACATGGTAGTTACTATTGCACAAATATGTTTAATATTGATTGTTGGCTTATTGAATTATGGAATTGTAGTCATGCCTTTACTTATATACTCAGTTATAGTTTATCTCATCACATGCATTTATAGCATGGCACGAAAATGGCCTATAGACCATATTTTTATAAAGCTTAGTTTTGACTAAAGGACCTAAGGGTCATTTAGAAATGCTTGATTGATGAAATAGACCCAAGGGTCATATTTGAAAACTTGGTTTGTATAAAGGACCTATGGGTCATATTTTTATTATAAAGCTCCATTTGTTAAACTTGGTTTTCGGCATATAGATTTGCATCCTTGGTTTTTTAGTTGTAAGTGCCACTCACTCAAGAGCTACCTTAGGGCACTCATATATTATGATTAGGACCTACCAAGTGGTGCTCATATTATGCTTAGGAACTACTAAGTGCCACTCATATTTACTTAAAAGCCGCTCAAGGGCCACTCATTATTTGCTTGGTTAAGATACTGGCCAGTGTATGTCATGTGCATTAGCATGGCATATAATTGCATCCATAATCATCTTCTAAATGTTATAATGGATTGTGCTTGATTATGTGTAATATGATTTCTTGTTATCACTTGTTATTTTTCTTACTTAGCTTGATGCTAAGGGGTTAGTTTTATTCTAACCTCAAGTTATGAAAATGAAGTCAATGCTAGAGCATAGGCTCATGGTGAGGATTATGAGAGCAAAAATTGACTTCTATAATATAATAAAATATTGAATTACTTTAATCAATTTATGTTATATTTTGTGAATCTACTAGACTTGAGCAATTTAACATTCTAATATTATAATGTAAAAGATGCTTCCACGCTATTATATACATATATGTATAATATTTGTAAATTTTAATATGTTCTTGATTTCAATTAGCCTTATTTTCAACTCGAGGATGACATAGTGTATCATTTCATGTGCACCAATGTGCAAATAGGTCCTAGGAGACGAGACACTACAAGTCTTAATCACAAAGACACAAACATCCACTTTTAAATTAAGTCTTGTTACTCCAATTAGAGTGAATAAGACTAACTTTTCACCTAATATAGTGCTCAAGTTAGGCAAGTGGCCATTCAAAAAAGTAAGGTTAATTTCAAACCTACTAGTAAATTATGAAAAGAACTAAAAATCTTAAAGTATAGTCTATTTAAAAGTTAAAAGAATAGATAGCCATTGAATCTTTTACTTTTAGTTGAGATTTTTGAATTGAAAATAAGATATTTAAGGAAAGTTAATAGATTTGAGAAGGAGAAGAAGAGAAATTATGAGGAAAAAATGCATAGCACAACATAAAGAAGAGTTTTAAAATTAAAATCGAAGTCTAAATTAATAACTAGTAAGTTTGTAATCGACACCTAGAATAAGAAGAAAAATTAAAAAAATATATATACATATTATTAACATTAAATTGGTTTGTAGGTTAAACTCATAACCTATATATGAGATCTATTTAATAAATAGGTTTGTAAATGGGTCTAGGATATGGACACCAACTTGAAAATGGTTTAAATGTGATGTGTATGTGTCTAACTCGTTTATTATTCATGTCGATTTTTGTTGATACAAACCTATTTATAATCACGTTATGTCTAGATTAGTGGATTGAAATCCAAATTGCTAGCCCTAAGCTAAATGCATAGCAAAAGCTTAAATTACTTCGTCTCTCTCCTCCAGCCATTTCCCTTCCCATTAGGCTATTACCCATCATACTTGCAATGCCATTTCACTAATTGTCATGACATTACGATCCAATCTTTACTTGCACTCCCATTTTTAAACTACTCCACTGCATTGTACAAAGACAAACACTTTGATATGTTTATTTTAGTATGCATTGCAAATTAAAATTTGTTTTAGAGCTAAAATTATGAGAAAAACTTAAAACTTAAAAACAAAACCAAACCCTACATTCACATTGCACGTGAAATCAAAGATATTAAAAATTAAGAAGTTATAGAATCCAACGATATAAAAAATTATGGAGTAATGGAATCCAACAAAAAAAAAACAAAGAAAAAGAAAACAAAATTTAGATATATACCTATTTCAATGGTGGTGGTTGTCATTTGAAAACAAAGATATAAAAAATTAGGAAGTTATGGAATGGAATAACAAAAACAAAGACATATCCAAGTAAATGTCTTGGAGTAAAAAAGATTGCATCTTGAAAATGGCCAAACAAAAAAGATCACAACATAAAGTAACCTATATTGCTCAATGGGAAAATGGAGAAGAGCAGGAGATGTTAAAAATTAAAAAATAGAATAGTGAAAGTAAACTATTTTTTTTTTTACTTCTAAAACCCACTTACTTAATAGATTTCAGCAAAAAAAAAAAAAAAGGAAAACAAAACAAAACTATATCACTTCCAAGGCAATATTAAACATGAAAAATGAGGAAACAAAAGTAACTCCTATTGAACCAAAAGGATGATAACTCATTAATCTTTTGATAAAGCTAAACTTGATTTTAGAATGTCCATTTACCTAATCCATGTAAAGGTTTGTATTCTTTTGTGTGTGCTTAACATTCACAAAACCCAAGCTTTAGTTTAGAATGTAGGTCTATGTAAAGGATGACATCTGATGGCCACCAGTACTATCAACCGAACGCCACAAGCAAATAGCTCCTGTGCACTTTTTAGGATGCTAGCATCCAAATGCTGGTAGCTAGGTTTTTTGAAACCCTAACCTATGGCATTTAAATGCTAAAAGGAGACACAAAGGGATTTTGGCATAGCATCTAGATGCTAGTTGAGGTGGTGATCGACCACTATCTTGAAATCTAATCATTGAAGAGCATTTAATCTGAGTCAAAATTTTCTATCTTGCCTCTAACGTATAAATTTCTCATAGACCATATAATAAATAGTTATGACTTCAATTCAAGGATGTAACTCAAAAGAGTTCTTTCTCTTTTTTCATTTTTTTTTTTACTAATACAAATTCAACTAATACTAATTTATTATTCCTAATTTCATTGATTTTTCATTTATTTTATGAATTTAAAACAAAAAAAAAAGTATTTTGTTGGATCACATCACATCTCATCGCGAGATCAAAGGAATTATGTGAATATTTGTAGAACTTTGTATTAACTATTAGGATTAGGTTGTTGTTTTTCCTGTAGAAAATTTCATTTAGGATTTATCAAATTAATTTGATATTGGTTTTAATTTCTAAAAAAAGTTTTGATTTTTTATTTATGATAATTGCTACTAATCTACTTTAACTAAAAAAATTCTTTTGAATAATTTAATTAGAAAGTAGAAAGATTGATCAATCTTCGGTTACAAATATAGGATCCAGTTTGGATTACTCCAAATTCACATATTATTCATATTCATATATGAATAATACTCATCTCAGGGCATATATAGAGCATTAATTAGAGCCATAAATTGCATTGAAACTTCTTATAACTTGCTCATTATAAAATTTGTCTCTTGTTCATCATTTGTTATATTCTTGAGTGAAAACAAAGTGTAGTCAAGTGAGCTTACATCTTGCATATTCTTGAGAGAGTACTATACTAGAAATTGTATTTGTAATTGTGAAAACAATGTGTAGGCTCTTGGAGCCATTGTGCTTTGGTACCAAAAGATGATATCCAAGTATGATAAGCTCTGGTACCAAAAGATGATATGCCTTAAATTGAATTAAAGCATATGCAATCACACAATTGAAACAACTTCAAAAAGCAAATCCAAAACCGGATCAACCTTCAAATATGCGTAAACCCAAAAATTGCTTTTGTAATATAATTTGTTGGTTAATCAATCTTAATATCAAATGATATTGTACTTAATGGAATTAAGCACACCACATAAGATCAAATGAGATTCCAAATCACCAACAACACAAAATGGCCGTGAACTATGAATCAACAAAGGAACTCCACGCAAATGATGAAAGACAATTATAAGGCAATATCAAAGAGACAATTCCAATTAAATTGATAACAATATATGGATGGAATTGGACCTACAATTGACGCCAAAAATCAAAATAAGAACCAACCCTAATCAACACTAGATATGGCATACTAGTTATGAAAAGGAAATCAACTTAAGAATTGATATTACTCACAATTCACTAGGTTGCAACTCGCTACAATTCCAATGGATTGAAATTGATAAGAGTCCTTATGAAATCTTAGGACAAACCCTAATCTCTCATGAAAATTTGCAGCAATAGTAAGTGTATTCTCCCCCTCTAAACTCTACTTAAGTAAGTATTTATACTTGCTCCCTTTAGGGTTATAATGACTAAAAAATTACAACTATGCCACCAAAGGGTAGCCGGTCCCTAAACCACAAAATACAACCAAATAAAATGTCCTAAAAGCTTACAAAATAAATGGTTTAAGGAAAATAACAAATATAAAAATAGTCTTCACAAGCCAATTCTTCAAATCAATTCGTTGGTCTAGTTCATCTTCGGTTTAGGTCGGTCCATAGATAACCTACAAACAGAGTCTTAGTGAGTTTGTCCATCACCCTGTAAAGCCCCATAAGTATGCCTACTGGAATACACAATACATAAGTAATAGAAAAGAGATTAGTATATAAATAATTCCGGGATCGGTTTGTTCAAAAAGGACCCTTATCACCAAAATTTGAAATCTTTTGGCTCTTGCCCTAATGATAGGTCTTGTAGGATTTTGATTCCTATCATATTTTAATCAGTATTAAAGTGAGTCTCTAATATTTTGCTTAACCACTTGTTAGAGTAAAGGTTATGGCCACTAATACACTAAGCTTTCTAAAGGGTCAAGATAGAATTTTATAAAGGTTTAAGATAGAATTTTATGGATTGTTGTGAAAAAAAGGCCAATTAATATACAAAATAAGGAGAAAAAGGATTATAATGAAAAAAGACTAGAAGAAGATTGATTTAAATGAAATTGCTATGAGTATCTTACAATGTGCTACAAATGAAAATTACTTTAATAGAACTTGTACTTGCTAAGTGCTAAAGGATGAGTCAGAATATACTTGTGAATGAACTTTCTGAGTTAGAGACACCAAAATAAGTCTTCTTTATGGTCAATTTGAAAATTCTAAAATGGAGCCTAAAAAAATGATAGATTAAATGCATAATAGGTTCATCAATATCATTAATCAATTGAGTGTTCTTAGTAAGACCTTCTCTAAAGTTAAAACTAACTCTAAAATTCTCAAGTCATTACCAAATGATTAGGAAGCTAAAAGAACCACCATTGAGGAGGCTCATGATCTCAACAAGATGTCAAAGAAAGAACTTCTTGGAAACCTTAAAATACATGAAACGATAAAAAAGTCAAGCAAGCAGTCTAAAAAGAAGATAATAGCCTTCAAGGCCTCAACATCAAGTGCAAGTGACAACGAGAGCTACGATGATGAAAAATTGGCCGTAATAGAAAGGAAGTTCAAAACATTTATGAAATTTAAAATGAAGTTGAAGAAAGAGGATACCAGAAACCCATTCCAAAACAAAAAGGGAGAAGAAGGAAGTACTTACATGTTACAAATGCCATAAGTTAAGCCAAATCCAACAATATTGCCTAATACTCAAGAAGGCAGTAAACCACTAAGGAGAGAAGCCATGGTTGCCACTTGGAGTGATGATGATTCAAGTGACTCGGATGAAGAAGCGTGCTTCATAGCTTTCAATAATGAGGTTTGCTCAAGTTCTCTCAATGTTTCCTATGATGACTTAATGGGCATATATGATGAATTGTGCCAAGAAATGGTCAAAGTGCAAAAGAAAAATAGTGTTTTGAAAATGGTGATGAAGGGAGTAGGAAATGAGTTAAATGTGTTTAAGAATGGATACAATAAAATCAAGGATGAAAATTGAGAACTTAACGGAATATAACAAATAATTGAAGCTAGAAAATGAAAAGTTGAAAAGTGAAAATGAGAAATTAAGTAAGAATAATGAAACTCTAGAGGGGGAATGTGAGATGTTGAAAAATAAAAGCAACAAGTCTAATAATGAGGATAATAAGGTAAAAAATAATGATATGCCTGTTGATAGAATAGAAGAACTTGAAAATATTGAAAATGCAATCTTGAAATCTAGCTTTGATGATTTGAAACAAATTATAACTAAATTCGTCAAAGGTCAAAAGAATTTGGAAATGCCCTTAAGCCAACAAAGGTTATGACTTAACAAAAATGAAAATGTTTATAGTGGCAACAATAGATACAAGTCTTATAAAAGTAATTTTGTAAAAACAACAAATAAGACTTAAAATTATTATGGGAGGTATCACCATATTGTAGATATTTGTGCAATAAAGAGAAATAACAACTTGATTTATAAGGGCAAGATGGTTTAGGCCCCTAAAAGACAATAGTTTTAGATAGAATACCCATTAAATGTTAGGCCTCTAAGGACCTAACCTTCAATGGGTACGGAAAAAAATGATTTCCTACTTTTGTAGGAACTTTTGAGGTAAAGCAACAAATGATATTTAGATAGCAAATGCTCAAGACATACGACAAAGGATGTATCCAAGTTCACAACATTAACCTTGAAGGAAGAAGGCAGTGTTACTTTTGGAGATAACCTTAAACAACCAAAACTTTTCCAAATTAAAATCAAATAATAATTAAATATAATTAAGGGTCAAATTAAAATGTTGGAAATAAAATTACTAACTTAACTATACTTTAATATTTAAATGTTAAGGGTAAGGTAGTAATTTAAATAATCTAGATATTTAGTAATTAGAATTGCCCAACTGCCCTTAAGTAAAACAATTTAAGAAGGAGTGAATAGGAAAATCACCCAAAACCAAAACTCTCTGTCTCATGTCTACACTTTCTTAGTCTCCCTCATCTTCTTCATCCAAACACAAATCTAAGCTTACTTAAGCTCATTAATGGGGTCCTATGGCTAATTAATAGTTTTCTAATATTATTTTAGCTAAATCCAAGCTTTAGAAGTTCAATTAGGTAAGTAATCAAGCTTTTGGAATTGAAATTGAGTTTTAGAGATTTAAATTGAGGTTAATTCCAAGTTTAATTTGGTGTTTAATCAAGGAAATCAAGCAAGGAAGTGAAGAACAACAAGAGGTTAAGACATCTCAAGGTGGCCATGACTTCCAAAAGTAGGTAAGTGCAAATTAAGCTTTGAAAATTTGATATGGTGTATAGATTTTTTCAATCTATAGTTTAGAGTATTGGTTTAGACATTTAATTGTCATTTTGCAAGGTAGAAGCTCAATTTGGAGGTTAAAGTTATTTAGAACAAGATAGTGGTATTTGAGATTAAGATATGCTATACAATATTAAGTGATTTATAATTTTGTTAAGGTACGAATGGGTAATTTTGAGTTTATGAAAGTGATTTTGAAATAGGAAGGTTAATCTCCTAGTTTGAGTATTATTGGAAGATTTCAAGAGTAAACAAGTAAGATATGCACTCAATTACTTGTTTAATTTAAAGTTTAGAACGTGATTGATAAATAATTGAAATGAAATTAAATATGGATGTGCTTATGATGGCATGAGATAAATGAGTACATAAGAAATGTTTAATCGATAAATTATTATGTTTTGGTGTTATTGGATTATTGATTGAGATTGTAATGGAAGTAGACTAATGTTTGTAGTTTTAATTTGATGAATATAGAGGATACATGATGTTGTGGGGTTTGAGTGTGCATTTGAGTGTGTTCTTGATTAATTTCAATGAATTGAGGATAAGAAATGTGTAATTGATGGTTAATTAAAATGTGTTGTTAGAAGAGACTTTATGAATTGGACATGATTTATGTGTTGGTCAAAAGGTACAATGTTAAATAAGTATTTAGAATGTTTAAAATAATTTTTTGATGATTTAGAATGAGTGTTAATTGGTGAAAAATGATTAGATAATGATAATGAGAGGTAAGGATTTAAAATGATGATGATTGGTGAAGTAATGAGCAAAAAATAGTTGAGTTTAGGTTAAATTTGTTTCTCAAATAAAATATGGAAAAATGGGTTGTTAATCTAATGTTAAATGAAGTTCAAGTGTTGATTTTGAAAAGAGAAGAGAAGTAGAAAATTTTGGCTTTAGTTTGAAGTGATTTGAAGTTAACATGAGTAAAATATAATGTTTTGAAGTTTCAATTCATAACTAGATTTTGATAGTAGTTAAAGGATGTGTAATATGTATAAAATCTAGAAATTCTTAAAAATTTTGATAGAGGAATGAAATAGGTTTTAAATGGCATTTCTTTAACATGATTTAGAGTTAAAATGAGTGAGTTATACTTCTTTTAGTGAGGCATGTACAAAAAAACCAAAATCTGGAATTTTTGTAATGAATGCTAAATTGTAATTGATTTAATGAAATTTGAATATTGAGTAATATGAATAATAAATTTGGAAATTTTGCAATTCAATGTTCATTTTTCTATATGTTCGATGCATAGTGAAGATTGATCCATTAATGGAAATTGTTAGAACAAGTTCACTCACCATTGGACTCACCAAGTTGCAATTGAATGCCTTAAATGTGTTCTTATGTTCTTCATGATATTGAAACCGTTTTTCATGAAATTCAAACTTGATTCAATTTCTTCAACCAAAATCATCAAAAACGCATTTTCAAATGAGTTTTGAGGTAATCACTTTTCTAAGTAAAGATTTACTCCAAGATTAGATTTCTATAAAGTGTTTTATCAAAATCAAAACCATTTTTTTAGGATTAAGATGGTTTCAAGAATTTGTTTGATCTTCATGAACACGTTGATTAATGTAAAAAAGTGTTTATGGGCTTAAATTATAATATTGGACTTAAAAACCAAAATAAACATAAGAATATGTGGGCCTTTTATTGAATAACTTATTTAGGAAATATTAAAAGGGATTAAACCACCCCTTAGAGAGGACCAAACAGGTCTAAACCCAATTCAAATAAACCGAACCGGTTCCCTCTTGACTAGTTCAATAGACTAGTCCAAACCTAAAATTAAGAAAAATTAAAATTAAAATTAAAATGTAATAATAATTATAATTAAAATGAAATAGAGTGGGACCAAAATCCTAAAAGATGAATCGAATTCAATTATCCTTAATTGGCTCAATCTTATCCTAATTGATTCATAACCTCTAAGCCAATTCAATTAATAAGCCGATTCACTAATTAATTAAAGGAAATATAAGATTAATAATTAGATTAAAATAGTTGGCTTATCTAGAATCTCTATATAAGTCTACTAACCTAAATGAATTTACACTTAATTGTGTACTTAATGGATGCCCATGAGCCTAATTGGTAGTTAAATATAATTGAATCAATAATTATGTTAATTAAATTAATACTAATCAACAATTATGTTTTAATTGCGTATTATCTTCTAATCAAGTTAGAGGACTAGCTAATCAAGAATCGTCTTGTGGCTCTACCTTTTTCAAGTATAAAATAGTTGCATGCTGCATGCTAGAAATTAAGAAAAACTAAAACGAATTAATATTTAAACTCAACCTTGATATCTATAATGCTATCTGTGTGTGGTCACCTGATCTAAAGGGTGACACCCTTGGACTGCATTTTGAGTTGCGGTTTGAAATGCTAAGATGATATGGTAGTTAGGCACCTAAGCTACAAAGGTAGTGTGGTGGGTAATTGATAGGGCTAGTACTTGTGTGAAGTGGCTATGCAAGCGAAGGGATGACAACCAGATGCTATATATATTATGGGATATATATAAAGTGGTTGGACGAACTATGACCATAGTGGCAAGCCTAGCATTTGGAGCAAATACTTGGATGAGATTACTATACTATAATATGGTTGATGGATTCCATGTCAGATATAGTTTCAATCATGGTAGCTAGATAAACCATGATTGGCCCTTTACACATATTGAGTAAGGTTAGACTCCTTTTGTTTCTAGGAGTGTTCGAAGTCATGAATACTCATGTGCTAATTGTTTCATTTTAAATTAAACAACTTAATGAATCCATTCTAAAGCATTAAAATTAGTTATACATGACATGCAAGAATGTATTTAACTATTATATACTAAGTTCTTGTAACTCATTCCTTCCTTCCATTTTTCAAGTGATGATGATGACTATTGTGTTGATGATTATTGCTACTATTATCTTGGATATGGCTTTAACAACGAGTTATGGTTTGATGGGAGTGATGAGCAGTTCTATCATATTTTTGACTGATATCATTTTACTATTTTTTTTTTTTAAGGATTGAAAGGAGATCTAGACTCTTCTATTTTGGTTGTTCGTCTTTTGAACTTTATTTATTGCTTCAATCCTAAACCGTATAATGGACTTGGACCTTGTTTTTGGGCCTTGTAGCCCTAGAGGACTTTGGTGATGCTTTTAGTATCTTTTAGTTTTATGTTCCACTGCCAAAACACCAATTTCATCAAATGGTTTTCAAAATAATAAATAGAAGTTCACAAGTTAAAATTTGATTAGAAACCCATATAGTAAGAAGTCAAAGTCTTAGTGTATTTCTACTTGAATAAGCTATGTGGCAAATATTACACTTAGACATTTAAAAGTGTGACAATTTAGGTAATATCAAAGTTATAGGTTATTTTGAATTGAGAATCCAATATAGGTACAATAAGAATGAGAGTGGGAACATTATGGGTGCGCTTATATGTGAAATATATGTTTGATTTAAATGAAACCGAATTTAAACATGTAACCCACAAAGAAAACTTAATATTGGTAAATAGACTTATATCACTAGAATTAATGTAAATAGATGCTATTTTATATTATTAATGTGCATTGATGCCATGTTATGTAATTAATTAATATAGAGAATCAAATGATGTAATGCTTGATTATGTGAATTGGTTTACTAAATGATTGATAATGCTTGTGTGTTTGTATAGACATAATAGATAGATAGAAGAAATGTTAGACGAAGAGCCCTACCCCTAAGCCCTCTAATAGGAGATAATCCTATTCCACCACCACCCCTACCTACACCTTAAGATGGGCATGGGCAATTTATCTAACTAGTCTATGTGATGTTGCAAGTAATGAGAGAGTAAAATCAATAACTGCACCAATAGAGAGAGAATCCGATTGAGCATGATATGGTTGGTGAGAGGACTTTAGTTTAACTTCATGAATTTGTTAGGATGGTTAAGCCCTTTAATGCATCTACTTCTAATCCTATTGTTATTGAAGTGTGGTTAGAAAAACTTAAGAAAGCTTTTGTTGCTTATGGTGTGACTGAAGATAGGAAACTCAATTTTTCTACGTTTATGTTGAAAGGAGATGCATCTAATTGGTGGAAGTTGACTAGGAAATTGATAGATGAAGCCATTACTTGGGAGAGATTCAAAAAGAAGTTCTTTGATAGGTTTTTTCTTTATAGCTTAAGGGAAAAGATGGTCAATGACTTTCTAAATTTATAACATGGTTTTAAGAAAATTGAGGAGTATGAAACTAAAATGAATTGATTGGTTAAGTCCATAGCTAAAGCCTAGAGGGATGATGAATGGACAAAGGTTCAAAATTTTCTGAGTGGACTTAAGCTAAGATTATAGCATGAGTTAAGGGTTTTGAGTTGAAGTGGTGAATAAAGCTAAGCTATTGGAGCACGATATAAGGAGAAACATTAGAGAGCATGATATGAGGAGAGCTTAGATTCTTGAGAAGAGATAAGCTTCATCTTTAACTATCTCAGGAGCTAGACATGGTAGGCTAGTGCATCCTAGCAAGAAGCTAGCTATTCTAATGGTTGTGTTCTCATTCAAGCTAGCACACCAGGTAAAGATCAAAGGTGCACTAGATGTTTTGGTCCACATCAGATTAGTGAGTGCAAGTAGACACCTTGAGATTATTTATCCTATGGTAAAGAGGAGCATAGTAGCTATGATTGCCCTAATTCAATTTAAAGGGCAATCTTTGGTTATAACTATAAGCAAAGGGGTTATACTATATCTAAGTGTAAGGAGAAGAAAGTAGAAGGAAGTAGGGTAGGTGAGAAGTAAAGGCATGGAGCTAGGGTGTATGCACTTTAGCATGAGGAACCAGTAGATTATGACACACATGTAGGTGCACTTGTCATCTCTTCTCAATATGCATATGTGTTGATTGATATTGGTGCTACACATGCTTATGTGTCTAAAGATTATGTGAATGCATGTAAGTTGTCTATTGAACTACTGAATGATAACCTAGATATAAATTCTCCTTTGGATGTTGGAGTTGTATTGAAACATGTTTGTAGAGATGTAGATGTTGTTATTGGTGATAAACATATGTTGATGATATGATTGTTTTGAGTATGAATGAATTTGATGTAATTCTTGGTATGAATTGGTTGATGAGGTACGATGTCTATTGATTTTCGAGAAACTACATTGAGTTTCAATATACTA
Source organism: Laguncularia racemosa (assembly GCA_037954665.1). NCBI lineage: Eukaryota > Viridiplantae > Streptophyta > Magnoliopsida > Myrtales > Combretaceae > Laguncularia > Laguncularia racemosa. Next base: position 336,524 of record JBBMOL010000007.1, on the reverse strand, counting down.
AAGTTAGGGGAATTCAAACATAAGTTGCATGTTGAAAGACCAAGTAGTTTACCATCAACTGAGTTGTGTAGAGCTGGTTATATTGCTATGATGGAGGTGAATGATGAGTTAAGGATGGAGAAAATTCGAGACGCATGAGATTTTTTATATGTGTTTCCAAATGACTTACCCAAAATACTTCTTAATAGGGAAGTGGAGTTTGGAATTGATCATATGCTAGGAGCTACCCCAATATCTAAGGCACCTTATAAGATGGCACCTAGAGAGTTGAAGGAGTGAAAAGATCAATTGCAAGAGTTATTAGACAAAGGGTTTATATGTCCTAGTGTGTTTCTATAGGGAGCACCTATTCTATTTGTAAAGAAGAAGGATGGAAGTATGAGAATGTGTATCCTTTACCTTAGATTAATGATTTGTTTAATCAACTTACAGGTGCAGTTATGTTTTCCAAGATAGATATGAGATCGAGCTATCACCAATTAAAGATTAAGTCATAGGACATACCTAAGATAACTTTTAGGACGTGATATAGGCATTATGAATTTCTTATGATGTCATTTGGATTTACGAATGCCTTAGCTGTGTTTATGGATTTAATGAATAGAGTATTAGGGGATTATCTTGATAAGTTTGTGATTTCTTTTATTGATGACGTCTTGATATACTCAAAATCAGAAAAAGAACATACAGAACATTTAAGGTTGGTATTGCAGAGACTTGAAGAGAAGAAGCTATATGCTAAGCTGAAAAAGTGTGAGTCTTTGTTAGAAAGTGTTGAATCCCTTAGTCATGTTATGTTAAAAGAAGATATCTCAATGGATCCTCAAAAGATTAAGGCAATCACTGAGAAACAAAGACTAAAGAATGTTGCAAAAATCCAAAGTTTCCTTAGTTTAGCCGGTTATTATCAAAGATTTGTTGATAGATTCTTAAATTTGGCTAGACCTATGACAAGACTTACTTAAAAGAATGTGAAGTTTAAGTGAGATGATAAATTTGAATGAAGCTTTCAATAATTAAAGAAGAGATTGATTTTAGCACTAATTCTAACACTTCCAGAGAGTGGAAAGGAATTTGTGGTGTATAATGATGCTTCTATACATGGTCTTAGATGGGTATTGATGCAAAAAGGAAAAGTGATCGCTTATGCTTCATGATAGTAGAAGTTGAAACCATATGAAAGGAATTATTCAGTGCATGATTTAGAATTAGGAGCAGTGATTTTAGCATTGAAGCTTTGGAGGCGTTATTTATATGGAAAGAAACATAAGATATAAACTAATCACAAGAGCTTGAAATATATTTTCACACGAAAGGAACTTAACATGAGATAGAGGCGTTGGTTGGAATTAATTAAAGATTATGATCTAGAGATCTTATATCGCCCAAGTAAAGCTAATGCAGTGGCCGATGCACTTAATAGGAAAAGGTGGCAGCTTTGATAACTCAATAGCCAGAGCTTTTAGAAGATTTGAGGAAGTTGGACATTGAAGTGACAGTGGAGAAAGTAGATGCTATGTTAGCTAGTTTGCGCCTGCAACCTTCATTAATGGATAGCATAAAAGAAGCACAAAAAGATGATTTAGAAGGCAAGATCATTTTGGCAAGAGTAGCAAAAGGGAGGAAGCAAAACTTAAGGAATGATGAAAGTAGACTCGTTAGATATGGCACAAGAATTTGGGTACTTACCCAAGAGTTGAGGAAAGAGGTAATGAAGGAGGCTTGTACATCAAGTTACACTATTCATCCTGAAAGCACAAAGATGTATGAGGAGTTAAAGCAGCATTTTTGGTGGAATAATATGAAAAAGGAAATAGCAAAGTATGTAGCTAAAGGCTTGGCTTGTCAGCAAGTGAGGATTAAACATCAGAGACAAATAGGTAAGCTTCAACCATAACTATTCCTAAATGGAAACGGGAACACATTACTATGGATTTCATGGTAGCAATACCAAAGATGGTGTTTGGGGAGGAAGTAGTATAGGTGATTTTTGATAGTATGATAGAGTCTACACACTTTATACCTTTGAGAACTAGATGATCTTTAGAGAAGATGGCACAAATTTATATCAAGGAGATTATGAGGTCACATGGGGTGTTGGTGTTAATAGTGCTTGATAGAGATCCACATTTTGTGAGTAAATTTTGGAGATCACTACATCAAGCATTAGGTACACGATTGTAGTTTAGTATAGCTTTTCACCCTTAAATAGATGGTCAATTTGAGAGAACTATGTAGATACTTAAGGATATGTTCAGGGCATGTGCATTAAATTTTGGTGGAAGACAGGGTGATCACCTACCTTTGGTGAAGTTTTCTTATAATAATAGTTATTAGTCTACTATCTAAATAGCTCCATATGAAGCATTTTATGATAGGAAGTGTAGTTCTTCTGTACATTGGGATAAGGTTGGTGAGAGGCAAATGTTGGGTCTAAAGCTTGTTCAGTAAGTGGTGGACAAAATATAAGTGATTAAGTAAAGGATGTTGGTAGCTTAGAGTAGAAATAAAAGTAATGTTGATAATAGACAACAACCATTTGAGTTTGAGGTTGGTGACCATGTGTTACTGAGGTTATCACCTACTAAAGGAGTTGCCAGGTTTGGAGTTTAAGGGAAGTTAAATCCAAGATATATTGGGCCTTTTGAGATATTGGGATGAATAGGCATTGTAGCTTATAGATTGGATTTACCACCATCTTTGGCCTAAGTTCATAATATACTCCATTTGTCTCTTCTTCGAAAGTATATACTAGATCTTGATTTATTAGCAGAGTTGACTCAACAAGATGTCTAACCAAATTTGACTTTCATTGAGTATCTTGTTCAGTTCATCAACCAGAAAGAGAAGTTGTTGCAAAACAAGGTAATTAGATATGTTCAAGTTTAATGGAGTAGTCAACCCAAACAAGCGAGAGACAACATGGAAGCTAGAAGATACTATGAAGAGCAAATATCCAAAGCTCTTTGAGATTCAAGTAAATTTCAATGACAAAATTTATTTTAAGGTAGGTGGGTTAAGGTAAGAGAAATAAATAACCAAAAATTTTCTAAATAATAATTAAATAATTAATGGTAAATTTATATTTTGAAAATAAAATTAGTAAGTAACCTTACTTTAGTTTTTAAATGTTGAGGGTGTGGTAGTAATTTAAATAATCTAAATATTTAGTGATTAGAATAACCCAATTGCCCTTAAGTAAAATAAGTTAAGGAAAGGTAAATAGGTAAATGATCTTATAATTTGAATTAGTGTGTATTTAAGCTTGGATAGATTCTAGAATGCTCATTTCCCTCCCCACCCAAAACTGAAACTCTCTCTCTCACATCTACTTACTCTCTTGGCCTCCCTCATCTTCTTCATCCAAACACAAACCCAAGCTTACTTAAGCTCATTAATGGAGTCCCATGGCTAATTAGTGGGTTTCCAACATTATTTTAGCCAAATCCAAGATTTAAAAGATCAATTGGGTAAGTAATCAAACTTTTGGAGATTTAAATTGAGGTTAATTCCAAGTTTAATTTGCTATTTAATCAAGAAAATCAAGCAAGTAAGTGAGGAACAAGAGGAGGTTAAAACAACTTAAGGTGGTTGTGACTTCCAAGAGTAGGTAAGTGCAAATTCAAGCTTTGGAGGTTAGATATGGTGTATAAATTCTTTCAAGTTTAAAGTATTAATTTAGACATTTAATTATCATTTTACAAGGTGGAAGCTCAATTTGGATGTTGGAGTTATTTAGAGCAAAGTAATGGCATTTGGGATTAAGATATGTTATAAAGTATTTAGCAATCTATAAGTTTTGTCAAGTTACTAATGGGTAATTTTGGGTTTATGAAAGTGATTTTGGAATAGGGTATAGATGTGTTTATGGTTATGGGGATGAATAAGTAAATGAGAAATCTTTGATTGATGAACTATTATATTTTTTTTTTGTGTTAATTGGACTATTGATTTAGATTGTAATGGAAATAGATTAATGTTTGTAGTTTTAATTTGATGGATATGGAGGATAAATGATGTTATGAGTTTTGAATGTGTATTTGAGTGTGTTCTTAATTAATTTTGGTGAATTGATGATAAAAAATGTGTAATTGATGTTTTGATAAGAAGTATAGTTAATTAGAATATGTTGTTAGAAGAGAATTGATGAATTAGATATGATTTATGTGTCAATCAAAATTTACAATGTTAAATAAGTATTTGGAATGTTAAAAATAATGTTTTGATGATTTGAAATGAGTGTCAATTAATAGAAATTGATTAGAGAATGATAATAAGAAGTAAGAATTTGGAATGATAACGATTAGTGAAGTAATGAGTAAGAAATGATTGAGTTTCAGTTAAATTCGTTTTTGAAATAAAATTTAGAAAAATGAGTTTTTAATCTTATGTTAAATGAAGTTTAAGAGTTGATTTTGAAAAGGGAGGAGATTTAGAAAATTTTTGTTTTGGCCTAAAGTTATTTGGAGTTAAAATGAGTAAGATATGATGTTTTGAAGTTTCAATTCATAACTAGATTTTGACAATAGTTAAAGGATGTATAATCTGCATAAAATCTGAAAATTCTTGAAGAATTTGAAAGATAGACGAATTAGGTATCAAATGCCTTTTGTTTGACAGGATTAGAATTAAAATGAGTGAGTTATACTTATTTTAGTGAGACATGTATAGGAAAACCAAAATCTGGAATTTTGCTAATGAATACTAAATTGTAGTTGATTTAATAAAGTTTGAATGTTGAGTAATATGAATGATAAATCCAGAAATTTTACAATTCAATGTTCATCTTTTGGTATATTTGATACATAATGATGATTGATTCATTGATGGAAATTGTTAGAGTGAGTTTACTCTCTACTTGACTTACCAAGTTGCAATTGAATGCCTTAAATGTACTTATGTTGTTCATGATATTGAAACACTTCCTCGTGAAATTCAAGCTTGATTCAATTTCTTTAACCTAAATCATCAAAAACACCTTTTCAAATGAGTTTTGAAATAATCAGTTTTCTATGAAAAATTTTACTCCAAGATTAGATTTCTACAAAAAGTTTTATTAAAATCAAAATTGTTTTTACCCAACAAGTGATTAAAGTTTTTTATCAAGATGGTTTCAAGAATGTGTTTGATCTTCATGAGCATGTTGATCAATGTTAATGATTTTATAAATGCAAATACTAGCAAATATACTAGGTTGATAAAGTAATATAGAAAGTGTAGGGTTGTCATTCCCACGAGAATTAAATTAATTACTAAACTAATATCAAGTCCATTATTATCTAAGAATACAAAAAATTATTAAATTAAAAGAAAAAAAATACTAAAACCAACAATAAAATTGAAACAATCACTAAAATAAACCTTGCTTGATTCAATCAATAAAGATGTGAAAAAATTGAATCCACCTAATATACTAATTAAATTATAATTATATTTAGCTACTTAGCTATTCTTATGAATTTTCTAAAGTTCTTTATTTTCCTTCTAAGTCCTAGCGTCCTTTTTATGATATAATAATTTAAATCATCTTTTGAATCATTAATTTATCAATTAACCAATTTAATTTTCTAAATTCCTCTAGTCAAATTAATGTGGATTCAAATTTACAATTACTCATTTTCCAAATTGTAATTGACTAATATTTTAAATTAATTTCTCCTAAATTCCTTTAATCAGAAATTAACAAAAACTCCGCATTAAGCCCTAATTGCAAATTCAGTTCAATTAAAGATAGTAAATCTTTTGATTAAACTAACTTAATTAAACAAAAATCTTGGTTAATCCTAAATATTTTTCTAGTTCAATAAAATATTCAATAGTTATATGTTTTGAGTCTTAAACACACAATTATAGTATCAAAATTTATAAAAAAAAATTAAAATATCTGAATTATTATAATAGAGTAACTAATACAAATTAATAATTAAGGTTTATTAATTTTTCATACAAAAGAATTTAGTATATAATTAAATCAAGAAAATACATCAATAAATAAAAACAATGTATTATAGAATTGAAAGTTTTCAATTTATAACGTGGAAAGAAATCACCCAAGAAAATATTGATAATTGAAATATCCAATTCGGATTTCGCACTCGCCTATTTTTCTTCCTCGGTGAAACTGCTGGCCCATCCCTTTCGAATTCTTGCGGTTGTCATCAAATGTGTGCTCAGTTTCCGTTCGTATTGCTCTCTCTGGGTTTCGTCCTGTTCCATGAATTCTCGAGCTCTGTTCTCCTGTTTTCCCCTCTTTTCCGTGTCTTTTCTCCGCTCTGCTCGGGCGAAATCTGTCTTTTATGTATATATATTTATTTTCTTCTGGCTATTCTTCTCTTTTTTGAATGTCGGCTCGGCTATGATGGTTTCATCCTTATCCCTCCCTAGCCGTTCTCTTTTTGTGCGTGTTGTTTTGTTATTATTATTTTTCTTTTCTTTTCTTTTTCGGCCCTTCCCTCTCAAATCGGTTCCTCAAAAATATCTCCTCCTTATTGGTCTTTTGGATTGAAGAACATAATGGAGGCCTTGTGAATGTCTTTGATTAGGTATTTGTACGTGGGTTGCTTCGAGATGTGGGCTTTTTAATTGATTAAATCTTATATTAAAATAATTTATGTGTATATTTTATGGATTTATAAATTTTTCTTATGACAAATATAAATATATATTAAGTATAATAAAAATTTGGATAATATATATATATTTATATAACTTATCAATTAGAAAATGTTTATGGGCTTAATTAAGAAAATGCGCCTCAATTATAATATTGGATGTGAAAACCAAAATATACATAATGACATGTGGTTCTTTTAATGATCAACTTATTTAGTAAATAATAAAAGGAATTAAGCCACTCCCTTGGAGACGACCAAACTAGTCCAAATCCGGTTTACATGAATCAAATCAATTCCCTCTTAACCAATTCACCAAACCGATCCAAACTTAAAATTAAGAAAAATAAAAATAAAAATAAAATAGATTATGACCAAGCCCCTAAAGGATGAACTAAAATCGAATTATCCTTAACTGATTCGATCTGATACTAATTGATTCATAACCTTTGAACTAATTCAATTAACAAGTCTATTCACTAATTAATTAAAGAAAATATAGGATTAATAATCAAATTAAAATAGTGGACTTATCTAAAACCTCTATATAAATCTACTAGCCTAAATATGTTTACATTTAGTTGCATACTAAGTCAATACCTAAGGACCTACTTAGTAGTTAACAATAATTGAATCAACAATTATGTTAAATTAAATTAATACTAATAAACAATTATGTTTTAATTGCATACTATCTTCTAATCGAGTTAAAGAACCAGCTAATCAAGGATTGTCTTGTAGCTCTACCTTTTCCAAGTACGAAGTAGTTGCATCCTACATGCTAGAAATTAAGAAAAACTAAAATAAATTAATACTTAAACTTGGCTAACAAGTTTGTAATGCTATTAATGCATGGTCACTTGATCCAAAGGGTGACAACCTTGGATTAGGTTCTAAGTTACAATTCATAATACTGGGATGATATGTTATGATTATTATACTATGTTATGATTTATGGATTTGGTATTGGATATGGTTTTGGTCACAGTAGCTAGATATATCATGATAGGCCATTGACGCATATTGAGTAGGGTCAAACCCCTTTCGTTCCCAAGAGTGTTTGAAGTCATGAGTATTCCTGTGTTGATTGTTTCACTTTAAATTAAATAACTTAATGAATATGTGCTAATGCATTAAAATTAGGTATGCATGACATAAGAGATTATTTTTAACTATTCTATATTGAGTTCTTGTAGCTCATTCCTTCCATTTTTTAGGTGATGATGATGACTATTATACTAATGATTATTATTTTTTTATTATCTTAGATATAGCTCTAATGACAAGTTATAGGTTGATGGGAACAATGAGTAGTTCCATCATATTTCTGACTGATATCATTTTACTGTTTTCTATTTTTAAGAGTTCAGGGGAGATCTTGACTCTTCTATTTTGGTTGTTGGTTTTCCGAACTTTGTTTACAAGCTTTGATCCTAGACTTATTTATGGATTGTATGATAGACTTGGACTTTGTTTTTGGGCCTTTTAGCCTTGGAGGACTTTGGTGATGGTTTTAGTATCTTTTATTTTTATGTTCCACTACTAAAACTCTGATTTCATCAAATGGTTTTCAAAACTAATGAATATGATTTCACAAGTTAAAATCTAATTAAAAACCCATAAAGTAAGTAATCGAAGCCATAACGTATACATGGTAGAATATTATACTTAAACATTTAAAGGCATGACATAACCAAAAAGCTACAATTCTTGGTGAAGGTAACATTCTCATCAACAATGATCTTATTATTAAAAATGTATTACTTGTAGATAATTTAAAACATAATTTACGTAACATTGACCAATTATGTGATATTGGATATAAAGTCACATTCTTAGCTTTTAATGTTCTATTTGAAAGAAATGACAATGATCAAAGTTGTTTTAAAGGTTATAAATAAGTAAACATTGACAAAATAAACTTTGACAATCTATCAAAGTCTAGTGAAACTTCTCTTTGCTCAAAACAATGATAGTTGGTTGTATCATAGAAAGTTAGAACATGCTAGTATAAAAGCTATGTCAAAACTTGGTGAAAAGGATCTTTTTAAAGGTTTCCCAAAAATTGATTTTCAATAAATAAGGTTTGCTAAGCATGTCTACAAAGAAAGAAAATAAAATCCTCTTTTAAATTTGAAGATGTTATCTCTAGTTATGGGTTGCTTCAAATATTAAATACAGACTTATTCAAACCTACTGAAACCATGAGTTTGGGTGATAAGAAATGCACATTGGTCATTATTGATGATTTTACTAAATATACATGGACCTTTGTTCTTGCAAATAGGGACAAAACAAATCACATATTCTTTTAATATTGCAAAAGGGTTTAAAATGAAAAGGGTCTCATAATTGGCACAATTAAAAGTAATCATGGGGGAAAGTTTAAAATTTTAAACTAGAAAATTTTTGTGAACAAAATGGTATAGAACACATCTTTTTGGTACTTAGAAGAACCCCACACCAAAATAGAGTTGCTAAAAGGAAAAATAGAATATTAATTGAAATAGCTTGAATTATGCTTTGTGAAAACAATTTACCAAAATATTTTTAGACTAAAGCCATTAATACTCGTGTTTTTAATAGACTAATTTTAAAGAAAACCCCCTATGTGTTAGCTAAAAAAAAGGGAAAGAAAAGAAAATCCCCTATGAGCTATGGAAAGGCAAAAGACCTAATATTTATTATTTCCACCATTTGAAACCAAATGCTTTATTTTAAACAATGGAAAGAAGCAACTTGGAAATTTTAATTTAAAGATCAATGAAGATATTTTTCTTGGCTATTCTCTTTCTAGTAAGGCTTATAGAGTTTATAATGAGTGAACTTTAGTTGTAGAATTGTTGATTCATGTTGTGTTTGATGATGCCTTGCCTCATAAAGACACAAATAATGATGTTGATGATGTATGTGCTCAATTAGATTAGTTTAACTTTGATAATAATCTATCTAAAGCTCCTAACAAAGAAGTTCCTAAGACAATATCAGAATCAATCTAATAATTTGTACCTAAAGACCACCTTAAAGATTTAATTTTAAGTGAACCATATAGTAGGTTATTAACTAGAGCATCTTTGAAAAACATGGCTAATCTAGTTTTTTTTTTTAATCTAAAAATGAGCCTAAAAATGCTGATAAAGCTTTAAAAGATGAGTTTTTGATACAAGCTATGCAAGAAGAACTTAATCAACTTGCAAAAAATCAAGTTTGGGACCTAGTGTCTTGGCATATGATAGACCAATAATTGGAACTACATGGCTTTATAAAAGCAATTAGATAAAATTAGAATAGTAACTAGAAACAAGACATACTTGGTTATTAAAGGTTACAATTAAGAAAAATGAACTGATTTTGATGAGATCTTTACCTCGGTTGTTAAGCTAAAAGCCATGAGAATATTCTTGGCATTTGCCACTTTTAAAAACTTTAAACTTTTTCTAATGGATGTCAAAGCATATTCTTGAATAGCTTAACTAGAGAAGTGTATGCTGAACAACCATTAGGTTTTGAATATAATGAATTTCCTTATCATACCTTTAAACTTAACAAAAGTAAACTAGAGCTTAAAGCTTTCGGTTTAAGGAAGGGACCGTCAAATATAACAAGGAAATTGTCTATTGTTTAGTTTTTGGTATTGTTCGAGCCTTTAGAAGTTAACCTAGTCTTTAGGAATTTGTTTTATATGCAGGATATGAGATTAGCCTTAGGAGTAATCTTCTATTGTTTTAACCTAGTCTTTAGGAATTTGCTTTACGTGCAAGATATGGTACTAGTCTTAAGAGTAATCTTTTACACGTTATTTCTTAGTGGTTGCTATTTTCACGGTGTACTTGCCTATTTATAAGGCTAAGAGGTACCAAATAAAGCATGGTTAAAAATAGATAAACAAGCATTTTTTCTTTCTTTCTTCGTTTGTCTTATGTCTTTGTTATTTTTTCGCTTATCATCTCTCTCTCTCTCTTAAACATCCTTCAATTCTTTGGTGCTACATTTATCTACAAAAATGCATAAAATATTTGGTTCCATGTATCAGGAACTCCTGGCAGACACCAATGGATGCAATCAGCATATTGCATAGGGTCTGCTTTTTGCTCTTCTGTCAAAGCTTTTCCTTCTCTTTCAGTGTAAATTGATGCATGAGCATCAACCCTGTACTTAGATAGTTGTGTTATATTGAGAAAAGTAACATGAGTCTTCATTTTTTCCATCACGTCAGACACAATTTCCGTCATTGTTGGATAGTGAAAGGCATTGCTCCATGTTCTCTTCTTCTGTTTCTTCTTCTTCTTCTTTTGCAATGGCTTTATCTCCACTATTGGCCTTGTTTCGTTGAAGCATTTCATCCCATTTTTACGATGCCAAGCAGCACTACTACATGACCAAGCAACGTAAAATATTCCTTGTTATTCTTGCATATTGCTTACTAGGAATGATCATGTTGTTTGATAATTAAACTAATGATCCGGAAATCTTATGAAAAAAATGGCTATAATATTAACAATGCCAATTGATTATAGTAATTCTACGAACAAGATATCAGGTAATTGAATGCAACATAATCCTCTTAACTATTCAATGTTTGCATTCATCCCCTTCAATTATTAAAAAAAAAAAATAGCCTTAACCTATATTTATCTCCCAAAGTTATCATCAAAGACTATTTTTTAGGAGTTTTGGAGATAAATTCACTTTTCTCTCTCCTTTTTGTGTTATATTAACCATGACTATATCTAATTTAGGTGATATTACCATCAAATTTAAAGAGGTAAAATTGCAACTTACCCTATTACTTTAAGGCAATCTATTTTTTCCTTCATACCTAATAAGAGATTTTTCTTTTCTTTTCAAATTACAAATGCATCCCTTAAATTATTAATTCGGTGCAAATAAACCCCCAAATTCCTAAAGTGTCATTTCCCATCACTTTTGAAAACATGCAAATATACAAGAAACCATTACTAAAATCCAAAAAGCATCACTATTTACGGTCTTTTTAGTGATAGATTTGTGTTTTTAACAAAGATTTAGGATCATTTGCATACTTTCAAAAGTTATGGAAAAGTTGACTAGCACTTTAATAGTTTAGGGATTTATCCTCAATTAATCAATAATTTAAATGATATATTTGCAATTAACCCTAGTTTTCTTAACCAGTCCTTGTCCTTCACAAAAGGAAAGAAAAGCATACTTCACCAAGAAAAGTTTGGACAAAAATAAATAGAGAAAAGAAAATTACCATCTATAATTTTATAAAGCATGTCTAATCAACTTTGAAAAGTATAATAAATTTCTTTTTAGAGTTACCAAAAAGTGTTTAATGAGATCATTTTCAAAAGACTAGCCATTTATGTGATGCATTTGAAAAGGCTGAAGGATATAAATACAAGGCAAATTTGATAGGACACAATTATTCTTCACTACTTAAGAAATATATGTCTATTAGCATACATATGGTTTATAAGTAATGACCAATAATAAGATGTATGCTTAAAATAGATCATGTCACTTTAATATTTTTCAAGTCTTAAACATATAAAGAAAAAGATGTTTTTTAAAAAGTCTCTAAATGAGATATAATGATATTATCACTTTGAAATCAATTGAACATTGATCTTCTTTTTTTTTTTTTTTTGTATACTCAATAAATAATAACCTATTAAAATAGAAGCATAGGATATATGGTGTATGAGCATGAGAGAGAAAGAGAAGGGCGGAGTGGGTGGTGGGGAAAGGAGGGAGGAAGGTAAGAGAGACACCTCTCATGTGTAGGCGACATGGTAGTGAAGAATACACGAGTCTTGTTGGAATCAATTATAGAGTCAATCCAATTGGCCCATGTTTTTAGGGCAATCCTATAAGCTACTTCCCTTTCTAATTCTTCATGTCCCTCTTCTCCATTTGAAAAGGAGCCCCATCTATATAGAAAAGGTAGAAAACAGTTAAAGATTGTATGATATATATATATAAGCCTTTTTAATTATTATAAAACCTATAAATTGGTGTTTTAGGTCTCATAACTTTGCAATTGTTTTGACATAGATATTAATCTAACATGGGACATTTGAAAAAAAGAAAGAAAGAAAGAAAGACAACCACACATTTAAAGGCTATGTTTATAAATTAACTTCATTTCAAAGTCTCTATCTATCTACAATTAATGGCTAAAGTGGTATGGAAGAAAGTCTTGATATAAGGGTAACTTATAAATACAAAGCCTTTGTCTATCTACTATTAATGGAATTTAAAGTGGTATGGATGAAGTTCTTGAAATGGGGTAATTTATAAATACACACCCTTAAACATGTGGTAAAAAAAAAAAAAAAATCAAGGCCCTTTTTTATAAAGTTACACCAATGTAAGCACTTCCTCCATGTTTTTCCATATGAATCATAATTAAGTAACAATATTCACACAATACATATAACAACCAATGAACATACATTATTAAAATGTTAATTATGATGATTGTTAAAATAAAACTATTATTTTCAATAGTATTGTATGTACTTTAAAGCAAAACTCACATGTATTGTAGGGCTTTAACAAGTTTGTATAATTTTAGAAGTTTTTATCAATAATGTACACTAATTACTCCTTTCCATATATTTGTGTCTAGCAAGAAATCATGTAGCTAATTTTTGTATAATAGAATATCGTAATGCTTTAGATTTTTAGGTTAAAATTCTATCTCATCACCACTACTTATTTTCTCTTTTAAATTTTCTCAAAAGTAAATATTCAAGAAAAAAAAATCAAAAGTTATCATGATTTCAATGCTAATAGTCATATACCTAACCTACAACCAAATATTGGTCCTAGGAAACTCTTATGATTCTTTACTCTATATCCTATTAGGCGTAAAATAAACCAAATGATGACTAATATCAATAAGAAGTGGATAAAGAGAGTAATTGTGTACCTGATTTTTATAGCTAAAACTCTTGAGTTGGAGATTTCAAGATCATTACTCACTTAGGTCATATACTATTTTTTTTCCTCGAAATTTCCATCGCTAAAGAGAGGACATTTTCAATTTCCCTCCTTTTGTTTCCTTTGTTTTTGCTTGATGCTTTCCTCATGTTGATAGAAAAATACACACACAAGTGTGCTCACACACACATATATATCCATATAAATTTACCAGCTAAGTTTTAGAAACAAGTACAAGTGAGACTTTAAGGAGTTAATTAACTATATGTGCTTAAATAAAAACCTAGGGTTTAAGAAGGCTTAGAAAGGCCTAACATAGTGAAATCTCTTGGATGAACAAAAGAAAAAGCAATGTAACCGAATTGGAAATTCTTCATCTGTTTCAACTTTGGAAAACCTAAAATCTAAATTAGAACTATCAATGAATCATGATTAGATGGATCGACTATGGTAAACAGATTGAGTGTTGCATTTCAAGTTTGTTTAGTTAATCAAACTAGAGCTAGACTAAAAACCTATTGTAGACTTCTTAAATTTGTTCATTTAACTAAACCTTAGTTTTGTCAATCATGTGAAAAACCAAAACTAAACCTTTTAAAAGTTTCGATCAACCAAATTCAATGAGAGTTCAACTAAAACACTCCTCTTCCATTTTAGAACAAAATAATAATTGATTTTTAACTAGTTGTAAGTAATTGTAGATGGATCTAATGCTTAGTTGAAATTTTGCAAGTGAGTGATGGAAACCCTTCATTATCGTGTAATCAAAACAAGATTAAAGTAAATTTGGCTTCCGATAATGCATGCTGAATTGTTGGTTGTTATTTACTTGTACATGTATAGAGCATCTATCACCTTATATGGAATAGTTACACATGTTAGGGACTAATCTACAATGGTCATTTGAGTAGATCAAGAAGTGAAGAAACATTCAATTGCCTATAGTGTAAACTACAAGACATATGTCTCCTTATATGAGACAAGACATGTAAGTTGTAGACCAATAATAGTGGCCATATAAGTAAGCTAGAACGTAGGATAAAATTGCTAAGGATAGGGATTCCAGTACTAATGCCCATATAAGGATAGACAAGTTGTGGAATAGCCATTAGCTACTAAGGATTAGCAACTAAGGAAAAAGTGGTAATCTCTACCCACTTGTTACTAAGGCAAAGTAAGAGATTATAGGTCAATTATCAACGGCAAAATCAGCTTGAGAGACTAAGAGGAAGGGGCTCTTGCTTGTTCAAATCTAATAGGTTAAGGGGAAAGGAAATATGTGAAATGAGAGTTGTTTGACACCAATTTTTAGTGTTTGCACATTTAAGTTTTTAAGTTAATATGTGCAGCATGAGCACGACCTATGTTACTCACTTTGGACCATTTGCTTAAGTGACTCCCTTCATTTTTTAGGTATCAACTAAAACTAATCTTCAAGATATTTAGGAAAATCTGGGTCAGGTGTTGTGAAAACTTCCATGCCTTATTTTGAGGAACTCGCTCAAGTGTAAGAAAGGTGAGAAAGTTTCCATTTTTTTAAGGTCTAGGCATGTTTAGCAAGTAGATGATACTAACGCTAGCAATTTAAGACCTGACCTATAAAAGCCAAACACAACACAACACAATATAAATAGGTTTGTGTACAAAAAAAAAATTGACGCGAAACATAAACAAATTAGATCTGTTTAGACACGACAAGATTTATCTTCGAGTCAGTGTCCACCTTTTAAACTCGTTTATTAAACAAATCTTGTAAACAAGTCACAGTTCAACCTGCAAACTCATTTAATATTAATAATATATACATTTCTTTATTACTATATTTATTTTGTTTTTTCGTTATTCATAAGTACCAATGATTTTGTAACTTAAGGTTTCATGGTCTTTCTACATCACTCGAAACCATCAACAACACATCATATCTCTTTCTCTCTTTTCTTCTTAGTTCTCCTATCTCTCTTCTTCATCTTCTTTGTTTTTTTTGGATAAATTCTTTTTTTTTTTTTTGATAAATCTCTCTTTCTCAAAGAGTTGTGCTTGACAATATTAGAAATAATGATAAAGATAAATCAATCTATCTTTCCCTTTCTCTTCATCAATAAGTGGTCCGTGTAATTTATGTAAAGAGTCTTAACTTTTAGATCTATTAGAGTTTTAACATATTATTTGTATTTATATTGTTTTAAAATATTTGTGAAGCATTAAGTTTGATTGGACATAATTCTAGTAATGAAGGTTTTGGGGTTTGATTGGTGGAATTTTGTATTGATAAAAATCCTAATAGTTTTTTATTCAATTGCTTGAACTAAAGAGTAGATGATAAAAGTTTTTTATTTAATTTTTTAAAACATAATATTACATTATTTTAAATTTGTCTCGTACGATTTTTAGTAACAATGCTAATCATCTTTTGAATTTCCCAAGAAAATCCAACTTTTTCTTTGTGTACTCTGTGTAATAAAGCATTTATATGGAGAAAATGATAAAAGCGAGAAATTTGACATATCATGAAATTGTTTTCATATTTGCCATTGGACAACTTCTTCAAAAATGAAAAGAAAGTTAAATAAATTAGAATTAAATTAGGTTACACTTTTTCACGAATCAAAATTATGGTAAAGGAACAATACTTTAAGAGGTAATACTTTCCGCTATCTTTTGAAGTTGTTGGTAATAAATCAAGTCATAGTAAAAAAAACCTTCAATATATAGAAAAAAATGAATATAATAAGGAAAAAACTAGTGGAGTTTAAACAATATTTTAAAACATATAGTCACAATGTAAAGTACCCCAAGATATTTACAGTAAAAATTCCTATATAGAGGTCTTTTAAATTTTAGTTAGGGATGTATACTTAACAAGAAAAACAAATAAATAGGGCTACCACGTCTTCTCATTTCTTTATTTATACCTTTGCGAAGAGTGATATTTTATCCAACATGAGTTGAATTTAATGGGGGTGTTAAAAAAAATCAAAAGGTAGTAATCCTATTATCATTTATTTGTTTAAACTAACAATTAGTATAACAATCTACTATACAAGTCAAGTTTTTTATCTATGATGATATAAAATTAAAGTAAGAGTAACTTTTCTTCATCTAAACAAATCTGAAAAGTTATGTACAAATATGTCCTAAATTATGAAAAACATTTAAAAAATAACAACAAATTATATAGGCAAAAAATTGGCTCTATGGAGATGAGGGTAATAACCAAACTATTTTTATTAAATTTTTAATATCATATATTTTTATTAATATAATTCTTTTTTATGTATAAATTATTTAATTATCTCCCTTGAAAATCTAATAGAAAATATAATGAATTTGAAAATCAACACTAGCAGTAACATAAGTCCATTTAAGTCATGGCTCAAGTTAATTCAATTATATTATGAAATTTATGAGCTTTTAACTTTGTTATATTTAATGAAACTTCACTAAAATTATTGTTTAAATTGTAATTTTATGCTAATATTTAAGACCTTATATCATTAGTATTTGTAGAAATTAATTTTGTTATCATCATTTTATATGTTTATTTATAACTTTTTTAATTGATATGCCAGTTCAACCGAAATACGATATATATTTATTAAATGAATTAAGTCACGGATTTAGATTTTTATATGCGATTAATAAATAAATTGTCCCACAAATTGTGATTTTTCAAATACAAATACAAAACACAACACATTAACATGAATTTTCAACCCTAGACGATGCAAACAAACAAACATGCAAAATTTAAACAACTTACAGGGACTTGATTTTGAGGCCGCTCATCCACCAAACGTAGCTGTTAAAGACAAGAATATCTGCCCCTTTCCAATATTTAGCATGTTTAGCCACTGAATCCACTTTTAGTATTCGCTTGTCAGGATCTGATATGACATGTTCATCTGTATTGGAGTCTACAAGAAATGGAGCCCAGTGGAATTCAATTGACGTGTTGTGTTCCTGAGACCAAAACCAAGCCATACAATACAACCAATAAAAATACACACACACACACACATATATACATATATTTATTGAATACATTAAAATTATTAGTTTTGTTGCATAGATTATTAGAATATGTGATCTATTGCTTTTTCTTTCTTTTTCTTTTTTCTTTTTTTTTTCCCTTAACTTTTAGAATCATGCCAATCCAAATGAAAGTTTTGCATATGTAAATCATATTCAAACCAAAAGGAAGGAAGGAAAAAAAAAAAGAAAAGTTAAAAAGATTAATTTTTAACATCATATCATGGATATTTCCACGCAACTTAATATGACTATTAATGAGTCATTAAAGACATTATTATCATTATTTTAAAAATCCAAAAATGTCTCTTTCCTCAAAACCTTTCATGGAGTATAACTTTCTCATCTTTTTTATTTTTACTATAATAATAATAGTGATAAGATAAGTATTTTTTTTACATACGTATGACTTTAAAAACTTTTATTATTTATACCTTTTAAAAGTAATAAATACATTTAAATATATGATGAGATATTTTAATACAGTTTTGTTTCAGGAGTAACGTAAAAGATTATGGAAACTTTAATATAGGCTGAATGTATGCATATGGTATATGGTACCTTGGCTATAAATGCTAAATTAGAGCGACTGCGCTTCAACGATTTCTGATCTTTTGGGATGATGGACTGCACCATGCAGACAAACGATTGCCATTGTCCTCTTTGTATAGAATCGCCTACAAACACCAACCTCTTTCCTTGTAGCTTCTTAAGTGCGATTTCTGGGTCAAATCTGGAATAATTTATATCAAAATAAAAAATAATCCCATCAATAGAATGATGATAGGAAAACCGAAAATTAAGCTGACTGAAACTATCGATAAGTTAGAAAGGAAGGGATCATCAATTATGAAATAGCATATCATTAAAATAAATAAATAAATGACTAACTATTTATAATATATTATTCATACCTTATCTTATAACGTCTAAGTTTTTTAAAATCAATTTCTACCATGTATCTTATAAAACTTAAAGGTACAAGATTATAAGGTATGAAATGCCCTATGAAACATATAAATTTTGTCATTTTTTTTATAAATTTTAAATTTATGTAATTTTGAAAAACTAATTTATATATGATATTATAATTTATTCATATGCAAAACATATGGAACTTATAGTGAAACCCATAAAATTATAAAATAAAATAATTTTTTTTCTTTTCATTATTTTAAATTTATATGATTTTACTACTTAATAAATATAAAAGAATGAGGAGAAAAAATAAAAAATGCAAAGCTGAAGAGAAAATGTGGGAAAACAATATAAAAAAATGAAAAATGTAAAATGAGAGAAGTAACATCAATTTAGTCATTTAGATTATTAATTTATGAACCTAAACTTTTTTTTTTTTGCTTGCTAAAATATTTATTAACTAAAAAATATAATGTTATTATTTATTATTTATTTAGTAATATTATTTAATAATTTTTTCATAAATTAAATATATAATACTTTGAAATCTAAGTTTTAATATATCTTATAATATAAGTTTTAAGATATATATATATAATAAAAAGACCAAACACCTGTACCCATCTTGTAAAAGTAGATTTAAAAAAAAATCTATACTTAAATCTTACTTACGCAACTTTAAATACGGAACTTTTCGTGAAATATTTAGTATTTGAATAGAACTTTTTTTTTTTTTGCAAATTTTCAAACTTAACTTGGGCAAGTAACAATCATCGGGCTGCCATTCCCAATGAAGGTAATCAGAATCAGGGCGTCCGTTTCGTCTGCAAGTGACTTGCTTCTCTAGATACGGGCAACTCCTGTCTGTGTACAGCGGCGTGATCGAGCTATTGAACACCCACTTTCCTGAGGCGACGTCGTTGCACTCGTCACGGTCAAACTCCGATCTATCATCGACTTCAACACTTTCCATGTTATCCACTGCCGTCCAATAGCCTCCTGCAGTTTACACATGTCAACATCAGCATTTTACTGGATTTATTATATGAAAAACAAAACCACGCCTCTCTTCTTATATACGTTTTGCTACAACATTCTTTAATCATTTGTTTTTTTAACTACAATTGCCCCCTTGATACATTATTACAGTTCTTAAGTACTTGTCAGAGATATCGATGGTAATTATCCCCCAAAAAAAAAAAAAATCGTACAAGAAAGCATAACTATTCGCTTTAGAGAATAAGTTGCTTTGTACTTATGCTGTGAAATTCGTATAAGATTTATGTTACGCATAATTTCTTTTTTTTTTTTCTTATAGGGTAATTATTATCACTTATCAAAACTAATAAATTTGAGTAGATTTATGATTTAATAACAAAATTACAAAATAAAATAAAACCGATATTAAGTACTTTTACATCTTTTTTAGCAAAATTATAAATCTAAGAAAATTTAATATTTTTATACCAAAATTTTATTTTCCAATGGATAAATAAGGAACTTACCACTAGATGGCACAATCATCTAGTGATTGGCAAAGCTACCCCTCATTGATTGGGATAACCTACTACTACTAATAGATCATAATCCGTTATAATTTTTCATTTTTTATTGTTTTTTAATGCTAGTTATTCATGCTATGGAAGGTGTTCTATCCATAGTTAACCACTATCAAATGAGAGCTGCATTTTAAACTTTACAAACAAGTTAAACAAGCCAATCCATCTTGATTCACATTAACTCATGGGTTAAATAGGCTACTACACTATGTCGTCTCTATTAGAGTCGTTGACACCTCTAGTTAAGCAGGTTAACTTACCAACATGTAACATTTGACCCATTTATACAATTTAGAGATTTAAGTTAGTCAACCATCTAACCTAATATGAACTTTTTAATAAAAATATATAATATTTAAAATATTAATTAATAGTCTTTACATAAACACTATTCTGTTTTTCCTTATATATGAAAATATCAACAATGCACCTAGTCATTATAATATGAATATCAATAATAAAACTAATAAGCATGTTAAACATTATGTTTGTACCTCTGTTCAATTGGTTTGAATCATAGAATATGAATTAAAGGATGCCTCAATTTTAGATTTAATATTACAAACTTTCTTATTATTTTTTATTTTTTTATGATGTCACTAATGGATTTATTATTATTGTTGTTGTTGTTGTTTTGCTGGTTAGCGTACTAACCCCACTTATAGTGGGTTAGCTCGCTTTTAACCCACAAGTTAAATGAAGTAGGTTAAAAAGCCTACATTTTAAACTGGTCAAAATTTCTAAACCCAAGTTGCATTTCCTTTGCAAGTTAAATGGGCTAGTCTTTGTAACTTACTTCACTTGCACAGTTTTAGTTACACCACCCTCTAAACCTGGTAGCCAAGGCACCAATGGCCTATGAGTGGTTGTACTACCACTTATAAACCATAGGTAGCATCCATATGCATTAATGTTTGTGTGATGCAGTTGGTGTGATATTCGCTGATTTAAAGAAAAAAAGTAATAATAAATGATAAATAAAAAAATCAATACCTTAACAACAATTCTATAATCTTCTTAAAAATCTTTTCTTTTCCCTCTTTTCTCTCTCTTCCTTTCCTTCTCTCTAACTCGACAATTTAACCATTCTGTAATCCCAAATTGCTACCTTCCTTTTTCTCTTTTTAGATTTAAGGAGAAAATCATCAAGTAAAGTTGATTTTTTTTTTCGTTTCTTCTCTCTCCCTCTCTTCTAGCATATTTAAGTTGGAGTGTGGGTATTGTGTCTCTCTTTGAGTTTTGCTTTAGTAAGTGCAAAAAAAGAAGTCTTTGGGTATAGAAGAATTGATTTCAAAAAATGAAGTAAGTTTTTAATACCCACACTTGGTTTCTTAATTTAATCTTAGACTTGTTATGAAGGAAGGAATTTTTTTGTTAATGTTAAAGAAGAGTTGAGTGTTGGGATTTATTTGTTGAATGTTGAGTTGTATTTAGAATGTGCGGGTGTTGAGTGATATGTGGAAGAAGGGATATTGTTTTGTATTTATAAGTTCAATGGGTTTTTTAGGCAATAGAAGTTCAATTGTATGATGTAAATTATTTCTTTCTATTTTCTTTTAACTAATTTACATTTATATTTAAATAAGATGAAATTCTCATTGTTTTTCCTAACCTTTATTACTAAATTTTTAGATTTTTTTTTTTTGAAAATTTCTCTTTCAAAGATGAAAACATTGAGTAGAATTTAATTGGAAGGTTAATTAGAAAGAATAGCAAATGGTTAAATTTAAGCAGAGTACAATCAAAAGGTTATTCAGAAAGTATAATAAAGAGCTATGTTAAGTAGAGTGTAGTTAGATGGTTATCTAGAAGATGTAGTATAAGGTTAATTTAAATAACATTTAGTGAGAATGTTATTCAAAAAGTAAATAAAGGGTTAAGTGGAGTACGGGTTAGTTAGAAAGTTCACTATAGGATTAAGGAGAGTACAAGCTAGGTAGATGATTAGATAAAAAGTTAAAGAGGGAAAATTGATTTACAACAAACATGAATAAGAACTATGCAATTGTATTAATGTCCTATATCAGGTATTAGGTTTAGGAAATCTAACGATTAGTTGTGCTACCTATTCTAGGTACATGGATAACTTGTATAATTGCTGGTGTTTGTTAAATTAGAAAACTAAAAAACTTAATTGATACACGACCTGAAATTTCTCACTGCTTGTGTGAGGCTTTGGTCAATGGACTAGGAGTATTGATGATGTTGGTGTGACAACCCGATGGTTCATGCATGAGTTATCTTAAGTTGAGTCATGCACCAAAGGATTTGAGTAAATTTATGTGATTATTGGATTCTAGGATGTTGAAGAGTACTCAACATCATATATGTATATGTATTTACATATTGCCTATCGATCGAGGTCATGAGATACCCCAAGTTTTGGAACGACAAGATTGTATTGTACTTCACTACTTAAATAAAAATAATTAAATAAATTGTTGTTGTGTATCAAGTAATGATATTTTCATATGTATGTTTGTTGTGTACATATCAACATGTGATTGGTGGTATTTTAAGTGCCAAGCTTCAACTTACCCCTTGTGAGAATTTTTTTTTTTTCAACTGCAAGTGTTTATGAGGAGGTAGATTATTGCAATTATTTGGGATATGACCCGATTTATGACATTAGAGACAATTTAAAGTACTACTATGTTGATGAGTAGTCTATGGGATCTGTATTACTATTTTTCATGTAAGTGATTAGCGTTTGTTTGAAGATCATCAAACTCTTTGTCTAGTTATATTTGGTTGGGTTGTTCCTTCTAGTGACTAGTTATTGTACTTTTCAAATGTTATAGAACTTGTCAAAGACTCTAATCCTATGCTCCCATTATCTTGCAATTGAGTTCAATTGATCTTAAGTTCTATTTATGAGTAAGACTCAATAGAGCCACCGGATGGTTATAATTGCTTGGAGTTTTAGTTTATGAGTAATTTGTGGTTATTAAGTTTAATTTTAGTTTTTAGACAAGTTTAGTAGCCTTTGCGTGTTTTAATCCATTAAAGACACATGATAGACTATTATGCCTTGATTTTAGGATCCATAGTTAATTAACGAAAGTAAAAAACAACCTCTAAGTGTGAGATTATAACTCAGGTTTACGTGACCTTAATCTCACCCTAGATATACTATTAAATTTCCCTTTTCTTCTATTTCCAAAGATGATGGGTCACATCGCTGTCGGGTTGAAACCAGCTAATTTATAATAGGTTTGCATAACCATGCTCAGAGCTTGGAATTCAAAGATTTGTCAATTTCCATTGAACCTTTGATCCAATAGGAGTTTTTGATGCATTTTATAGTTTTTATATGATGGTTGGATTGGCATAAATAGTATAAATTTTGATAAGCCAAAAACATTTAGTTTAGCCATCTATAATATATTTTGAGGATACTAATTTTTGAGACCTCCAAGCTTAAAGAAAGAATGATTGACCGGAAAGAATAATAATGGCCATACCCAAAAATAAATAAATAAATCAGATCTTCAGATCAATCAATAATATCTAACTGAAAGTCCATTCATTTTAGGACTTCGAACATTCTTTTTATTAGTTTTATTTAAATTTATAGGTTGTATCTTACTTTAATCATTTCTTGTATTTTCTTGTCCGCATGGATCTTTCTTATTCTACCTTTAGGTGGTTTGTCTATTTATTATATTATGTTATCTTTAGTTTTTCTAACTTTTTTTTTTTACTTATTTGTTAGGATTATTATTGTAGAATTACGTTAAAAACTCCAAATAATTGCATATATAAGCACGTATGAAGCTTTTAGCACTCGAAAAAAAAAAAAGATTTTAATTTATATCTGATCTTATTCTAAAAGCTGCGTGTTTTTGGCTAATGTGTTGTTGTCTTATTTATATTAAAGAAGAAGAAGAAGAAGAAAGGGTATAATACTGCTCACACGGGGATATAATTGGGTCATGAGAATTGTGGTAATATCTTTTACATGTACTGAACTAACAAACGACTTTTGAATTAAAAATCCACTAGGATTCTATTTGACATCAAACTAAAAACATTTTTGGCCTAATCTTCTTAGAGAATAAAAAGTGTGATGAAATTAGAGTACCGGTTTGATGCACGTTTAATCAAACTTAATTTCAAAGTTAGATTTCGATTAGATGTACAAGCACCTGCATATCAAAGAAAAAAAATAAAATTCATGGTTCTGTGCATGGTAGGATACAAACAAACATTACACAAATATTATTGGAGTTTATTTATATATGGACTTGCTGGCCCTCTTTTAGCTCGATATCTTTAACAAAAAGCTAAGATTAAAAGATCATCAGACGTAGACGTCGACATTAAATATTGTAGTAGAAAAGGGGTAGAAGCTAACAATAATACACTCACCGAATTTGCGAAGAGCATTTTCGTTGGAGCATGATGATGATGATGATGATGATATAAACCGGAAAAACGAGATGGAAGAGAGAGAGGTGATTTTCTTCTCAGTGTATAAGAGAGCTAAAAATGTGGAAGCGAGGATCAAAATAGGAAGGATGTTTCCTCTCCTTACATTCATCAATTTGCTTAAAGGTGGAAAACTAGACGTGATCATTGTGTGTGGATGTGAATGTGAGAGCTAGGGCAAGCACGCAAGCAAGCGCTAGCAGAGCAGCATTTTGCTAAGGACGAAACCGAACGAGTTAAATTGAAATCGAGGGAAGGAAGGCACTACTAAATTAATAATATAGATGGGCACAACGTCAAGGGGTTGTTGCGTGGTGTGTGTCGTCGTGGCCCCGGCTTTCACCTTCTACCGAGTTCTTTGAGTAAGAGTAAAGCTAAAGCCAAAGCCAAGCATTTGCATGTATTATTATTATTGCTTTCTGAACCCTTTTTTTCTTTTTTTGGTTGCAAATAG
The DNA here is from genome assembly GCA_037954665.1 of Laguncularia racemosa. NCBI lineage: Eukaryota > Viridiplantae > Streptophyta > Magnoliopsida > Myrtales > Combretaceae > Laguncularia > Laguncularia racemosa. Next base: position 311,592 of record JBBMOL010000007.1, on the reverse strand, counting down.
TAACGTTTTGCATAAGGAAAAAAAATTTGTTGCTTGGGGTGTTTATAGGGCTATATCTACGAGGTGTTAACGTGTCCATGGTGCTAATATTATTAGTAGTGGATGACTATTGAGGATAAAATTGGGTTACCTTAGGATAGTGCGTGATTTTAGTTTAGTGAGCACATTGTCAAAATATCTACTTTGAAATATATATATATAAGTATTAAAAACACTAAAAGTGAGGCTTTCTACTTTAATTAATTATAGATATAGATAAATAGATGAATATGAAGGGGTTTAATTTAAGGTACTATGTCGAATAAGTATTATAGTTCTCATTTAGATGCTGCTGTATGATTGATCATTATGCCATGAGATAAAGGTAGAAAGGATTTGTTATTTCCATTCAGGCATAACTTGAAAGAATTGAAAATTATAGATTTGCATGTCCATATTTATATTTTTATAATTGGAATAAAAAGTAAAGTGGGTGGACTTTCGTCATATCAAACATGCATTGTCTATGTCTAACTTTTAATACTTAGATAGGTTGGGATATTTTAATTATAAGCAAGGGTAATTTTGATTCTTACACGAATGGAAAGGAAGGCTTGCCGATGCTACTTGATTGAGTGGGAAAAGCTTAGGGTGAAATGGAATTGCATCCTCTATTTTTTTTTTTTCAATTTATAAATAATAATTAAAATTGTTTAGATATTTTAAATATCTTATATCATTATGACATTGTATTCTTTTTTTTTTGTTTAATCTAAATCATTAATTACATGTTTTAGATATTTCATTTTTATCCTCTTTTATTTTAATTTTAGTCTTCTTTTATTTTTGTTGGGTTTACAAACATAAAAAGAAAAATAATAAGAAGAAGAATAAAAAAGTAAAGAAAAAATAAAAAATATGAAAATAAAAAAATAATAAAACATAACAATAAAAATAAAAAGTAACAAGGAAAAATAAAAAAAACTAAAAGAAAATGAGAAAACGAATAACACAAGATGGAAAAAATGTGTAGTTCATTGGCGCAAGTTGTGGTTATGTGTAGAGAAATGTAACAGGTCCTAGGTTTGATCCTAACACATTACTGGTTGTGCTTTTTTAATTTTTTTAGGTGAATTACATTGACCATTTTTGTAAACTTTGTCAATTAATTTGACACATCACTTTTTCAAAATACAACACTTACCCCCCTACTTTTACCTACATCTATATTGATGTAACATAAAAGCTAATGTGTCATCGCCATGTTATGTCACAGTAACAATAATAATATATTTTATTTAAATATTATATATATATATATAATAATCAACTAAAATAGTAAAATAAATAAATAAAATTGAAAAAAAATTTAAGAAAAAGAAAAATACTGAAAAAAATTTAAAGCACATATATTATATATAATATACATACAAGCATATATACATAAAATATATTAATTATATTAATAAAAATAAAAATAAAGAAAAAAACAATTGTATGTATATATGTGCTTGTATGTATACTACATATTCTTTAAAATATTTTTTTATATTTTCTTTTTTTTCCAAATTAATTTAATTTTTTACTATTTTAGTCGATTATTATATATATATATTTAAATAAAATATATTATTTCAATATTTATGTAATTACTCATAAATTATTTTATAAATATATATATATATATATATATAATATTTTCATTTCCTATTAATATTTATGTATTAGGATCTGTGAAGATTGTTTGATATCATACAATTAGGATTTGGGACAAAGGACAAGGCAAAACAAGCATATGAGTGATCAATCCAAGGATTTAAGTCATAACCCGATCAAGTAAGTACATAACTCTTATAATATGATACAAATAACATAAATTGGAGTTAATTCGACATAATTATTTAGGTAATTGGGTTAGGGTTAGAAAGAATGAAAGATTTCAAATTGGAAAAAGAGGATTTGTAGTAAACTAAAAAGTACACAGCCTCCCAACACAGCCGTGTCATATCCCGTGTTAAAACCCAAAACATATAGAAAGGTACACAACCTTCCAACATGGCTATGTCGCACCTTGTGTTAATACCTAGATTAAATAGAAAGATACACAACCTTTCAATATAGCCGTATCTCATCCAATGACAAAATATAACATACATAAAAAGATACATGGCCTCCCAATATGACCGTATCATATCTCATGTCAAAACCTAGACTACTCAGAAAGGTACATGGCCTCTCAACATAACCATGTCTCGCCAGTGTCAAAAAAAAAAAAAAGAAAAAGAAGAGAGATGTACACTACCTTTGGTACGGTCGTATATTACCTTACGTTCACCTACATGGCCTCCAACATGACTGTGTTGAGTTGAAATGCGTCCATTTCAGTTTAATATGTTGAGATAAATTTCTAAGACCATGCAATTAGGATTATGTATAGGTTTAGAGGAATTGTGAAGCTATATACATGTAAGGGAAAGTCGAGATTTGCAAATTCAGGTACGTATATACTTTATGTGTTGTTTGTGTTTATTAAGTTAGATATTGTGTATGGATTAATTATTAATGTAAGTGAATTTGATTGTGTACATATGTGTTTATGATTTGATGGGTTTAAGAAACCAAGTGCGGGTTGATGTTCTCGAGGTGGCACCCTAATGATCGGTATGTGATATTATCCCTAGTGGAGTCATGTACCAAAATGATTTGGATAGTATGTGGAAGGATATTGTGAAAAGGCTTATGTTTGTGGAAGGATTTTGTGAAAGGATTATGGTTATAGAAGAATATTGTGAAAGGACTCATGGACAGTGAGGCGGACCTACTGTCATTATTATTATTATTATATTATTATATTATTATTATTATTATATTATTATTTATGTATGGAAAATAGACTCATGGACAAAGGGGAATACCCTTTATCTCATATGTGTGTGTGTGTGTGTATTGTTTGTGAAAGATTAATAAAAATTGTATATGTACATTATGTCGCATCATGCTTGTGTTATTATTTCTATTATAGCATGTTTATGTGTTTGTTGGTATACAATGTTAGGCATTAGCTCACCCCTTGTAGTGTTATGGAGAAGCCAGTGGACCAAACTCAGGAAATTTCAACTCATGAAGATCAACGAGGCAAGGATGCAAGTCAAGAGATTTCAAGTTCGATTAGCATGCCTCAAGGACCTATAATAAGATCTCGAGTTAAGAAGATGCAACAAGCTTTGATTATTCATTTGTAAAGCTTAGTGAGGATGGCTAGTGAAGAACTTCAAGGATATCAAAACTTTGGGACAATTGCAACTCAAGTCTAATACAACTTAATGTAAGTTAAAGTGGAGATTCCAAACTTTGAGAAGGCTACCAGCTTTGGAGGTGAAAACAGACGACCTTGAGAGCATAAAGGCTGCCGATGCTGGTAATGAAGGCTACCGGCCAAAAGCCAGCATTGAATCAAAGCTACCAACCTTGAATGGCATTAAAGCCATCTCTTTTTTATTACATTTGTAACTTGTGCTTTTCTTTAGGGTTTTATGTGGAAGGCCGTATATAAATACTCCTTTGACCACTTTTTGAAGGGGAGTTTTGAAGGTTGAATTTTAATCCCGAAAGCTATTGCTTATCCTTTGTGTTCTTATATAGAATACATGTTTTAGGAATATTTAAGAGAGATTGATCAACTTTTTTGTGGAGTGTTTTGTGATTAGAACAAGTCTCTTGTTCTAATTTCTTTGATCATCATCTAAGAGAAACCTAATTCTAATCCATCTTAGGGATTGAAACTAAATTGGCTACGAGGGTTTTTGCGTTACTGCTATGAGGGTTTGTAATAATTAAAGGGGTTCTCAAGTGTATTCATGAAGGTTTCGTATCATTTGGTATCAAAGCGTTAGCTCTAATTCAGGTTATATCCTTCCTTATTTTAGTTCTTGCGTTTTAATTTGTTATTGTTTGCTCATCAAAATTTCATCTTGTTCTTGTCCTTTCATTGATTTGATTCGTTGTTTTTAGTTTGCAATTTTAATTTGTGTTCAAAGAGTAAAAAAAAAAAAAAAGAGAGAAGAAGAACAATTCATATCTTGTTTGTTGTGAATGTTCTAGGATCCATTCTTGAAACTCCATTTATATCATTCGAATTAATCTCTTTAAATTGATCTTAAAGCACGACTAAATTAAGAACATATAGGAATCGGCTTAAGTGGTGTGAGACAAAACCTATGAGTGAAATTTCATTTAAGTGAAACATGAGTGACCATCCCCATCTTGTGAGTGCAAACACGAAAGGGAGCACTTGTGAGGATTTTTCATTATTTTATTTCTAACGTTTGTTTCTTTGTAGCAATGTTGAATAATAGTGAAAGTAACAATGTGGGTAATGTTGATGAGGCTAGATATCTTGAGGCTCAAGAGTAGCATTTTAGATGAACGAGTGAAACTCTTATGATTATTAATGAGAAGTTGGAGCACATGGATTTAAGACTGAAGGAAGTTAAGGGAGGGACTTCGAGTTGTAGTGAAGAAAATAGAGTGGGTAGGAGTCGCGCATCTCCAGTTATTGATGTGGGGGATGCGGATGATGGTTATGTTAAGGAAGAAGATGAGGTCAGTAGTGTTTTTGGTATAACTAGAGGTGGAAGAGGAGGTCAAGGTATAGGTAGAGATAGAGGAAGAGTATAGGAGAATCTTTACTTTAGTAGGATCCGGGGTAATGATGATTATGTAATAGGAGTCTGGGTAGTATTAAATTGAAAATCCCTCAATTTTAGGGTAAATCCAATCTAGAGGCTTATTTATAGTGAGAAAAGAGAGTTGAGCTTATATTTGACTATCATCAATGTAGTGAAGAGAAGAAGGTGAAACTAGTAGTTACATAATTTCAAGATTATGCTATAGCCTGGTGGGATCAATTGGAGACTAGTAAGAGGAAGAACTTGGAGCATCCTATTGATAATTGGTATGATCTTAAGTCTACCATGAGGAAGAGGTTTATTCCCACACATTATCATCGGGAATTGATGTAGAGGCTTCAGGTTCTTAGATAGGGTAATAGGAGTGTAGAATACTACTACAAGGAGATGGAGATGATCATGACTAAGGTTGAATGGGTTGAATAAGGAAATAGCAGATAAGGTAGAGCTATATCAATATGTAGAGTTAGAAGACATAGTGCATCTTGCCATCAAGATAGAGAAACAACTCCAAGGACAAGACATGTTTCTAAACCTTATTCCAATACTAATTCTTCTTGGAAGGGGTATGGAAAGAATGATATTAAGAGTGGAAGTAAAACTATCTTTGATGTTACAAAGGAGAAGATAGGTGTGGTTTCCACTGAGAAGCCCAAAACTAAAGAGCGAAAGGGGAGGAATAGACATTAAATACTGGAAATGTCAAGGAGTAGAACACATTAGCAAGGATTGTCCTAATAGGAGAACCATGGTGATGAGGAATGGCGAAGTAGTTACTGATGAGGAGGATAATAATGGGAGTGATGATGATGACATGCCTAAGTTGGAGAGTTGTAGTGAAGGGAGCATAGAGGAACCGGTTAGAGGAGATGTATTAGTTGATAAGCATGCTCTTAATACCTAGTAGAAAGAAGATTGCTATGAAGAGCAGCATAAGAATCTATTCCATACTAGATGTCATGTTTAAGGCAAGATGTGTAGTGTGATTGTTGATGGTGGGAGTTGTACTAATGTGATAAGTACACTTTTGGTTAACGGGTTAGGGTTATCTACTAAAACACACCCGAGACTATATAAACTTCAATGGCTCAATGATTATGGCGAGGTTAAGGTAAATAGATAAGCTTTTGTTTCTTTTACCATTAGCAAGTATAATGATGAAGTGCTTTGTGATGTTTCCCTATGCATGCTGGTGATATATTACTTGGTAGACCATGGCAATTTGATAAGAAGACAAAGCATGATGGGTACCTCAATAGGTATTCATTTACCAAGGATGGGAGAAAGACAACTTTAACACCACTTTCCTCAAAGGAAGTATACAAGGAATAACATAGAACGGGAAGGTTGAGAGTTGAGGTCAAAGGAAAAGGAAAGGAGAGTAAAAAGAGTGCTTTAGAGAGTGAAAGAAAATGAGTGAGATAAAAAAGAATGGAAAGAGTGAGAAAAGTGAGAAGAATGAGGGAAAAGAAAGAGGAGAGTAGCACCAGCCTTGAGAGAAGAAAGTTAGGAATGTGAGCATGATAGCTAAGTCAAGTGAGGTTAGGTAGGCTTTGAATTCCAATAGGCTTATATTTGTACTTTTTTATAAAGGGGCTTGTTTGGAAACTAACAACCTTAACCCATCTATGCTTAGTGTGTTATCTGATTTGTTATAGGAATTTGAAGACTTGTTTCCAAAGGAGATGCCTAGTGGATTACTGCCCATCAAAGGCATAGGACACTAGATAGACTTTATTCCTAGAGCTACCATACCCAATAGGCCAGCATATCGAACGAATCTAAATGAGGTGAAGGAGATCCAAAAACAGGTGGATGAGTTGCTAGCTAAAGAGTATGTGCGAGAGAGTCTCAATCCTTATTCTATTCCTATGATACTTATGCCAAAGAAGGATGGGACTTGGAGAATGTGTGTAAACTGAAGAGTCATTAACAAAATCACTGTAAAGTATCGTCATCCTATTCCTAGGTTAGATTAATTATATGGTTTTTGCTTGTTTATTAAGATTGATTTGAAATCTGGTTACTATCAAATTCATATGAAAGTTAGAGATGAACGGAAAACTGCATTTAAGACTAAATATGGATTATATGAGTGGCTTGTCATGCCGTTTGGTCTTACTAATGCACCTAGCACTTTTATGTGTTTGATGAATCATGTGCTGTGAGAATATTTAGGAAAATTTGTAATAGTTTTATTTTGATGATATTTTGATTTACTCAAAGTGTTTAGATGATCATATTTTGCATGTGCGACTAGTATTAGAAAAACTTAGAGAGGAAAAGTTATATGCTAATCTTAAGAAATGTAGTTTTTGCACGAGTATAGTTAATTTTCTAAGTTTTGTAGTATCTAGTCAGGGTGTTGAGGTTGATGAGGATGAGGTTAAAGCCATTAGGGAGTGGCCTAAACCTAAGAATGCGAGTGAGGTGAGGAGTTTTCATGGTCTTACTGGATTCTATAGGAGATTCATTAAGGATTATAGCACTATAGCTGCACCATTGAATGGGTTGGTTAAAAAAATGTTGGATTTGTTTGGGGTAACGCACAAGAACATGCTTTCAATGAACTTAAGGATAAATTGTGTATTGCACCATTACTTGCTTTGCTTGATTTTCTTTGCTAAAACGTTTGAAATTGAATGTGATGCTAGTGGCATAAGAATTAGAACTGTTTTAATGCAGGATCACAAGCCACTAATGTATTTTAGTAAGAAGTTGAGTGGAGCACTTTGAAGTATCCAATATATGATAAGGAGTTATATGCCTTAGTGCGAGCTTTGCAAACATGACAGCATTATCTTTGCTCTAAGGAGTTTGTGGTGTACACTGACCATAAGAGTTTGGAGCATTTGAAGAGTTAAGATAAGCTGAATAAAAGGCATGCCAAGTGGGTGGAATTCATTGAGATATTCCTATATGTAATCAAGTATAAGTAGGGTAAAGAAAATGTGGTTGTTGATGTGTTGTCAAGAAGGTATGCTTTACTTAACTTACACAGTACTTCATTGCTAAGCTTTGAGTTTGTGAAGGAGTTATATCCACATGATGTTGATTTTTGTGAAATTTATACTACTTGTGCTAATGGGGCTGGATTAAATGATTTTTATGTGTCTAATGGATTTTTGTTTAAGAAGAATAAATTATGCATTCTTAAGAGTTCTATGAGGGAATTGTTGGGCATTTTGGTGTAAATAAGACCTATGAGATCTTATGTGAACATTTCTATTAGCTTACAATGAGACATGATGTGCATAAAGTGTGTGAACATTGTATTACATGTAGAGAGGCTAAGTCTAGATTAAAGCCACATAGATTATATATACCATTACCTGTTCTTGATGAACCTTAGACTGATTTGTCTATAGATTTTGTGCTTGGATTGCCTAGAACTAAGAACATTTCTATTAGCCTACAATGAGACATGATGTGCATAAAGTGTGTGAACATTGTATTACATGTAGAGAGGCTAAGTCTAGATTAAAGCCACATAGATTATATATACCATTACCTGTTCTTGATGAACCTTGGACTGATTTGTCTATGGATTTTGTGCTTGGATTGCCTAGAACTAGGAAAGGTAGTGATAGTATCTTTGTTGTGGTTAATCGATTCAATAAAATGGCTCATTTTATTCTTTATCATAAAATCGATGATGCTAAGTTAATTGCTAATTTATTCTTTAAAGAGGTTGTGTGTTTGCATGGAATACCTAAAAGCATTGTTAGTAATAGGGATGTTAAATTTCTAAGTCACTTTTGGCGAGTGTTGTTGGGAAAGTTAGGAACTAAATTGTTGTTTTCAACTACGTGTCACCTATAAACTAATGGGAAAATTGAGGTGGTTAATATCACTTTTATCACTTTATTGAGGGCAATCATTGAGAAAAACATTTGGATGTGGGAGGATTGTTTACCATGTGTAGAGTTTGCTTATAATAAGGTTATTCATAGCACTACTCATTGTTCTCCATTTGAAATTGTTTATGGTTTTAATCCACTTACTCCTATTAACTCATTGCCATCACCACCTAGTAACTTTGTAAGTGTTGATCTTAGCTTTAAAGCAGATTTTGTGAGGAAATTACATAAGCAAGTGAAGGAGTAGATTGAAAGATAGAATGCTAAGGTAGCTTCTCATGTGAATAAGGGAAGAAGGCCTATGGTGTTTCAACCAGGAGAATGGGTGTGGGTGTATTTTTGCAATGAGAGATTTCCCCCTTCAAAGGAAGTCTAAGCTAAACCTAAGAGGAGACAGTCCATTTCAGATCCTTAAGAAGATCAATGACAATGCATACAAAGTGTTAGGGGGAGAATGTTAAGTTCTCTAATTTAGTTTTGATGTTAACAAAAGAGGAATAATGTGTAACAAATGAAGATAGTACGTAATTTTTCTAAAGTTGAACAAGGAGACAAAAGCTTGTTCAGAACCTTCAAAAGTGTTATATAGACTATTTTTGTTCTAACAGAAGGTGTTTCAGAAGTTGTGTAGTGTATCCATTGTTGTCGTGTTAATCTTTCAGAAGCACTTTTAGAACCTTTACACTAGGAGAACAATTGACAGGTTTATTTCAGAAGCACTTTCAGAACCTTCATAACAGGAGGACAGTTAACAGGTTTGCTTCAGAAGCACTTTCAAAACCTTTCATGTCTGTCACGAATTTTTCCAGATTACGTTCTAATTTTTATATCGATATTTTTTAATAAATTTCAAGGCTTAGCTCCACGTGTCAAGTATTTTTGGGTAATATACTTGATGTGTTTTACTAAAGTTGGATTTTATATCATGGGGTTTTTAATTTACATAAAGTTTTACAAGATTTTATTCGAAGATTTCATTTTATGATAAAATGAGATCATATAAGATTTACAAGTTTTATCAAAATTTAAATTTAGATATTTGTGCTATATTTTGGAAGATCTAGCAGTTACAAAGATAAGGATAAGAAATATGGTTGTTACATCAAGATATGGTTCCACAATGTGAGGGATATCTTCAACAAACTTGATCCAAGAGATATATCTAAAGAAGATCTCGGTTAAACTAATTTATCCAAGCTTATCCTCATCAACAATATCACGGAACGCATATTCTCTCCAACAGATCCAACTTATTTTTGAATTAAAAATTCAAAAATAAATTCAAGATTGTCACGTGGAAAGTAACCGTTATGTTCTCTTCATATAAGGAGTGTTTAATTCAAATGAAAAAATGAGAGAACGTTGTTGAACAAGAAAAGAGACACACGAGAAGAAAAGGCTCATACATCTTCAAGCGAAAAATCTTTACATATACATGTGATCTATTATATAGAGGAAATCTGATATTCCTCATTGATGTTGTAATTCCTTTCGTGAATAAGGAATTGTTTGTTGTTTCATCACTGTAGTTAAGTGATTAGCTTAGTGAAGAAGCTAGAAAGACTCAACAGTGAGACTTTGCCTTGAAGAGGTTTATGTTGTATATCTTCAATTTGTTTGATATAGTGAAACACAACTAGTATAGACAACCGGGACCCCGGCATGGAGCTGGAAGAGAGGACTGACGCGCGAGACGGAACCTCTATAAATATCTGAGCATTCTATTCTTCTCTACTCATTTTATTTACTGCACATTATTGTTCTTCATTATTGTTATTCACGTGATTTTATTAGTCGAGAGTTTTGATTGATTTGCGAAAAAGTGAAACTTTAAGTAATTAATCAATTCACCCCCCTCTTGATTAATCTAATTGGGACCAACAATTGGTATCAGAGCAGGACTCATCTATTTTGAGTGATCCAAAATGGTTGAAAATAATGTTGCAATTAATCGAGCTCCTTACTTCGATGGCTCAAACTTCTCATACTGGAAGATGTGTATGGAAACTTACATTAAAGCTAATGATTATGATTCATGGCAGGTCATTTCACTTGGAGACAATGTGATCACCTTGAACGGAAATTCGACCTTGTCAGATTCGGAGAAGAAAATTATCGAGAAGAACAACAAAGCGAAAAATTTATTACTGACTACTATTGCTCCATCAGAGTTCTATTCGATATCATCGTGTGCAAGTGCAAAGGAGATTTGGGATATTCTATCCGATACATATGAAGGGACTGATACCATCAAGGAAACCAAAATAAATGCTTTAATTCAAGAGTATGAATTATTTAAGTTTAAGTCTAATGAAGATGTCAAAGATACTTTTAACAGGTTTACAGCTATTACAAATGAGCTTTCATCACTTGGAAAGAAACTTCTAAATCTAGATCTTGTGAGGAAAATGTTGAGGATATTGCCACCATCTTGGGATGCAAAGAAAATTGCTATAGAGGAAGCTCAAGACCTAAACAAGCTAACTCTCAGCCAATTGAGAGAAAAGCTCATGGCATATGAGTCACACATAAAGACCACACAAAGAGGAGAAGACGGTACCAAAGGGATTGCGTTTAAAGTCAAGGAAATAAAGCAAAATGAAACTGAAACAGATGATAGCGACGATGAGAAAGAAGAGGACATCGGTCTTCTAGCACGTAGACTCAACAGGCTGCTTAAGAAGCAAAGAGGTAAGAAGTTTAATGTTTTCAAGAAAAGTACTAAATATAAGCATAATGATGCAAGAAAAGCGTACAAGGAGAAAGAAAAGAAGAAAGAGAAAATGGAGATTCAATGTTATGAATGCAAAAAGCTAGGACACATCAAATATGAATGTCCAACACTAATCAAGAAAATGGAAAATTATAAAAAGAAAAGTCGAGCAATGCTAGCAACATGGAGTGATTTAGAGGATACAGAGACAAATTCAGAGGATTCAGAAGAAGAAGAGGATGAGGCAAATCTGTGTTTAATGGCTAGTTCTGAGGTACATTCTGAATCTGATGAAGATGTAACTGAAACTGACATGCTAGTAGAAATGAGTAAGCTATTAAAGGCACTAAAAAGGGCTGATACAAAATTAGCTAAGTATGAAAACGAAATAAAAGCTCTTAAGAATGAAAAGGAGGTAGTAAAGCAAACAAATTCGTTACTTGCGGATGAAAATGATATCCTGAAACAAGAAAATGAATCCATGCATGTGAGTATTGAAAAATTAAGAATAGAAAATCACCTACTTGAAGTACAAACAAGTAACATGAAGGTAAAGATTGACGAACTGTCTAATTCGTTGAAAACTACCTTTAAGAAATTTGATGAAAGTGACAAGAAATTGACCATGTTAATTTCTTCACAAAGAGTTTCAAATGAAAAACATGGGTTAGGATATGAGTATGGTTCGAGTTTAAAATCGAATCAAAATACAGTTTTTGTTAAGGCTAAACAAGTCTTAAGTAATGAATTCAAAAGCAAAAAGTACATTTCGAACACAAATAATGTTAAAAGAGGAAATACCAGAGACTTTTACAGAAGTTATTCTGACAAGAGGTGTCCACACAATGGGTACTACAGAAGCAATACCAGAAGGTATAACAGAAGTTATACAAACCAGAATTTCAAGAAGCAGGTAAATGACAGGTATAGGAATGTTGATTCTTATGCATGTTTCTTCTATAATAAATTTGGTCATATTGAGAAATTTTGCTATTATAAGAGAAATAAGCTCAGTAGTCAACAAGTAAATCAAAGAAATCAAATGAGCTTATCTTTTAAAGGGCCCAAACTCGCTTAGGTTCCTAAAAAGACTTAATTCTTTTTATTTGTACAAGAACATGAAGCTAAAATAAGAGGAACATGGTATTTGGATAGTGGATGTTCTAGACATATGACTGGAGATGCTTCATCGTTCAATAGCATAACTTGGGAAGAAAAAGGGTATGTAAAGTTTGGAGATGATAGTAGAGGTAAAATAATTGCCACTGGAACGATTGATATGCATACTTTTCTCATTGAAAATGTATATCTTATGCAAGGTTTAAAACACAATTTACTTAGTATTAGTTAGTTATGTGATAAAGGTTATAGAATGATTTTTTATCAAGACAAGTGCTATGCTTTTAATGAAAATGATGAAAGATTATTTGAAGGAATTAGGAAAAGAAATATCTATCTTATAAAACCAGATGAAATCAACAATGATTGTTGTTTAATTTCTTTAAATGATCATGTTTTTGCTTGGCATAAACGACTAGGACACGTTAATTTTAATCACTTAGAAAAATTATCTAAAAAGGATATTATTAAAGCATTACCTAAGATAAATATTAAACAAGATGTGAAATATGATACTTGCTTAAAGAATAAAATGGTTTCTGTCTCTCATAAAAGTAAAAATGTCATTTCAACTAAGAGACCACTTGAATTATTGCATCTTGATCTTTTTGGACCTACTAGAGTCTTAAGCATGGGTGGAAGCAAATATGGACTTGTTATTGTTGATGATTTTTCAAGATACACTTGGGTTATATTCTTGCGACACAAAAGAGATATCTTTGATTCTTTTCAAAAGTTTGCAAAACAAATACAAAATGAAAAGGGAGTTTCCATAATTAGTCTTCGAACTGATCACGGAACAAAATTTCAAAATGCAAGTTTTTTAAATTTTTGTGAAGAACATGGTATATCTCATAATTTCTCAGCTCCATACACTCCTCAACAAAATGGAGTAATAGAACGCAAGAATAGAACTTTACAAGAAATGACTAGATCTATGTTAAATGAAAGTGGAATTACTAAGTATTTTTGGGCAGAAGCAATTTCTACAGCTTGCTATATCATCAATAGAGTTTTCATTCGACCTATGACATCAAAGACTGCTTATGACAAGTTTCGAGGTAAGAAACTTAATGTTTCATATTTTCATATCTTTGGATCTAAATGCTTTGTGAAAAAGAATCCACTCAACCTTGGTAAGTTTGATGAAAGATCTGAAGAAGCTATTTTCTTAGGATATTCTCTAAATAGTCGTGCTTATCGTGTTTTCAATAAATCATCAAAAACTATTGAAGAATCAATAAATGTTAAATTTATTGAGGATTTAAAGGATGTTGATTCTGATGAAGAAAAGGACTCCAATTCTAAAGCAGAAGTTAGTTCAGGACCTAAGTCAGAAGCACCTGCTGTTAACATTCGAGGATTTGGTCATCCAGAACCTATTTCAGAGGCAAATACAGAAGGTACTTCAAAAGTTGTAAGATCTGAACAAGAGGCTTCTAAAGCTTGGAGGTATAAGTCTGCACATCCTTCTGATCAAATAATAGGCAATATTCAATCGGGTGTTAAAACAAGAGCTAATCTACAAAATCTTGAAAATCATTTTGTGTTGTTATCTGAAATTGAACCTAGTAATATGGAAGAAGCTCTAAATGATGAAAAATGGATTATATCTATGCAAGAAGAATTAAATCAATTTCAAAGAAAAAATGTATGGAATTTAGTTTCTAGACCTAAAGGAAAGTCTATAATTGGAACTAAATGGGTGTTTAAAAATAAATTAGATGAAGATGGTAAAATTATAAGAAATAAAGCAAGATTAGTAGCTAAAGGTTATTCACAAGAAGAAGGAATAGATTTTGATGAAACATATGCACCTGTTGCTAGACTAGAAGCAATACGGTTAATGCTTGCATATGCATCTTATAAGGATTTTAAAGTTTTTCAAATGGATGGAAAAAGTGCATTTTTAAATGGCTTTATAAAAGAAGAAGTTTATGTAGAACAACCACCTGGTTTTGAAGATCCTTTCAAATCATACTATGTTTTTAAATTAAATAAAGCACTATATGGTTTGAAACAAGTTCCAAGAGCTTGGTATGAAAGATTAAGTATGTTTTTTTATCTCTAAAGGTTTTCATAGAGGAAAAGTTGACACTACTTTATTCTTGAAAACTTTTGATAATGATATCTTAGTTGTACAAATATATGTGGATGATATTATCTTTGGATCTACTAAAGAATTGTTGTGTCAAGAATTTGCTGAGACCATGCAGGTAGAATTTGAAATGTCAATGATGGGAGAGTTGACATTCTTTTTGGGGCTTCAAATAAAACAAACAAAAGAAGGAATTTTTGTTCATCAAGAAAAATACACAAAACAAATATTGAAGAAATTTGGATATGATGGATGCAAAAAGGTTACAACACCTATGAGTACTTCATCAAGGTTAGACTCTGACTTAAATGGAAAGAAGGTAAGTGAAAAACTTTATAGGAGTCTTATAGGTTCTTTATTGTACTTGACTGCATCTAGACCTGATATTCTGTTCAGTGTGTGTTTATGTGCTAGATTTCAAGCTACACCAACAGAAATTCATTTATTAGCTGTAAAGCGAATTTTCAAATACCTAGTTAATACTTCAAATTTAGGCATTTAGTATCCTAAAAATCAGAATTTTGATCTAATAGGATATTCTGATGCAGATTATGCTGGTTGTAAAATTGATAGAAAAAGCACCTCTGGTACTTGTCAATTCCTAGGTGATAAATTAATTTCTTGGTCTTCTAAAAAACAAAATTCTGTTGCTCTATCCACAGCTGAAGCTGAATATGTTTCTATTGGTAATTGCTGTGCACAAGTTTTATGGATAAAATAACAATTGAATGATTATGGAATAAATTTTAAAATTGTGCCAATTAAATGTGACAACACAAGTGCAAAAAATTTGACAAAAAATCCAGTACATCATTCTAGGTCAAAGCACATAGAAATTAGACATTATTTTATTAGAGATCATGTGCATAATGGAGATATAAATGTTGAATTTGTGCCAACCGATAAACAATTTGTAGATATTTTTACTAAACCTCTTGAAAAGGTAAAATTTGAATTTATTAGAAATGAATTGGGAATTTGTAACCCTTTTTGAATTTTTTTTTTATGCATCGATTAAGGGGTAGTTATCCCTTTTGCTGTTAATAAAAAGGGGGAGAATGATTCTATTATGATCAATGCTGCTTATAATGATTCTATTGTGCTTAAGATGCTTTTTTGACATGAAAGTTGTTTCTATATTTTGTTTATCTAATGGTGTTTTGTTATCATAAAAAAGGGGGAGAATGTTAGGGGGAGAATGTTAAGTTCTCTAATTTAGTTTTGATGTTAACAAAAGAGGAATAATGTGTAACAAATGAAGATAGTACGTAATTTTTCTAAAGTTGAACAAGGAGACAGAAGCTTGTTCAAAACCTTCAAAAGTGTTATATAGACTATTTTTGTTCTGACAGAAGGTGTTTCAGAAGTTGTGTAGTGTATCCGTAGTTATCGTGTTAATCTTTTAGAAGCACTTTCAGAACATTTACACTAGGAGAACAGTTGACAGGTTTGTTTCAGAAGCACTTTCAGAACCTTCATAACAGGAGGACAGTTAACAGGTTTGCTTCAGAAGCACTTTCAGAACTTTTCATGTCTGTCACGAATTTTTCCAAATTACGTTCTAATTTTTATATCGATATTTTTTAATAAATTTCAAGGCCTAGCTCCACGTGTCAAGTGTTTTTGGGTAATATACTTGATGTGTTTTACTAAAGTTGGATTTTATATCATGGGGTTTTTAATTTACATAAAGTTTTACAAGATTTTATTCGAAGATTTCATTTTATGATAAAATGAGATCATATAAGATTTACAAGTTTTATCAAAATTTAAATTTAGATATTTGTGCTATATTTTGGGAGATCCAGCAGTTACAAAGATAAGAATAAGAAATATGGTTGTTACATCAAGATATGGTTCCACAATGTGAGGGATATCTTCAACAAACTTGATCCAAGAGATATATCCAAAGAAGATCTCAGTCAAACTAATTTATCCAAGCTTATCCTCATCAACAATATCACGGAATGTAGATTCTCTCCAACAGATCCAACTTATTTTTGAATTAAAAATTCAAAAATAAATTCAAGATTGTTACGTGGAAAGTAGCCGTTATGTTCTCTTCATATAAGGAGTGTTTAATTCAAATGAAAAAATGAGAGAATGTTGTTGAACAAAAAAAGAGACACACGAGAAGAAAAGGCTCATACATCTTCAAGCGAAAAATCTTTACATATACATGTGATCTATTATATAGAGGAAATCTGATATTCCTTATTGATGTTATAATTCCTTTCGTGAATAAGGAATTGTTTGTTGTTTCATCACTGTAGTTGAGTGATTAGCTTAGTGAAGAAGCTATAAAGACTCAATAGTGAGACTTTGCCTTGAAGAGGTTTATGTTGTATATCTTCAATTTGTTTGATATAGTGAAACACAACCGGTATAGACAATCGGGACCTTGGCGTGGAGCTAGAAGAGAGGACTGACGCGCAAGGCGGAACCTCTATAAATATCTGAGCATTCTATTCTTCTCTACTCATTTTATTTACTGCACATTATTGTTATTCATGTGATTTTATTAGTCGAGAGGTTTGATTGATTTGCGAAAAAGTGAAACTTTAAGTAATTAATCAATTCAGCCCTCCTTTTGATTAATCTAATTGGGACCAACACAAAGTGGACTTGCAAGGTGAGTATAACATTAGTGCCACATTTAATGTTGCTGATTTGAGTCATTTTGATGTAGGTGATGCTTTTGATTTGAGGATGAATCCTTTTAAGGAGATGGGCAATGTTATGGAGAAGCCAATGAACCAAGCTCAGGAGATTTGAACTCATGAAGATCAAGGAAGTAAGGATGCAAGTCAAGAGATTTTAAGTTCGATTAGCATGCCTCAAGGACCTATAACAAGATCTCGAGCTAAGAAGATGCAATAAGCTTTGATTATTCATCTACAAGACTTGGTGAGGATAACTAGTGAAGAACTTCAAAGATATCCAAATTTTGGGACAATTGCAACTCAAGTCTAATACAACTTAGTGCAAGTCAAAGTGGAGATTCCAAACTTTGAGAAGGCTACTAGCTTTAGAGGTGAAAATGGCCGGTGTTGAGAGCATGAAGGCCGCTAGCATTGGCAATGAAGACTATCGATGTTGGTAATGAAGGCCACTGGCCTTTGGCCGATGTTGAATCAAAGCTATTGGCCTTAAATGGCATTGGAGACAGCTTTCTTTTATTGTGTTTATAACTTGTTCTTTTCCTTAGGGTTTTATGTGGAAGGCTATATATAAATACTCCTTTGGTCGCTTTTTAAAGGGGAGTTTTGAAGGTTGAATTTTAATCCTAAAAGCTACTGCTTATCCTTTGTGTTCTAGCATAGAATACATGTTTTAGGAACATTCAAGAGAGATTAATCGACTTTCTTGTAGAGTGTTATGTGATTAGAACAAGTCTCTTATTCTATTTTCTTTTATCATCATTGAAGAGAAACCTAATTCTAATCCATCTTAGAGATTGAAACTAAATTGGCTACAAGAGTTTTTGCATTACTGCTATGAGGGTTTGTAATAATCAAAGGGGTTCTTAAGCGTATTTACAGAGGTTCCGTATCACATGAGAACCTTTTTTTAGTTGTAGGTGTTAAGGAGAAATTGTAGGGTATGATGAAACCCTAGTAGAGACCAATCAGGATACTGAGAAGAATATGGAATACGTATAATATGATGAGTAGTATCCCAATGAGGAGAAATGAGAGATATTGAATATTTTTGTAATTGTAATTTTAGATTATTACGTTACTTAAGTTGTTGAAAGCTTTCGCTATATTAAATTGAGAAGATTGAAATAAATTATTTATTGAAGACATTTTTCCTTCAAAGGTTGTTGTAGTATTTGAATTTATGAATACTTCCACTGTAACGATATGAGGAGTTTATTTATAGTTATGAATACTTAAAGGGAAATGTGTGGAGAATTGTAGTATTTGAGCGTTTGAGTATCTTTATATAATGAGGACACATGACGAGCCATGGCATTTTTGAGTTTTGGAGCATTATAATTTATATGTAATATTATTCCATATTAAGTTAAGTATAAGTAACAATTCCTCATGTAAATGTTGCATCCCCTCTATATCTATCAATTTTTCTTTGGGAGGTGATGCACAACATTTGCTAAACATAATAGTCAAGATACAAACACGGAGGAGGGAACACTTCTTCTCTAATAGTCTCTATATAGGCCAAAACCATAAAGGTCATCTTTCAAAATATTCTAAAGCCTGTGCATTTTAGATTTAGTCTTGGCGAAGTTATGTACTTCCTGGTTTCCTAGAGTGAGAAAATGCTCTCTCCTCTCTCTACCCCCTGCCCTCCCACGCCCCCCTAGAGGACCACTTCCTTTAGGTTACATCACACACACCATTAGAACTAGGAAATATCCAAACCCCCTCTTTCCTCGCCCATCACCAACCAAATGCAACCGGAAGTTCCCCCTCATGAACAGTCAGGAAGTCCTTCTGATCACTGGAGCACCCAGGGTGTCAACCATCACTCCCATTGTCTACCGGACAACAAAAAAGTGTCCTCAAGCCCAAGGCATCTCAATAAGGAAAAGGACACAACAACTTTTCAAGCTTTTGGAAAAGTCACAGCTAGCTTTCCCAAAATGGCATGCTTTGAGACCCACACCCCTGCTGCAGCCTGTACTCCTGCAACGCTGTCGGCCCAAAAAGCCCCTCAAAATGTCCCTTTGTCATACTCTGACCCACTTCACTCCCAACGCTTTTCCCTTAAAGGCAAAAACACAGTGGAACTTGAACACAACCAAAAAAGCTCCTTTTCCGATCAAATATGACTGGAAAACAACCACCCCGTACCTCCGAAACAACCGCTATCCTACGACCTCTTCTTGCTGCCAAGGAACAACCCCACCCCATCCGGAGTTCCATCTCCGATTTATCCCACCAAACACTTCGTCCAGCATCCCCAAGGTTAGAATACCTCAATCCGTAGAGGACGAGGGAGCCACCTACTGGGAGTCCACACTAGTAGGATATTTCATTGGCCGGAAAATACCCTACACCCTTGTTCATGCGATAGCCACCAAACTTTGGAAGGACTTCAAACTCCAAGGCATACTGGCTAGCCCTGAAAGATTTTACTACTTCCAGTTCGAAAGAAACAAGGACCTAACGCCCATTCTAGAGAAAGTCTGGTTCTTCTCCAAGCGTTTTCTCATCATCCAAAGGTGGAGGAAAGGAATGAGGTTGGACAAACCTCAATCAACACATGTTCCGGTTTGGATCAAACTAAACCGTATACCATGCGAGCTCCTATCTGCGGAAGGTATAAGCCACATTGCAAGTGTAGTCGGTCTCCCTCTAAAGGCTGATACACTTACCGCCTCTAGACAAGGCCCAATCAAGCTCGCGTCTTGGTTGAATTGGACAGAAAGAAGAACCTGGTGAAGCAGATCGAGGTAGAGAAAGCTGATGGATCAGTGGCCTTCATTGAAGTTGACTATCAATGGATCCCTCCCCACTGCAAAAAATGCTAAGTATTTGGACATAGATGCCCAGCCATCACCGTTCCCCCAAAGACCACCTCTTCCGGCCCAACCGCAACTGCAACTCAACCTCTTAATACCGATACAACCACACAGAACAAACCAGCTAATCCCACCACCCAAACACACACTTCTGGTGGAAATCACTCTCCTCCTAGCAGTAACTGTCCTAATCCAGACATAACCCATGATAGCAAGACTTCCAACCCAGCTCACACCAAACACGATATCAACCACAACCACCACCAGGCTCCTAACCCAAACCTTCAACCCACGGAGACAGCAGAAGCCCACAAGCAGGAATCCCAAACCTACCCATCCATCACTACGGAACCTCCCATACTAGAATGCCCACCTCGTAACACTACTTTAAACAATGAAGCAAACTCCACAGCTCCACAAGAAAACAGCGAGGACAGTAATTATGAGAACACTCCCTTGTCCAAACTGCTGCATGTAGCCTTCAAGCCAACAACGAGTTCCCTCAAGGGAAACAAAGGCTCCAATTCCTCTGGAAAACACAAGAAGAAACAGAGGAAGAGGCGCCGCTCCTTCACCTAGCTCTATTAGGATTCCATCGTCACACTCTTATCTTATCAATGAACATAGCGGCTTGGAACATAAGAGGGTTAAACGACCCTCTCAAAGTTACAGAATTAACAAAAGAGTGTGGCAATAATAGGATATCCCTAATGGGGATATTGGAAACTAGAGTGAACTCCAACAATGAAACATTAGTAAAGCAGCGAATGGGACACAATTGGCAAGTAGCTATCAACCGAGAAGCACCCAAGCAAATTTGGATAGCCTGGCAACCGAGAGTGTGGAATATCCATATAGTTATGGAAAGAGCCCAACTATCACATTGCATTGCAACTCATTGTAGCCTCAATACTAGCCTTAGTATCACATTCATCTACGGTGCAAACATCAACAACGATAGAAGGGATCTCTGGACACAATTGGAAGAACTTTCCCTCACACACACCACCACTCCATAGCCGGTCCTTAGGGACTTTAACATAACCAAATCCCCTTCTGAAAAGCAGGGTGGCCAGGGGCGAATGACTTCCGCCATGATGGAATTCTAAGATTGCATGTCCAAGACTGAATTGGAGGACTTAAGATATAGAGGCGATTTCTTTACATAGACCAATCGACAAGCCAACAACCCCATCTTGAGGAAGCTTGATCGTGTCCCGGTAAACCAAAGCTGGATGCAAACCTTCCCTAGATCCCATGCCAAGTTCCTACCTCCCATCTTATCAGATCATTCCCTATCTATCACACACATACAGCCCACACAGCAGGTAAGGAAGACACCCTTCAAATTCTTCAATTACTAGACTCATCATGCAAATTTCAATGATATAATCTCAAGAGTGTGGAGCACCGAGATAGCAGGTTCCAAAATGTATCAAGTAGTAAGTAAGCTGAAGCTAATCAAGGGGAAGCTGCGGCAGCTCAACCACACCAATTACTCAGACCTGTCTAACCGAGTCAAAGAGGCCAAGCAAACACTCCTTCAGCTGCAATCTAACATCCACAGTAGCTGCAATGTATCTCTGATGGAGGCCGAAAGATCAGCCTTCAAGGAGTTCTACCTACTGAGGAAAGCTGAAGAGAACTTCTACAAGCAAAAATCAAGAGTAAAATGGCTGAAACTCGGAGACAAGAACACCTCCTTCTTCCATAAATCGATGCGAAACCATCATAACAGTAGCCACATCTTCCAGATCAGCCATGAGGATGGAAGTGAAGCGATTGGCAGCGAACAGGTCAAGCATCAAGCGGTCGAATACTTTCAACAAATCTACAACAAAGCATGTCCAACACTCAATATGGAGGAAATAGCCAGCCTTGTGACATGGAAGCTCAATGCGCAGCAATGCGAAGAGCTGCTTGCACCTTATACGGATGAGGAAATCAAATGGGGATTTTTCTCCCAAGCAAATGAGAAAGCCCTAGGTCCGGATGGATACACAACTCTCTTCTTCAAGGAAACATGAGGAATAATAGGCAAGGATCTTACCGCTGCAATCAGGGAGTTCCTCCTATCGGGACATCTTCTCAAAGAAATAAACTCTACCATACTCACTTTGGTTCCCAAAATCCCCAACCCAACCAGTATGGGAGACTTTAGACCTATAGCATGTTGCAACGTGCTCTATAAGGCAGTGTCAAAGATCTTAGCTGCCTGCCTCAAGAAGGTCTCACATGTACTAGTCGGGAGGGAGCAAGCAGCATTCATCCCTGGACGGAAGATCACAGATAATATCCTCATTACCCAGGAATTAATGGCAGGTTACCAGACACAAAAAGGAGCGCCTCGTTGCACTCTAAAGGTCGACCTTCGGAAAGCCTATGATACCATACGTTGGGACTTTATTGTTGAAGTATTGAGAACCATGCAATTCACTCCGCACTTCTGCAGACTCATAAAGCAGTGCTTATCAACTACAAAATTCTCAATCAATATCAACAGGGAGCTGGCAGGCTACTTCTCAAGCATGCGAGGTCTTAGACAGGGGGATCCTATTTCCTTTTACTTATTCGTTATAGGCATGGAAATCCTCTCCACCTCTCTCCGGCGGCTTATATCCAACCTAACATTCTCCCCTCATTGGAGATGTAAGCCGGAACGCCTCAATCACCTTTTCTTCGTGGATGACCTACTCATATTTGCCAGAGGAGATGTACAATCTATAACCCTGATCAGAGACACTCTCCAACAATTTCAAGCACTCTCAGGTTTGACAGCCAATAGTTCCAAGAGTTCCATATTTTTCTCCAACGTCCCCTTCAGGGATAAGCAAAGCATCCTACAAATCACACAGTTCCAAGAAGGCTCTCTTCCAATAAGATATCTTGGTGTCCCACTCCTCTCCACTAAACTCAAAACGGAGGACTGTGACATCTTAGTTGACCGAATCACAACTCGCATCACCTCGTAGACAGCGAAATTCTTATCATATGCTGGTAGACTTCAGCTAGTTCGATTAGTCTTATTTTCTATGCAGGTCTTTTGGAGCTTAGTATTCCTTCTTCCTAAGAAGATAATCACAAAGGTAGAGCAGCTAATCAGGAACTTCCTCTAGAGTGGAAATCCTCATACAGGAACCAAAGCCAAAGTCAGATGGGAAGAGGTTTGTAAGCCAATCAAATGTGGGGGTTTGGGGATTCCTAACCTTCATCATTGGAACAAGGCCCTACAAATCAAGCACATCTGGCACTTATGCAGGAGCGGTCAGCGTAGTCTATGGCCCGAATGGGTACACTCGACATTGTTAAAGGGCAAAAGTTTCTAGACAACGCGAGCCCTAGCTGTATGTTCTTGGTCTTGGAAAAAACTCCTAAAGCTTAGACCTTTAGTGCGAAATAGCTTTCAATGGAAAGTGGGAGATGGCTTAACCATCTCTATTTGGACTGACTTTTGGTTACCCACGAATCCTCTGGACACCCTATTCTCTCCAAGACAGATCAGGAACTCAAGGATTCCAATAATGGCAAAATTATGCTCTTTGGAGGAAAACAACACATGGCAGCTACCAAACCATCCACCATGGTCAGATATCAATATTCCCGCGCACATCAAGCCCAATCATCACACTTCTGACCAACTCCAATGGATTCACACGACTGTAGGGGATTACACCATCAAAAGTGGCTACTTCTTCCTCAATCCAGCCGGACCAACAGTACCATGGTATCGAGTTGTATGGAACAAAACTACCATACCAAGGTACTCCTTCATATTATGGCTTGACTGGTTGGGAAAATTATCTATACTCGATAAGCTGACCACATGGGGACTAGCTACATCCTCCACATGCTACTTATGCCAACAAGAAGATGAGGACCACTCCCACCTATTCTTTAGATGCCAATACTCCTCCCGAGTATGGCTGACAGTGAGTGATATGGCCAATTGCCCCCCTTCTTGTAAGGATTGGTAGGGAGCCAAACGAGTCCTACTGGCAACAAACCAATCCAATGCCAAACAATACCAGACTTGGAGAGCGAGCCTCGCAGCCACGATATACTACATTTGGAGAGTGTGCAACAAAGCAAGACTTGGATTCCTATCCCTGGCATCTCTTCCTTAGCCAATCAAATCAAATCAAATCTTATATCTATATAGAATAATTTGATAGGGCTAGTTTGTACCAACTACTATAAGTATGGTACCAAATTTGTAATAGAATAGTTACTAGTGTTGTATTGTGATGTAATCGTCTTTGACGGATGTATCTTTATCTCTAATCAATAAATAATGAATTACCGAAAAAAAAAATATTCCAAAGCTCCCGTAGAGGAGAGTACAAAAACCAATCTCCTTCATTTTCCTGCTTTTGCATTTGACATGCTAAACAATCAACAAACCAATTAGCTTCTTTGAATACCGCTTCAATCTTCATCTCCTAGTAGTAGAAGAGCTTTTTCCTACAAGCGATTCAAACATAGGCCCTAATATATCTTATAGCTAAATTCTTTTGATTCTTAAGCAACAAGTATTGATCAATATTCACTTCGACTTTCCTAAACCCCTTATCCAAACAATAATAACATAGGCCCTAATATATACCCCATAACTTCGTTGCTAGAATATCAACTTTGCCCTTTTTTTTTCAAGACCCAAAAACCCATTAACCTATATGATCTCTTCCAGACCTCCTATAAATGGCATAATCATAGATAGGAATAACAAACTCATCTATATTTAATTTTACCTACCATCATTCAGAGATCTCCATTATAAACTTTATATATCTGTCTCATATAGACACTTTAACCATTTTGAATAAGCCTAGTATTTCAAAAGCAATCCTTATAATGCTTTGATGCAATGAGTTATCAACGAATTTATTAACAAAAGCTGCTCTGTTTCTTGTTCTCCAAAAGCTCCATAGCATCAACCCAAATACAAGTTTTTGGTGGATTTACTTTCCTCATTAGCTTTTTGCTTACACAGCTAATTTACCTTTGCCCGTCTGCCTATATGGCCCCCTAGTCGCTTGGTGATTTGGGGAATAAGACTCCCATCTAGCCACAGTGACCTTGATGGATGGGCATATATCTCATCAATTTTTGCAAAATAGGTTTCTGTCCTACTCTATCCGTCCGTCCGTCCGTCCATCCAACCATCCATCCAAACAAAGTCACAAGCCACAAGCCACAAGCCACAAGCCAGAGCCTCTTTCAAATTTCAAGGGGAAAGAAGTTCCATGGCAATTAACACGACTAACTTCTCACCCCCACTCCAAGTCCACGCTGCCAGTCCCAGCCACACCCCCACCTCTTCCCCTTCCACTCGTTTTCCCGTTTCCCAGAATGGCCCTCTCAATTCCCAATTCAGACCACCCTCTCCCTCTTTCCCTTTCCCTTCACTCTCTCTTAAACCCTCACCCTCCTCCTACAAACCTCGCTCCTCCACCACCGTCGCTGCTGCAGCTCTTGGTAAGCTCTCCCAGACGGATGCAATCTCAGTTCCCTCTGATCTTCAACAAGCTCTAGGAGCATTTCCGTCCGAAGCCGGTGTCTACGCCGTTTTTGACGGTGACGGCGAGCTTCAGTTCATCGGCATATCCAGGAACATTGCTGCCAGCATTGTTGGTCACCGGAAATCGCTGCGGGAGCTTTGCGGCTCCGTCAAGGTTTGTTGGTTTTAGATTGTTGTTGAGCGTTCCTCCTTTTTTTTTTTTTTGTTCAAAATTGTTTCTGGAAAGTATTGCCTCATTCATTAGATAAAATTGTAAGTAGAAATATTGCCTATTTTGGGCCGAAATCAAGGTAAAAAAAGTAAATTTATTTTGTATCAAAATCGTTGAGTATTGCACGGTATATGTTATGACTCGGGGTAATGATTTTACAAGAATTGTATAGAAAATGCTGGTCGGTGATCGGTGTTAGATAGGTAGAAGTTATCGGTTGAATATTTTAGGGTTTTTTTTTTTTTAGCTGAAAGCTAAAATCCTTTGGACGATACGCACCTCCTGACGGCATTCTTGTTAACACTAACGTCATTGCTTCCCCTTCATAAGTAGTGTATAGTTGCTGTAAAACCCAACTTCCTTCTCAATCTTGTGTGTGAATTCACATGGTTGGTAGATTGCTTACTGCAGTTTCTAGGGATGTAAACTGGATCAACCATTGGATTCTGGCCTAAAGCCCCCCAAACTCTTCCTGCAACATCACAACTCTAGCTCTGGGATGTCATGCATCAGGGCATGCGTTATATATGTGTTGCAACGCATCAGATAGTTGGGTGAAAATTTTTTCCTGTAGAGCAAGCTGCAAGACAAATGCATATCTAGATTCTAGGGCCATTATGCCAGAACTAAACTACCTTTTCCCAATGGACTTTCACTTGTGGAAGGCATCTAAGAGCTTTTTCTAGTGGAGAATTTCCCTCCTGAACGGCTGCTCAGGACACCACTAAGTGCATCAGATATTTACTCTTGGGTACTTTGATATTTTTGATGCTGCACATTCATGGATGTAGAAAATTCACCTTGTCAAGTAATCTAATGATGCTTGAAAAGAGAAACACATTCATTTCAACCAATGGATCTCTCATAAGTCAAGGAACTTCTTCTTTTTGGTGCCAAAAAGTCAAAGGACTTAATGTGTCATGAAAATTAGACGGATGATGAATCAGATGTACATTTTAGGTGTGTAGTTAACCATCGCCCAAGATGTAGCTGAGATCAAATCTGAATCACAATCTAGAAACAAATTTAAGGTGGCAAAAAAAGTACTTGCAAATGAAAATGCAATTGATTGCAAAAAAAGTTAGTTTTTTTTTTTCTCTTCAAGATAACTCTTTAGTTTGTATGTTTAGGAACAACATCGCTTGTAGGCTAATTGCTCTACATTTCTTAATGGTTGTTTTTTTTAATAAGTAAAAAATTTCATTAACTAATCACAAATATACAACCGTCAAAGACAGGAAGCTTTACAAAGCACAACTACTCTTGTAAAGAGTAAACAAAAATTCTATGCATGAAACGAAGTGAACTTTTCAAGAACCTAAATAGCTATTAGAGTAAGCTAAAATTTGGTTGGCTATGGAACTAGAAGTAAGGATAGAATTTTCAAGACGTGCCCTATTGCAAACTCTCCAAATACAATAGACAACAGCAGAAAAGGAGCTTCTCCACCGTTTAAAGACGGGTGCATTAGAGTTTGCTGAAGCAGTGAACGCCATTATAACACCCTGCTAATCTAGGAAAATAGGAGGGAAGCCAAGACAGTTACAAACCATAGCCCACACTTGGGATACAAATTTACAACCAAAGAAAAGATGGGAGTGATCTTCAATGCTTATGAGGCATAAATAGCAAGTAGATGAAGCTGCAATACCCAGCTGCACATTCTCTCAAGTGTTGAAAGTTTCCTCAACCATGCTAACCACAAGATGAAAGAATGTTTGGGCATAGAGGTGTCATTCCAAACCACTTTGTACTACTAAATAGAAGGTCCAAGCGAAGAGAGGAATTCATAACCACTACCAATGGAATAGTCTCTTGATGTTGCATAGATCTACCGTGGGTTATTTGGGTTAGGCCTTACAGTTGGAGGGATTTAGAAGGAAGACTAAAATGGACCTAAAGGAAAGTTCCATTCCTGTCCCTCCATGATGGAACATAATCTAGCACTTAAATTGAGCCATGTGCTAGCTATAACTCGAGTGCTGTGCACTAAGTCGAGAGGACCTATTGATAACTAGAAATCAAACCAGCGGGAAATAGATAAGTCATTAGTAACTTCCCATTGAAAGCTACTTTGAACAATAGATCTTAACTTTAAAAGTTTCTTTCAAGACCATGAGCAAATACATGGTGCTCTAACTGTCTAAGAATTATGTCATTTCAAAATGGTGGAATTCACCCAATATAATTGTTGATGAATATGCTCCGAATTTGTGGAAGGACGATAGCTTCCTGTATATATAGATCTAATTTGTCTAGTTTTCTATTTTATTTGTTTCACATTTGTATCTATATATATGGGGTGTTTTAGAGTTTTAAAATACAGTGTGATACAATCTTATACTCCAACTTTAAATTAGTGGATTTCTCCTTTCCTCTTCCTGTGGTTTTTTACCCTATTTGGGTTTTTCCACGTAAATTTGTGTGTTTTTTATTTTTCTTGCGATTATTATTTACTCTTACCATTGTTTTTATCCTTAACAAAATCATAACAAGTGGTATCAGAGCAAAAGTTCTTTGATTTTGTTCTAAACAATGGTATCAATCAAGTATGATATTCCGCTGCTAGATCGCAACACAAGATTTTCCCTATGGCAGGTTAAGATGCGTGCGGTAATCAAGTATGATATTCCGCTGCTAGATCGCAACACAAGATTTTCTCTATGGCAGGTTAGATGCGTGCGGTTCTCGCACAGATGGATTTGGATGATGCTTTGTTAGGGTTTGATAAGATGCTTGTGTCATGGACTCCTAAAGAAAAACAACATAAGGATCGTAAAGCCCTTTCTCAAATTCATCTTCATCTTTCAAATCAAATTTTGCAAGATGTGTTAAAGGAGAAGACCGCTGCTGCACTGTGGTTGAAGTCGGAGCAGTTGTATATGATGAAGAGTTTGAATAGTAAATTGCATCTAAAGTAGAAACTATACTCACACCGTTTGGTGGAAGGAGGGTTTGTAGATGATCACTTGACCATCTTTAAGGAGATTGTATTAGATCTAGAATCCATGGAGGTAAAGTATGATAAAGAAGATCTGGCTTTGATTTTGTTATGTTCATTACCTCCTTCGTATTCGAATTTTAGAGATACAATCTTGTATAGTCATGATACAATTACTATGAAAGATGTTTACGATGCTTTAGCCTTTTATGAAAAGATGAAAACTTTAGTTATTGGAATTGAGTCTAAGGTTAAGAGTCTTGTTACTTGAGGAAGGAGTCAGGATAGAAATTCTAGTGGGAATTTAAGGGGCAGATCGAAGTCTGCAAATAGGAATAAAACTTGTAATTATTGCAAGAAGAAGGGACATATAAAATCGGAATGTTATAAATTGCAAAACAAGAACAAATGAGATAATGATAACCAAAAGGAGAAACAGCTAGAAAAATTTGGTGAAGTTGATGTTGCTGAAGAAATTAGCTATGGTGAGCTTCTTATTGTTTCCAATGATTCATAGACTAGTCAAGAATGGATCTTGGATTTTGGCTGTACTTTTCATATATGTCCCAATCGGGACTAGTTTTCAACATATGAAAAGGTTTCCAAGGGTGTTGTTTTATTGGGCAATAACGCTTCTTGCAGGATTGTAGGTATTGGAACGATTAAAATCAAGATGTATGATGGTGTTGTCAGGATGCGTGGTGATGTGAATGTTCCTAACTTGAAGAGAAATTTGATTTCTCTAGTACTCTTGATTCTAAAGGGTACAAGTATACCGGTGAAGGTGGAGTTTTGAAGATTAGTAGGGGATCGTTGGTGGTGATGAAAGGGCAAAAACAAGTTGCTAACTTGTATGTCTTGCAGAGTTTAGTCGTTACAGGTGATGCTGCTGTTACTTCCTCATCCTTGTCAGATGAAGATTTTACAAAAATCTGGCATATGCGTTTAGGACATATGAGTGAAGCTGGCATGATTGAGTTGAGCAGAAGAGGTCTACTTGAGGGGCAAAACATCAGTAAGTTAAAATTTTGTGAACATTGTGTGTTTGGAAAACAAAAAATAGTCAGATTCACCATAGGTACACATCATACAGAGGGTATTCTGGATTATGTCTACTCTGATCTTTGGGGGCCATCGAGAGTGCCATCTAGTGGAGGTGTTGCTTACATGATGACTATTATAAATGACTTTTCTAGACTTGTTTGGGTATTCTTCTTAAAGCAGAAGAATGATGTTCTACCTATATTCAAATAATGGAAAATAATGATTGAGAAGCAAATTGGGAAAGAGGTAAAGCGTTTACGCACTGATAATGGATTAGAGTTCTGTTCTAACGATTTTAATAATTTATGCAAAGCAGAGGGAATTGTGAGACACTTAACAGTTCCTGGCACACCTCAGCAGAATGGAGTAGCAGAGTGCATGAACAGAACTATTATGGAGAAAGTCTGGTGTCTGCTTTCAAATGCAAGATTACTAAAGTCATTTTGGGCAGAAGCTGCTTCTATGGCATGTTACTTGATAAATAGATCTCCATTAATGGCTATAGAAGAAAAGGCTCCATTTGAAGTATGGAAAGCTTGAACCACGGTCATTGAAGTGTATATTCTTTGGTTTTAAACCTGGTGTCAAGGGATATAAATTGTGGTGTCCTGAATTGAAGAAAGTTATAGTAAGCAAAGATGTTATTTTTGATGAGGTGTCTATGTTATCTGATTTGTCATCTAACCCTTCATTTGATGAAGTCAAGCAGAATTCATCCATGTAGGTGGAGATTGAAATTGGTTTAGGTTCTAAGTTAGAGGCTTCTTCTCAGCCTTTATCATAGACTAAGGATAGTCCCGTCTTTATGCCTTCACAGCCACAATACTCTATTGCTAGAGACAGGCCTAGGAGAGAAGTTTGACCACCTTAGAGATTTGTAGAGGCAGATCTTATAGCTTATGCTCTCAATGTTGCAGAAGATGTTGATTCTAATTAGGAGCTGTCAAATTATGTAGCTTTATTGGAAAAGATTCTTTACATATTGTGTAGTTATAGAAAATCGTATATGATTTCCTGATTTTTAGGAATTACAGCTAGGTAGAGATTTTCATTTACAGCAGATTTTCTATTTACAGATTTTTCAAGAGTTTCCTTATTTTAGGGATTTTATTACTATTTTTAAGCTAGACAAATGTGTATATAAACTAGAGCTATAACCTTTTTCATTGAGACAACAATTTAGTATTCTCTTACGTCTCTTTTGACATGGTATCAGAGCCATTGGCTTTTTCCTGATAAAACTCTGATTTTTTTTTTTTTTCTCTGGTGATACCCAACCGATCTCCATTTTCTCTGTTCCTCCCGTTCATCTTAGCCTTCTCTCTCATATTCCCTTGTTTGTATCTATTTTTCATTCAATCAATCATGTCGGAATATTCTGCCGAAATCACCAGTCTTGTCACGAGTGCCCCTGCACTCGAGAATACTGCTGCTACTACAACTGGAGATTTGCAGAACATTCAAGCTGCATACCGATTGAATGGAAAGAATTACTTAAAGTGGTCACAATTGGTCTGCACTTTTCTAAGGGGCTGAGGGAAATTAAGCCATTTAATGGGCACAGGTCCTTCACAGGACGATCCCAAATTTGCAGCTTGGGATGAACAAGACTCCATGGTGATGTCATGGTTATGGAACTCGATGCTGCCAGAAATTAGTGATACATGTATGTTTCTTGGAACTGCCAAGGAGATTTGGGAAGCTGTTCAACAGACATACTCCAAGGTTAATGATGTTGCATAAATATATGAAATTAAGACCAAAATTTCAACAACTAAACAAGGGACTCGGACTGTCACTGAATATTCGAGTCTCTTACAAGGTTTGTGGCAAGAGATGGACCATTATCAATGCATCTAGATGCGCTGCAGTGAAGATGCAGCAATTCTGAAGCGTTTTGTGGAGAAAAATCGTATTTTTGATTTTCTTGCAGGACTTAACGTTGAATTTGATGCTGTTAGAGTGCAGATTTTGGGAAAACCGGACCTGTAGTCTCTGAATGAGACAATCTCTATTATACGTGTTGAAGAGGGACGTCGAAATGTTATGCTTGAACCACAAGGGGGAGATGGTTTTGCACTTATTGCTAGAGCCACAAGGTTGAAAGTGGCAAACACTCCCCCTTCATTAGTTACTCAAGGGGACTCAACCAAATCATTCAATCGAGACTCTCTGTTTTGCACATACTGCAAGAAGCATCGCCACACCAAGGAGAGATGTTGGAAACTTCATGGCAGGCCCAATGAGAAGTCCAATCAAAGCGTGAATTATCGAAGTCAAGCACATATGGTGAGTACTTCATCGATAAGTGAAGAAAATTCCAAGAAATCTGCACCTGAATTTAACAACGAAGAAATTGAGAAATTGAAGACTTTTTTGGGATCTTTTGAGAAGCCAACCTCTACAGGTACTTGTTCATTGGTGTTTTCAGGTATTTCTTCTTCCTTTTGTACTAATGACTCAGAGAGAAATTCTCCTCACATGTGGGTGATTGATTTTGGAGCCACTGACCATATGACTTGTTCCTCCAATCATTTTATCTCTTATACTCCCAGCTGTAGCCATAGAAAGATCACAATAGCTGATGGATCCATTACCACCGTAGCTGGCCAAGGGGATATTTACATAAACAAGAATCTTATACTAAGAAATGTCCTCCATGTTCCAAAGCTATTTGCAAGCCTTATTTCCATTCAAAAATTAACCAAAGATTTAAATTGCAGTGTAACATTTTTCCCTTCACACTGTGTTTTTCAGACACTAGACACAAAGAAGATGATTGGACGTGCTAGTCAGAGAGATGGTCTCTATTTCCTGGAAAAACAATGCAGTACAACAGGAGTTGAAAATCCCATATCTACATCCTTTTTTTCTGAAACTGTCATGTCAAACCAAAATAAAATTTGGCTTTATCATCGTCGTTTAGGTCATCCTTCTTTTAGAGTACTCAAATTGATGTTTCCTTCTTTATTTAAGGGTCTTGCTTTTGAAGCTCTTCATTGTAATGATTGTGAACTTGCCAAGCACAAACATGCTTCCTTTCCAATAAGTAATACAAAAACCTCTCTTCCTTTTTCTCTAATTCATAGTGATATTTGGGGCCCTTCTACCATTGAAAATATCTCTAGTGCTAGGTGGTTTGTTTTATTTATTGACGACTGTACCCGAGTCACATGGCTTTATCTCTTGAAAAATAAATCTGATGTGAGCACTATTTTTCCTAATTTTTACAACATGATCAATACTCAGTTTGATGTTAAAATTAAGAGATTTCGATCAGACAATGCCAAGGATTATTTCAATCAAATCCTTACTCCATTCTTTCAGAAAACAGGGATCATTCATGAATCCTCGTGTGTTACCACCCCACAACAAAACGGCGTGGCTGAGCGAAAGAATGGCCATCTCCTAGAGATCACTAGAGCATTGCTGTTTCACAAGAATGTTCCTAAACAGTACTGGGGTGAAGCTGTATTAAGTGCAGCCCATCTTATCAATAGGCTTCCGACACGTGTTCTTGGGTTCAAAAGTCCAATTGATACTCTCACAAAATTTTTCCCAAACTTTTCTGCTTCAAACAATCTTACTCCTCGAATCTTTGGGTGTGTTGCGTTTGTTCATGTTCATTTTCACAATAGGAGCAAATTGGATCCACGTGCACTCCGATGCATTTTTATCGGATACTCCTCCACACAAAAGGGTTATAAATGTTTTCATCCACCTACTAAAAATTTTTTTGTCTCAGCTGATGTTACTTTTGTCGAACATGAATCCTTTTTGCAACACACTTATCTTCAGGGGGAGACCTTGAATGAAGATAAAGCAAAGGACATGTTTCTTCTCGATCCTAGTTTTGTTCGGGCCATCCAATCTGAGTATATCCCAGTAACTGTCTCTGAGTCCACTTCTCCCTCAACTGAGTCAATCGAGTTAGCCAAATCTGTTGAAGTGATAAAAGATAAGGGACATCAAGATAACACTCCGCCACTGCAGTTTTATTCCAGGAGGAAACTACCAGTCTCTCGACCAGTACAGGTACAATCTCCCATTCGTGCCATTGCCCAAATTCCCGAAACCACTTCCAAACCAACCGACAGTGTCACACCAAATGTTGAGCCAATAGATGAACAAGAAAAACCAAGTACTGAAGACCTACCAATTGCACTTAGGAAAGGAACAAGAACTTGCACAAAACATCCACTGTACCTTTTCATGTCCTATCAAAATCTATCCCAAAACCATAGAGCCTTCCTAACCAATCTTCATACCATTCCCACACCGAGAAATCTAACTGAGGCATTAGGAAACAAGAAATGGGAGGATGCTATGAAAACTGAGATGGAAGCCCTTGAGAGGAACAAGACATGGGAGTTAGTTGAATTGCCAAGAGGGAAGAAACTGGTCGGATGTAGGTGGGTTTTCACTATAA
Organism: Laguncularia racemosa; assembly: GCA_037954665.1. Lineage (NCBI taxonomy): Eukaryota > Viridiplantae > Streptophyta > Magnoliopsida > Myrtales > Combretaceae > Laguncularia > Laguncularia racemosa. Next base: position 277,501 of record JBBMOL010000007.1, on the reverse strand, counting down.
AATACAAGGCTGATGGTTCAATAGAAAGATACAAGGCAAGATTAGTAGCCAAAGGGTACACTCAAACCTATGGCATTGATTATCTTGAGACATTTGCCCTTGTTGCGAAAATGAACACAGTACGGATACTTTTGTCTTTAGCTGCTAATTTTGAGTGGAAACTACAGCAGTTTGATGTTAAGAATGCGTTCTTCCATGGTGATCTAGAAGAGGAAATTTACATGGAAGTTCCTCCTGGATTTGAATCTAAAGAGGGAATGGTGTGCAAGCTGAAGAAAGCTCTTTATGGGCTCAAACAATCACCACGAGCATGGTTTGGAAGGTTTGCTAAGGTGATGATCTCGCTGGGATACAATCAAAGTCAAGGAGACCATACTTTGTTCATAAGACACTTAAAATCTGGGAGAGTCACAGCATTGTTAGTTTATGTAGATGATATCATTGTAACGGGTAATATGATGTAGAAGAGATGAACAATTTGAAGCAATGTCTCTTGAAGGAGTTTTGACATCAAAGAGCTTGGGAAATTAAAATACTTCCTAGGCATTGAAGTAGCGCATTCAAAGCAAGGAATTTTCATCTCCCAGCAAAAGTATGTACTCGACTTATTGAAAGAAACAGGGAAGATGGGTTGTAAACCGATTGAGACACCGATCGAATTCAATCATGGATTATGTGATGCTCCAGAAGAACCTGTGGTAGATAAAGGATCCTATCAGAGGCTTGTTGGGAGATTGATATATCTGGCACACACAAGACTTGATATAGCATTTGCGGTTAGCGTGGTCAGCCAATTTATGCACAATCCTAAAGAATCTCACCTCAAAGCAGTAAATAGGATATTACAATACTTGAAAGGCAGCCCAGGAAGAGGAATATTATTTAAGCGAGGAACAGGCACGGGCATAACATTAGAAGCTTATACTGACGCAGATTATGCAGGTTCTTTGGTTGACAGGAGATCAATGTCTGGTTACGGTACTTTCCTAGGAGGAAATCTTGTAACTTGGAGAAGTAAAAAGTAGAACGTGGTAGCAAAATCAAGTGCAGAGTTAGAGTTCAGATCAATGGCATTGGGAATATGTGAGTTACTGTGGTTGAAGATAATCCTAGATGACTTAAGAATAAAATGGGAAGGACCCATGAGGTTGTACTGTGACAATAAATCAGCCATCAGTATTGCTCATAACCCTGTCCAGCATGATCGAACAAAACATATTGAAGTTGACAGACATTTTATCAAGGAGAAACTAGACAGTGGGCTGATATGCACTCCATTCGTTTCAACTAAGGATCAGTTGGCAGACGTACTCACAAAGGGACTACCAAGCACTGTGTTTCAAGATATTATTAGCAAGCTTGGAATGGAAGATATCCATTCACCAGCTTAAGGGGGAGTGCCAAATTATGTAGCTTTATTGGAAAAGATTCTTTACATATTGTGTAGTTATAGAAAATCGTATATGATTTCCTGATTTTTAGGAATTACAGTTAGGTAAAGATTTTCATTTACAGCAGATTTTCTATTTACAGATTTTTCAAGAGTTTCCTTATTTTAGGGATTTTATTACTATTTTTAAGCTAGACAAATGTGTATATAAACTAGAGCTGTAACCTTTTTCATTGAGACAACAATTTAGTATTCTCCTACGTCTCTTTTGACAGGAGCCATCCACTTACACGGAGGCTGTTAATTGTGAAGACTTTGATAAGTGGATGATTGCAGGAAGAGATGGAATCCCTTCAAAAAAATAGTACTTGGGATTTGGTGAAGCTTCCTAAAGGGAAGAAAACAGTTAAGTGCAAATGGGTTTATAAGAAGAAAGAATGTGCACCAAGTATTGAAGAACCCAGATACAAGGCTAGACTAGTCGCAAAAGGCTATAGTCAAATACCGGGTATTGACTTCACTAATGTGTTTTCTCCTGTTGTAAAACACAGTTCAATTAGAGCACTTTTGGGTATTGTAGCCTTGCAAGATCTTGAATTAGAACAGCTAGATGTGAAAACTGCTTTCTTACATGGAGAGCTTGAGGAAGATATTTACATGCAATAGCCAGAAGGTTTTGTGGCCTCAAGAAAGGAGGACCATGTTTTTTTGGATAATCCATAATTTACATATGTCAAAGATGGTTAGGAATATAGTTACAACACTGAGACCAAACTCATAGGTATTGGTATAATGAACGCTTTACCAAATTACATCCTACAGATGTGAGATCAGATTTGGTTGGCTAAACGAGAAGTACTAGGAGGGCTATTTCCAAGTCGGGCTTTGTTGCGTATTCTCCATATGCAATAGACTGCAGCTGCAAGACTTGCTCTCCATGTCTGATGGAGTTTGGTAGCTAATTGAGCTATTGCTATCAGTATGGTTTTAGTGCCCTGCCAATCTCTACATGAGGGAGGGCATTAGGCGAAGTCGCATACTTGCCTCTATACTTGGGATGAGTAATCGCGGTTGAAGAAAAGGTGTGAGTGGTTTTTTGTTCCCTGTTGGCATAGGAAACATGTTGAGGATGTAGCTATTCCCCATGCGGTCAGTCTGTCAAGGGTGGAAAGTTTCTCCAATCAGGCTAGCCATAATATGAAGGAGTGCCTTGGTAGGGTAGACTTGTTCCATATAACTTTATACCAAGGGATGGTTAGTCCTGGTTTAAGGAAGGAATGTCCACTTTTGATGGTGTACTCCCCTGATGTGGTATGGATCCATCGAAGTTGATCAGGGGTTGAGTTATTTGGTTGGATGTGGTTGGGAATGTGGATAGTTGACCAAGGTGGATTATCTGGTAATCGCCATGTGTTGTTATCCACTATTGAGCAGAGCTTGGCCATCATCGGGATACCTGAGCTTCTGATTTGTCTAGAGGACCCATAGGTAACCAGAAGTCTGACCAAACAGAGATGGATAGGTCGTCTTCGGGTTGCCATTGAAAGCTGCCATGTACTAGGGGTCGTAGCTTTAGGAGCTGCTTCCAAGTCCAAGAACATGTGGTTGGAGCTCGTGATGACCAAAAGCTTTTGCTCTTCGGTAATGTTGATTGCACCCATTCGGGCCATAGGCTTTGGGCTCCACTTTTGCATAGATGCTAGATATGTTTGAGCTGTAAGGCCTTATTCCATAGGTGGAGGTTGGGAATCCCTAGGCCACCACATTTGATTGGCTTGCAAACTTCCTCCCACCTAACTTTGGCTTTTGAATTTGTGTGCGAGTTTCCACTCCATAAGAAGTTCCTGAGAAGTTGTTCTACCTTGGCCGTTATATTCTTGGGAGGTAGAAAGACGAAAAGTGGATGAATTTGACTAGCTGTAGTCGGCTTGCATAAGATAGAAACTTAGATGTCCATGAGGTGATACGAGCTAGGATTCTTTCGACCAAGGCATCGCAATCCTCCGTTCTGAGCTTTGTGGAGAGGAGTGGTACTCCTAAGTACCGCATTGGGAGACTGCCTTCCTGGTATTGGGTGACTTGCAAGATATGATGTTTGATCTTGGTGGGAACATTTGAGAAGAAGATGAAACTTTTGGAGCTGTTAGCCATGAAGCCCGAGAGTGCTTGGAACTCTTGGAGGACATCCTTGATCAAGGATATGGATGCAGCATTACCTTTTTGCAAAGATTAGGAGATCGTCTGCGAAACAAAGATGGGTTAAGCGCTCAGATTTGCATCTCTAATGGTGGGAGAAAGCGAGGTTAGAGATGCGCCTTCAAAGTAGGGTGTAGAGGACTTCCATGCCTACGACGAATAAATATGAAGAGATTGGGTCCCCCTGCCTTAGGCCCTACTTGCTTGAAAAGTAGCCCGCCAATTCTCCATTGATGTTGATAGAGAACTTTGTTGTGGAGATACAGTGTTCTATGAGGGTATAGAAGTGAAGGGGAACTTACATGGTCTTGAGCACTTTGAGTATGAAATCTCATCTTATAGAATCGTAAGCCTTTTGAAGTTCTACCTTAAGTGTGCAACGGGGAGCCCCTTTTTGTGTTTGATAGCCGGCCATCAATTCTTGGGCAATGAATATGTTATCGGTGATTTTGTGCCTTGGAATGAAGGCAGCTTGTTCTCTCCCAATAAAAGAAGGGTCTAAACTCTCCTAGAATGGAAGCGTTGGGAATCTTTGGGACCAATGTGAGAATAGTAGAGTTTATCTCTTTAAGTAGATGCCCTGAGTTAGAAACTCTTTGATGGCGAAAGAGAGGTCTTTCCCGATTATCTCCCATGTGTCCTTGAAGAAGAGAGTTGTATACCCATCTGGGTCGGGAGCTTTCTCATTTGCTTGTGAAAAGAATCCCCATTTGATTTCCTCATTCGAGTATGGCGCTTGCAATTCCCCTTTCTGCTGATCATTCAGTCTTTGGGTTACAAGGTTGTGAATCTAATCCGGAGGGTATGCTTTGCCATAGAGTTGTTGGAAATGCATGACAACTAGGTCTCTAACCTCCTCTTTGCCTACCGCTTCACTACCATCTTCTTGTCTAATATGATATAGGTTACTTCTATTGTGATGGTTCCGCATGGCTTTGTGAAAGAAGGAAGTGTTCTTGTTTCCAAGGAGGACCATGTTTGGATGTTGAAGAAATTCCTTTATAGGCTAAAGCAGTCACCCAGGTAGCGGTATAAAAGATTCGATTCTTTTATGACTTCTCATCAGTTCAAGAGGAGTAGTTATGATAGTTGTGTCTATTTCAATAAATGTGACGATGGGTCTTTTGTTTATTTATTATTATATGTTGATGATATGCTGATTGCTTCTAAAGATAGAAGAGAGATTAAAAGGGTTAAAACCTAATTGAGTAGAGAGTTTGATATGAAGAATTTGGGAGTAGTAAAGAAGATAATTGGAATGGAAATTCTAAGAAACAGAAAATCAGGAATGTTGCATCTTAGCCAAAAGGGGTATTTTGAAAAAAGACTTCGCAGGTTCAATATGATAAATGCTAAACCTATCAGTACTCCCTTAGCATCTCACTTGAAGCTTTTGTCTACTCAATCTCTTAAATCAGATAAAGAAATAAATTATATGTCAAAGGTTCCATATTCTAGCATTGTAAGATCTCTTATGTATGGTATGGTATGGTATGTATTCGCCCAGACCTATCACATGCTATGAGTGTTGTTAGTAAGTATATGGCAAATCCTAGCAAAGAACACTGGAGAGCAGTTCAGTGGATCTTCAGATACTTAAGAGGTACTACTAATATCTGTTTACAGTTTGGTAAAGTTAGAGATGGTCTTATCGGTTTTGTGGACTTTGATTTTGCTAGAGATTTAGATAAGAGGAGATCTCTCATAGGGTATATCTTTACACTTGGAGGTTGTGCCATCAATTGGAAAGCCACATTGCAATCTATAGTAGCTTTATCTACTACTGAAGCTGAATATATGTCCAGCACAGAAGCTTTTAAAGAAGCTATTTGTTGCAGGGATTATTTGGAGAGCTCAGTGATGATGTGAAGATTATTACTGTTAATTGTGACAGTCAGAGTGCAATTTGCCTCACAAAGGATCAGATGTTTCATGAGAGGTCAAAACACATCAATGTTAGATATCACTTTGTTTGTGATATTATTGCTCATGGTGAAATTGTAGTAATCAAAGTCAGCACCCATGATCATCTTGTTGATATGTCGACAAAAACACTTCCTATAGCCAAGTTTGAGCATTGCTTGAACTTGGTTGGTGCTTGTTGTTGATTATTACCCTTTGGGGTTTGTGGAAGAGGAGGAAAATGTTTCCTATTACATGTTGAAGTTTTGGAGATAACCGGGAATGATCAAATTCGTGTCAAGGTGGAGATTGTTGATGAATATGCCCCAAATTTGTGGAAGGACGGTAGCTTCTTGTATATATAGATCCAATTTGTCTAGTTTCTTATTTTATTCGTTTCACACTCGTATCTATATATATGGGTTGTTTTGGGGCCTAGATCCAATTTGTCTAGTTTTTTATTTTATTCATTTCATACTTGTATCTATATATATGGGGTGTTTTAGGATTTTAAAATATAGTATGATACAATTTTATACTCCAACTTCAAATTAGTGGATTTCTCATCTTCTCTGCTCGTGGTTTTTTACTTGATTTGGGTTTTTCCACGTAAATCTTGTGTCTTTTATTTTTCTTGCGATTATTATTTACTTTTGTCATTATTTTTGTCCTTAACAAAATCATAACAATAACCATAGACCCTTAGAGTCATTCTTGCATAGGTATTGAATATGTTTAATTTAGGCAGCCTTATTCCATAGATGAAGATTTGTAATGCTTAACCCACCATTTTTCTTCAACTTACAAACCATTTCCCATCTCACCTTAGCCTTGATAGATATAGTAGGTTTGTCACTCCAAAGAAAATTTCTAATGAACCAATCTCTTTTTTTTACAGCCTATGGAAAGTTCCTTTGAGAGAGAAAATGCTCTCTCCTCTCTCTAAAATCCATCCCTCCCAACCCCAACCCCCCACGCACCCCTAGACACCCATTCCTTCAGGATAAACCACGCACTCCATTAGAACTAGGAGATACCTAAACTCTCGTCCTTCCTCGCCATCGTCGACCAAATGAGGTCGGAAGGTACCTCCAACGGACGGCCAGGAAGCTCGTCCGACCACCGGGGCATCCATGACATCAACTTCCTCCCTCATTGTCCACCGGACAACAAAAAAGAGACTCCAAACCCAAGGAGTCTCAATAAGGAAAAAGCCACAGCAACTTTCCACACTTTCGAAAAAGCAACAGCTAGCATTCCCAAAATGGCAAACTTAGAGTCCCACACCCCTGTAGCAGCTGCAGTACCTGCACCATTGTCTGCCCAAAAAGCTCCCCGCAACGTTCCTCTGCCAAACCCTGCCGCACCCATCTCCCAAAGTTTTTCTACTAACGGCAACAACACCTCGGAACCTATCCACCATCAAAGAAACGACTTTTCCGACCAAAAACAACCGAAAAACACCCATCCCGCACATTTGAAACAACCTCTCTCCTACGCCTCTGCTTGTTGCCAAGGATCACCTCCTACCCCTCCAGAGTTCCAACTACGTTTTATCCCACCAAATACATCGTCCGACATTCCCAAGGTCACAATTCCCCAAGCGGTGGAGGATGAAGGAGCCACTTACTGGGAGTCCACGCTCGTGGGTTACTTCATTGGCCGGAGGATGCCTTACACCCTCGTTCACACGATTGCAACCAGACTTTGGAAGGACTTCGGACTCCAAGGCATATTGGCAAGCCCAGAAGGCTTCTTCTACTTTCAGTTTGACAGAAATAAAGACCTAACGCCCATCCTAGAGAAGGTATGGTTCTTCTCCAAGCGTTTTCTCATCATCCAAAGGTGGAGGAAAGGTATGAGGTTGGACAAACCTCAACCCACACACGTTCCGGTTTGGATCACGCTAAACCGGCTTCCATGTGAGCTCATCTCGGCGGAGGGCATAAGTCACATCGCCAGTGTAGTCGGCCTTCCCCTAAAAGCTGATACCCTCACCGCCTCACGACAGCGGCCCAACCAAGCTCGCGTATTGGTAGAACTGGACGCTCAGAAGGAACTGGTCAAACGGATTGAGATAGAAAGAGCCGATGGATCAGTGGCATTTGTTGAGGTCGACTATCAATGGATTCCCCCCCATTGCAAAAAATGCCAAGTTTTTGGGCACAAATGTCCAGCCGCCACCGTCCCCCCAAAGACCACTTCGTCCGACCCTGTCGCAAACGCAACTCATCCTTCTAGCACGGATGAAACCACACAGAACAAATTAAATAATCCCACCACCCAAACGAACACGCCTAGTGGAAACCACCCTCCCCCTCCTAGCCGTAGCTGCCCTACCCCAGACATAACCCAGGATAACAAGTTTTCCAACCCAGCTCAGACCGAACAGATCAAACACAGTGTCATCCAACCTCACCACCAGGCTCCTTGCGAGGAACTTAGGCACACAGCAACAGAAGAAGCTCACGTGCAAGAACCCAAAACAGGCCCTCTCATTAACACGGAACTCCCAACAACAGCCTGTCAGCCATGCAACACTACTCTAAACAATGAAACTAGTCCCACAACTCCACAAGAAGATAGTGAGGACAGCCATTATGAAAATACCCCCTTGTCCAAACTGATGCATACAATCACAAAGCCAACAGCCAGTTCACTCAAGGGCAACAAAGGGTCCACTTCCTCTGGAAAACACAAGAAGAAACAGAGGAAGAGGCGACGCTCCTTCACCTAGCACCGATAGGATCCAATCGTCACTCTCTTATCTTCCAATGAACATAGCGGCTTGGAACATACGAGGGTTAAATGACCCTCTCAAAGTGATGGAATTGCTAAAAGAGTGTGGCAGTAATAAGATATCTCTAATAGGGATATTGGAAACTAGAGTGAACCCCAACAATGAAACTTTGGTAAAGCAACGTATGGGGCACAATTGGCAAGTAGCCATCAATCGAGAAGCACCTAAACGTATCTGGGTAGCTTGGCAACTGAGAGAGTGGAATATCCACACGGTCATGGAAAGAGCTCAACTATCACATTGTGTAGCAACCCATCGTAACCTCAACATTAGCTTTAGCATCACCTTTACCTACGGAGCAAACACAAGCAGTGATAGAAGGGATCTTTGGACACAATTGGAAGAACTTTCCATCACAAACAACACCACTCCATGGCTGGTCCTTGGGGACTTTAACATAACCAAATCCCCTTCTGAAAAGCAGGGTGGTCAGGGGCGATTGACCTCCGCCATGATGGAATTCCAAAATTGCTTATCTAAAACTGAATTGGAGGACTTAAGATATGGAGGTGATTTCTTCACATGGACCAATCGACAAACCAATAACCCTATCCTGAGGAAGCTTGATCGCATCCTCGTCAATCAAAGCTGGATGCAAACCTTCCCTGACTCCCACGCCAAGTTCCTATCTCCAATCTTATCAGATCATTCCCTATCAGTAACTCATATTCAACTCCCACGCTAGGGAAGAAAAACACCCTTCAAAATTTTCAATTATTGGACTAATCATGCAAAATTCAATAACATAATAGCTAGCGTGTGGAACACCGAGATAGCAGGCTCCAAAATGTACCAAGTTGTAAGTAAACTTAAGCTAATCAAGGGGAAGCTGCGACAGCTCAACCACAACAACTACTCAAACTTATCCAACCGAGTTAAAGAAGCCAAGCAAACTCTCCTCCAGCTACAGTCCAATATTCATAGTAGTAGCAACGTATCCCTAATGGAAGCCGAAAGAACAGCTTTCAAAGACTTCTATTTACTTAGGAAAGCTGAAGAGAACTTCTACAAGCAGAAATCAAGAGTGAAATGGTTGAAACTCGGAGATAAAAACACATCCTTCTTCTACAAATCAATGCGAAACCATCATAATAGAAGCCACATATTCCAAATCACCCGTGAGAACGGAAGTGAAGCAATCGGCACTGAACAGGTCAAGCACGAAGCGGTTGAATACTTTCAACAAATGTACAACAAAGCATGTACTCACCTCAACACGGATGACATCGCCAGCTGGGTGACATGGAAGCTTACTGCGCAGCAATGTGAAGAACTACTTGCTCCCTACACGGATGAGGAAATCAAATGGGGATTCTTCTCTCAAGCAAATGAGAAAGCCCCAGGTCCAGATGGATATATGGCTCTCTTCTTCAAGGAAACTTGGGGAATATTAGGAAAGGATCTTACCGTTGCAATCAGGGAATTCTTCCACTCGGGACATCTCCTCAAAGAGATAAATTCCACCATCCTCACATTGGTCCCCAAAACCCCTAACCCAACCAGCATGGGGGATTTTAGACCAATAGCATGTTGTAAAGTGCTCTATAAAGCAGTTTCAAAAATCTTAGCTGCCCGTCTAAAGAAGGTCCTTCATGCACTAGTTGGGAGAGAGCAAGCAGCATTCATCCCTGGACGGAAGATCATAGACAACATCCTCATTGCCCAGGAATTAATGGCAGGCTATCAGACACAAAGAGGAGCACCACGGTGCACCCTAAAGGTTGACCTTTAGAAAGCCTATGATACCATACGTTGGGACTTTATACTTGAAGTCTTGAGAACCATGCAATTCCCCCCGCACTTTTGCAGTCTAATAAAACAATGCTTATCAACTCCAAAATTCTTAGTCAATATCAACGGGGAATTAGTAAGCTACTTTTCTAGCACGCGTGGCCTCAGACAAGGGGATCCTATTTCCTCGTATTTATTCGTCTTAGGTATGGAAGTCCTTTCCACCTCTCTCCGGCAACTCATATCCAACCCAACGTTCTCTCCCCACTAGAGATGCAAATCGGAACGCCTCAATCACCTTTGCTTTGCGGATGACCTACTCATATTTGCCAGAGGAGATGCGAACTCTATAACATTGATCAGAAACACTCTCCAACAATTTCAAGCACTCTCAGGTCTGACGGCCAATAACGCTAAGAGTTCCATAATCTTCTCCAATGTCCCTCTCAGGGATAAGCAAAGCATCCTACAAATCATGCAGTTCCAAGAAGGTTCTCTCCCGATAAGATATTTAGGCGTCCTGCTCCTCTCTACTAAACTCAAAACAGAGGATTGTGACATTTTAGTAGACCGAATCACAGCTCGCATCACCTCGTGGACAGCGAAATTTTTATCATATGCTGGTAGACTCCAACTAATTCGTTCAGTTTTATTCTCCATGCAGGCCTTCTGGTGCTCAGTATTTCTCCTTCCAAAAAGGATAATCACAAAAGTAGAGCAATTAATCAGGAATTTCCTCTGGAGTGGAAATCCGCATATAGGAACCAAAGCCAAGGTCAATGGGAAGAGATTTGTAAGCTAATCAGATGTGGGGGACTGGGGATTCCTAACCTTCACCAATGGAACAAGGCCTTACAAATTAAACACATCTGGCTCCTATGCAAGAGCGGACAACGTAGCCTATGGCCTGAATGGGCACACTCGACACTGCGAAAAGGCAGAAGTTTCTGGACAACGCGAGCCCCAGCAGTTTGCTCCTGGTCTTGGAAGAAACTCCTAAAGCTTAGACATTTAGTGCGTAATTACTTTCAATGGAAAGTGGGAGACGGCCTAACCATATCTATATGGACTGACTTCTGGTTACCCATGGGTCCTCTAGATACTTTATACTCCCCAAGAGAAATCAGGAACTCTCGGATACCAATATCGGCAAAGTTATGCTCTCTAGAGGAAAATAACACATGGCGACTACCAAACCATCCTCCATGGTCTGACATCATTATTCCCACGCACATCAAGCCCAATCATCACACTCCTGACCAACTCCAATGGACTCACGCGACTGCAGGGGAATACACCATCAAAAGTGGCTATTTCTTCCTCAATCCAGCCGGCCCAACAGTCCCATGGTATCGAGTCGTATGGAACAAAACTACCATACCAAGGCACTCCTTCATATTATGGCTAGCCTGGTTGAGAAAATTATCTACACTTGATAAACTAACCACATGGGGCCTAGCAACATCCTCCACATGCTACCTATGCCAACAAGAAGATGAGGACCACTCCCACCTATTCTTCCGATGCCATTACTCCTCTCGAGTATGGCTAATAGTGAGCGACATGGCCAACTGCCCCCCTTCTTGTAAGGATTGGCAGGGAGCCATACGAGTACTACTGGCAACAAGCCAGTCCAATGCCAAACAACACCAGACTTGGAGAGCGAGCCTTGCAGCAACGGTATATTGCATTTGGATAGTGCGCAACAAAGCAAGACTTGGACTCTCTACCCCTGGCACTTCTTTAGCCAATCAAATCAAATCTTATGTTTACCTAGAATAATTATATTAGACTAGTTTGTACCTACCTCTATAGGTATGGTACTCAAGTTGTAATAGATTAGCTACTTATGTTGTATTGTAATGTAACCGTCTTAGACGGATGTACCTTTCTTCTTATCAATAAATAATGAATTACCCAAAAAAAAAAAAATTTCTAATGAACCTCTCTATCTTTAATGTTGTAGATTTTGGAATAATGAAAACTAAACTCTAGAATACTTGCATAGAAGAAAGAACCGATATGAAAAGTTGCAATCTCCCAGCAGAGGAGAGGAACTTTGATGTCTAGGAATTAATATGGGCAAGAATAAGATGTTCGAGAGCCTCATGATCCTCTTTCCTCAACTTAGTTGAAAGGAGATGAACATTGAGGTATCTTATAGGTAAGGAACCTTCTTGGAATCGGGTTACATGCAAAATATTATCCTCGGTTCTTTTCTGGACATTGCAAAAGGATATATTGCTTTTCTTTTCACTGGCAAACAAATTTGAAAGAGTGGAATTGATGTAATGCATCATGAATTTGGGAAACCGATTCCACATTGCCTTTAGAGAAAATTAATAGATCATCTGCAAAGCAAAGGTAGGTTAGACGCTTAGTTTTACACCTCCATTATAGAGAAAATCTAGGATGATAAGCAAGTTTCCTCAAAATGGAGGATAGGATGTACAAAGAGGTAAGGGGACATGGGGTCCCGTTGTAACCCACCAATTCTCCATTGATTGCTTGACATGGTTATGAAAGTGATTTGGGAAACGCATGCACCGTAAAACTTTAAGGATGAATTCTCAATTAACTATATCATAAGCTTTCTGTAGGTCTACCTTTGACACACACCTTGGGCTCCTTTCTGAATATGATAACCTATGATGAGCTCTTGAGCAATAAAAATATTATCATTTATTCTACGTCCCGGCATGAAAATAGCTTGCTCCCTACCTAACAGGGAGGATAGGGTTGGTTTCAATCTAGCTGCGAGCAACTTAGAAATGGCTTTGTAAATGTCATTGCAGCATAATATTGGGCGGTATTCCGAAATTCTTGTTGGGTTGGCCACTTTAGGAACAAGGGAGATAAATATAGAGTTAATCTCTTTAGGTATATAGCCTGAAACTAAGAAATCCTTTATCGCTTTTATAAGATCCTTACCAACAATGTCCCACGCTTCCTTAAAAAATTTAATCTTAAATCCATTAAGATTTGAAGTTTTATCATTACCTTGGGAAACAAATGCTTTCCTGACTTTCTCATCTGTGAATGGGGCATTTAGTTCTTCAATTTGCTATTGGTTTAATTGTCAAGTAACAAGATTTTGAACCTCATCAAGTTGATTTAACTGGTTCACTCCCCCAAATAGTTACTTAAAGTAAGAGACCGACTTCCTCATGTATCTTGACATCACCCTTCACTTCGATACCATCATCCGTGAGAAGACAATGTAAAGTACTTCTATTATGGAGATTTTTCATGACTTTGTGGAAGAAAAAAGTATTCTTATCGCCCGATTTTAGCGAGTTAATTCTAGACTTCTACTTGAAGAAAGATTCCTCCATTCCTCTTAGGAGATAGAATTTCTTGTAAGCTGCTTTTTCCTCATTTAGCAAATAGGAATTACCCCCTCCTTAATATAGAAGATTGAACCGCTTAGAGGGAAGCTTTATCTTGAGATACACGGTTAGAGATTGTTAAATGATATATGTATACTAGATTGCTAATAGAATACTAAGCTTGTATATGTATATAAATACTTGTATAGTATAATATTTGTATACAATAAGAATTTAAGGTTTCTCTTCTCTCTCTATTGTTTCCTTTCCTTTTAACATGGTATCAGAGCCTAGAAACGAGAAACCCTAAATTGCCCAAACACTTGAAAAAGAAAAAACCCTAATTTTGGTGTGCGACTGTACCTAAATTTCGACGGGGAGGTACTTTCCGGTGTCGGATTTGAAATCCGATCACATCACTGTGTCCCTCTCTTCTTTGATGTCATATCCCAGAAGCCTTGTTGTCGGAAGCTCCTCCACGCGTTGCCACGCACCACCTTTATATCTAATTATTCGAGGGTTCACAGTGATTGTTTTGCTTTATTAAGGTGTGGAGCGACAACACTGTCCTCTTCCGCCTTTGTCCACTGTCAACCACCACTGTTCACCGCCGACCGCCACCGACCACCACCATTTGTTTGTTCTTTTCACCTTTTTTTTCATTCCTTTTTAAGGTGTTCTCTTAATCCAATATGGCTTATGATAGTTCTTCATAAAAAACTAGTCCTTTTTCAAGCTTATTATCTCCTCCTGCCATTGCATTTGAGAAACTGATGGACAGTTCAAATTATTTATCTTGGTCTACGGCAGTCGAGTTATGGTATATGAGTCAAGGTTTGTAGGATCACTTGACCACTAGAGTAAAAGATGTGGAGAAAGAAAATAGAAATAATTGGATACGAGCTGATGCTTTACTATTGAGTCTTTTATGGAAATCCATTGATTCTTCCCTTCATCCAATTTACAATCATTATCGCACATAGAAAATAGAAATAATTGGATATGAGCTGATACTTTATTATTGAGTCTTCTATGGCAATCCATTGATTCTTCCCTTCATCCAATTTACAATTATTATCGCACATGCTATGATGTATCGATTCAAGCAAAGAATCTTTATATTGACATACAATGTCTGTACTCGGTAATTTCTAACATGCATAATTTGAGACAGTCAGGTATATCTATTACTGATTTTCTTGGAAGATGGGCATCTATTAAGGCTGGATATAACTCTCTCCTTCCTTCAGGTCAATCACTCAACGATGATTTAGCTCAGAGGGACAAATTTTTTATGGTCTGCATTCTTGCTACGCTCGGTCCCGATCTTGCTCCAATTTGTGATCAAATATTGGCTAGTCCTATTGTACCATCTATGGATGAAGTTTTCTCCCACCACCTTCGTGTCTCATCCATCCCTAATGCACATTTATTTGGTTTTCCTCCTGTGGACAATTCAGCTTTTGCTTATCATGTGGCTCCTAAAGCTCGAATAAATTCAAAAGAAGCACAAGGTGGAGATCGTGGAGGCAATAGGGTTGATTGTCCTAGATGTACTTATTGTCATTGATGGGGACATATTAAAGACAAATGCCACAAGTTACATGGACGTCCTCCACGTGCTAACATCATTCAGAATATTAATTCTACATCATTTGAAGAACAGCATCAGGACTTCTACTCACAGGAGCTGATCTAGAAAATTACCTTCGGTATCAAGCTTCAAAGCAGTCATCATCTTCTACTGCTTCCTTTGCTCATACTAGTAAATCTGTTGCGTGTCTCACTCAGTCTTTTTCTTTAGGCCCATGGGTGGTTGATTCTGGTGCTTCTGAACTTATTTCTGGTGATCCTCAACTGTTTTCTCATATTATTGAATCTACCTCATTACCATCAGTCACTGTAGCAAATGGTTCACATATAGTTGCCAAAGCAATGGGTAGTGCTAAACCCTTATCATCTTTGCCATTGGAACATATTCTTTATATTTCTCATTATCCTTTTAATCTTGTCTCTATTAGTAAAATTACACTGTTCTATTAAATTCGACCCTCATTCTGTTATTTTCCAGAACCTCGGTACTGGATTGATAATTGGCACAGGATGTGAGTCACAAGGGCTTTACTACATCAATAAGTCACCAACTTCTTCTATTACATGTTCTGTTGCAGTCTCTCCAACTCTTCTTCATAATCGGTTAGGCCATCCTAGTTTTGCTAAACTTCAGAAGATGGTTCCTTACTTATCGCATTTATCTACTTTAGAATGTGAGTCGTGTCAACTTGGAAAACTGTCTAGGACTTCGTTTCCTAAGAGAGTTAATAATCGGGCTACATCTCCTTTTTCTATAGTTCATTCAAATATTTGGGGCCCTAGTTGTGTCATCTTTGTTTTAGGTCTTCAATATTTTGTAACCTTTATTGATGACCATTCTCGATGTACTTGGTTATATTTGATGAAAAATCGTTTTGAACTATTTTTCATTTTTTAGTCTTTTTGTTCTGAAATCAAAACTCAATTTAATACATCTATACAAGTCTTGCATAGTGATAATGCTCCTGAGTACTTTTCTACTCAATTTATATCATCCCATGGAATTTTACATTAATCTTCTTGTGCTTACATACCTCAACAGAACGGTGTTGCTGAACGTAAAAATCGACATCTAATCGAGACTGCTCGCACACTTCTTTTACATCACCATGTTCCTACTCGTTTTTAGGTTGATGCTGTGCTTACTACATGTTATCTCATTAAAAAAATGCCTTTCTCTGTCCTTCAACACAAAATTCCTTACACTATCTTATTTCCTGATCAATCATTGTACACTCTTCCACTTCGTGTCTTTGGTTGCACATGCTTCGTTCATGATATGTCTCCTGGTTAGGATAAACTCTTAGCTCAATCTATTAATTGTGTTTTTCTTGGTTACTCTAAACTTAAAAAAGGTTACAAATGCTATTCTCCTATTACTCGTCTTTACTATTTGTCTCCTGATGTCACTTTCTTTGAATCTTCTCCTTTCTATTCCTCATCTTCATCTGATAGTCCTATGTCTGAGGTTTTACCTATTCCATCTCAATTAGCTCTTCCTGAGTTTGTCCCTGCCATTCCTGAATTTGTTCCTCTTGTCTATGACTCTGGTTCTTCCCCTTCACCATTGCAAGTACACCATTGACGCTCTCAAAATGTACCCTCCTTAGCATCTCTACGTCCTTCAGATGCTCCTATCGACTCACATTCTGATCTAATGCCTCCACCAACTGAGGACCTCCTTGAAACAGACCTTCCAATCGCTCTTCGAAAAGGTATTTGTTCTACTCGTAATCTCCACCTTATATATAATTTTCTTAGTTATCATCGGTTGTCCCCATCCTATTGCAATGTTGTTTCATTTTTATCTTCCGTTACTGTTCCTAAAAATGTAAGTGAGGCACTTTCAGATCCAGGATGGACAAAGGCAATGCTAGAAGAGATGACCGCCTTACATGCTAATGATACTTGGGAGTTGGTCCCTTTACCTCTTGGAAAGTCTCTAGTTGGGTGTCGATGGGTTTATGCTGTAAAAGTTGGTCTTGATGGTCATGTTGATCAGCTTAAGGCTTGATTGGTTGCCAAGGGTTATACTCAAGTGTATGGTTTGGACTATGTTGATACTTTTTCTCATGTTGCTAAGATGTCAGCTGTTCGCTTGTTTCTATCCATTGCAGCTATGAAACATTGGCATTTATACTAATTGGACATCAAAAATACCTCTCTTCATGGTGAACTCCAATAGGAAATTTGTATGGAGCAATCGCCTAGCTTTGTTGCTCAAGGGGAGTCTAATCTGGTATGTAAACTTTGTCGCTCACTTTATGGGTTGAAACAATCTCCTTGTGCTTGGTTGGGCTAGTTCAGTATGGTGGTTATAGAGTTTGGTATGACTTGTAGTTCATCTAATCATTCAGTGTTTTATAAGCACACATTTAAAGGGAGATGTATTTACTTAATTGTCTATGTAGATGATATTGTCATAACTGGTAACGATTAGGATGGTATTACTGACTTGAAAGCACATCTTTTCAAGTATTTTCAGACCAAAGATCTTGGCTTGTTAAGATACTTCCTTGGTATTGAAGTGGTTCAATCCAGTTCTGGTATAGTTCTTTCCCAAAGAAAATATGCTTTAGATCTTCTAGAAGAAACTAAGATGCTCAGTTGTAAGACTGTAGATTCTCCAATGGATCCTAATGCAAAATTATTATTAGGATAGAGGGAGTTATTTGCAGATCCTGGTAGATACAGTCAGTTGGTTGGTAGACTTAGTTATCTTACTATCACTCGACCTGATATATCATTTGTAGAGTGTTGTTAGCCAGTTTCTCCAATCACCCTGTAACAGTCATTGGAATGCAGCAGTTAGAATTCTTAAATATATTAAGAGTGCTCTAGGTAAAGGCTTACTATATGAAGATTAGGGTCATTCCCAGGTAATTGGATATTGTGATGCTGATTGGGCAAGTTCTCCATTTGATAGAAGATTTACCTCGGGTTATTATGTGTTGATTGGAGGTAACCTAATATCATGGAAGAGTAAAAAGCATGTTGTGGCTAGATCCAGTGCAGAAGTAGAATACCATGCCATGGCCTTGGCAACTTGTGAGCTGATTTGGTTGAAACAGTTACTTCAGGAATTAAAATTTTATGAAATATCACAAATGCAACTAATTTGTGATAATCGAGCTGCATTACATATATCCTCCAATCCAGTCTTTCATGAGAGAACTAAACATATAGAGATTGACTGTCACTTCATTTGAGAGAAGATCATCTCTGACTGTATTATCACTAGTCATGTCAACTCAAATAATCAATTGACTGATATTTTAACTAAATCTCTTAGGGGTTTTCGTATTGGGTATATTTGTAACAAGCTTGGTGCATATGATTTATATGCTCTAGCTTGAGGGGGAGTGTTAAATGATATATGTACACTAGTCCTACATCTCTTAGCTAATAGAATACTAAGCTTGTATACGTATATAAATACTTGTACAATACAATATTTGTATACAATAAGAATTTAAGGTTTCTCTTCTCTCTCTATTGTTTCCTTTCCTTTTAACAGAGATGTTGGAGAATTATTCACTGTTTAGCTTGCTTAATTCAGCATTCAATTTCGTAAGCTTGTTCGCTACTTGAAACATTTTAGAGCTCCTAATTTCAAACCCCCAAATGCTAGCCACTATTTCCTTAAAATTTCTATATTTAGTCCAAAAATTGAAGAATTTAAATGGAATTCGCTTACCTGTAGAACCAAGTTGCTTGAGGACAACAACAAGAGAGTGGTGATACAACCCTGCCGATGAAAGTATATCAGAGGAGTAAGAGGAGCGAGGTATAAGAAGTATACGGAAGGAAGGAAAGAGTAGTGGTAGAGATACATGATACAATAGGGTCACATATGTAATAACTAAAATAGAAAGAGCTGAGGTGGAAGTAGTGGCTGAGCTGGACTATGTGAGCTGGATCTAGGAACGTGGAGGGAAGAAGACAGGTGGACGTGGCTGACGTGGAATTGAAGGGGGGACCAGGAGAGTGGATTATAAATAGTTGGTTGTGGGGGGAAAGAGGGGATAACAGAAATATAACAAAGTTTGTTACAAAGAGAGAGGAGAGGGAAATCTGGCAGAAGGTGCCTCGGCCGCCTGATTTCTAGTGAGGGCTATGGAGGAGGGCATTCGGCTTCCTTCTAGCATTGTGCGAAAATAGTTTAGTTCTCAGTTGTGATTGTATTTGATTTTCGTTCTTGTTTTAACCCGGAACTATCACCGGAGTTATATTGTTGAAATACTTAATACAAAGTTATCTGGAATTTTCTGGAATCATAACAAATTGGTTCCGTTGCCGGGAAACACCTCCGGAGAATTGGATCACCTCGACGAAGTTCACCGCATCATACATTGAGGCATGACACGGATGGAAACTCGCATTGAAACATTAGAAAGGACTGTAGAGGGGATACATCTGGATGTCATGAACATCCAACAGCAGTTGGGGGCAATGGAAGAAGAACAAAAAACGATGGGTGGAGAACTGTCCACCATACAAGACAAGATGGATCGCATCCAGAAGCTACTAGAAGACATATGGCTTAATAAGGATACGGGAGGACAATCCAGCGGTGGTTCTTCCATGATAAAAGATCTTGGCAAACGCGTGGATGGTCCACGTTCCACGAAGTTGGATCAAAGATTCCTATCGGTGGCGAGAGAGGAATAGAAATGGAAGACGAGTTTCATACCAATGCATCACGCCTAATACTTCAAGCGTTCGATGGAGACGATCCCTCCAATTGGATCTTGATGGCCGAACAATACTTCACCGCACAACAGACAAGGGAAGATAGGAAGTTAGTGCTGTCGGCAATGTGCATGAGAGGGCCATGCAATCACTAGTTCCGAATGTTGCAACGAAGAGAGGTGGATTTGACCTGGCCACCCCTGAAGGAGGAAATCATGAAACAATATGGGGGTTTGCTTGCCTCTAACCTCTTCAAGAGTTTATCGCAGCTGAGGCAATGTGGCACGGTTCAATAGTACATTGAAGATTTCGAGTCCCTCATCTCCCACGCTCCAACAATGCCGGAAATGCAATTATTGGGTACTTCATGGGGGGCTTACGAGATCCAATCCAAACGTTTGTGGATACTTTTGCTCCGGCTACTTTGGAACGCGCCATGGACTTGGCTGTAAAAATTGAACGAGAGTTTGACTTGGGCATCTTCTTCACCATGGACCATGGAAACGGAGGCCGCACTGACATTCAACCACCAGCACCACGATCACAATATTCCCATCGAATGAACAATAGTAACTCCGGAATTTTTTCATCTCTAGCATCACCACGAGTTCCCAAGTTTATGGTGAATGACAAGACACGAATGTTATCTAGAGACGGATCTACCATACCTAGAAGACAGGATCATTCCATGGGAAGAGGGGTTCCACCGGCAGTAGGACATGGAGTGGTTAAGGATGGCCCGAGACGACTTCCCGGACAAAGGCAATTATTGCACACGGAATTCTTGGACAAAAAGGCAAAGGGCTTATGTTTCAAGTGTGACCAGCCCTTTAATCTAAACCACCGATGTCCGAACAAAACATTCCAGTTGTTAGTACTGGAAGAAGAAGCTCCAGGGGAAGAAGAATGGGACAAATGCAAGGTTTCAATGAACCTTGTACAATGAAAATGCAAGGTAAGCTGGCCTCTTCCCTTATCGTGATTCTGGTAGATAGTGGAGCTAGTCACAACTTTGTGTCACTGCAATGGACCATACATCATGGAATACCATTATCCGATCATCGTTCATTTAAAGTGACATTAGGGGATGGAAGATCCATAGAGTCCCATGGGTTTTGTTCTGACCTGCAACTTCAAGTGGGACCGTATCTCACGGGTGTGGATTGTTATGTAATGGAGTTGAAAGGGGTAGACCTGATATTGGGTGTGGCATGGCTGAAAATGTTGGGAGAAGTAAAGGTAGATTAGGCCAAAATGACTATCAAGGTTACTCAAAAGGAGGAAGAGTATTTGCTATGTGGAGATCCAACTTTGTGCCAATTTCCAATCTCATACAAATCGTTACAGAAGCTGGGAGACGTGGATGAATGTAAATTGCTATGGGTGATGGCAGCAACATCGCAAGGAGAGGAGGAAATCAAGGAGGCGAGTTTGGGTAAATTGTTAAGAGAATACAGGGACATCTTCAACACTCCAAAGGGCCTACCTCCCCTTCGTTCCATGAACCACCACATTCCTATTGTAGAAGGGAAAGGTCCCATCTCCGTGAGACCTTACAGATACGCGTACGTGCAAAAAATGAGATAGAGAGGCTAGTACGTGATATGTTGGAGGCAGAAATCATTCGTCCAAGCATAAGTTCCTTTTCTAGTCCGGTGATCTTAGTGAAGAAGGATGGGTCATGGAGATTTTGTGTAGACTACCGTGCCCTCAATGAGGTGACGCTGGCAGATAAGTATCTTATCCCGGTTATAGATGAGTTATTGGACGAGTTATATGAGGCTAGTGTCTTCTCTAAGATTAATCTACGATCCAGATACCATCAAATCCGAATGGCTAAGGAAGACATTCATAAAACGGCCTTCCGCACTCATCAAGGTCACTACAAGTTCTTAGTCATGCCCTTTGGATTAACCAACACACCAGCAACGTTCCAGGCGATGATGAATGAGATTTTTTGACCTTGTTTAAGACAATTTGTCTTGGTGTTCTTTGATGATATCTTGGTATATAGTGGAGATTGGGATATGCATCTTCAACACCTAGAACAAGTATTCCTTATCCTAAAGCAACAGCACCTTTTTGCCAATAGAAAGAAGTGTATGTTTGGACAAACTAAGGTGGGGTATTTGGGACATATTGTATCGAAGGAGGGAGTGGCTATGGATCCATCCAAGATACAATCCGTAGTGGAGTGGGCTCAACCATCCACCCTTAAAGGTCTTTGAGGGTTCCTTGGATTATCCGGATACTACCGTAAATTCATCAAAGATTATGGCAAGATAGCCAAACCTCTAACGGATTTGCTCAAAAAGAATGGGTTTGAATGGTCAGAACAAGCTACCACCGCATTCAATGGATTGAAAGAGGCATTAGTGACAGCTCTAGTATTAGCAATGCCCGATTTTTCCCACACGGTCATTGTGGAATGTGATGCATCTGGAAGATGGCTGGGGGCGATTTTACAGCAAGACAATAGGCCAATTGCTTACTTTAGTAAAGCCTTGGCTGATCGTACGCTGGCAAAGTCCACTTATGAGAAGGAACTCATGGCCTTGGTGTTAGCAATTTAGCATTGGCGACCTTATCTCTTAGGCAGAAAATTTGTTGTCCTTACTGATCAAAAAAGCCTTAAACATTTGCTCCAGCAAAGGATCATGACTCCTGATCAACAAAATTGGTTACCTAAACTTTTGGGGTATGACGTCGAAGTTCAATATCGAAGGGGAGCGGAGAATAAAGTGGCAGATGCCTTGTCGAGGAAGTTTGAAGAGACACATCTGATGCAAATCACGGGACCTATATGGACAAACCTATCAACCATTAGGAGTGAAGTGGAGGCTGATCCGACTTTAGCTGCAAAGATGCAGTTGTTGAAGAAGGGAGAATCAGTGGGCCGGGGGTTTCACCTTGTGCAAAACACCTTATTCCATCATGGGAGGTTGGTAATCCTAGCTAAGTCCAGGTGGCCCCCTAGTGTTTCTACATGAGTTTCACTCCTCAACCATTGGAGAGCATGCTGGGTTCCTCAAGACTTATCGTCGGATAGCTGCAAATGTGTTTTAGATTGGGATCAAGAAGGATGTGATGGATTTTGTAGCTACTTGTGCAGTGTGTCAATGCCAGAAGTATCAAGCTTTGGCGCCTGTAGGATTGCTGTGCCCATTACCAATACCAACGGCTATTTGGGAGGATGTCTCCATGGATTTTGTGGGAGTATTGCCAAAATCCAAGGGGTTTAATGTAATCCTTGTGGTGGTCGATTGCCTCCCCAAGTATGGCCATTTCCTTCCCATCAAACATCCTTACACAGCTAAGGGGATAGCGGAAGTGTTCGTCAGAGAAATCATTCGACTTCATGGCTATCCGAAGACCATTGTGAGTGATTGAGACCCCACCTTCCTGAGCAACTTCTAGACCGAACTCTTTAAATTGCAGGGCACCCTCCTACACTATAGCACCGCATACCACCCGGAAACAGATGGACAAATAGAAGTTCTAAATCGTTGCCTTGAAGGGTATCTTCGATGCTTTGTGAGCCATCATCCTACACTATGGAAAGCATGGCTTCCTTGGGCGGAATTCCACTACAACACGACCTATCATACAACATCCAAAATGTTACCATTAGAAATAGTTTATGGCCGGCCCCCTCCTATCTTGTAATCCTTCGTTGATAAAGAAATACGAAACCCAGAGTTGCGTAAGGCACTACGGGACAGAGACGCCATTCTTCAGCTATTAAGACACAATCTAGCCCATGCGCAATCTACCTACTGTAAGAATGCAAACAAGCATCGACGACAGGTGGAATTCCAGGTGGGAGAGTGGGTGTTCTTGAAGAGGCGTGTATCTTTTCGCCCGCAGCTCAAAAATTCTACTCCCAAACTGACTCCAAGATTTTTTGGACCATTCCAAATTGTTGAACGAATTGGACAAGTGGCATACAAATTGCAATTACCTACCAACTGTCGCATACATCCTGTCTTCCACATCTCGCTCCTGAAGAAAGCGGTGGGATCCTTTCCTTCGACAGTGGATCTTCCACCAGACATGCCCGAGGATTCAGCATCTATGGGTCATCTTCAGTAGCCATCATGGGAAGATGATTTAAGCGCGATGGATTAGTAGCAACTCCCCAAGTCCTGGTACAATGGCAGGATCAAGGGCCCGATCATGTCTCGTGGATGGACACAACCGAGTTTACTTCACTCTTCCCAGATTTTGTCCTTAAGGACAAGGACATTGTATCGGGGGAGGTAATTGATACACCCCTATCGATGAAAGAATATCAGAGGAGGAAGAGGAGCAAGGTATAAGAAGTATACGGAAGGAAGGAAAGAGTAGTGGTAGAGATACATGATATAATAGGGTCAAATATGTAATAACTAAAATAGAAGGAGCTGAGGTGGAAGTAGTGGTTGAGCTCGACTATGTGAGCTGGATCTAGGAACGTGGAGGGAAGAAGACAAGTGGACATGGCTGACGTGGAATTGAAGGGGGGACCAGGAGAGTGGATTATAAATAGTTGGTTGTGGGGGGAAAGAGGGGATAACAGAAATATAACAAAGTTTGTTACAAAGAGAGAGAAGAGAGGGAAATCTGGTAAAGGTGCCTCGGCCGCCTGATTTCCGGTGAGGGCTACGGAGGAGGGCATTCGGCTTCCTTCTAGCATTGTGCGAAGATAGTTTAGTTCTTAGTTGTAATTGTATTTGATTTCCGTTCTTGTTTTTAACTTGGAACTATCATCGGAGTTATATTGTTGACTTTCTTAATACAAAGTTGTTTGGAATTTTCTGGAATCATAACAAGTGGTCAAACAACATTGGCTGCCTAAGTTCTAGGGAAAGCCTCTAACCATGAATGATTCATTGGGATTCTATCCAACTTCCCTAGGATCGGGTTACATACTTGCTTATTAGACCAAGTGAAGGTATCACTAGAGAATCTCAAGTCTTCTAATTCAGCCTCATCTAAAAACATACGGAAGTCATTCATAGCATTTGAAATACCTTCATCTTCACCTCTTTTCTCATAAGGGAATCTGGTAACATTAAAATCACCAAGGGTTAACCATAGATTCGAACCCATGAAAGGTGCAAAGGATAGAATACTAGCCCAGAGAGCTCCTCTTTCCCTGTTATTGTTAGCTCCATAGATAAAAGTAGCATCAAAAGATACATTTACACCTAGATTGGTTATAAACCAATGCATGAACTGTGGGTGTTGAATTTGCACACGAACATCCCAAAGTCTTGAGTTCCAAGCCAACCAAATGCACTTCGTAGCATGAGTATTAACAGCAAAGGACCATTGAGCTCCCAAAATTCTCTAGATGCTAAGTTCATTTGATAAGTTTACTTTTGTTTCAAGTAAACCTATTAACGAAATTCCATACTCATTACAAGTTTTCCTAACTTTTGTAGCTTTAATAGGGTCATTCAAACACCTTATGTTCCATGTAGCAATATTCATAATAAGGAAAAGCAATAGGCATTCACATCAATGTATGCCTTTTTTTGTGGTGCTTTTTCTTACGTTTCCTAGAAGAACCAGAGCTCCTGCTACTCTTGGAGCTAGTGCCTAAGTCCCTCTACTTTCTTACCAACAATTTTTGTAGAGGAGTGTTCTCCATTTCCTCCATCACCCCAATCTCATCCCCTTCAGACAACTCGAGATGCTTCGCAATCTGAACAAGATCTGGATTTTCCCTAACAATTTCCACTATTTCCGACACATGTAGGGTCTTTGTTATCATTAGGAGCCTCTACGATATCCTCATCCCCTAATTCTTGCACTTCTTCATGGTGCAACTCTTGCTTAGCCATCTTCTTAACTTCTTGGCCATGATCACAGGGATTCTTCAAGGGAGAAACCACCTCTTCACTCTCTTCAATATTTATATTATGTTCTAGTGTTTGGGGACTATTCGCAATGTCCTCTACGTGGTCCCCCATCTTCTGTTTTCCCCTTCGATTAACCGAAATACACTTATCAACTTTTGCTTTGGAGTTACTGGTGGTAGTTTGGTTTCTACTCTTCACTACTGAGATGTAAGAGTGTCCAAATACTTTATAGGTTGGGCACCATGGAGGAAGTCATTGGAATTCAACAGAAACTTGTGCAATAGAGCCATCCGACCTCTCAACTTCAAGTTGGTCAATAAACTCATTTGTTCCGTCAATTTCCACTAGAACACGAGCTTGATTTGATCTTTGATGATGAGCGGTTGAAGTATTGACCTTGATTGGAACACCAATTCCACTCGCAATACGACTAATACTCCCTGGGTTAAGGAACTCATAAGGGATATGGCTGAAAATAGTCCACACAGGAATATGTTGAGGCTTCTCCAAAGGCATTCCTTTTCTCCACTTCTGCAATATTAAGAGTCTGAGAAAACCTAGTTTTCTCAAGAACTAGGGAGAGGTGAAGCCTTCCTTATTACTTAGGACATTAAGAATCCCAAGGTCCTTCCATAGCCTAAATGCATTCTGTTGGACAAAAGAGAAATGGATTTGATGACTAAGAAAATATCTAATGAGAGTAGAGCTCTAGAAATTGGCCCCATCATCTTTAAATTCCTGAGGAATCCTAACTCTAGGGACCGTACCTTTGCTCACCGAAGGAAAGAAATTTAACTAGAAATCAGGAGTCAGAGACTGGTCTTGCGGTATACAAGCTTGGGCATAAGACTTTGGGATATAGTGAGAAGGATTACCATGTGTTGGCAATACTTGGTCGAAGGAAGCAGGAGGTTGCAGTGGTGGTTTTCCGATGAGGTTTCTGCCTTCAATTCTGTCCAGGAGTTCCTTGACAACTTTCAAGGTGGTATTTCCGAAGGTCGAGAAGCTTTGCTTAGGGACAACTCTTTTTGTGGATGTTTGAGCCCTAGGTATAGCCTATCCTAGCCTAGAGAAGACCGATTTGGCTTTATCCACAAGCACACATGGCTCTAAGCTATCACTTTTAGCTAGGTTATCCTGCTTTTGACCAAAGATGCAAGAGGAGTAACTGTGTCATCCATATTCTGGACCACAGCCGAAACCACCTTGTGGCACAGGCCATCCTGGTTTTGAAAAAACCTGTAGGAAAGCAGTCGTCCAACAAGTGATGACCTCCCCTAGAGCTTTGGCGAGGAGAGCCACCCCTCATCGGAGGGGACTAGAAGGCGAAGAAGCCAAACTAGGCTAAGGACCAAAGGGACGGACAAGAGTGGGTAGTTCCCAAGAAAAGGGGTTTCCTAGGGTTTTTTTTTTTTTTTTTTTTCAGAAAAGTGTTTTAGAGAGAAGGTAGAGCATTTTCTTTCTTACTTTTTACTTTTTGCACAATGCATTGTCCAAGCCAGTTCTTAATGGACGTTGCCAAGAACAAAAGTAGTACATCTGGCTTTTTCATATATTCTGTTTCTAGCTTAGATGTTTTGTTTGTGTTTACTAAGCAAGTGACTCGCTTACTTAATGGAGGAAGATAGCAATATTTTGGACCAATGTGGGAGATTTTTTTGTATATAGGGCACAAAGCAAATTCTGTTGTTTAATGGCAACATGGAACACATCCATTGTTCAATGGCTATAGATTACATGTCTGGTTGACTTTGTAGGGATGAGATGGAATAGTTATTCCTCCTTGTGGAGCTATTACCATGTTTAGTTTGTTGTATAAGTTTTCCATGGAATTTCTGTTGTTAAATAAGAAATTGCAATTCTTCCTTGGCCTTTTTCAGCATATTTCCATTTTACTCACAAGATCCTAGCTCAATAGTCATGTTATGGACTAGGGTAAAAATATACTAATTATTTGATATATTCCTAATCTAATAGTAATGTCATTTGAGTGTAACCAAATAAAATAACTAATTCTATTCCCATGCTATTCCATTTTGCAAATCAAATGAGACAGATTCCAAAAATCGTGGGTTTATGTGTGCATTTGCCTTGTTATATTCTGCTTTCTATTATTTGATGATTGGTGGGACAGATTGCATGCTAACTGAATGATCAGTGGCATTTGTTTTCTTGATATACCTCTCTAGTACATACCATATTCTTATTGCTGCTTTATTGAAATATTTTTCTAGGTTGGAGTTGTAGAAGAACCTGATAGAATTACTCTAACTCAAGCTTGGAAGTCATGGATGGAGGAGCACATAAAGGCAACAGGCAAGATTCCCCCAGGTAATGAATCAGGAAACATCACATGGACCAAGCAGACACCTCGTAAAAAGCCAGATCTCTGGCTGACTCCTGGCAGGCATGTTCAGTTAACAATTCCACTGGAGGAGCTAATTGACCGGCTAGTAAAGGAGAACAAAGTGGTAGCCTTTATCAAGGGATCTAGAAGCGCTCCACTTTGTGGGTTCTCACAAAGAGTGGTTAGCATCCTAGAAAGTGAAGGGATTGATTATGAAAGTGTTGATGTGCTTGATGAGGAGTATAATTCTGGTTTGAGAGAGGCATTGAAGAAGTATAGTAACTGGCCTACATTCCCACAGATTTTTGTGGGTGGTGAATTGGTTGGTGGCTGTGACATCTTAACCTCCATGTATGAGAAAGGTGAGCTTGCTAGTTTGCTCAAAAAGTTTCAAACATAATATTTTTGGATGGTTGAATGGGGCGGCTTCTGAAATAACTGGATATTGATCCTGGTATCCGAGGCTTTTAGCTTGTAATGAATATAGATTGGTGCAGCTTCATTCATGAGTTATTTAAGCAGTAGCTTTGCCACATCTCCCCCTTGGTATTTCTTGCTCACCTTTATGATTGCTTTTACAGTTTTATCTTTTCTAAAAATTATGTTCTTTTCAGTTCTTTGATAGTACCTTTTAGACGGGAATATCCTATCCTGGTATTAAGCCCCAGTCATATATTTGAGCAGTGTCAAATAAACTAGAGATATATCTTAGAAGGCGGACGGATAAGTTGTGGGTAATCCTGGCTATGCACGAGACTGGGGGGCAGATTGTAGCTTACTATTTCACTATAGCAAGAGCTTCTATGATCATTGGCACATAAAAGCATATGGTTCATTTTCATTTAATTGTAAAACAAGATTTTAAATTTTCACTAAAAATTTTCACTAAATTTCACTATAATTATAAAATTCAATTTCCAGTTGTCAGTTTAGCATCCAAAATCAAACGAGCATGAGGGGAAAATTATTGGGGTAAAGAGCACTACCATCATTTTCTTGTAAGGTGCTTTTTCTCCCCTCCCCCGGGTAATACTGCGATTATATTTATAACCAAAAGGCAGTACAGAGATCATCTATAATATCAAAGAGTTTCTGACTTTTGAAGCGATAAAAAGAAGTGTGTTTTTTGTTTTTTTTTCCCTCCCTATACAAAACATGAGATATATTAAGTCCTCTTTGTTAAAGCCATTCTAGGTGGCACAAAAACAATAGGTTCATTATCTTGCTGTCATGTACAAGCCAATCTGCTACTCCCTTCACTTAGCGAGGAACTATGTTCCACTTTAAAGCTCCTCCAGCTGCTTTATTGTTTCCCTACATGCCATAACTACGTTTACAATTTTGTATTTCGATTTGAAATTAGAAGTAAAAAGGCATAATGACTGCTGTGGACCCCCATGTCTATCTCCATTTTATTTTAAGTTCATTTTATTGCAATGTGAGAGGCCAAAATGTAGACCCTATAGTTCAGCTGACAAGATGTCCATTTTTTCGAAGCTTTTTGCAAAAACCAAAACTCCATTCCACGTTTTATTTTAAAGTTCATTTTATTGCAATGTGAGAGGCCAAAATATAGACCCTATAGCTCAGCTGACAAGATTTCCATTTTTCCAAGCTTTTTGCAAAAACCAAAACTCCATTCTTCTTCTTCAGACCTCCATGTCTACCTCCACTTTTTTTTTTTTTTTTTTAAGTTCATTTTATTGCAATGTGAGAGGCCAAAATATAGACCCTATAGTTCAGCTGACGAGATGTCCATTTTTCCAATCTTTTTGCAAAAACCAAAACTCCATTCTTCTTCTTCTCTCTCACAACACCTCCAACTGATACTTGGCCTGTGCTATGGGGTAGGGATCCATCTGTGTATAATTTTACTTAGCCAACTTTTCGAGGTCTGGACAAATAATGTAATGCAATCCTTTGTTTTTGCAAGAAAGAGTTAACAGTTTTCGTTTGGATTTGCTTGCACCTAATTTGCTGGAGAAAATGCTAGTTCCCACATAAGTCAGTTCCCGATGCCACACCAACACAACCACACGGATAACCAATTATCCAGCCTTGTCTGCTCTTCAATCATTCTACTAAAAAAATTTCAGGGAAAAGATGAAGAGAGATAGATAATGGCGAAAGGGGCTTCTCCCCTTGCTTGGCTTGATGAGATATAAGGAGTCTTTATCAGAAGACTTATCCACCAAGAAAGGGAAATTTAGACATTTCAAGCTCCGAAGTTGCAAAATATATATATATATATATATATTAAAATTTGTCCATGCGTCAAAATGATGCCTCCTCAATATACCAATGATTAGTTCTATTCTATGAGAGAGCTATCCGGAAAATTCATTTCCATGATTCGAGTTCAAAGATTTGGCTAGTCTTCATCATTGGGCTTTGATATTTTCACAACTTCATTTGAAATGCCATACAACCGTAAAAATATGGATAAGTTTACTTAGATCTGAAATATTATACAACCATAAAGATATGAGTACGTTTATATCATAAGCAATGTACAAATACATGGTAAACAATTTCCAAAATTACATTACGGCTGTGTATGCTCTAATCTGATTCACTATGGAACACGAATTTGGAAGGCCGTCCCCTAGACGCACTATATTGCACACTCTCCAGATGCAGTAAATTGCCATTGCTAATCTTGCTCTCCAAGCTTGGAACATAGGAGATGAGGAGCCAACTGTAGCCACTAATGAAGCAGTGGCACCTAGCTAGTTTCTAAAAGACAACGGGCATTAAAGGTAGTCACAAACCAAGCTCCAAATCCGGGAGGTGTAGCTATAATTGAAGAATAGGTGAGAATGATCTTCTAATCCTTACTGGCAAAGGAAATAGGTTGCAGATGTAGTGACATCCTATGATGTCAGCTTATTAAGGGTAGATAGTTTACTTAACCAACCTAGTCATAAGATAAAGGAGTGTCTTGGCAATGAAGTTTTGTTCCAAATCACCTTATACCATGGGGTTGTGGTGCTAGGTGAACTTAAAAAAGTGTATCCACTTTTTATAGTATACTCACCCGTGCATGTATGTGTCCATCGGAGTTGATTAGAGCAAGAGGGATTAAGCCGGAGGGAAGGTGGAATGTGAATGTTAGTCCAAAACAGGCCATTCAGTAAGCTCCATTCATTATCCTCTGTTAAAGAACATAGCTTTGTTATGGGTGGGAAACCAGTGCTGCCCATCTCACGAGCATTGAATATTATATCGAAATGGCTAGATAGAAGCCAAAAGTCAGACTAGAGTGATATGGTTAATCCATTGTTAGGTTCTCATTGGAAACTAGTTTAGACTAAGCCTCTAAGCTTCCGTAGCTTCTACTAAGACCAGGAGCATGTGGTAGGGGTTCTAGATGACTAGAAATTTCTTCCTTTCAATAATGTGGAATGAACCCATTCCAGCCATAAACTCCTAGAGTCTTCCTTGCATATGTGCCAAATATGTTTAAGTTGAATAACCTTGTTCCAATGTCATAAGTTAAGTATACTTAAGCCACCACATTTCAGAGGTTCACAAACATCACCCCATCGTACTTTAGCCTTGGAATATATATTTAGTCTCCCACTCCATAGGAAATTCCTGAGTAGCTAGTCCATCTTTATTATGATAGATTTAGGCAATAAAAAAATAGAACTCCAATAAACTAGCGTAGAGAAGAGAACTAATTTAACTAGTTGCAATCTTCCCACATATGAGAGGTATTTAGAGGTCTATGAGTTAATGCGAGCCAAAATCCTCTCTAGAAGAGCATCACATACCTCCTTTTTAAGCTTTGTAGAGAATAGTGGTACTCCTAGTTAGTGCATTGGCAATTTGCATTCCTGGAACTAGGTGGCACTAAGGATGTCCTCTTTCACTCTCATGGGGACATTGGAAAAGAATATGTTTCTCTTGCTTGCCACCAATCCTAAGATTGAGTGGAAACGTTGTAGGGCTTCTTTGATCAAGGATAAATTCAATATTACTTTTTATGAAAATAAAGAGGTCATTTGCAAAACAAACATGGGTTAGTTTTTTAGGCTTATACCTTTAATGACAAGAGAATTGGGGGTTCTCAAGTAGCTTCCTATGAAAACTAGAGAGTACTTCCATTCCCATTACAAATAGATAAGGAGATATAGGATCCTCTTATCTCAACCTCCTATGGCTTGCAAAATAGCCAATCAGTTTTCCGTTAATTTTGATGGAGAATTTCGAAGTGGATAAACATTGCTCAATTAAGGACTGGATGTGTTGGGAAAATTGCATTGTTTTGAGTACCTCTAGCAGAAAATCCCATCGAATCATGTCACATGCCTTTTGCAAGTCCACTTTTAATGTATAACACAGCACTTCCATTTGTGAATGGCAGCTTGCCATCAATTCTTGGCTAGTGAGTATATTATCGGTTATTCTCCTTTCGGGGATGAAAGCTGCCCGTTCACATCCGACCAATGAGGGAAGAACCTTCTTAATTCATGCTACCAAGATTTTGGAAATAGATTTATATAAGACGTTACAGCACGCAATTGGGAGGAAATCTCCAACTTAGATGGATTGGCTACTTTAGGGACTAAAAAGATGATGGTGGCATTAATCTCCTTTAATAAGTGGCTTGATATAAAAAATTCTTTGGTTACTTCAACTAAGTCATCACCAATAACTTCCCAAGCCTCTTTAAAGAATTTAGCCAAGAACCCATCAGGACTCGGAGCTTTCTCATTCGCTTATGAGAACCGCCATTTGATCTCTTCAATAGTAAAAGGGGCATCTAGCTCAAGTTGTTGTTGCTCAATTAATTTCCAAGTCACCAAGCCATGGACTTCATTCAGGCTAAGATGAGCATTAAGGCTCTCATAAAGTTGCTGAATGAGCTACTGCTATAGCCTTGACCTCATCTTCACCAATTACCTTGCTTCCATCCTCTCTTGACGAGAGGTATAAAGGGCTTCAGTTGTGTAGGTTCTTTATGGCTTTGTGGAAATAAGAGGTGTTCTTATCCAGTTATTCCCTAATTTTAGTCACTTAGTCCTTGATTTCTATTTGTAGAAGCTCTCCTCTACTCCTTTGAGCAAATAGTATTCCTTATAAATTTTTTTCTCCTCCTCCATATGAGATGTGTCTCCTACCACATAAATTGAAGCTTGCAGTTGAAGTAGTCCATTCTTTGCTACTTGCACCCATCTAGGGAGACGGGAATATTCATTCTGGTTCAAGCGTCTGAGTTCCTATTTAAGCAACTTTAGTTTACTCACAACTTGGAACATTCTAGATCCCTTAACTTCTTCCTTCCATGT
Source organism: Laguncularia racemosa (assembly GCA_037954665.1). NCBI lineage: Eukaryota > Viridiplantae > Streptophyta > Magnoliopsida > Myrtales > Combretaceae > Laguncularia > Laguncularia racemosa. The sequence goes on along the minus strand of JBBMOL010000007.1, from coordinate 244,381 downwards.
ATTTGTCACTAAGTCTCTAAAGTTCTTAGGTTTAATCCAAAAGTTGAAGAATTTGAATGGAGTCTTCTTAGTCCTTAAGCTATAATCCATGCAAGAAATCGCTAAAGAGTGATTCGAGAGGATGGGTGACATGAATTTTGCTTGCATTCTAGGGAGCACATTTAGCCACTAATGGTTAACCATAACCCTGTCCAGCTTCCTCAAAATTAGGTTATGATCTTATCTATTTAACCAAGTGAAAAATCCCCTACATATCTTAGGTCTTCTAACTTTGTCTGTGCAATATAATTATGAAAATCCTCCATGGCATCTGTTAATCACATTCTTCCACCATTTTTTTTCAAATGGAGATTTCGTGGTATTGAAGTCTCTAAGAACCACCCAAGGACATTGGTTTAGTGATGGAGTTAGCGCCACAAGGTTACTCCACAAGGCTCTTCTTTCTCTATCATTATTAGAGCCATAGACAAAAGTAGTAAAGATTGTTAGATTGGATCTCAAACTTGTTGTTGCACAGTGTAAAAACTATGTATGCTCGATCTCCACCCACACAACCCATTTACTAGGATTCCAGACTAGCCACAACCGCTACCTAGTTGCTGAATTTATTTTTACATGTCACCATAGGCCCAAGACATTACGAATCGTCTCTTCATCGAAAGGATTCACCTTAGTTTAAATAATTCCTATTAAATTTATATTATGATCTTGACAAACTCTTTTAACATCTAACACTTTGATGGGGTCATTAAAGCCCCTGATGTTCCAAGCTACAAAATTCATGATAACAATGATGAGAAGTCCTCTTTCTCTTCTGTTGTTTTTTCTTCCTCCAGCTGAACAAACTAGACCCCTTCATTCTCTTTGAATTACTTCTAAAGCCTTAGTTCATTTGGATCAATAGTTTATTAAGTGGAGTATTTTTATACTCCTCGGTCTTCACATCATTGTCACTCTTCGGTTGGTTGGATTGAGTGGCACCATGTACTTGGATAAACGAATCCTCATGCTAGGCCATGGAATCAGAAACACATGTAGTAGGCATATCAATATCTTGATCAAACTCCGAGCATGGGTTTACATGCACGTCAGGTGCATCCTTATCATCTTTGTCTTCCACATTCATTACTACCTCAATGACCTCCTGACTAGGTTCAAATTCAGCCATGTTCTTGACCACAACCTCCTCCTCAGCCTCCGTCACATTCTCTTTAATTTGCTCACTGTTTAGCTTGGGTAAAGGCTACGTTACATTAACATCTTCACCTACTGCACAATTGTTCTTGAGGGGGGATTGGAATTCCTCACTCTCCTCCCCTTTAGGCTGATGGCTCAAGGATACATGGCCCATACTCACTCCCTTACCTTCCTCATACAATTTATTTTTTCCCTTATCTACACGTTTGATAGGAACCCATTGCTCCTCATTGACCTTCGCCTCGGAGTTTCCCATATCAGCTAGAGCGTTCACCTTAGGGTCTGTCCTACACCAATGGCCGAATACCCTATAGATTCCACACTTGGGTGGGAGCCATTAGTACTTAATAGGTATCTTTGCAATCAATCCATCAATTCCCTCCACTTGTACTTTTGTGATTAACTCCACCCTTGAATCTATCTCATCCAAAACCTTTGCATGATTGGCATGTTGCCTGGAGGCCATTAATGCATCAACTTTAAGAGGGTTCCCCATGCTACTAATAATGTAGCTAATACCTTCCTCATTTAGGTATTGACATGGAATATGAGAGAAGAGAGCCCACACAAAAACATTGGTCGATTAGGGCTTGTCTAGGGGCATGCCCTTTCTCCATTTTTGAAAAATTAAGAACCTTTATGTGAAGTAACAAGTCCTCTTAAGTACCAGATTCAAGTCACTTCCCTTGGAAAATCTAAAATTAAAAAAAAAAAATCTTCCTTGCTTCCCAACACTTCTAAGAGACCCAAGTCTTTCCATAAATGGAAAGCGATGGACTGGACTAAGGTGAATGACAACCTATGGCCAAGAAAAAAACCCACCAATGTGGATTACTAGTGTTCAACTCCAACTTCTTCCACATTCTGTAGGATTTTCACATGAAGAATAATGCCTTTTCTAGCTAGAGGGAAGTATTGTGGTTTGAAGTTTAGTTCATGCACTAGTTCATTGGGAGCGCATGCATAAGCATATGATTTGGCTCCATGCACATTCCCGTTTGTAGTTTATCTTGGGAAAGGTGGTTTAGCTAGGTGCTTTTGGTTTTGAATTTTCTCCAACAGACCATTTACCTCCTCAAGGGTGCTATTTCCTAAAGAGGAAACACTTAGGGAAGGGTGCACCAGTGGGTTGGCTTTTAGATCATTCTACCCTATCTCTCCCTCATGTTTTGTGGGAATAATGCCTTTTCTAGCTAGAGGGAAGTATTGTGGTTTGAAGTTTAGTTCATGCACTAGTTCATTGGGAGCGCATGCATAAGCATATGATTTGGCTCCATGCACATTCCCGTTGGTAGTTTATCTTGGGAAAGGTGGTTTAGCTAGGTGCTTTTGGTTTTGAATTTTCTCCAACAGACCATTTACCTCCTCAAGGGTGCTATTTCCTAAAGAGGAAACACTTAGGGAAGGGTGCACTAGTGGGTTGGCTTTTAGATCATTCTACCCTATCTCTCCCTCATGTTTGCTTTTCAAAGACGTCCTATCGTTAGAAACACAAGGCTCCAAATTGTTGCTTTTAGGAAAAGTCTTTTGGCAACTTTCCTGGTTAGCAAAAGTATCTTTTGCCTTTTCACCTTTTAAGTACTCCTTGGAGACCACCTCTGGAACCGTGTCAATCTTACTGCCCCTTGGTGAATCAAGGAAAGCTGTAGAGAAATGCTCCCCTAATGTAACACGGCGCACTCCTTGGCTTTCTTAGTCTTATCCATAAGACTGCTCAGGCTACCTCTCATCAGACCTACTAGGCTAGGGCTGGCAATGGTAGACGAAAATAAAAGGTAAAAAGTAGAAAAAGATTGGAATTCGGGTTTAGGGAAAACAAAAAGGTTGGAAATGGTAATGGGTTACCTAAGAAAAGTGGTTTTTAAAGGTGATTTAGAAAGTTTCCTAGAGAGAAGAGAGAGCATTTTCTCTCACTACAAAGCTAAAAACCGTATCGAACATAAAGATCCCTAAGCGGTTAGTTGATGGCACAACAACCAAAATTAGTAAATTAAAAAAAAAAAAGTGGGATGAAACTCTCTGATAGCTAATACTTGTCTCAATTAAATGCTTCTTAATTCATAAAATTTCCAAACTTCATTGTTACAAAACCCGACCTATGCTCTCTAAAAGGACAAAAATGGTAAATTAACATAAATGATATTTTCATCAATAAACTTTCTCTTTCTCTTTCTCCTCATCTTCCTCTTCCATCTCTTTATCCAAAGTCCAAACTAATATTTTCTTCTTGTCTTGTTTACTTTCACTTACTTTTCCCTATAAATCCTCCCCTTCCAAAACTTAGTGTGTTAAAGGTTGATGGATTGGGGTTTGTGTTTGTGAAACATGAAATTTGTGGATTAGATGTTTTAGGTGTGTATTTGATTTGTTGAGAGTATTTACTCTGAGTTTTACCAATTTCTTTATTCAACAACATTGGTATGCTGCTATATTAACATAATTTAAGCTCCACTATGAAAAGTAGTAAAAAAGGAGCTTATTTCTTGCAATGACACAAATACAAAAAGTTGATTTAGTCACTTTAAATATTCAAAACTTGATTTCAATAATAGGATTTGATTGAATGGTTATATTTCTTATCTAAGTTTTCCCTTGATCAAGGAATTTAGATTACTCTCTTAACATGATTGTTAGATCAACTTCATCCTAAAGTCTTGCATAAGGTTAGGAGTGGGCAATCTAAGGCAGATGGAGTAGGTAGTGTTATTCATACCCTTTTCTTTAGATACAAATTTCTAAATCTTAGAACTAGAATTTACTTTACCATGCACATGAACTAACTTAGAATATGTGATGGAACCAATGGAATTCCTTATCATATTTTTATAATATAAAATTTTGTAGATAAGTTACCAAAAAGTTATCAATTTTTACACGTACTTATAACTAGTACATTTATTGATTTGGCAATCTCTAATAATTTAATCATATTTTTTCTAAACACATATTTCTCATGAAGTATTATGTACTTTCTATGGGAGCCGTTTTTGCTTTATTTGTAGGATTTCACTATTGGGTGGGTAAAATCTTTGGTCGGACATATCCTAAAACTTTAGGTCAAATCCATTTTTGGATCACTTTTTTCGAGGTTAATCTGACCTTCTTTCCTATGCATTTCTTAGGGCTTTCACGTATGCCACGTCACATTCCAGATTATCCAGATGCTTACGCTGGATGGAATGCCCTTAGTAGTTTTGGCTCTTATATATCCGTAGTTGGGATTCGTTGTTTCTTCGTGGTCGTAACAATCACTTTAAGCAGTGGAATATACATCATGAACTTAATAATATAATTCTAAACAATTGATCATGAAATGTTATTAAAAAAATTGCAACATATCATAAATTTTAAAGTCACTTATTTAAAATAAATAACACTACCAAATCCTTAAAGTAGTTTTACTAATACAAAAACATCTTATGACAAACATAATGTAACGAAATAAAACCAAGTTTTCAATTTCAACTTGAACACAATCATTCTTCTTCAATAAGCAAATGAGTTTCACTATTGAACATGTCTTAGACTAAAAATATTATATTTTGATGTGTTCAATATTATTAATTAAGAATTTTCATAAAGTAGGTATATCGTACCTTAAGACATGTACACTATACTCTTTAAAATATAGGTTCTAAGATGGATTCAAGGTATAGAGATGTTATATCCTATAATATATCGTGTTGAGCAGACATTGAAAAATTGGAATTGGAACTTATCATGTGACCTCCAATAACTACCTAACCATATTGTTAGAGTAGGTTTCAGGTTCTAACAGGTTAACTGCTCATTCCTAATAAGAACCTAGGTTAAGGAAACCCTAAGAAGGTCCTTACAAGATATAGTAAGGTGCTTACTTTAACACCAGTTTTCTCTCTTTCTTAATTTATGGAACCATCATGGAAAGTGGTGAAACTACTTAAAAAACTACCTCTCCTTTGTCAATTTCATTATTCTACTTGCTTGTCTTTACAATTATATCTATAAATAACAATATTTTCATATCATGCAATTAGCATATTTTTATTGTACTTCATTAGATACATCTTTAATTTATCACTACGGTTGTCACATTTTCTTTCTATCATGTATTTATAGGTTCTTTATACATTTTTTTTATCATGTAATAATGTCAAGTTGTAAATCACATTATACTGTTTTTTTAATACTTTATTTAACTTATGTGTGTGTGTGTGCACACATGAATAAATGTCACTTCATTCTATTCTAATTTCTTTCTACAAACTACTCTTTACTTCAAAATCTTTCCAAGTTCCAAATTTAAGCAAACATATCAATCTTAATAGCTCTCAATATTTGCTTTCTTTTGAGCACTCGCAAATCGTCCAAAATATGCAAACACCTCGAACTTCATAAGGTTGATCTCATTTTAATAATATTTCATTCCATACATTTTTTTTTTCATGGTCCCCATGACTTCAATATCCTAAAAAATTTCCATTATTGATCCAAAACCACAAAATTTCAATCATCTATCTTATTTCAATCAAAACCCAAGAAATTCGATACCACCATATTTTCAATGCACTTTTCACCATGTGCCCAAAACATCCAATAATACACCTAGTTGAAGTGACTCTAGTTATCCTTCCTCATATCTATCACCATAAACATCAATTAGCACCAATAAGCTCAACGGGGAAAGAATGAGCATGATAATGTCAAAGATTCTCATGATCCATTCAATCAAAATAAACAAAAACCATATCGATCATTGTTGGTTGCTAGCACATAATAAAACTAATTGGAGGTTTCAAACTATGGAAAAAGGTCAAAGTAAGTGGACTAAGATGGATGCATCAAGTGTGTATACCAACTCTTCTTTAAACAATGATATGTTGATGAACGACGAGGTAAGTGAATACGTCATCCTTTCACTTGATGGGGCAATGAGGAATAGGAAAGGATTGGAAAAATGAAAAGCAGTGTGCCAATGAAATGGGTCATTTAGAGGTTAAAGACTTAAGAAGCACAAATTGTGGCAAAGCTAAGGTTTTGTGCAAATTTACCAAAGTTAAGGAGATGCAAACAAAAGATGCTCAAGAAAAAGAATGTCACAAACAAGAGTTGGAATATAAAAAATCATTCTTGCTAACATATCATCAATGGATGAGGTGCAAAAGCAATTGATTTGTGAGATGCATAGGCAAATTCATGTAGAAGAAGAAAAGAAGAAGAAGTAGCCCTCAATTCAATTGTTTTAAGTATTATTTTATCTTTCAAAAAGTAGTCATTGAAGTTCTATATATAGGCAAATGAGCACTTCTTCATCATCCACTTTCATATTTGTCATTTTCATTCAAATCTATACTATTTCCCACTCTCAAAATATAACGTCAACAAGTTTTTTACAAAACAACAATGCTAATGATGCAATTGAAGAATTAATTTTATCAAAGATGAGCAACACATAAATTAAGTTGATTCTTGTTTATATCAATTTCTCCTAGAGCTTAGCTATTCAAGCAACTTAGAAGAAAGTACATAGCATAGGTAGAGATATTCTTGGAGACCACTGCCATTTGTATAACTTCTACTTCTTAGACAAATCGGTGCAAACCAATGAGCAATTATTGTGAAAATTCCAAATGAAGGAAGTTGTTTTCCTCTGTATCTTATAGGCTCTCTTTTTTCAAAAAAAAAAAAAAAAAAAGAGATGCTTTTGATTGACTTAGTACTTCAACAATTCAAAAGTGCATTGTAACTGTTCAAATGTTGGCAGATAGTAGATGATTATTTAGATGAATATTTGCAGATGGTTGAAAGAAGAATAATAAAATAGGACAAGCAATTTGCTCGAGGTGTCATTGAAATTTTTTATGATGAGTATTTATGTAGGCTTCATCCCACCAATATTAAATGCCCACTTAATGTTTTAGAGCAACATAAATTTCTAGGTATGTTGGGGATCATTGACTATGTATCAGGTGTTGAAGAATTTTCTTGGTTGCATAGCTGGGTGTGTATACTCGTATGCATCAAGGTTCTCCAACAATCATGCTTGAAGCTTTCACTTCATATGACACTTGAATATGGCATGTTTTTGGTGCAACAAGTATAAAAGTGATATAGATATACTAGAATGCTCGGCCATATTTGAGACATTCTGAAGGGCCAAGCTACGTTGACTTGCTATATAGTAAATTGTAGAGACTAAATTAGGACATTATTTCATAGATGCTATATAACTAGAGTGATGAACATTTGTTAAATAAATTTCATACTTTAATGAACCAAAGGAGCTATTATTTGCTAGACGCCAAGAATGATGCAAAAAAGAAGTTGAATGGGCTTTTTGAGTGCTGCAGTCGTGTTTTGAAATTGTTTGTCGTCTTTTGCGTTTTTTGGATCAAGGCGTTTTGGATAAATTATGGAAGCATACAGAATTATGGGTCCATAATATGATTGTTGAGGATGAAGGAAATGACTATCACGTCAATTTTCAAGTTCTAATTATGAATCAAGAACACTAATAACCTAACCCTTCATATCTCTTACAATCATATTGTGTGATGCGCATTGTGCATCTAAGAAGTTCTAATTATGAATCAAGAACACTGATTACCTAACCCTTCATATCTCTTACAATCATATTGTGAAATGCTCTTTGTAACAGAATAGGACGCCGTCAGCTACAAACCAACTTAATTGAGCATGTGTGGCAGCAATTAGGACCCTTACAAACCAATTCTTGCCAACACTTAAATCAATTCTTCAATCATTGTTTTTCTAGTTTCATCTAAAGGCAGCAATGTCATTAGATCAAATAATAAAAATTATATTCTCAATTAGATTTATTAATAATAAAAAAATTAAAAATAATATTATATGCATATGATTTTCATTATTCCAATTTTATTCAATTTTTCATTATTATCACTAAAATAATCTTGAAAAGCTATTAAAATTATTGATGTGATTTATTATAACATGTGACCTATAAGCACTTTGGAAAATACGACCTCCATATGGAGCACCAACTGCGATTTGACAGACTGCGAAGCCCAGCAGATGCTTATTATACTTCCCTCCTAACAATCCATACATGATGTATTATTTTAATCATGTCAAGATTGTCTATCTGATTTATATGCTTCCCACAACAATGCATACAGAATGGCCAATTATACAGGGTCAGCATAAAAATGTCACAGGCGACTCTTTTGGTTTATTGCAACTGGCTTGAAGCTAGCAAAACCTGTGACTTCCCTCCCAGTCACCAAGGTGTTAATATCATAGGTGCCTTCATATGTGTAGATGGGTTCCAAGTCACAAAATGCCTGCAGGATGTCATTAAAACATAAGGTTTGCAGTTTGCACTCCAGTTAAAAGATTCCAGCCGCATGAGATATTGCAGTAGGATTTTCACAATTAAATTGGATCCCAACTGTCCAAGATGATGAAATTTGTTAAAAAAAGCTGACAAAACTAGACCCCTGATTTTAAGAGTCATTTTTGCCAACTTAGTAACATATGCATTTATAACAACCTTTATAATTAATATGCTAGACGTGACGAGCAAATACTTCTAAATGGCAGGGTAATAAAATCCCATTTTGAAACTCGGCTCCAACGCTTGCTTTCCTAAGTAAAGAAGGAAATGCTAACACACGTAATCATATAGAATAAATACGACACTTCTTTCACTTGATGTCAGTGACAAAAACATTGAAAGCAGAGAACCAGAGTACCTTTGCAACAAGAAAATCAGCCAAGATGCCATTGCCACCAAGCAACTCCCTACCGAGAGCTAGTGTTTCTCTGGCTTTTCTTGTGATCCATGCCTGAAGATTCATAATACCCAGAAATGGCTTCAAAAATATGATAATTATCATTCTAAGATACATCTTAGAAAATGTGGAGTATCACAAACCTTTGCTAAGCTAGCCTGACCAGGTGTCATCTTGCCCTTTTCATACAGTTCACAAAGGCGCCAGCCAACAAGAAGCATTGCTTGGACATTTCCCAGCATTTCAACAAGTTTCTGTTGGTTTAACTGGAAAGCTGCCAGTGGTGCTCCAAACTGTTTTCTCTCCTTCAGATATCTTCATTTTTCAATTCAGTTGCACTAGTCAATAGATATTGTACATATAAATTCAAACTAAAAAGAATGCCATAATTGACTACCTATGACACATATCATACGCTCCCATAGAAATGCCAATAGGCTGCCAGGCAACCATGACACGTGAAACTGCAAGTACCTGTGACAAGATGAGGCACAATAGTGAAAAGATGCATTTCCACAACCAAAAAGAGAATAGATGGTTATAGAGAGGAAGGAAGGCAGGACTTAAGCTACATGAAAGAAGCATACAAACGAAATATAAAAAATTTGGAACCTGCAGAGGTACACTGATACAACAATGCCAAGTATTGTTATTACTCTATCAAATAAGAAATTAGTTTTAGTGGAGTTCAGCAGTTAGTTTAGGAGCTAGTTTAGTTTGCTAGTTTAGCTGAGTAGTTATGCTAGTTGGCCTATAGATAGGTAGGGTTGAGTAGTGAGAAAGTTAGATCAGAAATTTTAATTCTCTGAGACAGAATTGTGAGTTGTGAGCATTCTGCTCTAGGAGTTGTCATCTTGACAACTTCTGCATTTATTTCACTCAATTATTCAATAAAGTTTGTCTTTAACCCTAATTTCTAGCAAAGTTTCGATCTTTTACCTAATTTGAACCCTAGATCATATCATCTGGCACCACTGCAGGTTTCTCCATTTTTTATTTGCAGCTGCAACATGACGAGCATGGAGGCACAACTGGAGGCGGTTGAAAAATTGGTGCAGGAATTAACAAAAGAAATGCAGTGAAAAAGTACTCAATTGGATGAACATGTGGCTAAGATTGAAATTCGTGTGTTCCCAATGCAGGACATGATGCAGAAATTTCTGCAATAGAATTGGTTGAAAAATACTACTTGGTCAGAGTTTACTTACTCACCAGACAATAACAAACAAGCTGACCAGAAAGTTTCACTGAAGACTGTTGCAAAAGTTGCACAGAACATTTCACTGGAGAATATCGACCTACTTGAATCAAAGCATTCATCAGAGCCTTGCCGTGGTTCTTCTGGTCAGCAACCACGGATTTTCTTGCCACAAAGATTGTTCTGAAGCTTTCCAACATATTCGCGTTCAGTCTTCCTCTCACAAACAAAATCCTACTAATTTCATGACTTAGTGGTTGATCATGATGGAGATTACTTTAAAGGCTCCTTGCAACACTATTTGTCATCTTCCATAGCCTCTTAATCTAGTTCCTGTTCAGCTTCGTGCACGCTTTCCTGGATCTATCACAGCTCTTCTTGCACCAAGGGATCAGCTTTTTCGGATAATTCATAATTTATTAATTTAAAAGCGGTGTACATCCGTCAAAGACAGTTAAAGATACAAATATAACACTAGGACCAAACTCATCAGTATTGGTACAATGAAGGCATTACCAAACTACATCCTACAAACGTAAGATTTGATTTGATTGGCTAAAAGAGAGATGCTAGGAGGACTACTTCCAAGTCGGACTTTGTTGCGTGTTCTCCATATGCAATAGACTGCAACTGCAAGGCTTGCTCTCCATGTCTGATGGAGTTTGCTGGATGATTGGGCTGTTGCTATTAGTACGTTTTTAGCACCTTGCCAATCCCTACATGGAGGACACTAGGCGAAGTCGCACACTTGCCGCCACACTTGGGATGAGTAGTTGCAACTGAAGAAGAGGTGTGAGTGGTCTTCTGCTCCCTGTTGACATAGGTAGCATGTTGAGGACGTAGCTATTCCCCATGCAATTAGTTTATTAAGAGTGGAAAGTTTCCCCGACCAAGCTAGCCATAATATGAAAAAATGCCTTGGAATGGCAGATTTATTCCATATTACTTTGTACCAAGGGACGATTAGTCCTTCTAGTTTAAGGAAAGAGTATTCACTCTTGATGGTATACTCCACTGATGTAGTTTGGATCCATCACATTTGATTGAGGATTGAGTCATTTGGCTGGATGTGAGCAAGGATGTGGATATTTGACCAAGGCGGATTATCTGGTAGTCGCCATGTATTATTATCCACAGTGGAGCATAGCTTGGCCATCATTGGGATACTTGAGCTTCTGATTTGCCTTGAACTGAATAGGCTATCTAAGGGACCCATGGATAGCCAGAAGTCTGACCATACAGAGATGGATAGGCCATCTTCTAGTTGCCATTGAAAGCTGCCACGTACTAAGGGTCTTAACTTTAGGAGCTTCTTCCAAGTCCAAGAACATGTGGTTGGGGCTTGTGACGACCAAAAGCTTTTGCCCTTCAGTTTTTCTATAGCACAAATGATGTTTAATAAAATGCTTATGTGAATGATGCTTACATTAGTGATTCTATAGTTTTTAGTGTAGCACAGATTGATCTCCATTGCTATAATAATCATGCCGCTACTCTTGCTATTTCACAAGCTGACAAATCCTATCAAGCTCGCAACTTTGCTTCATCTCCTGTTTTTTCAATTGATTCTCAACCTTACGATGTTGAGTTGAAACATCCTTCAAGTGCTAAGGATTCAAAACAACACTCTGGCAAAGATGTTCACACCTCAGGTATTCGACAAAACGTTCATGTGACTAATTTGTCTCATAATCAATGGCAAGAATCTTCTATTGAAGCCTCTAGAATTTGTCCAGCTGTAGATCACTATGGAGAGACCAAACATGACAGTTTACCTGAGGATACACCTTCAACTTCTGCTGACAGTACTGGATATACCTCAGGTGATTAATCTGTTGCTTCTAAAGATCCTTCACAGTTTTCCTTACCTATGGTTGATGGGAAGTGATCCCACTTCGTGGCTTGAAACTGTAGAGCAGGTTTTTTATATTCATCGTGTTACGAGCAGTAGGAGAGTCGGAATAATTGGTATGAGCATGCAAGGGAAAGCCATCCAATGGCTGAAATCTTTACGCCACTGTTATCCACATTTGGATTGGTATTCTTTTGTTCAGAAATTCTTGCTGCAATTTAATAAGAATACTGCTCCTAATCCTTATGTTAGTTTGTCTAGATTAAGGCAAACTTCTTCAATTGATCAATATGTAGATGAGTTTGAAGTTTTATCATCGCAAGTGCCTTTAATTTCTGAAAGACAATTGCTTGGTTATTTTATTTGTGGATTATGTGATGGTATTGGTGCTCAAGTCTCTACTTTGATGCTTTATAATTTGGAGAAGGCCAATATGGATATTTTTTTGTCACCAAGTACAAAATCGTATGATTCTTGGAATGTGTCCAAATTTCTAGCTCCTTCAATGTGTGTACACTAGTCAAATCTTTCACCATCAGTGAGTACTCAACCTACCTTCATTCCATTAGGAATATGCACAGCACTAGTAATGTTTCTAGCCATCGATCTTTGTTTTTTTTATTTTTGGGGCAGGGGTTTTTAAGTAAAAGAATCCATTGATAAAAGAAGGATGTGCAACCAGCAATTGACTGAAAGGTTTATACAGCTACTCGTTACAAGAAAAGAGCAAACAAAAATACTGTGTGAAACAAAGTGAACTCATCTACAAAGTCAACGAAGCGAAACATAAGCTGAAATCTGGTTGGCAGTGGAGCTCAGTTGAGGGATAGCCTTTCTAAGTCGAACATTTGTATGGACTCTCCAAAGGCAGAAAACCACTGCAGCATGTGTAGCCCTCCAAGATTGGATGCATGAAAGAGAAGACGTTGCTGTGGCCAGGAAGACAGAAGTCACTCCTTGCCATGTTTGGAAGGTTGGCAGACAGTCCAAATTGCTGCATACGACATGCCAAACTTGGGCTGAAAAGGGACAGCTAAAGAAGAGATGAAAGTGATCTTTAATCCCCTATGTGCATAAATAGGAAGAAGTAGAGGAAACTACACCCCGACAAATATAATCTGTCCAAGGTCTGAAGTTTTCCTTGCCAAGCTAGCCAGAGGAAAAAGGCTTGTCTCTAAATGGTGGAGTTTTTCCACACCACTACTCCACAGGACAGTAGGAAACCGTGGTGCAAGGAAAAAGTAACCACTTTTGATGGAATAGAGGCTGCTTGAGGAGTGAATCCATAGGTGATCAGCAAGCAAAGAGTTAGGCCCTAGAGTGGGTGGGATGTTGAAACTCTCCCAAAAGCTTCCAGTAGGTAGAGTCCATTCATTGCCCTCCATTAAGCAGCATGATCTAGCTTCTCTAGGTAGTCCTGAACTAGCAATCTCTTGTGCACAATAAGTGGCAGCAAGTGGTCCAGTTGGTAACCAATAATTGAACCAAAGAGAGATGGATGACCCATCATTAACTTGCCATCAGAAATGGCCCTTCATGATGGCTCACAGCTTGAGTAACTTAAATTCCAAGAGCATATAGCTGGAACCCTTGCGACCCAGAAACAGTTCCCTTTGAGGAATGTGGAGTGAATCCATTCCACTCTAATATCCCTGTTTTTATTCCTACAAAGATTCCACAGATGTTTTATCTGTGCAACAAAGGCTTAGGTTACGAATAACCAACCCCCACACTTTGTTGGCTTGCATACAACATTCCATTTAACCTTTAGCCTTTGTGGAGGCATTGGGCCTTCCACTCCAAAGAAAGATCCCAAGGATTTGTTCTGTTTTTCATACCGCAGATTTAGGGAGGAGGAACACTAAACTCCAATAAACCTGCATGGAAAAAAAGGACAGATTTGATTAATTGAAGCCTCCCCACAAAGAATAGAAACATGGATGTCCAAGAATTAATGCATGCCCAAATTTTCTCTTCAAGAACCTCACAAGCTTTCTTCTTCAGTTGAAAGAAGTGGAATGCCCAAATAGCAAATTGGTAGTTTACCCTTTTGGGACCATGTGAGGGCTAGAGTGGCATCCTTGACTTAGTGGCTGACATTTGCAGATAAAATCCTGCTCTTTCCATTGTTGGCAGCAAGCCCAGAGAGTGCATGAAAGGAAAGCACAGCATCATGTATGAGCATGATTGACTACACATCTCCTTTACAAAAGATCAATAGATCATTTGCAAGACATAAATGGGTTAGTCTTTCAACCTTACATCTTGATGGAGGACCATCTCAAGGTTCGGGTGTTGAAAAGGACAAATGCAATCGAAGTGGAATTGAGGAACTACAAATACCCGAAGGGCCAATCACAAGGGCAAAAGCAAAACAGATCACGCAAGCCATGCAAGGCTTTGTGAAAACCATTTTTGAAAGTGAGGTCAAGTCTGAAATAACCTTGGAGACATGGAGCGGGGCTGAACCCAAATCCATTAATGTCATCAAAGCCTAAGAAAATAGAGCCCAAATCAGCCAAGACAAAATAGTTATTAGTGTAGTTAAAAGCATATTTAATTTTCTTTGGTAGTGAGTTGTTAATGGATATATGGATGGTTTTTTTTCATTAATTAACCTTGGAACTCTATAAATAAGGGATCAAAACTTGTGTCAAGGAGGATAGACGAATTTTTCAATTAAAGAGATATTTTCTCATATCTGTTCTTTTTTGAACAACCAGCTGGGGTTTTGACCTCGTGAGTTCGAGCTCAGTTTATATTATTGGTTCTTGTCTCTTATAGGCAATGGGTCAATAATTTCTTTATTTTATATATATATATATATATATATATATATATATATTTATATTACGAATTCTTGTCTCCATAGACAACGGATCAGTAATTTGTTTTTTTTATTATTATTATTAAAAATCGGGATTTGGGCAGTCCAGGAAATCGATCATTTGTTGCCGGGTCTCACAACACTATTCGTGGGATTTCGCATCATTTTTAGTATCAGAGCCAATTTAGTTCTCAATCAGGTTATTATCCTTTATCCTTCCTTGTTGAAATTTCATTTATTTCTTCAATAATTTTGTTCTACTGTTTCTATTTAGTGTCATTTCGAAAAAAAAAAAAAAAATCAGCAAACAAAAGTTAAATATATATATATATTTCTCTTATGTTGTTTTCTATCATCATCAATGCCCGAGTTGATTCCTTACATACTAAACTCCACGATGAATCCATTCTTCTATTGAGCATTACTTCAACGATGCTGTTTCTTTTTGTCTTCTTTGTGTTTTCTTAATCACTATCTTCTTGGTCCCATTTTGAGCTAATTATATGAACTGATGTTTGAGTTTTATAAGTGATTACTCTAGTTTTTCAATTACTGTGTTCTTAAAGAACTTGGTACGGGAAAACAAGAGTAGTAAAAGGCGAGAGTGGATGAGCGTAATAGAGGGTAAAAGCCATTAATTTGTGTGCAACACGAGTGTAGATAGACTTTTTGAGTGCAAACACGTGAGAGAGTGTGAGGACTTCTTAATTGAATTTCTTTTAGGATCATCATCATGTTAGAACACGAGAATCAAGGGGATGAACCCAATCAGTCCTTTCTTTTGAGGGCTATGCAGCAACAGTTCGAGCACGTGCATGTGGTGTTCGGAGAAATCCGTAACCGAATGAATAGACAAGATGAGTGGATCAACAAATTGCAAACAAGACCTCTTATGGGAATCTCTCCCTTACGGAGAAAAATACGTCGACTAGTCGCACCTCGAGATGAATCTACTGAAGAAGAAGAGGAAAGGCATGATCGATGCAGGAATGACCGTGCCAATAACAGAGTTAGAGATGAAGTTGATAGAAATATCGGGAGTATCAAAATGACAATCCCTCTTTTTCAAGAGAGGAATGACCCCGACATCTACCTTAAATGGGAGAGAAAGATTGAGCTAGTTTTCAATTGCCATAATTACTCTAAGGAGAAGAAAGTGAAGCTTACAGCAATGGAATTTACAGATTATGTCATCATTTGGTGGGATCAATTGATCTTATCCTAGTGGAGGAATGGTGAACGACCAATTGACAATTGGGAGGAGATGAAGGCTGCCATGGGAATACGATTTGTCCCATCACATTATTATCGAAATCAGCACCTTAAGCAGCAAAGCCTCAAACAAGGGTCAAAGAGTGTTGAAGACTATTATAAGGAGATGGAAATAGTCTTAATCCGAGCTAATGTGGAGGAGGACCGTGAGGCTAGTATGGCTAGATTCCTGTGTAGACTGAATCGTGACATTGCCAATGTCGTGGAATTACAACACTATGTGGAGTTGGAGGACATAGTGCATATGGCCATGAAAGTTGAGTGACAACTCAAAGAAGCGAAAGTTACTCGAGCTGGGAACCACAACTACTCGAATTCCCACTCCCGTGAAAAATGGACAAGGGGGAAAAGGGAAGAGAAACCAAGGTTCAAGGCCTATGATGACGGGAACTTGAAGAAGCACCCACAGGCCGCTAAGGAGAGAGGTAACTCATCATCTCAAACTCTAAAAAATCGGGATATTAAATGTTTTAAGTGTTTGGGGACTGGGCATATAGCATCTCAATGTCCAAACCAAAGAGTGATGATCATGTGCGAGGGTGGGGAGATTGAAACTGATGATGATGGCTCTAATTGTGCTAGTGATACTATGCCACAGTTAGAAGATGCTAGTGATTGTGAATATGCTGTAGAAGGCAAGTCATTGGTCATTATACGTTCCTTGAATGTGCAAGTGAAACAAGAAGAGAATGACAATGTGCAACAAGACAATATTTTCAACACTCGATGCCATGTACAAGACAGGGTGAGTAGTTTAATTATAGATAGAGGTAACTGTGTTAATGTTGCAAGTAACATACTTGTTGATAAATTGGGTTTGTCCACTATGAAGCATCCCAAGCCGTATAAGTTGCAATGGCTGAATGAATGTGGAGAAGTGAAGGTGAATAAGCAGGTCTACGTGACGTTTTCAATCAAGAAATATATGAATAAAGTCCTTTTTTATGTTGTACCTATGCATGCTGGTCATCTTTTACTTGAAAGGCCTTGGCAATTTAACAGGAGAGCCATTCATGATGGGTACAAGAATCAGTACTCATTTGTGAAGGATGGAAGGAAAGTTACATTGATGCCAATGACGCCAAGCCAAGTGTATGAGGATCAACTACAGTTTAAAAAAGCCATTTGTGAGAAAAGTGAGGTAGAAGCCGAGAAACTAAAGAAGAGGGAAAATGAAATTGAAAGAAATATGAGTGGTGAGAAGAGAGAAAGTAAAATCTCTAGGAGAGAAAAGCAAGAGTGCTCGGCTATAGGTGAGGGAAGAGAGAAAAGAATGAGTTTCTTTGCAAAAGAACAAGAGATCAAGAGTGTACTTAAGGTTAGAAGTCTAATGATTCTGTTTGTATATAAGGAGGCCATGTTTGCTAATTCTGACCTTGACACTTATTTGCCTAGTTGTGTGTTTTTTCTTTTGCAGGATTATGAGGATGTCTTTCCCGATGAAGTACCTAATGGTCTACCACCAAAGCAAGGGATTGAGCATCAAATTGACTTTGTTTCTAAAGCGGTGATTCTAAATAAACCAGCTTATAGGGCGAATCTTGTGGAGACAAGGGAGCTACAACGGCAAGTGGAAGAGTTAATGGCTGAAGGACATATTCAAGAAAGCATGAGTCCGTGCGCAGATCCAGTATTGTTGGTGCCCTAGAAAGGTGGGACATGGCGCATGTGTGTTGATTGCCGAGCCATTAACAAAATCATAACGAAGTACCAACACCCTATACCTCATTTGGATGATATGCTTGATAAATTGCATGGATCTGTGATATTTTCAAAAATAGATCTAAAGAGTGGCTATCATCAAATTAGAATGAAAGAGGGCGATGAATGGAAAACAGCTTTCAAAACAAAACGTGGGTTATATGAGTGGTTAGTGATGCCATTCGAGTTAACTAATGCACCTAATACATTCATAAGACTAATGAACCATGTTTTGCATGCATTCATTGGAAAATTTGTCGTGGTATACTTTGATGATATTTTGATGTATAGTAAGAGCTTTGATGAGCATATGGAACATCTTAGGGCTGTTGTTAATGTGCTGAGACAGGAAAAATTATATGCCAATTTGAAAAAGTGCAGGTTTTGTAAAAACCGAGTGGTGTTCTTGGGTTTTGTTATTACAGTAGGTGGAATATAAGTGGATGAAGAAAAGGTGCAAGCTATCAAGGATTGGCCATCTCCTAAATCGTTAACTGAGGTAAGAAGTTTTTTTGGGTTAGCTAGTTTTTATAAACGTTTTATGTGTAATTTTAGTACATTGGTTACCCCATTGACTGAAGTAATCAAAAAGGATGTTGGGTTTAAATGGGAAGTAGAACAAGAAAAAGCCTTTAATGTGATAAAAGAAAAGTTATGTTCTGCTTCATTGTTAGTTTTGCCTGATTTTTCCAAAACTTTCAAGATCGAATGTGATGCCTCCGGGATTGGTATAGGAGCTGTTTTGATGCAGGAAAAGTGTCTTATTGCTTACTTTAGTGAAAAGCTAAATGGAGTTGCTTTGAAGTACTCGACGTATGACAACGAGCTCTATGCATTGGTGCGTGCATTGGAGACGTGGCAGCACTACTTGTGGTCAAAAGAATTTGTTATTTACACAGATCATGAATCTTTGATGCATTTGAAGGCCCAAGGCAAGTTGAACAAAAGACATGCAAGATGGATCAAGTTTATAGAGATGTTTCCATATGTGATCCAATACAAGCAAGGTAAGGAAAATGTGATAGTAGATGCCCTATCTCGCAAGTATGCTCTTATCGCTATTCTTGGAGCTAAATTGCTTGGATTTGAATACATAAGGGAATTGTATATACAAGATTCTGATTTTCACGCTGTGTATCATGCTTGTGAAAAGGGTGCATTTGATAGATTCTATAGGCACGATGGATTCCTTTTTAGGGAGAACAAGCTGTGCATTTCTAAGTGTTCAATGCGAGAGTTGCTTGTACTTGAGTCGCATAGTGGAGGTCTTACGGGTCATTTTGGTATTGCTAAGACATTAGATGTGCTGAAAGAACATTTCTTTTGGCCTCATATCAAAAGAGATGTGGAAAGAGTTTGCTCTAGATGCATCACATGTAAGAAAGCCAAGTCTAGAGTTAAACCTCATGGTCTTTACATGCCTTTACCTGTACCCAATGAACCTTGGACTGATGTTTCGATGGATTTTGTTTTGGGTCTACCTAGGTCTAGGAGAGGTAGAGATTCCATTTTTGTGATTGTGGATCGTTTTTTGAAAATGACACATTTTATTCTATGTCACAAGACTAATGATGCTACGCATGTTGCTGAATTATTCTTTAAAGAAGTCGTTCGTTTGCAGAGTGCCTAGGAGCATAGTAAGCGATAGAGATGTCAAATTCCTTAGTCATTTCTAGCATGTTTTGTGGGGGAAAATGGGAACAAAGTTGTTATTTTCTACTACATGTCACCCACAAACCGATTGACAAACTGAAGTCGTGAATAGGACATTGACTACTCTTTTGCGTGCTGTGATAAAGAAGAATTTGAAATCCTGGGAAGAATGCATTCCATTCATTGAGTTTGTGTACAATCGAGTTGTGCATTCTTCTACTGATTTCTCACCTTTTGAGATTGTATATGGTTTCAATCCTTTGACCCCATTGGATTTGATTCCTTTACCTATGAATGAGATTACTAATCTAGATGGTAAAAATAAGGCTGAGATGGTGAAAAAGATTCATGAAGAAGCAAGACATCATATCATGAAGCAAAATGAGAAGAATGCTACCCAAGCCAACAAAGGCAGAAAGAAAGTAACTTTTGAACCTGGAGATTAGGTATGGGTACATATGAGGAAAGAAAGGTTTCCAACTAAAAGGTGGACTAAATTAGATCCAAGAGGAGATGGGCCATTTCAAGTGGTGGCCAAAATCAATGACAATGCATATACGTTAGATTTGCCAGGTGAGTATAATGTTAGTGCCACATTTAATGTGTCTAATCTTACTCCCTTTGATACAAGTTTAGATTTGAGGACAAATCCTTTTGAAGAGAGGGAGGATGATGGAGACCATCTCAACGTTCGGCTGTTGAAGAGAACAAATGCAATTGAAGTGGAATTGAGGAACTACAAACACCCGAAGGGCCAATCACAAGGGCGCGAGCAAAACAGATCAAGCAAGCCATGTAAGGCTTTGTGAAGAACATTTTTGAAAATGAGGTCAAGTCTGGAATGACCTTGGAGACATGGAGCTGGGCTGAACCCAAATCCATTAATGTCATCCAAACCCAAGAAAATGGAGCCCAAATCAGCCAAGACAATAATTAGGAATTCTAGAAGATAATTGAGGTCATTGCTTATGTCAACAAAATAGTTATTAGTATAGTTAAGAGCATATTTAATTTTCTTTGGTAGTGGGTTGTTGATGGGTATATGGATGGTTTTTTTTTCATTAATTAGCCTTGGAACTCTATAAATACGGTATCAAAACTTGTGTTAAGGAGAATGGACGAATTTTTCAATTGAAGAGTTATTTTCTCATATCTATTCTTTTTGAACAAGTAGCCAGGGTTTTGACCTTATGGGTTCAAGCTCAGTTTATATTATTGGTTCTTGTCTCTTATAGGCAACGAGTCAATAATTTCTTTATATATATATATATATTACCGGTTCTTGTCTCTATAGACAATGAGTCAATAATTTATTTATTTATTTATTTTTAATCAAAATCGGGATTTGGGCGGTCTAGGAAATTGATCATTTGTTGCTAGGTCTCACAACTCAATTCGTGGGATTTCGCATCAGTAATGGTCAAACATACCAAGACTTACAATTTGCACCTTAGAAAGAGGAAATTTAGACACCCATGTGTGGTTTACCAATACTTGGTCCAACCGCCTAAAAATGGGATTAGACGAGTAGCTATTTGACCAAGTAAACCAAATGCTCGATGAATGCATATCTTCCAATTCCACCTCAAAACAAAATTTATTGAAATCATCCATTCCACTAGTTACAATCATATTCCCTCCCAACTTGTCACAAATATTTCAGCATTCATTGAAGTCCCCTTAACGCAACCCAAGGCTCAGAAATCGATAAACTCGGAAATTTTAAATCCTTTCAAAGTGTTTTCCTAAGAGCTTCATTATTCACACTGTATATAAATGACGCGTAACACGATAGAGACTTGCCCAATAGCTCACATTTACAGTATATGAATTGATCCAAAGATACCAAGACTTGGACATTCCAAACAGCTAGATTCCAAGAAATCCATATACAACCACTTGGATGTGTTTCAAGCTACCAATCAAGCCAAAACCTCTCCCACACCTTTTGAGTATTTATTTGCTTCACTTTTATTTCATACTTAAAAGAGAAATTTTGTATTCATTACACAATCTATCTACTTCTTCACATTTTTTGGGGTTATTCAACCCCCTTATATTCCACGATGCTAACATATGAATCAAAGGGAAAGATTAAAAAAAAACTCATCCAAAGTAGGAAAGAAATATTCCTTCTGCCTTCTCCTTTTCTTTTTTCTCTTTCTCGTTTTTTCCTGGATATCTTCTTTTTTTTTCTCGGATCCGTTAACATCTATCACATCCTTAATCATATCGACTCCAACACTAGTTACTAGATCACCACTTTAGTTTAATGAATGATTTGGTGTTTCATTAACCATTGATTGAGACACAATACTCGCATCACCTTTACCTTCATTTAATCGCACATTTTGAGCTTTTTCCTTATTCAAAGTTGACATAGAGCCAAACTCTCCATCTCCATTTGACATATCACTCAGAATACTTGACTCCTCATACTCACCCTTGGATATCACCATGTCTGAGCATAAGGTTGAAGGCTCACCATCCACGTGCGAAGCATGACCGGATTCAGAGCTACTCTCGATCGCCCCAAATTTTGCCACTTTTGCCTTCCCTTTACCTGGTGTTACTGGACTTAGAGTCTAGTTGTTTTTAAATATTTCTTCTCTAATAGAAACACCTCCAGCATACCTACCCTACCCCTTCAAGCCTACTTGCTCATCTGGAATTCTGGTAGGTGTTTCTTTTGTTTCCCCAAAGCCTTCTACCTCCCTTTTGCTGTTATTATTTTCCATATAAGGACACTTCAAATCATTATGCCCAAATACACCACATTTAGAGCATCAAGGAGGTATAATGTGGTATTCAACATCCACCCTATGAATAGATCCATCCGCACATTCCATTTGAAATTCGGTTAGGAACTCTCCATTTGCCTCCATCTTAATTGACGCCCTAACATACTGCACTTTAACATTTGTTGCCGTGATTAAATCTACTTGGAGTGATCTACCCAGTGCGCTTGCTATATACCAAATGCCCTCATTGTGAAAGAATTCCATTGGAACTCCCCAAAGTCTTACCCAAACCAACATCTTCCTTAGGTTTACACGAGATAGGGACATGCCAATGCACTACCTCTCCAAGACCAACAACTTACTTGAAAAAAACCACGGTTGTTGCATGATATTCCGAAGGGAACATTCATCAAAAAACCTGAAAGAGAAAAAATCCACTTCCATTTGAAAGCATTTCCAACAAGCCCATATTACCCCACACAATTTCGATCAAGGAAATAACCCACTAGTGTGTTTTTCCATAACTTTTCTCCCACGTCAAAAACGGATTTAGGTGGTTTGAAATGAACCTTCTCATCCACTCTTAGCGGAGGATGATATTCCAATGCTATGTTGACTTTTGGAGCCTGATATGATGAGGTAGTATCCTACTTCTTGCCCGTAACTACTTCCACAAAGGATATGTCTGGCTCACGTCTTTCTTTCTTCCCGAAAACCACTGCTGGATTTTCTTCTTTTCCTAAATCCGCTTTTACACTGTTTTCGATGTCTTCCACCACCTTGGTCAACTCCTTTAGGGTAGCTCCGAACAGAGTGTTTTGGTTGTTACTTGAAAAAGATTATGATACTCTAGCTTTTCCCACTTTTTCTTTTCTATCTTTACCAAAAACAGCCAATTTTTTTTGTCCAACTGTTAATGACTTTTCATCTAGCCTTTGAAAGGTCAAGCCCCTTGCTTTTCCGCTTTTCCTCCTCAAGCCTCACACTCTACTTATCCGGTTCTGGTAACTTCGATTTTGAGGGGTCCTTAGATGATTCCACTGTCACCATCGGCCGAAATTTTTTCCAAACATTACGAGCAGGCTTCATGGTCCCTTTAGTAAGGGCTTTAGCTGCGAGGTCCTCAAACAGGACCCTTTTGTGTCTTTGAACAAAAGTTTTCATAACATTTTAGCAGGAAAAAAACCTTACAAATGACTACCAAATGTAAAGACCACTAACACTCTAGAGATTATGTGTACTAAATTTAAAAAAACGGAAGGTAGGAGACGGCCAAAAAGAAGTGCCTAATTGGGGGGGGGGGGGGAGGTGTTAAGCTTGAGTAGGGAAATAAAGGGAAAAAGTTCTAGAGAGAAGGTAGAGGATCTTCTCTCTCTAGAACCCATCGGTCGCTCATTCAAGTGATAACTACTAAAAACATTGTTCATCACATTTAATTTCAGTTTTTAGCATGCAATCTTTTTTTAACATGTCCAGTTTCTTAGACTTAAAAAATTTCACCATTTCATTCATCAAAAAAATTGTTAATCACATTTAATTTCATTCATCAAAGATGAAAAATATCAAGTTGAACCTTCTCTTGAATGTCAATTTTCCATACAACTCCAAACTTTCCTTTAAATCATTTTTCAAATATAAAGCTCAAACTCATAATACTCACATCCATTTACTTAGATAGGGAAAAACATTATCTCATATCAATGCAAATTAACCAAAGAAGAAAGAAAAGAATATTAGTCTAAAGATTATATTACAACAGTGTCATTACTTTTTCAAATCCATAACACGTTTCTTGAGGGTTGAAAGTGTATTCAAAATTACAAAAGAATAGATTTCTTCTCAAAGTTCATTTTCTGGCCTTTATGTTCTTTAGTTTCTTTAATAGCAATTCACTGCATGCTTTTGGCTAAATTTTTCTTCCTTTTTCTCAAATTCAAAAAAAGCAAAACAGTAAGAACAAAAAAAAATGCTAATTATGTGAAAGTTATAAGGAACAATTCATTTTCAAGTAACAAAAACTGCTCTTTTTTTCTTTTAGGAAAGTCAGAAGTTGATTGGGAAGGGAATTGAATTAAGAGAGCCCACTGATGCTAATTGCATGGAAGTCAGAAGGAAGACCTTATTTCAAAGTAGCAAAAACTGCTCCCTTTTTTTAGGATAGTTGGAAGTTGATTGGAAAGAGAAATGAATTAAGAGAGTGTGTGACAGTTATTTAAATAATCTTATGATATAAATAGATTATTTATCTTTTAAAAGGTGTGGAGACGAATAATCCTTACTGGCTTAAATATAATAGATAATCTAGTACAGAGACTACAACCTCCATCCCAATGACATGGACGTTTCTAAAAGGTAATGTGTTCAACTAAGACAATTTGTCAATAGAAGTCCAAGCTTTCCCATATTGGAGTACTCACAATCAATTTTTGAGAACTAACAATGAAGGAAGGAGCTTGGCTACCAAAAAGACCAGAAAGAGGGGTTTAAAGCACAAATAGGTCATTAGTTGTCAATATTCATCAATAAGCAGACCTTATATCCTGGCAAGCATAAATATGCTGAAAATACACATTGTTCTACCTTGCTAGTATCCTGAAAGGAATTCACCCCAGGCAACCTATCTTCATCAGGCACAAAGACTTTATTCATAACAATATCTCCATTTTGCACAATCCGCAGGCCAATTTTATTCTCTATTTTTCTAACCGTTAAGCCAGGAGCATCCTTCTTTACTATGTATCTGAAAGATAAATAAAAAAATTCATGTGAACAAATAAGATAGTATTTTGGCTTCTAAATCATAAAATAGCATAAAGTATAAAGCATCATTGCACTGGAAAATAAATCAGCATTAGAAATCTAATTTATT
Organism: Laguncularia racemosa; assembly: GCA_037954665.1. Taxonomy (NCBI): domain Eukaryota; kingdom Viridiplantae; phylum Streptophyta; class Magnoliopsida; order Myrtales; family Combretaceae; genus Laguncularia; species Laguncularia racemosa. Next base: position 219,320 of record JBBMOL010000007.1, on the reverse strand, counting down.
GATTTTGTATCCAATAAGTATATACGTGAATCTCATTTCTTAGTGTGTGAATCTTGTACTCTATGAGTGCAGGAGTCAGTGTTCTGGAAACAGCTCAACAAAGAATTAACTCCATTGACAATTTTTTTTTTTAAGTAATTAATTATATTAATGAGAGAAAATGTACAGCCGCTAAACACAGTAATAAATTACAACAAAATTCTGTCATATAACTAGAATTTTACAAATTTTATGAAACTAGAGTAAATCCAAATTCAAGGAATAAGAAGTTTAGAATAAGCTAAAATCTGTCTGACCAAAGACATTGGCAAAGGTAGTGGGGATCTCAATTGAATCGAGTTCCTTACTCTCCAAATGCAGTACACTGGTGCTGAAAGTGCTACTCTCTATACCGGGGTCATGGGATAGCTTCCAAGTGATGGTTGCATGAGTCTTATTGTTGCATTATGCCAAGATAGGAAGGATGTTGGGCATTTAAATTCCATCAGGACTGCTTTTCATACCTGTTTCGAGTATGTAAACTCAAAAAATAAGTGATCATGGTTCTCATTTCCATTTGAACATAGGAAGCATGTTGTTGAGGTAGATATTCCCCAACTATTGAGCTTGTTTAGAGTGTGAAGTTTCCTTTTCCAAGCTAGCCACATAATAAATGAGTGTCATAGCATAAAATACTTGTTCTAGATCATCTTAGCTTAAGGGATAGTGCCATTTTGATTAGATTAGCCTTGTAAGCCCTTTTGATAGAGAATATTCCAAATACCTCCTTATTCCAAATAAACCTATCAGCTTCATGTGGGTTAGGTATCATATTTTATGGTATTGTAAACCCATTCCAAAAATTGTTTTGTGGAAATACCTAACCATTGCCTTATATAATTGAGCACAGCCTACCACTCAAAGGAAGCCCTGAAGTAGAGATCATTCTAGCATTATGTATCATGTTTAGAGGCCCAGTTGCCAACCGAATGTTTGACTGTAGGGATATAGAAAGGCCATCACCCACTTCACATTTAAACATGCTTCTTGCTGTCTGAAAAGTTTCAGCAATTTATAACAACTCCACAAACACTTAAAGGTCTTTTCGTCTCCCAAAATGAAGTTCCTTTGAGGAAATTGGCATGTACCCATTTACCCAAAAAACCTCTTACTGAGTCTCCACATAAGTGTCAAATATGTTTTAGTTGGGATGCTTTGTTCCATATTGCAAGTTTAGGAATGCCCAAACCCCCTTGATCGACTGGGGTGCACACCTCTTGCCATCTTACCTTGACTTTCGTTGAGATATTATTTGAGCATAAGTCTTTCAATGGATTCCACTACCTTTTTGGTAGAATAAACATTAATGCTGTTAACTAAATAAAATTTGTCAAAAAATTAATTCCTAAATTATAGATTTATTATTTATTGTATTTTTATTTCTTTCCTAATTTAGCATTATTCTTATGTATAAATACCTGTAACCTATTTGTAAATTAAGATTATAGAAATAAAGTATTTTCTTTCTTCTAAAATCTTAATGGTATCAGAGCAAAAACTCTGATTTTTTTTCTTTCTTTTTTTGGGTGGTCATAAAACCCTAGAATACCAAAAATAATATCCAACCAACGTAAGGGTCATTTTTTCCTCACCGCCCACTCCAGCAAGGACGAAACGTCAAAACCAGCCTTCAGTCTAACTCCGATGGCCGTTCGACTAGTGTATGTGCCTCATGCACCTTTTTGTACTCCACTAAATTCTTCACGCACCAACGTGTGGCAGCACATGAACCGGCGTCACCTCATCTAATCACCTTCCTCAACCTCGTCCGTCTTTTTCCGACCTACCTTGTTGATCAATAGTCCCGTTTTACATCAACCTGTGTTTTTTTCCACATTTTAGAAGTTTTCTTTAAAAATGGCAAACGGGAAAAGAGTGGTGCTCAACTTTGATATCCTGTCCTTGCAAATCAGTCCCATAAAGCTTGATGGAACTAACTATCTTGTATGGTCAAGGTCTTATTTACTATTCATCAAAGCTAGAGGAATGCAAGGTTAGCTTACAGGTGCTATCAAGAAACCAGCAGCCGATGATGCTACCTATAACCAATGGGATTCTGAAAACTCTCTAATTATGCCCTAGCTTATCAATTTTATGCAGTCCCAAATTTCCAAAACATATTTATTACTTGATACTACGGTAAAAATATGGGATGCAACGGTTCTTACATATTATCAGGTTGAGAATGATGCTCAAATTTTTCAAATTCGGAATAAAGTGCATGGCATAAAACAGGTTAAGCTAACGACTTCACAATTTTTTTCTGAATTGAGTAGTTTATGGCAAGAACTAAACCATTACCAAGACTTCCAAGCAGATTGTACTAAAGATGCAATCAAATTTCAGAAGTTAATTGAAAGGGAGCGGGTCTATGACTTTCTAGTAGGATTGAATAATGAATATGATCAAATCAAGATTCAAGTCCTCGGAAAGGTACCTTTTCCCACTCTTGAGGAAGCCTTTTCCTATGTTCAACAGGAAAAAAGTCGAAGGGGTACCATGCTCTATACTGTACCAACTAAGAAGATGGGTTTAGCAGCTAGTGGTCCTCATGAGCAACCGAACTCTCACAATTTACATAAAGATAATCGGCACTGTGACTATTGTGGAAAGTCGCGGCATACCAAGGAGACATGTTGGAAGCTGCATGGTTAACCCACTACAGGTCGTGGAGGAAAGCGTGTCAATTCTTCCAGACCTCAAGCAAATTTGACAAAAATATTAGAACCATCTTCAGAAACAAGTTTCTCTCCGACTTTGTATTTTGATGATATCCATCATCTCAAGTGGCTTCTATCTCACATGGATTCTACTTCATCAAGTGCAAAATCCAATTTTGTTTAGTCAAGTATGGGACTTACCGCTAACCTTGATAGTGATCCCTGGATTATTGATTCTAGTGCGAATAGACACATGACAGGCTCCTCTAAAAAACTCCTTAACTATATTCCTTGTCAAAAATTGAAGATAGTTAAAATAGCAAATGACTCTGATATTTCTGTATCTGTGACAGGTTCTATTGTTTGTACTCCTGATATTAAGCTATCCTCTATTCTTCATATCTCTTGATTTTCTGTTAATCTCTTATCAATCAGCCTTATTACTAAAGCCTTAAATTGTAAAGTTGAGTGTTTTCCCGATCACTATGTGTCTCAAGATCTTCAAATAGGGAAGACGATTGGTAGTGGTAAATTGCATGATGGCTTATACATGTTAGAGGGATGTCTCAAGACTATTTCACATCAAGCTTGTTTTGGAGGAACTAAAGATGCCAACTAAGAAATAATACAATGGCATAGATGGTTGAGGCATCCGTCTTTTTTTGTCTTAGCAAAAACATATCCTAGTTTGTTTTCAAGAATTCATCTTGATTCCCTAGTTTGTGATGCTTGTGAGTATGCTAAACATATCAGACAATCTTATCCTTTGAGTAATAATAAAAGTACTATTCCTTTTACGCTTGTCCATTCTAATGTTTGGGGACCTACACAGATTGCCTCTTTGTCTGGTAGTCACTAGTTTGTCACATTTATTGATTGTTGCACTAGAAAGACATGAGTGTATTTGATTAAGGCCAAAAGTGATGTTTTTCTTATTTTCAATCTTTTCATAAGATGGTTTGTAACCAATTCAAAGCAAAAATGAAAATTTTGAGAATTAATAATAGCACTGAATACATGGATAATCGTTTTAGTGCTTATTTGGAGTCACATGGGATTATCCATCAAACTAGTTGCCCCTACACTAGTGCACAAAATAGAGTAGTCGAAAGGAAAAATAGGCATTTGTTGGAAGTAGCCAGATGTTGGCAGTGGAAGTCTATGATCGTGTCCTAGGTCTAGAAGTGTCCATAAGCTGCTCGAGAGCTTGCTTGTGGCTCTTCCTCCCTAGTTTACCTATGGTTGTTGTTGGGGGCAAGGCTCGTTAAGAGAGAACCCAAGATCTCACAAGGGGACTTCTTTTATCAAATTTAGTTGTATCTCATTCATTTCATTCATCCCTTAAATACAAGCTAGGATGTTACATGATTCTCTCCTCTCGCCACTCCCTACTCTGTCCTTATCTTCTTGCTTATCCATGTCTCCTGCCCACATTCGTTGCTGGTGTTTCAATACGTCTCCTACCCACATTCGTCGCTAGTGCTGGTTGCCTTGTCGTCCGCCCTCTCCATCGTGGTCTCCTTGATGCCCTGATCCTTGTTCCCACGTTTCCTTCTTAAGTAGACTCGGTCAAAAGACCTTATCTCTTGTGCTTGACTCATATCACTAGATCCCTTATGTTTACAATGAATCTCCCAAAACCTTTCTGGAGAGATGTTATCCTTACAGCTACTTATCTTATTAATAGAATGCCTCTCAAAACCCTCAACTTTAAGAGTCCCTTGGAGCTTTTACAAGGGAAAGTTGCCTACACTATTCCTCCAAAGGTGTTTGGGTGTGGTTGCTTTGTCCATACCAGGAATGCTGGGAAGCTAGATCCAAGGGCCCTTCGGTGTGTCTTTATTAGGTATTCTCCAACACAGAAAGGTTATAAATGCTATTATCCTCCATCTCGGAAGTTTTTTGTCAGTATGGATGTCACTTTTATAGAAATTGAACCCTACTTTAGCCCTACCCAATCACCTCTTTAGGGGGAAAGTATGGAAAAGGAAGAGGTGATACCTTGTTCTATCTCTCTTGAGGATGTTACCCTAGAGAAGAATATTGTTCAGGGGGAGATTGTTAAGACTATTGGGCATTTGGATAAGCCTGATTTAAGAAGATATTCAAGAAGGGACAAAATGGAAGACAAGATAGAAGAAGCCATCGTGCAACCTACTTCCTGTCAAGAGTCATCCTCTTCCTCTGGTAAGTTATCTTTTGATGACTTAGATAAACCTATCTCCCAAAAAAAAGGTGTCAGGGCTTGTACCTAACACTCTATATCTAACTTTATTTCCCGTGATTGTTTGTCACCCAACTATAAAGCCTTTGCCTTATCTATTTCTTCTGTGTCTATTCCACAAGATTGGAAGGAAGCTATCAAGGATCCCAAGTGAAAAGGTGCAATGATTGAGAAAATGAAAGCTTTGGCAAAGAATGAGACCTAGGAGCTTGTTTTTTCTCCACTGTAGAAGAAACTAGTTGGCTGCAAATGGGTGTAAACTGTGAAACACAAGGCAGATGGTTCAATAGAAAGATACAAAGCGAGATTGGTAGCAAAGGGGTTCATTCGGACTTATGGAGTGGATTATCGGAAGACATTTGCCTTAATAGACAAGATAAACACAATTAGAATCTTGTTATCATTTTCCAGCCAACCTTGATTGGGAATTACAACAGTTTAATATAAAGAATGCATTCCTTCATGGAGACCTAAAGGAGAAGGTGTATATAGAGATTCCACCTGGATTTAAGGATGATAAGACACAAGGAAAGGTGTGCAAACTAAAAAGGGCTTTATATGGCTTGAAGCAGTCTCCTCGAGCATGGTTTGATAGATTTAGTAAAGCTATGATCTTCTTTGAATATCAATAGAGCAATGTTGATCATACCCTATTTATCGGACATAACAAGGGTAAGATTACTCCTCATTGTAAATGTCGATGATATAGTGGTTACTGAAGATGACAAGGATGAGATGGCTCATTTAAAGGAACTCCTAGCTCAAGAATTTGATATCAAAGATCTAGGAAAATTACAATATTTCCTTGGGATTGAAGTTGCCAGATCAAAAAGGAAAATCTTTATTTCCCAAAGGAAATATATCCTGGATCTTTTAAAGGAAACCGATATGTTGGGTTGTAAACCAGCTAAATCTCCTATAGAAATTAATCATAACCTACAAGCTAGGACTGGTGATTCCATTGATATGGGGAGATATCAAAGACTCATGGGAAGACTGATTTATCACTCACACACTAGACCAAATATAGTGTATGTTGTCAGCTTAGTAAGTCAGTTTATGCATGATCCACATAAGCCTCACATGGATGCAGTCTTTCGCATTTTGAGGTATCTAAAAACCGCTCCAGGAAAAGGCCTACTCTTCTCTAAAAATGATCATCTTCGAGTAGAAGTCTTCACAGATGCAGACTGAGATCACTAGATGATAAGAGATCTACTTCAGGTTATTGCACTTTTCTAGGAGGAAACCTTGTCACTTGGAGAAGTAAGAAGCAAAGTGTAGTTGCTCGATCAAGTGCTAAAGCAGAGTATAGAGCCATGGCTCAAGGTGTTTGTGAGATCATATGGGTGAAGAAGATACTGGAAAAACTAAAATTATCAGAAAAGGATAAGTTATCCTTATATTGTAATAACAAGGCTACTATGAGTATAGCCTAAAACCCTATACAACATGATCGAACAAAACATATAGAGATTAACTGACACTTCATTAAAGAAAAGGTGACTAATGGTGTCTTGAGGTTAGTCTACATAACATCTAAGGGGCAACAAGCTAATGTATTCACTAAAGCTTTTAGCAACAGGATATCATACATTAGTTTGCAAGTTGGGCATGAGTGACATCTATGCACCAACTTGAGGGGGAGTATTGACTGAATAAAATTTGTCAAAAGATTACTTCCTAAATTATAGATTTCTTATTTATTGTATTTTTATTTCTTTCCTAATTTAGCATTATTCTTGTGTTTAAATACCTGTAACCTATTTGTAAATTAAAATTAGAGAAATAAAGTATTTTCTTTCTCCTAAAATCTTCAAATGCCCAATATACTTGCATTGAGAATAACATTGACTTGATGAGTTGAAGTTGTCTAACATAAGATAAGAATTTGGAAGTCCATGAGTTTATTTTGGCCAAAATTCTATCGATTAGGACTTCACAATCTGCTTTATAGAGTTTGAAAGCTAGAAGTGGTACCCCAAGGTAACGGATGGAGAGTATCCCTTCTTTAAATTCCATCCTCTAGAGTATCTAAGCCTTTGCTAGATGAGGTACATTAGATAGGAACATAAGGCTTTTATTGCTATTTACTTTAAGTCCTGAGACGAATCAAATGTTTCCAAAGATTTCTTAATCACTCTGACCAATTCAAGATTACCTTTGCAAAAGATTAGAAGGTCATCTGCAATGCATAGGTGTGAGTCGATCTTTCTTACATTTCCAGTGATATAAGAATCTGGAATTATCAATGAGTTGCCTTAAAATCCCTAAGTACACTTCCATGCCAAGTACAAACAAGTACAGTGACATGGGATTACCTTATCTGAGACCCTCTTGAGCTAGGAATGAAACTAACCAATTCCCCATTGATGTTGAACAAAAATCTTGGGGTAAAAATACATTGCATCACCAGCTTGATAAAGTGTGTAGGGAAGTTCATGCTTGTGAGTACTGCTTCTATAAAGCTCTAATTTATGGTATCATAGGCTTTATGAATATCTACTTTCAGCATACATCTCAGAGCTCCTTTATTGTTGTGGTATCCATTAGCTAATTCTTGGGCTACAAATATATTATTCGAGATACGACGCCCTCCAATGAAAGCAGATTGTTCTTTCTTCACTAGCAATGGTAGAACCATTTTCATTCTAGATGCCAAAAGCATGGTGATTGCTTTGTAACTTGTATTGTAGTAGGGTCTGAAATCAACAAGATTTATAGGATTAGCAATCTTAGGAACAAGAAAGACGATTGTGCAATTCAGTTCCTTCAACATATTTCCCGACACCATGAACTCTCACCCCCTTGAATATATCTTCTCCAATAATGTGCAATGTCGTTTTGAAAAACCTAGCAGAAAACCCATCTAGACCAGGAGCTTTGTTGTCAACTTGGTCAAAGAAGGCCTTTTTAATCTCCTCATCCGAGAATGGACTATTGATTTTCAAGACCTATTGATCCGACAATCTTTTATAAATATAGTCTTGCACCTCTATGTTTGTAATGACCATTTGCTATCCTCCCATCAATTTGGAGAAGTAGGCTACGATTTCCTTCTTGACATCCACTTCCCCCCGAATCTCTGTTCCATCTTCCTTTTTTAGATTGTGTATAGCATTCCTATTTAGCCTATGACTGATCACTTTATGGAAGTATAAAGTGTTCTTATCTCCCAGTTTCAGCCATTTCACCCTCAACTTTTGTCTAAAGAGACTTTCTTCTGCTCCCCTCAGCTAATAATATTCCTTAGAAGCTTCTTGTTCTTGGTCAAGTAATGTTATGTCTCCTTTTGCTATTGAGCTTTGGATCGTCATTAAATGTTCCTTTGCTAACTTGACTCTTTCTAAAAGGTGTGAGAATTTGGCATTGTTCCAATTTTTGAGTTCCTTCTTTAGTAATTTCATTTTAGTTACTATTTGGAACATTTTGGAGCCTTTGATAAATTGCTTCTATCTTAGGGAGGAAATCCTGAGATTCCATCCAAAACTCAAAGAATTTGAATGGATATTTCCTTTTTCTTGTACTCAGCTCCATATGCAGAACTCCTGCCAAATGATCAGAAAGGATAGGGGCTACAAAAGTGCCATCACAATTGGGTAGGTTGTTTAGCCATCTTTGGTTAACCAATATCCTATCTAATTTTTTCAAAATTGGGTTATCTAATTGTTTATTCAACCAAGAGTAGAAGTCCCCCCTAAATCGAAGGTCATTTGGTTCCGCTTTCATCTAAGAAATTTACAAAATCCATCATTGCCGATGTTTTCCTTGTATTACCTCCCTTCCTCTCATTGATTGATCTAATCACATTGAAGTCCCCTAGTACCACCCATGGATGATCAAACATGTAAGGAGCTAACTCGGCCAAGACCTTCCATAGTAATTTCCTCTCATTTTCAGAATTGGATGCATAGACAAACGTAACATAAAAGGAAATGTTTGATCCAAGATGAGTGCAATAGCAATGGGAGAATTGCTTGCACTCTTTTTCCATCTAATATTCCAACTTCTTGGGTCCCAAATTAGCCATATCCTCTTTCTAGCCATTGAATTAATTCTAAACTCTCAATTTGCCACTAGAAATGACTTAACCCTCTCTTTATTATTCTAGTTTACTCGAGTTTCCAACAACCCCATTATCAATATTCCATTCTCCCTACAAAACTTCCTTATTTCTGCACACTTCAATAGGTCATTGAGACCTCTTATGTTCCATGAAGTCAGATTCATTATAATGATGAAATTTTATTAAGTATAACGCCTCTAGTGATTGTAAACCTTCTTCTTCCTCCTCTTCTTTGCACTTGAACCAGATGATCTTCCTTCACTAGATGAAGCCGAGTTAATCATCTCATGGTTTCTAAGTGTACCAGTCAGCCTTTGAGAGCTTGATGTAGTGATTTGTACCTTATTGGTGCTTCTAGGTTCCTCACTACCGTTTGTTCTTTCCTTGCCCTCATCCTCCTTCTTTTCCCCTACCTTGTTTTCATACTCCTCCACTTTCCCTCTACTTACAAGAGTTTTAGGAATTTGTGAAGGTATAATCTTTGGTTCCAACTCAATTAATTTGTCGGGATTGGAGTTTTCAAGCTCTATGTTCACCACCAAAGCTTCCCTCTTTTCCTCTTGAGGGTTCTTCTTCCCATTAGCATTCTCGTTTCCTTTGTTATTTGACCCCTTACGTTGGACCTTCACCCAAGTCTTGTTTTCCTTAGTGGAGTTCTCCTTTAACACTTAATTGTCCACCAGTTTAACTGTGTTACATATATGTCTAAAGACCTTACATGTTGAGCAACCGAGGGAGGAAGCTTGACCTTGGGTAACACCCCTCGAGATTTAGGAGGATAATAATCCAATTTGAATTCTAACCTTTGGGGACAAGGGATTGTGCCTCCAACTGCCTTGGCGAAACTTCTTGGTTGATTCCTTAGATGCTGTGATTTTGTACTATGTTTCTCATTCTCATCCGTTGCTTCTTTCATTCGCTCCATCGAAGGGTTGTCGACTGTGTTGAAGGTTCTCTCTTGATCGTCTATCCCGATGCATGGTGCCTTCCCTTTGTCCGCATAGGAATTACCGCCATTGCTCAAGACCTTATCACCTTCCAATGTAACAGTGTTCTTGTTCCTTTTATCGTGAACTTCAGTTGCTGTGGTTGGAGATGACTCTACTTCAGAAGGGGATACCGGTTCATATGTCTTAAACGTGACACCTTGGACTCCGAAAATGTGGCTTTGGGATAAGCCTTGCGGAATATTAGTTCCTAGTAGGTGATGGAAACCAACAAGATGCTCACGGTGATTAAAACCGCTTGCCATAATTGAAGGTTTTGTGTTTGTTTTACCCTAGAAGAAGTGGTCTTTTAAGGGGGGGGGGGGGGGTAGGTAAGGGTCGGCAAGGTTAGAGAGAAGAGAGAGCATTTTCTCTCTCTAGGAACCAAACCGTCTATCCTAATTCAACTCCATTGACAATTGTGCACCTATTATATACAAAATGCCCATTTGTGCAAAATCAGGTGAATCTCGCACTCTATGAGTGCAGGTGTCAGTGTGCTGGAAACAGCTCCACAAAGAATGAACTCCATTGGCAATTGTGTGCCTATTATATACAAAATGCCTGTTTGTGCAAAATCAGTGTTCAATTTCCATATGTCAAAGGAAGCAACAGTTCAGAATGCTACATTATCCCATCAAGAAGACTGTAGCATATATTATTACTTGTTAATTTTCCAAAATCAAATTGGGAATCTTCTTTATATAACTAAAGTGACAATTTCACATCAAGTGCTGCATAAAATATTTTGGCAACAGCTTAGACTTCCAAATGGTGGATAAGAGAAAGGTATCTGTCCTTAGAACTGATTTCACATACCCATTTATTTGATTTGTGGATCTGTTTCTAGCAAATATCACCAGCAAATCAGCAAAAGTACTGTTTCCTATCCAACGTTTTTGCCCTTCAAGTATCCAACCCCCTTTCACCTGTCATAAATGACAACACAAAAGCATAGCAGCAATAAGTTATGGTCCTTGATATCTTTACTTCCCTTTATTTTGTTTATTTTTTCTATTTTTACAACCCTCTGTTCCTTTTCTATTTTTTATTTTTTGCTCCTCTTTCTTAAGGAGGAGAGGATTATCCATGCATGCAATGAATATAAAGAGAAAGGCCGAGAATTTCAAACCTTTGTTGCTGTTGTTCTTAGAGCACTTGCATCACTTCCATAATCAGGTTCTGTCAATGCCTACAGCAAAAAAATGCTCTTAAGTTGCCTTTATCTACATAAATAGATATACAGATATGAAAAATCCATATGTCTGATAAGCAAAATAAAATCACTCACCCAACAAGCCATGGCACTGAGTTCTGCCAAAGAGGGCAAATATTTCTGCTTTTGATCCTCCGATCCACAAAGGGCTAGTTTGATGTAGTATGGTCAAGTAAAAGAAAGTACAGGTGAAGCATAATTGCTCAGGCATTAAAGAATCCAAATAGCTTTAGAAGGACGAGGAAGTCAAACCCTCACCAATAGTAAGCATAGCCAAAGAGGAATGCACCAAAATGAATGTAGAACAGCTGGCATCAACTCGAGCGACCTCTGCAACAGCAATAGCACTACCGAAAATGGAGAGACCGGGACACCCATAACCCTATTCATCCAAGCAAATGAAGCAACCGTTAAAGCTCTTTACCCAATAGCCAAAGGAAAAGGAAGCATCACAATACAATGCCAAACAGTGCCACCCAGCAAATACATATACCTTGATAGTGCCACCAGCAATGTGCAAGGCACCAAGCTTTGGAACAACATGAAATGGAAACTCTGCCTTCTCCCAGTACTGTAGAGTGGAGAATCCCAAATATACTTTGTCAAAGTACATAAATTTACCAACATACATTTGTAAAGGAATGGCACCATTGCCCTTGAAACACTTAAGCAATTTTAACAGAAGACAACATGCCAAACTAATACCTTTGCCATAATTGGGGCAACCTCTTTTTCCATACATTCTCTTACTTTTCTCTTGATAGCTTGCTCCTCGGGATTCAATAGGTCATCAAACTGATAATAATCGGATGCTTTGATTTTGCATGCCAAGAAAGAAGTAATTAATGAGAATTTGCATAGCAAATTGATTTTCCTTTTACGAGTAAACTGACTTCATCACTCATTAAATCCAGAAACTCAACGAAAATGAATGAATAGATGAGGTGCAGCCACAATTTTTCTACAGTGGTAAAAGCTACATGCCAGGCTCAATAGTCAAGAAAATAAGTTCCTTGAAGACAGTTCAGCTTCCTTTTTTCTTCCTAACCAACCCCTTGGAAAGGTTTAGCATACAAATGCTTAAGCAAAGGACATACAGTCACAGTTTTTACAAGTGTGCAAAGAAGTTCAATTCTAGATCCGGTCAAGCATATGCAGTGCAGCACCATGAAAAAAGGAAAGCTTGAGGAACATCTAAAGTGCTTTGAAAGAAAAGCAAGAGCATAGTAAACCCAATACGCCCATAAGAAACATCCTAACAAATCAAATATACCTATGGCATACCGTGGACTCATTATATACAACCCTAAAGTACCCAAGCAGCTTTAAAAACACATGCATCTCAACGGATACATGATGTATGACTGACTCTGGAGCTGCAGAAACAGATAAAGGACATAAGATAATAGTTCTTACTACAAGGAGGAAAGATTGATGCAGGAGTTGCCTGCGGAAATGCAACGGAAATATCCAGGGGGGGCAAACCCCAATAAGAGCTCCTAGGCTTGGTGTTGCACTCATCTGCACAGCACACAAACAAAGACATCGATAAACATTCACTTGGTAGAAATTATAAAAATTGACGATTTAAACCCCATGGATCCAATTCAAGTATTCTGTTGCCATGAAGGAGGAGGAGGAACAAACTGGTTTACTCAAGAAAACATAGATTCTAGTATGTTCATTTTATGTGTTTAGCATTCAAAAATTCCATGTTACGTTTAAAGGCAGAAACGTTCCATAAATGAGAAAAAAAAAAAAGCACCATTCATTCTTCAAACCCCATTTCAGCGTACTATAACACACGAATGAATTAATTCTTCTTAATATCTAAAACCCAACCTGGTGTCACTCTGGATTAAAAGCTAAAGAGTATTATAATCGATCATCGTAACAAACAGGAAGACGCTTGGATTAAAAAGGAAAACAGGAATGGATTGAAAAGAAGAACCTTGATTTTGATTAGAATTTGAGGAGTGGTGAGCTGTCATGTTGAAGAGTTACGCAGACGTTTCGATTATTTTAAGCGATGAAGAAAGAAAGATGGTTTTAGTGAGCTTGAGAATCCTGAAATCGAATTCATCAATCTTATATATGGTCCAGTTTGCCATGGCAGGCAAACTTAATTCAAAAAAGGGTTCTCGTCAAAGTATTTTGATGAATATCACGGTGACTCTTCCTGTTGGGACTATAATTTTGTCAAAAATGAATTACACGTCCAACCTATAATTTATTATTTAGTGATACGGTATGTTTTGAAAGTAAATTGCAGTATTAACGTGTAATTTGCTCCTTATTAAAATCACATATCAACAATGCAATTTACCACTTAATAATATCATGTGTTTTGAAATGTAATTTACCGACCACTAAAATTATAATCCCAACCAGCAATTTAGTCATGCCCTAAATAGTCTCCATGCAAATAAAACATCATTTTCTTTACAATAAACACATGATTTCACTCATTTTTTTTCAAATACACATCTATGAAACATGATTTTGTGTAGTAGTGTCGTAACTCCAACTTACTATTCAAGTAAGTATCACTTATTTCATGTATTAAATTTAATAATTGTATATTCCATTATTGTTTCTCTCCATAAAATATAACGTATTATTGGGTAATTTTGTGATAGATGAAAATTAAGATTGAAGGCATACTCAAAATTATACATCATTCCATACGAATTAATGAAGATCCTATGGCATTTGCCCTAATTTATAAGATGTGTCTCAACTTTTTTGAAATTGCCCCAATTTTAGTAAATTTGTTATAATTTGTAGGGTTTAGCCCAATTTTAGTGAAATTGCCAAAATTCCTAGATTTAACCCAAAGCTAATAAATTTGTTTTAATTTGCATAATTTTCCTCAATTTTTGTAAATTTACCTTAATTTTAATAAAATGGTCTTGATTTGTAGAATTTGCCCTAATTTTATTAAAATTTCCCTAATTTGTAGAATTTACTATAGTTTAATAAATTTGCCCTATTTTGAAGAATTCACCTCAATTTTGTAAAGATGGAGGATTTAGTCAAATTCACGATATTTGCCCATGAGAATATCATGTCTAATGAATATGGACCATATTATGATAAAGAGCCTATTAAGAAAATTGCAGTGAAGACAAATGTGGGGTACAAAGAATTGTTGTGGAAGATATGTACAACAATTAAAATTGATCACACCTTCGTCCAAGTAGAGGTGTTCCATAAGCAGCCAATATGACAGTACATTGGCCGATTAGGGTAAACCCAACATATTATCCTTAGTATCATAGTGTTACACAACAGTACATTAGTTAAGTGAGAGTGATGCTTAATGCCCTAGTAAGTCACTTTAACCACATCGTTATACTTTTATGTATTTTATATTATATTATTGACATGCTTTATTTTTCAGGTAATTAGATTGCTTCGCTCGCATTAGAGTAGCAGATTCCACACAAGAGTGCCATGCGATGGCACTTGTTGGGAGTTATCTCTGTGGTGTTACATTATTCTCTCCAGATCATTAGGAGCATCGCCAAGAGATGCCTCCACCTCATGCAACCTAAGGTAGATGACGAGCTCGTGTTAGGGGTTGTCGTTAGTAGGTAGAGTAAGATCGATCTCTAAGCCCTTTTGTAGACGCCTCACTCGCTCACTACTCATCGATGGCTTATCTTTCACCATATTATGATGATCCCACCTTTAGTGTCAACTTGATGGAGTTTTGTACCCTCGATGTCCAGGTACCATATATGTCTAACATTACTCTACCTCTCTCCTCGAAAGAAAAGGCATTTGGGTACACAAGATAGGGGGGAGGGAGTCACATAGGTAGATCCTTGATATATTTCATAAGATGAGCCACCATTCCGACATTAGACCCATCCTAACGTTAGAGGACCTAGTAACTTTTACCAAATTGGACAGAGTTCAGCACCCATTGTACATAGACATCATTAGAGACGATGTTGGCGAAGGGATTGGATATATATGTATATTTGGCTATGTAATTATACATTGTTTTATCATTTTCCTGATATGTATATGTACTTATAATTTCATTTGCTTTAGATATGTAATTTTGATTATATAATTTGAACAATTTGATGAAATCATTTAATTCTTCAATTGATTTGTGTTATGATTTGACAGGTTCTTAGTTTGATATAGAATTTAGAAAATATGTTTATTTCTAAGTTTATTTATTTTCACAAGTTTAATTATTTTTAATTATGAAATTTATAATTGTCATAGGCTCATTTATTTTCATAGGTCTTACTACATTCTAGCTTTAAGAAATAGGAAAGCATGGGGCACGAAGATCGATAAAATTTATCTTCAACGTGCAAGTTTTAGTGAAATTGTGTGTTAAATATGCAAGTTTTAGTGAATTCGTAGTTTAGAATTGCAAGTTTACTTTACAAAAAAATTATAGGTTGGAACTATAATTTTACTACGATATTTAGAAAATTAGTTTAATCAAAACTCTTTTCTATGAAATTATTTATCGAAGAATGACAAATTTACATATATCTTAGATGTATGTATAAAGAATTATGTGAGTTTATTCGGGCAAACTTTTTTTTCACAAAACGGTTTTTTAAAAAAAAAATAACCCCCAAATTATCGTTGTATATTCTTTCTTTTCGGAGTTGTTTTTAACAAAGAAAAATTTAGCACGAAGTTCACAGAAGAGTGACAGCGCATATGGCACGCAAGTCAAAGCAGATCATTTTACGGTATGTATGTTTGTTCGTTTGGCACGCAATCCCATCCATACGTGGAAATTTATGGAAATAGGAAGAAATTGGGAAATGCTATCTTTAGATAATTAGATGTAAAAAAAAAAAAAAAAGAGAGGTGAAAATCCAATGAATTCAATCCAAACATTGTTACTTAGAAATGAACGGAAATTCGTTTAAAATTATAATATAAAGTACGTCCAAAGTAAAGTTCAAAAATGATAAAAATGAGATGTTTTAGTTTCTCAAATATTTAGATTCTTTTTCTTCTTCTTCTTTTTTTTTTCAATCAACCAAAGAGCATGAGAAGGAAATATATTTTTTCTTATTTCCTTTCAATTTTATTATGCATCCAAATAAGAAAGAAATTGAAGTCAGGATCAAGAATAAGTATTTTTACCCCTACTAATCTTAAAGATGAATAGTTCAAAAACTTGTTGAAAATGAGAGTGAATTTAGAATAGAATTATAACTTTAGATTTAATTTGCATTTCAATATTTTGTATGAAACTCGTAGAATTAGAATCACAATTCTCAGAATTAGTTGTTTAAGTTGTAAAGTGATTATCTCAATTTTGATTTCTTCAATTTTCCTTAATTTATAAATCAATTATTGATATACTATTTATCTCCTTATAATATCAACTATTTATTATACATGGCAATGGCAATATCATAAGAGTATAAATTAAGAAAAATCGAAAGAAAGTAAATTGAGATTATTCAAATCTATTTAAGCTTTAATTTGTACTTTTGATTATAAACTTTAATGAGGGAAATTATGGTTAGAATTATAATTACTTTCTTCACCTGCTTTTAAGTAAAAACTCAAGCATATATATAATATTTAAATTGTACATATACACAAAGTTTATACTTGTCAGAATCGACCCGACCTTTAACCCGGAGAGGACGAGGGGTCAAAGGTTAAAAGCTTCAACAAGGTCGAACGAGAGTTGAACCATGCCAATCAATTTATCATATAATATTCGTCGTTGGATAAGAAATTAATAATATTAAAAATTAATTACATATAAAAATATACTAATATTATAAACAATAAACTATTTAATAAAAGCCTTGTAACAATTATTTACTTATAAAATAGTATAGGGACAAACCTATGGATATTGCATCTTTTTTTGGTCTCGTCTCGCATCGTTATTTGCATATATACAAAATGAAGAATTGAATTATTTATGTAGTAGATTAAGTTTTGTTATACAAAAGTGTTTAAATGGAGTTGCTACTGAAAACAAAATATTGAAGGGAATAAATATTAATCAATCAATGAAATTTAAGCCAGGTATATTCATACAGGCAAACTTTCGATTGGAAGTGGACTATGCTATAGGGGATTTTCTTTTTTTACGAATAATTTATCTATCCCACATTACTCACCACAATAAGTGTTCTACCATTGGTTTTGATGATAAAAAAATAATTAAGTATTTTACTAACAAATTTATAAATTATACTAAATATACAATGTTGGCTAAGACAATAATAGAGTGACTTAGATAGTCTATGAAAAGATATTCTAAACTTAAATAAAAGATGTCAATATTCAAAGAATAGCTCAGAAACTATATCTAGGAAATGGAAGTTGAATTGATTAAGTTGATCCAAGCTTAAGTTAGACAATGCAATTGGATTAAGGCCCAAATCCACTTATTGGATGTATTTAGGAAATATATCCAATTCCATTTCACATAAGTTGGCTGACATAGGGATTGATTTAAAAAAAAAATTAATTATGTTTATTTTTTATTAAGAGTAGGTTATTTACATTAATTAGGTTATTTAAATTAATTTAATGAAGAATTTCAAGGACCACCAGTAGGATAGATATTTATAGAAAATTAGTAGAAGATGCTATAGTATTCAAGAAGAGATGACTAGGTTTTTTGGATAGGGATGGAAGCTAAAAACATATCCCTATTAATAAGATAATGTATCCATCTGAAATTCGAGTAGTAGATTTGAGTTTATCTAAAAATTATGAGGGAATCATCACCATAACAACCTAAACTTATCAAGTGGAATTTCCAAATAGCAAGAACAAAAATATCAAGTAATAGCAAGCTACACAAGAAAAACATTTGAATTTTGAATTTGAAAAGAGATTGAGATCAAGTCCAAGATTTGAGGAATAACAGCTATAATAATTAATCAAAGATAACGTTGAAGATTTTCTTACCATCTTCAAAGGCTACGAATAGAAGATAGGACAAATATCCTAAAAATTAAAAAATCATGTGTAATAGAACAACTCAATAATCAAGAAATACATTTTACTACGAACTTAGAGAATTTTTTTAAGACTTTTCTACACTATTGTTATTCAATTTATTGTTCCGTTTTGAATGCTAATACTTGTTGAGGATATTCATTGTTGTGTTCCTAGTGTTTTTTTATTTCTTGAGAGTTTGATAGTGTTGTTGAGAAAAGTTATAATGGTTCTTTGTAAATTTGTAGATTAACCGAGTTGTGGGCTAGATAGATAGAGTAAAGAGTGTGATACACTAATGCTTGGTAAATTGATTGTAACTTCTCATTATTCTTGTTTATTAGATTAGTGGAATGGCACTTATGTAAACAACTGAGTCCCTAGCAATGGAGTTGGAAGAGAAGATTAACACATAAGGTAGAACCTTTATAAAATTCTACACTTGATCTTCTTTCCTTATCTCTTTACTTTTTGTTATTTAATTAGCTTATTTTTGCGCATTCTTGTTGAACATTTAGCATGCATTTAAAGCCATCATTAAATATCTTAAGGTGTTGTGTGACTTAAAATTTCCAAAAAAGATAAAATATTTTTTATAGATGTCAAACTTATATCTGGTATTAGAGCCACACTCTAATATCATTTAAAGTCAAGATCTAATGGCTTAAAATAGTTGTCCAAATGTTTAACCTAAAAAAGCTCCATTCTTTGACGGTATTGATTATCCTTATTAGAAAAACAAGATGGAGATGTACATGCAAGAGTTCGATTACTAAACTTGGACCATAATCAAAATTAGAAATCTTAAAGTTTCAGATTTAGTCATGCATTCTGATGATATTGCAAAAGCATAATACAATTCAAAGGCTAAGAATTTACTTTTATATACAACTGCACGATCTGAGTTTTATCTAATTTCTTCTTATAAAATAGCTAAGGAGATTTAGGACACACTAGAACAAACTTATGAAGGCACGAAGTCAATCAAGTAAACAAGGATTAACTTATTGATGCAGTAATATGAAATGTTTAAAGTGTTATCAGGTGAAGAGATTAAGGAATCATTTAGCAGATTTACTACAATTACTAATGAGCTCTATTCTCTTGGTAAATTTTTTGATGATGTAGAGTTAGTTTGCAAGATTTTAAGGGTTCTTCCTAAAGTATGGAATGCAAAGAAAACTATAATATAGGAATCGTGCGATATGAAAAGGCTAACCTTCAGCTAATTTTATAGTAAATTAATGGCATATGAAGCCGACTTCCTAAAGGCAGAAAGCAACTTAGAGGAATAAAAAAAGAAGTCTATTGCATTTAAAGTTCAGGACTAAAAGGATGACTCAGATGATGAAGAGTCATTTGATGATGATGAAGATGTCACACTCTTGGTAAAATAGCTTAATAAACTACTCAAGAAAAAGGGTAAGAAGTCATTTTTCTAAAATTTTTAAGACTAACAAAAGTAGTAGTGATGTAGGAAAGAGATTTAAAAAGAAAGAAGAAAAGGAGAAAAATGAGTTAGTGTGCTATGAGTGTAAGAAACCTAAGCATGTCAAATATGAGCATTCGGTTCTTATCAAGAAACTAGAAAGGTATAAGAAAAGAAGTAAGTCCTTGCTTGCAACATGAAGTGACCTAGACAAGTTAGAACCTATTGATGATGAAATTGAAAAAGTAAACATCTATTTGATGGCTCTATCAAAGGTAAGCTCAGAATTTAAAACTAAATATCAATATGAGGACACTATAGGAATTTTTATATTTGGTGACGTTTGCATATTTTTCAAACATCGCTGATTTTAATATACTTTAGTCATGTTTATTAAGCGTTGCAAAAAATATATCATTAGCGACGTTTATAACTAAAGTGAAATATATAAACTATAATTTAATAACTTTTTCCATTATTTTTTCAAATGAAAAAAAATAATTCTGTTGTTTTTTTTGTAATAATCCGTTTTTTTATTTGATTGTGCCTTGTTAAAAGAAAAAGAATTTGTTTTTATTAAAAAGAAATAAAGAAAAAGTTTTGGCTGGTTGGCTGGGTAGGTAAAAGGGAGTGAAATAGGGGAGAGGTTGAACCGGTCTATCGCCAAAACACCTTACAGCAATCCCATTTCATCCTTCGAAGCATTCTGAAATCCCTTTCCCTTAGCTCGCTTCGACGAATGAACGCAGTAACCAGCTAATTTGAAGAACGAAAGGATTGCAAGCCAACACTATCTCTTGGTGGAGGATTAAAGATATTGAGTAGGAAACATGAACCCTACTCCTATTTTCTTATGAAGGTATGATTTTTGTTAGAAAACATTCACAAAAATTAGGGTTTCAAAGAAATTGTTTGGGTAATTGTAATTTTTTTTAGGTATGTTTAAAATGCAGCTTTCTGACTTTACTAGTAGCATTGTTCTTGTTCAATAGCATGCCGCTTCTTCTCCGTTCGTTCGTTTTAGTTAAACAACATCTAGCGTCCAATAGTAGCTTTGTTGTCTAGGTAAGTTCTCTACTCCTTTCCCAATTTAATTAATTGAACATAGAGCATGATTGTGTGCAAAATAAAGCTATGCTATTGTGTTATGTGATGTTAAGATACTATGTTGTCCTGTTATGCCCTGTTTGATGGAGAAAAGGGGGTTTGGTTTACTTAAGGTGCTTGATCTTGGAGGTGTTTACAAGTCACAACTTCCTAAGTTACTTTGGAAATTGCTTCTTCTAAATTCCTAAGTTCATTATTTAGTTCTGAAAAATTGAGTGAGTTGTTTCCATCATCTCTAAGAATCTTCACATTGTTGATGTTAGGATTGGGGGAAAACCCAATGGAAGTCCTAAGAAAGCTGAAGTTTCTTAAAATCCTCAAGCTTCTTGCTACTTTCTACATAGGAGCACTTTAAGCACTAACATCACAACTGCTTAACGGCCTTAGGTTCATTTTGCTTCACTTTTTTAGGCTCTCTTCTCTGAAGCTTCCTTTTGATCTACTGCTCCTCTTTATACTTATCATGTCTAAGGCCAAAGGATATATGGTGATGTTGTGGTACTCTAACTCCCCAGTGCTTGTTGCCTCTCCACCCTCATAGTTGATTTGATTACATCCTCTAAAGAAGTGTAAGATTCAAGTTTACTAAGGAAATGAGGTATAGGTTGCTCAATTGATTCATTCAACTCACATAAAGTCAACAAAGTCTAACATTCTTTGTAATATTCCCCAATACTAGCTTTTCCTTCCCTCAATGTCTACAGCCTAAAGAACATATCTTTCTTAAAATAGTCATGCACAAACCATATAGTCCTTGATTCTCAACCAAAGCTTCATCATCTAACTTTTCCTAACCACTAACCTCCAGTTAGAACTACTATTTCTTCTCTCATCTACTTCTTGTCTATCACCTCTTTACACCCTCCTTCCCCCCATACGATATTGCATTTAGTTCTTGCAAGGAGTTGATGATATTTTGCAATTAATATTCAATGTGATACACTCCTAATTGCAAACTTACCATGATACTATCTTCTCCATTGCTACTCCTGATTGCAAACTTCCTACGATACTATCATCTCCATTATTTATACTCTCACTAGACATCTTGATAATGCTTCAACAATTCACCATTTTGTTTTGAGCTATCTATCAAACAACTTGCCTACTTACTACACCTTCTATGCACATACCTAACAATCAACATAATCGGCCTCTTCCCAATGCAACACAACTATAATGTCATTAACAACTTCACAACACTGTAATCAACTTATCAAGACAATGATTCATATTCATGCTTTTATTCATATCATTGAAGCATTAATTATCCTCACTTTATGCTAATGATTATTGGGCTTTTACAGGGAACAACATCTGCACTTTATGCTGATGATCGAGAATCCATAATTGTAACTGTGCAAGAAGTGAATTCTAGATCTATGGGGGCTCTTATTGCACTATATGAGTTAGCTGCTAGGCTATATGCATCACTAGTAAACATCAATGCATATCATTAACCCGATACTTGTGCATTTCCTTTCAATTATCTAATCAGTGAAGGATATTATTTGTTTTTTTTTATGATCATCACAATGCCATTTGATTTTAAGTGTGGCTTCTTAAATAATATGTACATCTATTGAATTCATAAAAACCTTACCTATATAGTGGACTATGCCCCATTCCTTATCCATACGACTATAATTGGAAATTGTTTTAGGTGTAGAAGCTAGGAGAAGAAAGTTGCAACATAAGTATTAGCTCTTCAGAAGCAAGTTCTGGTTGTTCTCAATGAGGCCAAGTATGATTAAGATTTTTTGCTATGTTGGCTTATGGTGTATTTCCTTATAGCAATGCATATTCATATCTTGTATATAGAGGCATAGCTATGAGCATTAGCATTTGATTTTGACATTATGCTTAAGCATAATAATAATAATGCTTAGACAGTAAGTTGGATTGGTAAAGGGTTTAGCAATGCTTCATCTTTGTTGTCTTCGATAAGAATTATTGTCTCCCCATGGTTATAGCTTAGTCAGTGTTAACTTGGACCTAAATCTAGCTGTGTTTTCATATTATTATTTTTACCATGTTGAGTGGATGAAAATGCATATATATTGCAATGGCTCTATCGGTTATCTTGCAAGGAAGTTAAGTTACTTGAAGTGTAATTTATGATTTTTTTTATGTCTTCGCTTGATCTTGTTTGATAAAGACCGTGTTGTAGGCTTGATAGTTCTTTGTATTGAAGAAGAATAATAAGTAAAAGATGAGATGTTTTCAGTCCAATTTATTAGACATCATTCTCAATGTCGTGTCTATAGCGTTCGACATATATCTACAGTGTTGACTTGATATTTGAATTAATGTGGATTTGTTTTGGGGTGGTATATATGGAAGTTTTATTTGCATTTTGAGGGAGCCTACCTTCTGTGTTCTATAGCATTTTCACTAATTCTTTAGCTTTCACGGCAAATAATTTAGGTGGGATTTTAGTCTAGCTCTAGCAGCAGTAGAGCCCATTTATGTTTTTGTGGTTAACTTCCAGCAACAGAATTACATTTTCGGTGAGTCCCTAATCTGCTTCATCCACTCGAGTCCTTTTAGAAAGCATTAGTTTAACCTTTTTAGGGCCCTTATATTTCCAGACTAAGTAAACTTACAAGTTTACTTATGTTTTCATTATATGTGTGTCAAACATTATTGATTGCACTTTTTCCCTAACAATCTTATTGTAAAACAATTTTTCATTTTGATTTGCTATGGGATTCGTTTACAGTTATGGATAAGAGTTTGATGAATTGTAATATTGAAAGTGAAGAGTACCTACAAGGTGTAGAGTTTTTTATTGCATACTTGTGCATGAAGTATGGAATGGACCAGAGGTTAAGTTGTCCATGTAGGAAATGCTTAAACGTGTCCTCGCACACTATGAATGTAACAAGAGCACACTTGCTTGTTGATGGGATAGATGTAAGTTACCGTTGTTGGATATACCATGGTGAGGAGTCGACCATTGAATTGCCAAGGAGAACTCGAGGTAAGATACGTCATGAAGAATATGATTTTAGAACATATAGAAGCGAGGGGTTCAATGAGGAAAATGACGACAACATTGACGGACTTGATGAGAAGCTAGAAGATTTAGAGGCATTTATTGACAATCAAGTTGAAGGTCCAACTCCTATGAATGAATTTGATTTCCGCCCAATTTTGTTGATGGGCTAAGAGTTGACTCACAACAAGAGCTTTATTTAGGGTGTAAGTTATCAAAATTTTCATTTATCGTGAAGTTACTTCACTTAAAAGTATACAACAAGTGGAGTAATAAGTCTTTTGATATGCTTCTCCAACTTCTTCATGATGTGATCCCTAATGGAGAGTCTCTTCCTAAGTCATACTATCATGCAAACAAGTACTTACGAGGATTAGGCATGGGTTGCCATTATATTCATGCATGCATATATGATTGTTGCTTGTTTTAAGGTAGTAATAAGCACCTCACATAATGCCCCATATGTGGTACCATAAGGTATAAGGTGTGTGGTGGATCTAGGAAGGGTATTCCTCAAAAGGTTTTGTGTTACTTTCCTGTGAAACCAAGGTTGTAATGCCTTTTCATGAATGCTAAAGTCGCTAAAAAAATGCGTTGGCATAAAGAGGAACATAAAAAACAAGATAACTATATGGGTCATCCTGCAAATGGGCTATCTTAGGTCAATTTTGACATTGAATTCCCTGAGTTTTCTAAGGACTCTCGCAATGTTAGGTTAGGGCTAGCCAGTGACGGCTTCAATCCCTTTAGATTTATGAGCCAATCATACAGCATGTTGCTTGTGGTTCTACTTACATATAACTTGCCACCTTGGATGTGTATGAAGAAAGAGTTCTTAATGATGTCATTGTTAATCCCAGGACCTAAAGCACCAGGAAAGGAGATTGATGTCTACTTGCAGCCTCTAATCGATGAACTGAAGGATCTTTGGTTTAATGGATTATGGAGGAGAGTGATTGCAGAAGAGAAGGAGATTCTGCAATAAGGAGATCCATCTGCAAAGGTAAGCTAACTTAAGTCATGTTTTTTTAAGGCTTTGACTAAAGGATGTCATTAACTTGATCATGTCTTGATAAATAAAAGATTAGGGCAATGAGTAGGAAAGCTGCACGTAGGAAAGTAAAATATTTACACAAGTCGGGATCTAGATCATTTGAGAGCAAGAAGAATGAATATGTGACTATTTCATTTAATTTAAGTATATAAGACTTAAATTGATAAAGTCCTTAACTTTATGTATATTGTGTGATTAAATTGAGAGGAATCACCAACCATCGAATGCAATCAAGTTCTTTAAGGTCACTCGATACAGTGATCTAAGGTCTGATGGTGGTGGCGGTTAGATTTCCTAACAAGCTGGCCAAGATTATATAAGTTGATGGGTTAATTTACAAATAAGCACTGTTACTATGTTTTATGTTTCTATCTACATTTTTATTATGTTTGCATTGTATATTGTTGTCATCGTTACTCTAGGAGGATATGGTCAAGATGTATCAAGAATCTTAATCCTCAGACAATCTTAAGACTGTGGAGGAGAGAGTTGATGAATTTATGGGTGTAAACGCGTGAACTAACTATCATCCTGGTAGAGGATATAGACCACCAGCCATTGGGAAAGCTACACATTCACGAATTTATATGGAAAAGATGGAAGCGCTTCTACAAGAGACACAAGGAAAGCTTGAAGAGGAAAAACATCAACGTGAACAATTGGAGGGAAAGTTCAATGACCAACATTAACAACTGTTGTCAATGCTTCAAGAAGAAAGGGATCTATGTATTGCCTAAGCTCAAGAGGTTAGTTTAAACTTATACTTTCGAGTTAAAGGTATATGTGCTATGTTGTAAATGTATGCATATTACTTCTATGTATAGAGTAGAAATGTTGTGGGTTTTGATGATGTAGTGGTTGTATTGATGTGGTAGACTCCTTTGATATGTTATGTTATAGTTTTTCATTATGTGCAATATAGGAGTATGCTGTGTAATACAAGGGTAGTGTGTGGGTACACTATGTTCTGCAGGGATGTTGGGTAGGGAGTAATGTTGTCATTTTGCAATATGTGTTGTCATATAGGTGTTAAGGGACAATATTCTAGAATATTCAAGAATCTGCATGGTTATAATTCCTTTGGGGCAATATTGTAGAATATTGATGTTTTGCTTGCATGTTAAGGATGAATATGTGAGTACTTTGTAAATATCTTACAGCTATTTGAGCTTTCTCAAGCAGTTGTAGGGCTTGCGAGGAATTTTCCAAGTACTTCAGGTAAATAATTATAAATATGTGATAGTATTCTGTGCCCCCCACCCCCCCCCCCCCCCCCCCCCCCCCCCCTCTCTCTCTCTCTCTCTCTCTCTTCTTTTAATTAAAAAAAAAAAAAGGATATAATTGTATGCATGTGTTGTTTAAAGGTTGTATATTTTGTGACATAAACAAAAAATCCACAAGACTTTGTTCATTCACCAAGTACATCTACTAGTGATGATACAGAAAGTAGTGAAGAAAAATGTGATAGCGAAGATGATGAAAGTAGTGATGATGAGGACTAATGCAAGAAATAGGATGTTAGACAAGTTTATGTAATGTTTAAGATTAAACCTATTGAAGTTTGACTTTTTTTCATCTTATTTGGATTTGTTTAGTTAAGGATATTGCTTCCAAGTTTTGTTGATGTGAAAGCTTCATGTCTATAGGGGTTCATTTGAATATGTGAAAAAGACGTGTGCATGGTATATATAATTGTGTATAACTAAATAGGTGTATGTTGGCTCATATGAAGATTGTGAATGCAGGTTGAAATCAATGCCTATTACAATTACTACGTTTAAACGTTGCTAATTTGGCTTTATAATGACGTTTAAACATTGCTAATGTACTATTTCACAAAGTTTAAACGTTGCGCATAATTACCTTTTGGCTAAGTCTAAACGTTGTCAATGTAACTTTTTTACTATGGTTAAACGTCGCCAATATTACTAAACTACAATGCTTTTTTTGGTCCACTAATTTTTTAAATTGTGGTTTAACTACGTTTAAACGTCGCATGTAATAATTTTTAGTTACGTGTAAAAGTTGATGATAGTTATCTCTTACTACGTTTAAATGTCGCCAATATTACTTATTTACTACGCTGTTTGTCCATAAATTTTGTGATCGTGCTATTACTACGTTTAAATGTCGCCTATCATAACTGTTAGCAACGTCTAAATGTTGCTAATGTTAGTCTTTTATTATGTTTAAATGTCATCTGTAGTATTGATTTACTGCACTTTTTTTTTGCCCTTTAAATTTTTAATTTTCATTTTACTACGTTTAAACATCGCGTATTACCTATTTTTAGCAACGTTTAAACGTCGCCCAATATAACACATTTAGCAATGTTTCCACCTTTAGCGACGTTTATTTCATAAATGTTGTGGATATTTTTTGTGACGGACCTTTGGCGATGTTTATTAGCAACGGTTATTAAACGTGGCTAAATCTTTTTTGCGACATTTATTTTATGTTTAGCAACGTTTATTAAATGTCGTCTAAGATTGAATTTGTTGTAGTGGGAGGAACTACTTGATGATATTTGTGTGGAAATAAATAAATTATTAAAAGCTCTTTCTAAGGCTAATAAAAAGATTTCACAAATTGATGCTAGAAATAAAGCATTGAGAGAAGAAAAAGATGCATTAGTGCAAACTAATAAGCTTCTTGTCGATGAAAATGACATACTTAAAAACGATAGTGAAGATTTGTATGTCACTAGAGAAACTTTAATGAATGAAAATTTGATTCTTAAGGAAGAGATAAAAGAATTAATAATACAAGTGGATAAGTTATCAAAATCAATAGAAAACTCCTGTAAAGAATTTAATGAAAGTGACAGAAAACTTCAGATGTTAATTTCATCACAATGTGTTGATCAATCTAAAACTAGATTAGGTTATAATAAGGCGAAATTATATAACACTAATAATAAGACAATCTTTGTAAAAACTAAAATGGAATTGATAAAAGAAAATGGTAACAATAATAAAGATGTAAAAGGAAAAGAAATGATTGTGGATGTTGAGGAATGTAAAGGGTACATCAGAAAGTACCTAGAACAAAATAGAAAGTATCTTATCAAAGGATACATCAGAGTTATCGCACAAGGTACATTAGAAAATACCCAAATCAAAATCAAGGGAGAACAATAAGCAATAGGTATAATATCTAAAAACCTTATGCTTGCTTCTTTTGTAACAAGTTAGGACATATCAAAAGATATTACTTCTACAAGAATGTCAAGCTTAGTAGCTATTTAGCAAAGAATCAAAACACGAGCTTGAATTTAAATGAACCCAAGCTCCATAAACAAGTTTAATTTGTTTATGATGTGTGTGGAAAACATGAAGCCAAGCTTAAGGGAATTTGGTACCTCAATAGTGGATGTTCGAGGCATATGACAAGTGACATTGCATTGTTTAAAAGTTTAGAGTGGAAAGAAAATGGTTTTATAAACTTACAATGCAATAGTAGATGTAAAATAATTGCAATAGGTATGATTAGCTCTCCTCCTCATACAATAGATAATATCTCTCTTGTGAAAGGTTTAAAGCATAATTTACTTTTAACAAAACAAGTGTGTAGGCTATGACATAAATGGAACTAAGCTATTTGAAGGATTTTGTAGAATGAATGCACATTTGATAAAACCTTCTAAAGTATTGAAAAGTGTTTTTTTAACCATGAATAATAATGTTTCCTTATGGCATAAAAAATTAGGACAAGTGAATTTTCATCAACTTGAAAAACTATCTAAGAAAAATATATTTCATGGTCTCCCAAAGATAAATCTAATTCATGGTCTCCTAAAGATAAATATTCAAGAAGATCGTTGTTGTGCTACCTATTTAAAAAACAAGGTAACATCTATTTCACACAAAAGTAAGAATATTATTTATATAAAACGACCATTAGAGTTGCTTCACTTGGACTTATTTGGTTTAACCTAGACATTAAGTCTAGGAGGGAACAAATATGGACTTCTGATTGTTGATGATTTGTCGAGATTTACTTAGGTACTATTTTTATGATATAAAAGTGATGCCTTTAAAAAATTTGAAGTTTGTGCAAAACAAGCTCAAAATGAAAAGGGCTTTTTCATAATTAGTTTATAGACTGATCATGGAAATGAATTTGAAAACTTTGATTTCATAAATTTTTGTGAAAATATGGCATTAATCATAATTTCTCTACACTTTACACTCCATAACAAAATGAACAAGGACTTTATTATACGGAAGTGGTGTAACTGAATATTTTTAGGCCAAAGCAGTTTTTACAGCATGATACATCATTAATCATGTTTATATAAGGTCCTTGACAAATAAAAATTCATATAAAATTTTCAAAGGAAGAAAACCAATCATGTCATATTTTCATGTGTTTGGTTTTAATTGTTTTGTGATGAAAACTGGAAAGCTTTTACGTAAATTTGAAGAAAGGGTAGACGAGACTATCTTTCTTGGATATTCAATGAATTCTAAAGCTTACTGAGTCTTTAATAAATCTACTAAGATTGTAAAACACTCTATAAATGTAAGGTTTATTAAAGAATTTTGTAATGAAGAATCTAACGATGAAACTCCCTCCAAATAAAAAATGAATCGACAAAATAAACAAGAGAAAAATAAGAAGGAAATTAAGTTAGAGGATCCCTCATAACAACTTACTGTACTTAATGTTATCAATAGATTAGACACTTACTCAAATGGTTCAGCAAGAGCCTTTAGTGTGCTTGATGTTGCCGATAGGTTAGAACTTAGGTCAAAAGATAACTCAGAAGATACCTTAGAGACTTTACAAATGACATAATATCCATTTAAATAAATTATAATAAAGCTTAATCACCCAATAAATAAAGTCTTAGGTGTTGTAAAATTTGGGATAAGAACTAGAGCCAGATATAAGAACATAGAAAATCAATTTTCTTTGTTATCTGAACCTGAACCATCATCTAATGAAGAAGCTTTAGGAGATAATAATTGAATTAATGCAATGCAAGATGAGTTAAAACAATTTAAAAGGAACTAGGTATGGATTCTAATTCTTTGATCCAAAGATAAATAATAATAGGTATTAAGTGAGTTTTTAAATAAGTTAGATGAAAATGGTATAATAATAAGAAATAAAGCTAAATTAGTGGTTAAAGGCTTCTCATAAGGGGAAGGCATTGACTTTGAGGAGACATTTGCACCCATCGCAAGGTTAGATGCTATTTGCTTACTTTTTTGCTTTTGCATGTTTTAAAATTTTCAAGTTGTTCCAAATGGATGTAAAAAAGCACGTTCTTCAATGAATTTATCGAAGAGAAGGTTTATGTGGAACAAGCTCATGGATTTGAATATCTATTTAAGCCCAACTATTTGTTTAAACTTAAGAAAGCTCTTTATGGTTAAAAATAAGCCTCTTATGCATGGTACAGAAGGTTAAGTAAATTTCTTATAAAAATGGCTTTCTTAGGGGTAAAGTGGATACAACTTTATTTATGAAACATTTTAAATAAGATCTATTAGTTGTATAAATTTATGTAGATGATATAGTTTTTTATTCTACTAATAAAGAATATTGCAAAGAATTTTCTAAGATGATGTGGGCCAAGTTTAAGATGTTAATGATGGGTGAGCTAACCTATTTTTTGGGATTACAAATAAAGCAGACAAATGATGTTATTTTCACACACTAGGAAAAGTACACTCATCAAATTACTAAGAAGTTCGACTTTTAAAATGCAAAAGAAGCCATTACTCTAATGAGTACAGCAATAAGATTAGATCTAGACTTAAATGGTAAAAAGGTTAATGAAAAGTTTTATAGAGGTTTAATAGGATCATTATTATATTTAATTGCATTGTGACCGGATATTCTTTTTAGTGTATGTATTTGTGCAAGATTTCAAGTTAATCACATAGAAACACATTTGGCTACAGTAAAACAAATTTTTAAATATATTGTACAAACTGCAAAGGTAGGTATTTAATATCCTAAAAATCATTTTTTTTATTTGATAGGATATTGAGATGTGGATCATATAGGGTGAATAATTGATAGAAAAGCACTTTTAGAACTTGTTAATTTCTAGGGATAAGTCGGTTTCTTAGTCTTCTAAGAAAGAAAACTTAGTTGCCTTATCTATTGTACAAGTTTAATATGTTTCTAAGGGAAATTTTTGTGCTTAAATACTTTAGATAAAATAACAATTGAAAGACTATGGTGTAAATTATAAAATTGTTCTTGTAAAATATGATAATACTAGTGCCATAAATTCGACCAAAAATCTAGTTCATCATAACCAAACCCAAGTGTTCAAAAAAAAAAAATATTTTACCTATAATGCACAACTGTATGTTCTAAAGTTGGCGATAAAGGAGGTGTGGACCTAGTCAAGTTTGTGCATCCATATTTGATTATAACCTAAAAAGGCATCTATGAAACTTATTAGTGCGTAGCTTGAGATTGAGTTGATCAGCTAATTAATTTGAGGAAGAAAAAAGTAGTCCTTTTGGCAAGCTTTATTGAGGTTAGTGTATGTAATGCACACGAACTACTTCCCATTGGACTTCTTTACTAGCACATAGTTGGCTAGCTATGTAAGTACGACTTTTCTCGTATAAATTCAACCTTTAGGAGCTTTTGAACTTCTTCCTTGATGTTAGCTTGGTGTTCAAGTGTTGTTACGCCCCAAGGGTTACCCTAGTCGTAACAGCCCACCGTGTATTATATTGAAGTCTATGATTAATTGGATTTCAACACACATAAACTTCAACATGGTACATAAGGCATCATTATCCTAGAAACCACTATAAAGATAACAGTTCTACTAATATTAATGTTAACATCTATTAATGTAAAACATAAAGTTCTACATATATAATAGATAGAGAAATAAGTTTATATGGTTAATATTATATTCATCCAAAAGTCTATTCAAAATTAAAAATATCTGATCTAATTGTCTTCTTCTTCACTTGCCCAGCTATCATCATCTTTGAAGATTCTCACTGCTATCTGGATTTTACTAAGGTAAAACTACGACAGTACCTACAAAAAGGATAAACTATAGGGGGTAAGCTATAAAGTTTAGTGAGATCCTAGCTCATAACCACCTTTCATGCAAAACAAGCAAGTTAACATTTTTAATGCATGAATGCATGAACAATCATATGCTAATGATCACATGTAGTCAGCCAAAAACTACATGAGGTTTAAGGATATTTTTGACCAATATGCCCCTCCTTTGACCTTGGGTTAAGGATCATTTTAAAATTGCATAAGATTTTAGGTTACCAATTTCATTGCACTTGCATACATCCTTGGCTACACAAATTAGAGCCACACTCTATATATCAATAATTATGATCTTCTAAGCAAGGACCTAGGACAAACTAAAAGAAAATAATGTTTTCCCTACCCACACACCTCCAGATGCATGTGCCCAAAACACAATAATGAACATGGATTCATACCAATACACGATGATCCTCTAGTCATTTTTGTATTGTTAGAATAGGACACTCCCTCAGGACATCCTTTCATTATCTATGCAACTGTGATGGAATATATGAAAATATGTAAAAAGATGCTGTGCATGATCCATTTCAAAATAAGTATTTCGATATGGTTAACATAAGTTAGAAAGTGACCAAACAATTTGTAGACACTCCATTAACTACAAAAATAGCCACAAATACAAGCAACTTTACTTTCTTTTCCATTTAGGCCTTAACAATAAAACAATCAACCAAATTAAACACATACATAGGTTCATTAGTATTCAACTTTAGGTACTACTAAAATTATAAGCACAAATCAAGTGGCAATCATCATTGGTACTCACCTTGCCATTCTTTTTCAAAGATTGTAGTAATCCTCGAGTAAAACTTTGCAATCTTCTGAAAAACCTATAAACATGGAGAAATATTTATACATATAAGAAGTAACTACCTTTAAGATAAACTAATCTTGTATCCCATAGCTAACCCCATATTTTATTAAAGTCTTTTAATGTTATGTCCTTCGTTTAGGGAATCGATCCATTGTTAAGGTCCGTGTTTAGGTCCTCGATCGGGTAAAGTCCTGTCCTTGCCATAATAAGGCAAATATGTGTCCAAAGCATATGTCAAGAGAAAGTCTATGAATATATGTCCAAAAAATGTTCAAAATATGTCAAGAATGTGTCCGCGAATGTCTAATAGATCATAGATGATCATAGATCCTGATGTGCCTACAATTTGATTGCAAGAACACCAAATCAATTCCATAAAATACGTGACACCAACAAGTTCTTAAACCCTAAATTTCAAATGATATTTACGCAATTTACAATGAAAATCAATTATACTTCCAAAACAAATCAAATGAACAACATAATAGAGACCAATTTCCAACTAAAATTGCGTGAACCTTAGATTGGATGTGGAACCCTAATTGGCGTGAAATATGAACACAATAAGAACAAATCCAATCACTCACTAGATATGACACAATAATAATAATTGGAATCAACTTAAGAAAATTGATATTACTCACAAAATTCTTAAGCCAATTTCACCACAATTCCACACATGAAATTGATAAGAGATGTGATTTGCATGCAAGGACTCCCTTACGTTAAAGTGTTTGGTTTTATCAAAATGTCAAAAGTCCCTAAAAACCATAGTTAGCAAGTATTTATACTTGCTCCAATTAGGGTAAAAAATGTTCAAAAAATTACACATATGCCACTAAGTGGCTGGATCTAAAAACAAATTACAAGTTCTGAAAATGAACAAAAATGACCAGTTTGATAATGACAATTACAACTGCAAAAGATGGTCTTCAAGTGGTTGGTTCTTCAATTCAAGTGAACAATTTGTTAGATTAGTTCTTCTTTGGTTTATGTCGCTCCATGAATAACCTACAAGCTAAACTTTAGCGAGTTTATCCATCGCCTTGTAAAAACCCACAAGTATATCTGCTAGAATGCACAACAAATAAGTAATAGAAAAGAAGTTAGTTTACAAATATTTTCAGGTTGGTTTGTTCAAAGAGGACCTTTATCGCCTAATTTTGTAACCCTTAGCCTCTTGCCCTAGTGATAGGTCCTGTAGAATTTTGATTTCGACCAGGTCCTCATGATTTAAAGATAAGGCCTTAATATATTTTCTTTGCACTTTTATGTTCATTAGGAGTTTGAAATATGTCTAATTATTAGAGAAATATTCTAAATAAAAAAATAAATAAGATTCTCTTACAAAGATGAAGTTTGTTTGATGTGGAATTGTGATTAGAATCTATAACTATTACATATAAGTATTATTAGTGTAAGTATGATGAATATGCTGTGGAAAAATATTTGGGTAAATTGAGATTACCTTATTTTAATGAAAATTCCTAAAGTAAAGCACCTAAAACATAGAAAAAAGTTAGGTTAGTAACTTTCTTAAGGGGGTCTAAAGATAGCTTAACCTTTTTGGAAGTTACTTATCTTAGATTTAAAAATTGGTGGTCCAAAACTATGATTGTCTTTAGGGATGCAAGTGGGGTTATTTCTGGGTGAAATTTTCTGATCTTTTTGGGCAATATGAGGTGTGTTTGGTGGAAAAGTTTTAGAGGAAATGGGCAGCAAATGGCATGTGAAAGGTGGGGTTGTTTGGTAGGGGTAAATTTGCTTTTTACCTCCCTTATTATACTAGTTAAGTTTTGTTGTTTTGTAATTTAATTTGGGTTCTGATTTGGCACACCTAAGGGGAAAAGATTAGGTAGGTTTTAGGGTCATAATTGGCCTAAGGTCTCATAGGATAAGCTAGGGTAATGATTGCATAAGATAAGATAAGGTTGAGATGGCAAAATCATGTGGAGTTGATACAATCAATAGGGGGTGGACGATTTTGGTACTTTCTAGGTGGTTTCTTGAACTGATTTTTTTTTTATTTTTAGTTAACCTCCTTAGCTTGGTCATGAAAAATTTTGGGCTAATTTTGATTAGGTTAGGATTAGGTAAGATGGTTTCAAACATAGGGTGAAACAATGTTAAGTAATAAGGTGTTTTTAGGAGAAACGATTTATGTGTAATTTTCCTTTTATTTAGAAGACTTTAAAAATCAAAATTTTCCATGATATCTCTAGGTTCTTTACCCATTTTAATCAAGTTAATTTAGGATATTTTAAATTGAATTAAATTAAGATAGCGAAAGGGTGAATTGAATGGTGTTAAGTTGGAAGGGTTTTTAATGTTCACGTGAAAAAAAGGGCTTTTTTTTTTTTTTTGAAGGCTCATCTCTTAGCATTTTACCAAGCCCTTTTATTGGGCAATCAAGATATATTTAAGGTATAATAGGGTAAATTTTGGGTAAGATTTATTAACTATAGGATAAGATTGATTAAGATAAGTAAACCTTGGCAAAAATTGGAAAAATCATATGTTTAGTGTATTTTATTGGGATCCGATTTTCATATGTCCACTTTTAATTTATTTTATGTCTTTTTATTAGCTTAGACAAGATAAAATAGGTTAGGATTGAGATAAGATCAGGTGTAATAAATGGGGATCTTGATGTGGCGTCTTGGGGAAGGGGTGTGGCTAATGGAGTTTTGTCTAGATTTTTTTTTTAATATTTTGTGTATTATGAGTAATTAAAGGTGTATTATTGAATTAGGATTTTTTTTGTAGAAATAGATTAAGATTTGGGGGTGGTTTCAAGTTTAACCGCTTAGAAGGCTTTTAGGGCAAGGTTTAAAGAACTTTTGGTTTTGATTTGGTTTGTCATTAATTTGTTTTTTTTTTTGTTGATTTATGTTCTAGTCTATTAATCCTCATAATTGGGATTAGATAGGATAGATTTAAAAAGGATTAGAGTTAAGTTAATATAAGTCTTCTTGAGTCATCTAATTATTTGTTGGAAGTTGACTTTTGTTGACCTTTGCTTTAATTAAGTCAACTTTGGTCAACTTATGATATATTGGGTTATCTCTAATTTTTAGCCTAATCTTAGGTTCATTTGGAGCTATAGCTTAAGTGTATTTTCTTATTGTAACCTCTTTGATAAAGTTTTCATTGAATGAAATTTTAGGGAGTTACAAGTGTGAAGTACCTTTTCTTTTGTTTGACAACCTTCATCGCAGGGTCAATATTTAACTTATGTGTCATCACTTTCGGTGAAATTCCCAGCATGTCGAATGGTGACCATGCATAGGCATCTACATTTACTTAAATGAAGGTAATTGGTTGATGGCATAACTCAACTAAGATTGTCTTTCCTATTTTGGTAGTCTATTTAAGCAAACTGCCAATTTGGATTTCCTCCATCTCTTCTACCATTTGCCTTCTTGATCTTGGCTTTTCCTCGGGGAGTAGAATCTATTGTAAGAATTTCCTATTAGGAGAGGGCTTCTAGATACAAACTCTATGATGTTTACTGATCACCATTATAGATACCAACCCCTATAGGGGTAATGAATTTTACCTTTAAGTGCTTTATGGAGGTTATCAGACCTACTGTGTTTTGCCATGTTCGTCTTATAATGACATTATAAGGTGACCATGCATTAACAACGAGGAAGTCAACTAGGATTTAAGTCTTTTGAGGATCATCTCCAAGCTCTACGAGAAGAGTTATGATTCCTTTTAGTTTGAATGGTTAGTTATTGAAACCAAATAGCTCATTATCTTTTAACTTTGCTTTGAACTAGTCACTCATCTAGTTGTAAGCTTTGTTGTAAATTCTGTTTGCTAAACTACAGTTATCAACCAGTATTTTGTGGACATCAAAGTTAGCAACGTGAGCTTAGATTACAAGAGTGTTATCATAAGGAAACATGACACCCTCTAAGTCGTCATTCGAGAAAGTAATGGTGGTGTCAGCCTTTGGTTGCTTTAGCTAAGTGCTTAATATGTTTTGGTAATTTCTTGATTGGCATAAGCTTTACCTAGGAGATTGATTGTCCTTTGGCAGTAGGCCCTCCTACTATCATATTGATGGTTCCTTTAGTCAAATGAACTTTTTGTTCTTGCCCTGTTTCTTCTCTTTCATCTCTACATCTTCGCATTAAAGGCGTGCCATTCTCTGTTGTTTACTCTTATTGGTAGCCTTATCTGATGAGGTCTTCAAGAGAATTCTTCAAATAAGTACAATTCTCAACTATAGGTAGCCTTATCTTTATGGAAGTCACAATACTTGTTAGAGTTTCTTCTAAAGGGATTATTCCTCATCTTATTAAGCTAAGTAATAACACTTCGGTCATGTATCTCTATAAAGATGTCAACATGGGGCTTATTAAGCGGGGTATACTACTCATAGAAAGGGATGATGTGCTTTTTGCTGTCATTACCATTTCGAGTAGACTTATTACCATCTATGTGATGGGAATCAACCTTGTGGTTCCAGTAGTGGGGAAAACTAAATTTGATGCATGAACCTAGAAATCCACATATGGCCACATCTTATCTAATAATTCTTTATTTTGCACTTTAGCAGGTACATTTATTGTGTTTTACAGGATGGCTAAATAACATGCACTAAGGATAAACTTGTAGGACATTCTTGGAATCACATCTAACGGTCCACAATTTGTTCAATTGAAGTGAAGAACCGACCACTTGAAGACCATTTGTATTTGTAATTTGTTGCTTTTAGGAATCGGCTACTTAAGTGGCATCTTTGTAATTTTTGTGTTATTTTTACCCTAATAGGAGCAAGCATAAATACTTGCTAACCTTGTTTTTAGGGAGCTTTTGACATTTTGAAATCAAACACATTCTTTGCCGTAAGGGTTCCCTTGCTTACAAAAAGATCTCTTAGCAATTTCACAAGTGAAATTATGGTGAGACCAACTTGAGTGAATTGTGAGTAATATCAATCTTCCTCTCGTTGTTTTTCAAATTGTATTTAGTGAGTCATATCTAAGTGCAATTTTTTGGTGACTTGTCATTATCCATATGAATTAGAGTTCTTCCATTTCAGATTTGAATCATTTCAATTTGAGTGGAATTCTGTTCATTTCCATTGTTATCTATTGATACTTACATAATTGCTTTGTTCTATATATCAATTTAGCATCAATCTCGTAAATTAGGGAACATTTGTGAAGTTAGTGATCATGCCAATTGTTGATTGGAATTTGTTGTTCATGCCACTTGTTGATGTGTTTGCTATCAATCTCATGTTAACATTAGGGATCTTGAGCATTGCTCAATTGAATATAAAGATATAATCTTTGAGCATCTCGTCTTGCTTCCGCTTGATAAGATTGAGGGTTGAGGATTCTTATTCAAGCATCTTGCTCATCAAGAAGTGTTGATAAAACTACATGGCAAGCTCTTAAAAACTCAAAATAGAATTAGGTTTGAGGCCTTAAAACCATGTGCACACTGCTTTCTTAAGTGTTCTTAAAAAGGTCTTGCAAGCTATAGCATTAGAAACTCTAAAGAGATTCATTTAAGCTATATAATAGCTCAAATGCTTTGTGGGGTTAGTTATCCTATTATAGAACTCCAATTGAGGAATTCAGACATGGTTAAGGAGTTGCTCATCTTGAATGTCCTATGTAAAGGGAGAGTTTCTAATGGTAAATATGTATCATGGGTCTGGTTTCCTCGTATCTTTGAGTTTATTGAGATGCTTGATCATGTTGTCGATAGTATTAATGGATTGATCAGCTAGAGATCTTGTAAACTGCATTTCTAAATTATCATTCTTGGTATTATTCTACTCGCCTTTGAGATTAGGAGTGCTATTTAGATATGGTGGCACGTTCCTATGGTGTTATGAAACACTATCGCTTTGCTACTCAGTGTATGGTTGAGAATGACGTTAGGAGCACTCATAGATTTCATTAACCTAATCTCACAAACGACGATTCTCAGCCACCAAATCGACGAGTTGCCTCTTCAATCTTGTAACTGTGTCTTTAGTACCCTATTGTGCATTAGATGGTGCAGGCAGCGCTGGAGGGTGGTTGTTTTCTCAAGTCTAAAAGTTAAATAGAAAGGGCTTTCACTATTTGTTGTACGTGAGGTTGTCTGATAACCCCACAAAATGTAAGGAAGCTCTGCTCATCTTCCTGTAGCCTGATTAATCCTTTTCTTGAGGCTTTGAGGGATGACTTTATTAATGGCTTTAACCTAAACATTTGATTGTAAGTAGGCGACTAAAGTGTAGTGAATCTTAATTTTATACTTTTTGTAGAATTCTCTAAATTTTGGATTGCCGAATTAAGTGACGTTATTGATAACGATGACACTTGGAATCCTAAAGCAGCATAAGATGGCTTAGGTGACAAAGTCTCTCACATAATGTTTGGTGATCTTGGTCAATGCCTCAACCTCAATCTATTTTATGTAGTAGTCGATAGCAACTATAATGTACTAATGCTATCCTATGGCCTCAGGGAGTGGGCTGAGATTGTCAAGTCCCCACTAAATGAAAGGCCATAGGCTCGCAATTAGCATAAGAGTACTACTTGGCTACTTGTCGATTGAGGAATGCTTCTGGCACTTATTATGTCACTATACAATTGTCTTGGCATCTTTTTTCATGGTGGGCCAATAGAACCTAGCTCCAAGTGCCTTAATGGTTAGGGCATGGCTAATGATATGATTGCTACATATTCTAGCATAGAGCTTGGTCAGTGGATGCTTTGCTTCTAAGGGTCATAGACACTTGAGAAGTGGCAAACTGTATGCTCTTTTGTAAAGTTGCTCATTAAGGAGCATGTATTAGGCTACTTTTTGTCTTAAAGCTTTCATTTTTTTTTTCTTTGTTTAAGGATTATGCCGTTCATTAGATAATTGATGATTGATCCGATCATCTAACATGGCTCTTCGAGAGTTCAGGTCTGGGTAGTAAGGCGTTTTTTA
Source organism: Laguncularia racemosa (assembly GCA_037954665.1). Taxonomy (NCBI): domain Eukaryota; kingdom Viridiplantae; phylum Streptophyta; class Magnoliopsida; order Myrtales; family Combretaceae; genus Laguncularia; species Laguncularia racemosa. The sequence goes on along the minus strand of JBBMOL010000007.1, from coordinate 179,757 downwards.
TGAGACTTGTCAATGCTCTTCTCCAAAAGGAATCCCACAAATACCTTCTTATCCAAGTTGAAAAGGCATGTTGAGGCTAATTTAGACAATCATCTACTTTGGCATTTTAAGCCAAAGGAATTTTTGTAATTTTCTATAATGGAAAACTAGAACATAGGGATTTGACAACCTCAAGATACTTGGTCATCCTTTTGTCCTTCACGGCATACTCCTCGTTGACTTATTGAACTATGAGTTGAGAGTTTAAAAAAATCTTAACTTTTTCAACTCCAATTCCTTTAGCCATTTTCAATCTAGTAATAAAGGCTTCATACTTTGACTTGGAATCCAAATTGTAGAGCGTATTGAGTCTCAACACTATGCAAACTACATATAGTCTTGCTCTACTCACCTCTCGGGTGGGCGAACTGTCTATATGGAGAGTCCAAGTAGACTTCCCATAGACTTCGATGGGTGCATCATCTTCCATTGTAGACTTTGCTATGAAGTTAGCTAACACTTGGGCTTTAATAGCCTCATTTGGTCAATCTTAGACACCACATGCACTGAGTTATAAGGCATAATAGACCATTCTTCTTGATGCATAAGTCTTTTAGAGGATCTACCTTAACAATTGATTAGTAAGAACTACTCTTGGATGAGCCTTGAAGTAAGGGTACAGCTTTTGTGCAGAGATGCCCATGGCTAAGGCAAATTTCTCTTTCTTGGAATATCTTATTTCTAGACCTTATAAGACATGGCTAAGCAATACACCGGTCAGTGTTCTCATCCATCATATTAGATGAGTATAAAGGAGAGAACACGACAATTAATGGAGATGTAAAGATAAAGCTCTTCTCTTATAATCAGTTTTAACAACATTAGGGGTGTTGTAAGAAAGTGCTTTAGCTCATTGAAGGCTTCTTAGCACTCATCTATCCATAAAAAATTAGAAAGGTTCTTTAGAACCTTAATGAAGGGTGTGCACTTATTAGCAAACTTAGAGACAAATCTATTGAGTGTATTGAACTTCTTTAATTGTCTTAAAGGCTGCATGTCTAATATTACTCCCTCGTAAGGTAATCATGTAGCTAAGGAATTTCTTAGATGTTATGTAGAAGACATACTTCTATAGGGTCAACTTCATGCTATACTATCAAAGTGTTTAAAATGTCTCTCTAGGTTTGCTAAGTGTTTTTAGGGCTCCTTACTTTTTACAATCATATCATTAACATATACTTTTATGTTGTGATCAATTTGCTACATAAACATCTTTTTCCCTAGCCTTTAATACATTGTCCCAGCATTCTTGAGTCTAAAGGGTGTCACATTATAATAGTACATTTCAAAGTTGGTAACAAAAGAGGTGTAGACTTGGTCGAGCTCATACATTTTGATTAGATTATAGCCTAAGAAGGCGTCCATGAAACTTAGTAGTACGTGGCTCGAGGTCAAGTCGACCAACTAGTCAATTCAATGAAGTGAAAGGCAATCCTTTGGATAGGCTTTATTTAGGTCAGTGTAGTTAATGTACATGCTTCAAATCCCATTGGACTTCTTCACTAGCACACAGTTAGCTTGCCAAGTGGGATAAGGCTCTTCTCATATAAATTTGACCTTTAACAGCTTTTGAGCGTCTTCCTCAATGGCGACCTAGTGTTCAAGTGCAAAGTGTCGTTTCTTTTGCCGAACAACCTTTGTAGTAGGGTTGATATTCAACTTATGTGTGATTACTTCAAGTGATAGTCTAAGCATGTCGAATGACGACCATGAAAAAAAGGTCTATGTTGGCTCAGAGGAAGGTAATCAATTGCTAACATAACTCATATGAAACTATTGTGCCTATCTTTACAGTATGTTTAGGAAAGTTGCCAATTTGAATTTCCTCCATTTTTTCAACAGGTTTCTTATGAGAACCTCTTGCTAGGAGCAAAGGCTTAGAGATATAAATTCTTAGATGCTTTTTAATCTCCATTATAAACACCAATGCTTGTATGAGTAATGAATTTAGCCTTCAAGTTCTTAGTAGAGGCCATCATTCTTACCATATCTTGTCATGGACATCTTAGGATGACGTTATATGGGGACCTAGCACTAATGACAAAGAAATCAACTAAGATTTACATCTTGTCAGGTCCGTCTTCAAGCTTTACAAGGAGGGTAATGATGCCTTCTAACTCTATAGGTTGGTTGTTAAAACTAAAGAGCTTACTGTTGTAAGGTTTTAACTTTGCTTTGGCTTGCTCTTTTTTCTAGTCATACACTTTCTTGTAAAGTATGTCCACCAAACTACCATTGTTTATTAGAATTTTACAAACATTGAGATTAGCAACATAAGCTTTTATCACAAGAGCATCATTGTAGGGGAACATGATGCCTTTAAGATCATTGTTTGAGAAGTTAATAGTAGTGTCAACTTTAGGGCACTTCATCTGACTGTTGAGTACATTTTAATAATTCCTTAAGCAAGTGTAGACTTGACTTCGAGAGATGAATTGCCCTTAAATAGTTAGGCCACCCAATATTATGTTAATAGTTCCTTTGGTAGGATAAGCTTCTTGCTCTTACTATGTTTCACCTTCGTCTCAACATCCTCTCTTTTGAGGTCAATTGTTTTCTATAATGTACTTATATAGGTAGCCTCATTAAATGAGGCATTCAAGGCATTCTTTAATTGAGTATAGTTCTCAACTGTGTGACCTTATATTTATGGAAATCACATACTAGTTGGAGTTTCTTCTAAAGGGATTATTCATCATCTTATTAGGGTAAGCAATGACACCTCGATCTCATATCTCCATGAAGATGTCAACTTAGGGCTTATTTAGGGGGTATGTTGCTCATAGAAAAGGATGGCACACTTTTTTCCACCATTACCTTTTCAAATAGATCCATTTGTATTTGTAGTAGAGCTAAGCAATTCCTTAAAATTTTTAGGCTTGTGTAAGGTAAGGGAGTAGAAGACTTGGGACCTGTCCTTTACCTCGCTGACGAATACATTTAGGTAACACTTATATTGGTGTTGAGGATTTCAAGCATTGATTAGTTGAATTTGGAGATGTAATCTCAAAGTGTCATATCTTTTTTTTTGTCTAATAAGATTGAGAGTTAGCGAATCTCATTTAGGCATCTTGCTTGTTGAAAAGTGCTCATAAAACTGCATATCAAGCTCTTGAAAACTCATAATAGAATTAGGCTTAAGGCTTTAGAACCATGTGCATAAAACTTTCTTAAGTGTTCCTAAAAAGGCCTTTCAAGCTATAGCATCGAAGACTCCAAGGAGGTTTATTTGAACTATGTAATAGCTAGATGCTCCATAGGGTTGGTTGTCTTATCATAGAACTCTAACTAGGGAATTTTAATGTAGTTTGGGAGTTGCTCATCTCGAATGTCTTGAATAAAGGGAGAGTTTCCAATCTTGAACATACCCCATGAATCGGGTTTCCTCGTATCTTTGAGTTCATTGAGATGCTTGATCATGTTGTTTATATCATCGATAAATTGATTAGTTAGGGATCTTGTAATATGCCTCAAAATTATTATTCTTGTTATTCTTCTACTTGCCCCTTGAGTTTAGAACTCTAGTGTGGTTTGCTGGCACATTCTAGTCACGTTGTGAAAGACTATTGCACTTAGTCTCATAAATGGCAATTATTAACCACAAATTTAGCAAGTTGCCTCTCAAGCCTTACAACCCTATTCTTAGTGCCTTATTGCATGCTAGATGGTATAGGTAGCACCGGAGGATGGTTGTGGTCATTGGGGACATTTTTACTCAATTTTGTCCTGATCTTTTGCTAGCCATGAATTGTTGTTGGCCTTGAGACGATGAGCACCAATTGTTGATTGCTCTTATTGCCACGAATTGGGCATGAGCTGGATTAAGCCTTTGAACTCATGAATTTCAACCTGCAAGATGAACAAACTTGAGCTACCAAGGATGTTAAAGGTGTCTTCAATGCTTAAGTTAGAGAAGCATGTGGGTAGTATTAGATGCCTTACCTGATTAGAGGGATCTCTTACTTATAGTGTTGACATGATGTTATATTTTAAGGAAGTAGGACTTCCTAAAGACACTTTGTTTATTCTAAAAAAGATTCAATAGTGTGTGTACTTCAAAGGAGTTAGATTACTTTCTTAATCTATATCAATTAACTTAAGAACTTTCCTATTTTGTGGTTTTACTCAAATGAGGTGGGCTTGTGGGCTTTAGGTTACTTTGGGCCTATAAAAATCACCATTTAGGATTCCACTATGATGACCATTTAATTCAAAGGTTCATCTTTTTACATCAATATTCTTCATGGAAATATGGGCTAAGCCTACCACATATCACACATATGACTGTGAAACCTTCTTCCCTTGAAGCTAGTTTAACCTCTTCACTTCAACTTTAGGGGTTTTTATGTGGATATGGGGTTGCTTTTTAAATTTATTATTAAAAAAAATGTTCTTTTCCGAACTTATTAGGTGAGCAGGGTAGTGAAGATGTATACACCATTTTGTATTGCAGGTGTATACACTATATGCACCTTTAAAAGAAATAAATGGATTATATACTATATGCGCCTTCATTCCACTATTCGTTAAGTTAGTTTAAAAGCACCAATTTTTTAATAACAATTTTCAAAAAGCCTTAGGAGGCTATTAGTGCAAGTTATTATATTATGGTTTTTTAAAGTTACTCGTGTTGACCATTAGATTAAGTCCATTAAATCTTAGCCATCAAATTAGAAACTAGATGGAAACTTGCAACCAGTTACCTTGATGTTGAAAAAACACAAGTAAAACAAAAAGGAGTGAGCTAACTGTGAAATCTTAATTAATCAAAAGCACACTTGGTAAGAACGAAACCCTTGTCCATTTTACTAGAAAACTCTAGTTTTTGAAACAAAAAGAAAAAGAAAGCTCACTATATCGAGTAAACCTATGTACTCTATGCAATTCCTTATGTGTATTGTAGTGCAATTTCAAAATCAAGTGTAAAGGGATGGAGCAATGGAAGTAGAATCTTTGTAAACTATAGGGAAGGGAAAACAATCTTGTTTAAACAATTTAATTCTTTAGTTCGATTCAAATTGAGAATATGGAAACATTGAAGCCAAATCAAAAGCAAAACACACCTTAATCCTTTAGTTTCATGGTTTTGTCAAAGCTTATTCTCTTTATAGTCATCAAGCTCCATTTTAGTTACTTTACTATTACTTCATCTACATTCCATGCTAAACCATTGTTTAAGTTCAATTAAAGATTTCCATTATTTGAGTTCAATTAAAGATTTCATTTTGATACAGGTATTAATTTCAATTTATGGTCTTGAATTTTTGTATTATCAAGTTTGTTGGCCTTTGGGCATGTTTAGGAAGCTTTCAATTAGAATTAGGCAGTGCTTTTTCTTAAATGAGTTCATCTTTTTAGAAAGGTACTATAAATTAATCCATATTTATTGAGAAATTTGGATTTTTTTTTATTAAACTACATAGAAACAAATCCAAACTAATTTTTCCTTTTTAAGTTTTCTATTTGAATTTATTATGTATTTTACATTTCTTCCATTGTTAATCAAGATTATGTGAATTCCAAAACAAGCATGATAAGGCTAATAGGGAATTATTCAAAGGAAGTTTCAAAAGGGAGTTATGCAAAGATTGTTGTGGAATGAGCTCGCTAAATACAATTGTAAGTTAGTATAATTGGGCTATTTTGGTTGTTGAATCAGATATTATCAAATAGAGTGAAGATGTATTATTGTGTATTTATTTTTTTCTTTTAGGTTTTGTTAATGAAGGAGTTGTGAATAATGGAGTAGATCACTATCTTGTAGGTAGATTCAAGAGGTTTGTGTAGGTTGCATTCCCTTCATATGTAATTTACAAGATGTTCACATTCTAAAATATTGATTCTAATATCTAATATGTTTTTTTTTTTTTGTATTTATGGTAGACTTGTTTGTAAAGGAGGAAAACTTTTTGCTGCTATTTAAGTACTATACTTTTATCTTTCTTCTCCCGATTATAAGTGCTATACATTTTAATTTCAATCTAGTCAAACGTGGTTTTAATTAGGAATTTAGGCTTGCATGATTTTTATCCCGTATATTGTTGCTATCATTGTCACAATACATGCATGCTGGTAAAAGTTAATCTATTGATCTATATTTGTTGCTTGAGATATTGTCTTGTTTTTCCTAAACAATCTGTTAACTTAGACATTTCTCATCTCATGTAGCATGCTTGTGTTGAGATTCATTGTTATCCCTACAACTCTATAGAGATTATTTGATAATTCACCTCATCTTTAAGATTCATCATACTATGGAAGCATTTTTAAACTTTATACCTACCTATGTTTGAGACTCTTACTATTGCTTTATATGAGTGTACTTATGGCATCTCTTGTCCTATAGTCTTTCACATATTACAGCATTAGAATGTATTTGATTTTATGTTACTTAGGAGTAGCTTCTTTGATATTTTGATGGAGATCAAGTTAGGAGGATTGATCAAAGGAGTGCGGACCCACTTGAAGTGCCGGTTGGACCATTGACACGAGCTAAAGCTAAGAGACTTAAGGAAGCACTTAGTGGATTAGTTAAAGTGGTGCAAGAAGAGGAGAATCACACACGTTTGAGTCAAGAGGAATTAAGGATTGTGAACCTACTTGAAGTGCGGATCGCGAATGTGGAGGTCAAAGAAATTTGGTAAAGGCCATTAGCTTTAGTGGTGAAAGCCGCTGGCTTATGTGGCCGGCGTTGAAAGAAAAGTCGTTGGCCTAAGTGGTCGGCATTGGAGAAAAGATAAGCTAGCTTTGATGCATTTAAAGCCATTAGCCTTTAGTGCCGGCTTAAGAGAAAATTTAGGCTAGCCTTGGATTATTTTAAGCCGTTGGCTTTGCTTGTTTTTCCTTAGTTGAAATAGGATTTTGTATGTCATTTTATTTCTTAATTTTTATGAGACTATAAATATGGATTGAACACATATTGTAGAAGGATCCTTGAAAGTTTTATTATATTTGAGAGTGAATTTCTCTTTAGTTCTTAAACAAACTATTGAACTTATCGGGTTATGAATTCGTGGCATTCACCTTCAAACTTATCAATCGATCCTTCCATAATTGATTATGGCGTTAACACTTATACCAAGGTTCTTGTCTCCGTATGTAGACAATGGGTCACGGTTCCAATTCATTCTTGATAGAATTCTAGGTTGTAAAATTTTCAAATCTAGATTTTGGGTTTTGTCATGGGTTAGTGGGGTTCGTATCAATTTGGTATCAAAGCAATCAGGTTTGTCAGGATCGCCTATCCTTTGTTATCTTAATTACTTATTCTTAGATCTAGAGTTTGAATAAAAAAAAAATTGTTCCTTTGAATTTATTTTGCAAGTTAGAGTTCAATTCAATTGTTATTAGTGTTTGAAAGGAATCTTACAAACTTTTTATCTCAAGACTTAAAAAAAAAAAAAAGTGTGCTACGAAACTGTTGATTTTGAGTTTGTGGTGATCCTTCATAAAGTTCTAAGCTTTTTCATTAAATCTTGTCAAAACGTTCTACGAAACTACAGTTTAGAGAGTTTTTGGGTGGATTTCTGCAGGAACAACTCCGATTGGATTGTTAGTTCCAAGAGGACCGAAAGAGGAATTTTGAGTGGGTTAAGGTTGGTGAGAACAGTTGAGTGATTTAAGTGCAACACGTGGTGAGGTTTCTTATTTTTATTACTTCTAATATTTTTTTGTGTAGCAATATGTCGAATAGAAATTCTCTAGAAAGTGTGATGGGGGGAATTGACACAAAATTGATCACGGAAGTTGTAACTAGTGAGATGAAAAGGTTATTTAGAGTAGAGATAGATCAACTTCATGAGCAAACAGAGCAGAATTTTGAGCAGTCACAGAATGTTTCTGCAGGACGTAGGAGGGATAGGATACCGAGAAAGGTAGTGCAAATGGAAGAAGATAAATGGGCTAGGGAAGGATTTGTGGATGAATTTGATCCAGATTCAGTTGTGGGTTATAGGAGGAATAGAGGACCTTGGAATGAGGAAGATAACAACTTGGGGAATATAAAGATGAAAATCCCTTCCTTCCAAGGGAAGAATGACCTCGAGGTGTATTTGGAGTGGGAGAAGAAGGTGGAGTTGATCTTTGAATGCCTCAATTATTCTAAAGCCAACAAGGTGAAGCTCGCTACCGTTAAGTTCTCAAATTATGCAATTGCTTGGTAGGATCAGCTATTGTTGAATAGAAGGAGGAATAGGGAGCCACCAATAGAGACATAGGAGGAGATGAAGAGGATCATGAGGAAGCGATTTATGCTTACATAATACTATAGGGAATTATACAACAAATTATGAACCTTTAAGCAAGGCAATTGTAGTGTGGAGGAATATCATAAGGAGATGGAGGTTATCATGATTTGGGTTAATATTGAAGAGGACCAAGAGGCGACTATGGCAAGGCTCTTAGCTGGCTTAAATATGGAGATTCAAAATGTGGTAGAGTTGCAGCATTACGTTGAATTAGAGGACATGGTGCATATGGCTATTAAAGTTGAGAAGCAACTCAAGTGGAAGGGTACTGGTACTATATGTGCTATATTCAGTTCATTCACTTGGAAAACAACTCCGTGGAAGAAGGAGGTGAAGCAGTTTAAGCCAACTCTCGAAAAGAAGTCAGAGTCTGCTAACCTTGGAAATCAAGGTAAATCCATTCTTTTACTTCTAGGAATCATGATATTAAATGCTTTAAATGTTAGGGTAGAGATCATATAGCCAATCAAATGTCCCAATAGAAAAGTTATAGTGATGAGGGACATTGGGGAGATTGAGACTGATAGTGATTCTGATTGTGATTCTATGCTTCTATTAGAGGATGTTGATGGTGAGGAGTGTACTGTTCAGGGAGATTTGTTGGCAATGGTGGCTAGGAGAGCTTTGAGTATATAGGTTAGAGAAGAGGAAGAGGTGTAAAGGGAGAATATTTTTCATACTAGATGCCAAGTTCAAAGCAAGGTGTGTAGTGTGATTATAGATGGTGGGAGCTATACTAACGTGGCAAGTGCAACTATGGTTGAGAAATTAGGACTTCCCATTAGTAAACATCATCGACCTTATAAATTGCGGTGGTTGAATGATAATGGTGAAGTGAGGGTAAACAAGGAGGTGTTAGTTGCTTTTTGGATTGGGAAGTATGAAGATAACGTTTTATGTGACGTAGTTTCGATGCAGGCTAGTCACTTGTTACTTGGACGACCATGGAAATTTAATAGGAGGGTTAGGCATGACGAATTTACTAATAAGTATTCCTTTAAGCATAATCAAAAGCCAATTACTCTTGTGCCTTTGTCACTTAAGCAAGTTTATGAGGATCGAGTGAAATTGCAAAAAGAGAGTGGGCAAAAGAAAAAATGTAATAAAAAGACTATGAGTGAGATTACAAAAGGAAAAGAGAGGGAAGATGAGACTTATGAGAAAATAAAGAGAAAATTTGAGAGAAAATAAATTTTTTATGCGAGGGCAAGTGAGGTTAAGAAAGCAATGATTTTGCAAAAGCCAATGATTGTACTTTTGTACAAAGAGGCTCTTCTTAATGCTGATAAGCTTGACACTTCATTACCAAGTGTTATTGTTTCTCTCTTGCAAGGCTTTGAAGATGTCTTTCCAGAGGAAATCCCAAAGGGTTTACCACCCATCAGAGGGATTGAGCATCAAATAGACTTTGTACCCGGTGCGACCATTCCAAATCAACCAACTTATAGGAGTAATCCTAAGGAGACTAAAGAACTCTAAAAGCAGATTAATGAGTTGATGGAGAAGGGGTACGTGAGGGAAAGTATGAGTCTTTGTGCAATTCTAGTGATTTTGGTGCTAAAGAAGGATAGGTCATGGGGAATGTGTGTTGATTGTTAAGCTATCAACAACATTACAGTAAAGTATCGACATCCTATTCTATGCTTAGATGACATGTTGGATGAATTGCATGGGTCTTGCATATTTTCTAAAATCGATTTGAAAAGTGGGTATCATCAAATTAGGATAAAAGAAGGGGATGAATGGAAAACCGTATTTAAAACAAAATATGGTTTATATGAGTGGTTAGTTATGTCTTTTGGGTTGACTAATACACTTAGCACTTTTATGAGACTAATGAATCATGTTTTGCATGCTTTTATTGGAAAATTTGTGGTTGTTTATTTTGATGATATTCTCATTTATAGCAAGAATTTCGATGATCAATTGATGCATTTAAATGATGTTTTAGAAGTTCTTAGAAAAGAAAGGTTATTTGCTAACCTTAAGAAGTGCGCTTTTTGCACAGAAAAGCTTATATTTCTTAGTTTTATGGTAAGTGCACAGGGCATACAGGTTAATGAAGAGAAGATTCATGCTATTCGAGATTGGCCAATTCTAACTAATGTGAGTTAAGTGTAAAGTTTTCATGGGCTTGCGAGCTTCTACAAGCAATTTGTGAAGGATTTTAGCCACATCGCCGCATCGATCATTGAAGTCATCAAGAAGAATATTGGGTTCAAGTGGGAAGAAGAACAAGAAAGGACATTCTAATTACTGAAAGGGAAGTTGACTAATGCTCCTTTACTTGCGTTACCTAATCTGGTGTAGGTATTGGTGTCATTCTAATGCAAGAAGGAAGACCAATTACATATTTCAACGAGAAGTTAAAAGGGGTAGCACTGAAGTACCTTACTTATGACAAGGAGATGTATGCATTGGTTTGGATGCTGGAGACGTGGTAACATTATCTTTGGCCCAAGGAGTTTGTGATCTACATCGATCATGAACCGCTAGAGCATTTGAAGGGCTAACATAAGCTGAACAAGAGGTACGTATAGTGGATGGAGTTCATTGAGACATTTCCATATGTCATAAGCTACAAGCAAGGTAAGGCAAACATCGTGGCATATGCGCTTTCGAGAAGGTACATGCTAATTTCAACTCTTGATGCTAAGTTAATTGGTTTTAAACAAATTAAAGAGTTATATTCTACTGATTTTGATTTTTGTGATGATTATGCATGTTGTGAAAAAAGAGCCTATGATAAATTCTTTAGGCAAGATGATTTTTTGTTTAGGAAGAATAAGTTGTGTATTCCTAATTGTTCCATTCGTGATTTGTTAGTGCAGGAATCCCATGGTGGAGGATTAATGGGACATTTTTGGGTAGCTAAAACTTTAGGGATTTTGCAAGAACATTTCTATTGGCCACGTATAAAACGTGATGTTGAGAGAATATGTGGTAGATGTGTTACTTATAGGCAAGCTAAGTCTAAAGTGCAACCCTATGGTATGTACACACCACTACCAATTCCTAGTGAACCTTGGGTAGATATTTCTATAGACTTTGTATTAGGTTTGCCTAGGACTAGAACTGGTAGGGACTCTATATTTGTGGTTGTGGATAGGTTTTTAAAGATGGCACATTTCATTCCATTCCACAAAACTAATGATGCTTCTCATGTTGCTGATTTATTCTTTAGAGAAATTGTGCATTTACATGGTATGCTTAGAACAATTGTTTTTGATTGTGATGCTAAGTTCTTAAGTTACTTTTGGAAGACTTTATGGTGTAAGTTAGGAACTAAGTTATTGTTTTTGACTACTTGTCATCCACAGACTGATGGTCAAACTGAGGTAGTGAATAGGACTTTGTCTACATTGTTAAGGGCCGTCATTCAAAAGAATATTAAAACTTGGGAAGAATGTTTACCATATGTTGAATTTGCTTACAATCATACTATACATTTTGCTACTAAATTTTCAACATTTGAGATTATGTATGGTTTTAATCCTTTAACTCCATTAGATTTATTACCTTTACTTGTAACTAAGTTTGTGAATTTAGATGGCAAGAAGAAGGCTGAATTTGTTAAGTAGATTCATGAGAAAGCAAATATCAACATTGAGAGAAGAATAGAGTAGTGTGCAAAACAAGCTAACAAGGAGTGATGTTAAATTGTTTTTGAACCAAGAGATTAGGTTTGGTTGCACATGCATAAAGAAAGGTTTCTCATGCAAAGACGTTCAAAGTTACTTCCAAGAGGCGATGGTCCATTATGAGTCTTTGAGCGCATCAATGACAACGCTTACAAACTAGAATTACCAAGTGAGAATTAAGTAAGTGCTACTTTTAATGTTACTGATTTAAGTCTTATGATGTAGGTGACAATTTGAGAATAAATCCTTTCTAAGAGGAGGGCAATGATGGAGATTAAGCTAAGAGGATTGATTAATGGAGTGTGGACCCACTTGAAGTGCTGGCTGGATCGCTGACACGAGCTAAAGCTAAGAGACTTAAGGAAGCACTTAGTGGATTAGTTAAAGTGGTGTAAGAAGAGGAGAATCACACACGTTTGAGTAAAAAAGGAACTAAGGATTGTGAGCTTACTTAAAGTGCAGATTGTGAATGTGGAGGTTAAGGAAGTTTGGTAAAGGCCATCGGCTTATGTGGCTAACATTGAAAGAAAAGTCGCTAGCCTAAGTGGCTAGCGTTGGAGAAAAGATAAGCCGGCTTTGATTCATTCAAAGCTACCAACCTTTAGTGCCGACTTAAGAGAAAATGTAGGCCGACCTTGGATTATTTTCGGCTACTGGCTTTACTTGTTTTTCCTTAGCTGAAATAGGGTTGTGTATGTCGTTTTGTTTCTTAATTTTTATGAGACTATAAATATGGATCGAATACATATTGTAGAAGGATCCTTGAAAGTTTTATCATATTTGAGAGTGAATTTCTCTTTGGTTCTTAAATGAACTATTGAACTTATCGAGGTTGTGAATCTGTGTTGTCCACCTTCAAACTTATCAATCGATCCTTCCATAATTGATTAGGGCGTTAACACTTATACCAAGGTTCTTGTCTCCATGTATAGACAATGGGTTGTAGTTCCAATTCGTTCTTGATAGAATTCTAGGTTGTGAGATTTTCAAATCTAGATTTCGGGTTTTGTCACGAGTTGGCAGGGTCCGTATCATATTTGATTGCTAATTTATTTATATGCTTAATGTTCATTCATCAATAGATATATTCTCAAGGTTGTAGTTGGAATTGGAGAGCAACTTTGCTCACTCTTACTTTTGAGCTTCTTATTTCTAAAGGTAAAATGTATTATGGTATTTTCACTTGTGATATTTTATTCATTTACTTGCACATAAATCATCTTATCTGTTGATCAATGAGAATTTTCTCTTATTTGTTAAGTAACATCTAAAGTAGGGATCTTCATCAGGTACTAATAGCAATGTAAATACAAGAGGAAATTTAAGTGGGCCACATTTCGGTTTCATTGTGTTTGTTTTAACATAAGGGGAAGAAAGCATATGGTGCATGGTATTTTCAAGATTAGGTACAATATATATAACAAGATCCAATCTCAAGAAAGACATAGGAGCTAAATGCATTTCTAATACAAACGAATATTTTTCCATTCATTTTCTTTGTATCCTTTTGTAACTTTTCCATTATTTAACAAGGAAAAAAAAATCTGAATTCACCTAAAAAAATATTTCTCAATTCATTCTAACTGGGGGAAATTTATATATATATATATATATATATAAAGGTTTATGGTATTATCTTTTTATTTTTATTAGGAAAATAACATTAACTCTTTTCTCTTTGCAAGCTATTTTTGTTTAAGGTATTCTTACCTCTTCTTACACAAAAAGAAAAGGTCTCTTTACCTCGTGAATTCTCTTGTGGCTTACAATTTTTTAAAAGCAACTACATTCTTTGTCTTTTATTTCATGGCACCCCAATTGACTTGTGAAAATGCTTTTAAGTATGTCATTATGCACTTGACAGTGCATATTTTCTTTATATTTAATGTAATTGTTACTCATTTATGCTGGTATACTTATGTTTTTCCAAATGAACGCTTTAGGTACAAATGGAACTATTTTCAAGTGACTTTATACAAGAAGCTCACTTTCTTTGAATCCAGTTGGCATTTTTTGTTAGTTTTTGTAATGCCTCCACCGCTTTCAATTTGTTTATTATATATTCAGTTTTTTATAGTCAGAGTTATGCCACAATTGCTTATTACTTTATTTAGATTCTTTAGCAAAGTAAAATATCCATGTCCTCCTAAAGTGAGTATAGTAATCGATACTTCAAGTTTAACATAAATCTCTTTTTTACTTACACAAATTTTCCTTCACAATATGCATTAATCTCTCTCAAGAAATCCTTGTGTTCTAGCTATTTTCTTTTTTAAGCCTCTTGTGAGTTAAGGGGTCATGGCTATACTCTTTCCAATAGTATACTTAATTCCTTTTATTCCATTCTTGTGCATATTCCTACATAGTTTTCCTACTTGTCTTGTAGTCAGTTTATTGTTGGTGTCTCTTTGAATATGCATTATTTGATTATAGCAATTTAAAGAATCTCTTTTTCTTTTTCTAATTTTTATTATTTTTCAATTTTTCCCTCATTCTATTGTTGGTGAACATTGCAATTATGGTTTACAAGAAGCAAATAAAACTTTACTTACCAATAGATGTTGGTGAAGTATTAGCTGTTGAACTTTTAGTTTTGTTCTATGCAGAGTATTTAGAATTCCTAATTATCATAATGGGTGCGAGATCTTGAGGATACATAGGTGTGAAGATAATTGTTACCTATTATTATCTTGCTTGCCAAATAATCGAATGGATTCTAAACTTATAAAATTTGTGTTTGATTTTGCTCTAGATAAATTTATGATAGTTTCCACCTACCTAATCCTTTTCCCTTTAATATGTGTATGTAGAAAAACAATTATACTTGTACACTTATTGATAAAAATATGTATAATATTTGTATACCAGGATGGCTATTTTGGTGACAATATAATTATCTTTTTCTTGTTTTGTTTTAGTAGGTATCATTTCCTTGTTCCTTTTTCCTTAAATAATTTCCTTATATTTTTTATTTTAGGCATGAAATCCCAATTAGAGGGATAAAGGCACAATAAGTGTCTACTTTCATATTAGAGTAATTCGGTGTATGAAGTTTTCATTTTTTAGAAATTTAGCTCCCTCTGTTAAGTACTAAATTTTTAAAGAATAAAACTTCAGATACTAAATTACCTAAATTCGAAAGTTGAGACACTTTGTATGCCTTTTTTTCCCCAATTAGATTATTTGTAGCAATGTATGCCTAGTAAGTTCTTTATGTGGCTTCTTTTTGTCTTAATTATTAGCGTGAGGAATAGGGTTTTATTAAATTCGCTAGCTTACTTTAACATAAACTTGAATCCAAATGGTATTGCTACATATGGCCATAACATATAAGCAATATTCAAAATGTAAAGAAATTTGACAAATCGAGCAAATGCATAATTTACAATGTTATGGGCATATGCTATGATATGGTATACAAGTGCTAGTTATTGAATATAGAAGAGTTCGGATAATCCTTTCTTGATTTTGCTATCTAATAATTAGGTCTTGGCTTATCATTAGAATATTAGTAAATTTTTACTGTATTGATTATATATTTTCACTTAGTGTTCTAGAATCATACTTTTTGTTTAGCAACATTAAACTAGTATCTATTTTGTCCTTCCTCCTTTTTGGCCCTTAAGTTAGATATTAAATTATTGGTCACTTTGCTGATTCAAGAGAAATAAATTGATATTTTATTACTTATCATTAGTATGTCTACAACACAATGAATGCTATTATCCCTTTCTTGAGGATAGCATTTCAAAAGACAAGATATCTTTTTCTACTACATATTGTATATGATATTTAGCATATTATAGCTTTTTTAAGCATAGAACCTTTTGAAAGGGTGAGCAGCTAGTTATGTTGCCTTAAAAATGAAAAATTTCCATAAAAGGCTTAAATTCACTTAAGTTATGTTTGGCTACATTTGCTAGCAAGTTGTTTACTTTAGGAGATGAAAAAGACAGGTGATGAAAAAATGATTGCTTAGGAAATACTAATCCTCCTTGATTCTACTCATTTTTGGTTCCTTCATCCAACCATTGATTCTCATTGCTATAACATATCTAACGCCATGTATTATACATCTCTAACTTTATCTTATGTGACTTGATCTTGGTACCACTATATCAAGTGAGTCTCCTCCTTGCTCTATATCAGATGTGATTAACACTTACAATCTAGTAATAGAAAAAAAAAAAAATCCCTCCTTATGGGGATCGATTGTCCAAAAAATGGTGGACATCATAGTGTTAATGCTCCAAATTGGTATAACTAGCCAAGTTGCTTAGTTTTGTAAGTTAATTAAATGATTTAAAATATCTTATTTTTCTTAAATGGGTAAAAATTTGTCTTAGGCAAGTGTATATCTTGTATTTGTTCAACCTACAAGCAAATATTTTTAGAGTTTGAATAGTTAGGATGGATGGATTATCAAGTTGGAAAGGTCTTGGTCATTCTTTAGTTTGTCATATGAAAAGTTACCGACTATGTTATGCTAGAAAAGAAGAAGAAGAAGATGATGAGTTGGAAATTGGAAATTAGCATATATCATTAAAGATAGGATTTTTCACTAGCTTCTTAATGATTTTTTTTGTTGGGGGGGGGGGGGGGTGGTGGGGGGTTGAGGTGGTTAGCTTTCTTAAAGTAGACATTATCTGTGCGTTGTTAGTTTGAGTGGAATTTTTTTTTCCTTTTCTAATCCCACAACTTGTCTACTAAAACAAATTGATGACAATTGGAAGAAAACAATAAAGAGGGGTGAAATATAAGCCGAGGAAATTTATCTCACAATCATTTGTTAAAAAAATGTGCCTTTTTTGTTTTTTGTTGGGTGGGGGTTTGCAATAATGGTTTTTACCCTTTAAAGATAAAAAATAATTTCAAGTGAGCCTTTTTGTTTTAAAAATTACCAAAATTTCTTGATGACCATTAGGTTAGTATTTGCATTATGTTTGGACATTCAAATGTGACAGTGATATGTGCTAACTCAATAGCTCTAAACTTATTTTTATGTCACCATATGAATGAATGATTTAGTTGCTTTATATTCTTTGTTTTTTAAGCTTTGCCAAAATTATAATTGTAAATCATTGTTTGCAAGCCCAGGACATAGATAATGCCATGGTAGCTTTAAGAAAATCACGAGAGATGTATATAGCATTTGCAATATTGTAAGTAGTTGAAACAAGAGGATTACTAATTCAATAAGTATAGTTGCAATAAAAATCTTTTTGTCAATAATAGAGATATGTTACTCTAGATACCTTGTATGTATGACTTTTATTCTCCTATTACACCATTTTAATTGTAAGAGAAGAGATACCTTCGGTATGAAGATTGAATTTTGGTTCTCAAGTTTCCTTTTGTTTCCTAAGTGAAGTGAGCAAAGAAGAGATCACCTTATTGCATGTGTCATCAACATATTACCACTGTAATCATTAGAACTTGTAAGCATAAATAATAACCAATGATATGCTGAAAGAATCATTGTGTAGTGATCTAGATACCATTGTGCCTTTCTAGTTTTCCTCTTGGTCGAGATGAGGCCTTGTAGTATGCATTTTTAAGGAGATATGCTACATCTTTCGAAACATTTTAGAAGCTTTCATTTTGAGAAATAATCATTTTCATTTTTTTTCTTACTTAATGTTATCTTCATACTAATTGTTGTTTATAACAAATGCAAAAAAAAAAGTCTAGAAAATAAACACGCAAAAAAATGCAAGTGTATTTAGGAAAAATAAGAAGCAATATAAAATTTTCAAAACTAGATGAGACTAATAGAAAAAAAAAAAAAAAAAGCTTTTTAGTTAAAAGCATTCTTCAATCTAATACATTTCTATTTATTTTTTTAAATTTTATTAATATATAGTGTTTCATATGGGAGTTTCAAGTTTAAAACTGATTTTGGTGAAATTCGGCAATTCATCCTAATTTTATATGATAGAATATGATTGATTCCAATTTCTCATCCTACGTGAAAGAAAAAGTTTATAACCTTAATCTATTCTAGTTTAAAACTTTTTTTTTTTATAGAAAGGAAAGAAATTTCATAATCAAAGTATCAATAGCACATAGAATATATATAGAAAGCAACATAAAAGATTATAGTAATAATAACTTTAGGTAAGTACCGTAATTACCATCCTTCCTTGATTGTAAAGGTCATGTATGATGACATATTATTGGTTATGTTACACTTATCACATTTTGTTTACATAGCCTTAGTGTTTATTTAAAAAACGAAGTATTGATTTCACTTTTACTTGGCCATAGGGGGTGAGGTAGGAATGAGAATACCTCAAGAATTATTAAAGTGTTTATTTTAATACATTGTGCAACAAAATAGCTTGAGAATTTTTTTTATCAATTTTTAAGCTAAATAAAAAATAATTTGGTTGAGTGGGATGTTAATGGTGCAAATTGTCTTTTAGCAACTTTTTTCAAGTTGTATATGTAGGCCGTTAAATGTAGGTGGAATCAACTCTAACCGTTAGATTAAATTGTACTTAACCAAGTTCCCAAGGTTAGAAGTAGGTCATGTTTAGAATTCATAGCCAATGATAGCTTGATTCTTTATGGTATTTTTGGTATATGATATGGAAAATAAATATTTTTATGGTTTTTGTATTTATAGGGACTATAAAAATAAAGAGATATGGATTGATTGCTATTTGGATATGATTAAAATATAAGAATTGATGTGACTTGTGATTTCCTATAATTATTTGGGGCTGTCAAAAAAAGGTTCCAATCATGGATCCTCAATAACAAATTTATTCCGATATGAAACAATTGCTACTATGGAGTGTACCAGAAAAGGATAACTAAGAAAAAATACTCTATATTAATTTAAACTAATTTCCTAATTTGTAAAAAGGCAACTAAAGATTCTAAGTAAAATAAAATACATAAAGATATGGAATAAATATTCCATAATCAATAGTAGGGCTAGATTGGAATCTATCATAAGCATAAGCATGAATATAAAATCAGAACAAAAGTATAATCATAATCCCTCATAGTAGGTGGAATTTGGCAAATTCTAATACAATTTGTCAAATTGTGGTACTTTGTAAGGCATTTCTGTATATCTATTTTACTAACTTTACCAAATATTTTGATACATTTTGTAAAATCGTGGTAGGTTTTTACCCATATAACCAACTTTGTTGCAGAATCGGGTAATATTTGTTAAATTGTGGTACTACTTAATAGATTCTAGTACATATACATAGTTGCCCATATTACAAACTTTTCCTATCTATTTTGATATTGCAAATATGATACTGTAAATTGTAGTATTCCTTATGAAATTTTAGTACATTTGTTTTGCCAACTTTATCAAATATTTTTGTACATTTTGTTAAATTATGGTAACACTTTTACTCATATTACCAACTTTTCTATAGAATCTAGTACAATGTGTTAGATTATGGTACCACTTAAGAGATTTTGGTATATATACATATTTGCCCATATTACCATCAATTCCTACCTACTCGGAGACTGTAAATTATGGTACTCCTTGTGACATTCTAGTACATCTATTTTATTAACTTTACCAAATATTTTTGTACATTTTTTCGTATTATAGTGGTGCATTTGCCTATATTACCA
Organism: Laguncularia racemosa; assembly: GCA_037954665.1. Classification (NCBI taxonomy): domain Eukaryota; kingdom Viridiplantae; phylum Streptophyta; class Magnoliopsida; order Myrtales; family Combretaceae; genus Laguncularia; species Laguncularia racemosa. The sequence continues at coordinate 160,220 of JBBMOL010000007.1, read as the reverse complement.
ACTTTTTTCCAAAATCTAGTACAATTTGAGATATTGTGCTTGGTTGTCAAAATTGTGATTCCACCAAAAATCAAAAGGTGTAGAATCATATAAAACCATAGAATTAATTGAATAAAAAACTTGTAGAGTCATTTACCTAAACTCATAATTCTCTCTAAAGTCTGTACATAAACAATTTCGTAGCCATTTTGACTATGAAAAGTTTCATAAAATTGTAAACTCATATAATCATATAGTTAACTCATGATTTTAACAACTATTGGTACCACTTATGTGACTTTGGTACACGTATATATTTACCTATATTACCAACTTTTTTAACCTATTCCAATATAATTTGTTATGTTATGGCACTACTTAAGAGGTTTTGATACACATACATATTTGCATATATTACTAAGTTTTCCTACCTATCTGTTAAATTTTTTAAATTGTGGTTTTCTTTAAACATTCTAATACACTTATTTTACCAACTTTATAAAAAAAAAAAGAAGATATATTTTATTAAATTGTGGTAGTACTTTTGTTCATACTATCAATTTTTCTCAAAATTCTAGTACAATTTAATAGATTGTGGTACCACTTTAGAGATTTTGGTACACATATATATTTGCTCATATTACCAAATTTTTCTACCTATTTTGATACAATTTACTAGACTATGATACCGATTAACAAATTCTGGTACACGTATATAGTTGCTTATAAAGAAAAATGCATTTTTAGTTCATAACATTTATCTGCTTTTTTATTTGAGTCATCAACTTTTTTTTTCTATTTGAGTCCTTAATGTTTTTAAAACCTAGAAAAAAAAAAATTTTCATCAAATCTATTAAGCTTTTACATTAATTTACTACATGGTCAACTTCAAATTGATTCATAATAATTAAATTTATAGAACAATAATATTAAATATACTTTCATACATAATATAACAAAAAATAATATTAAATATATATATTGAAATAATATAATAAAAAAGCAAAATAATAATTAAAAATGAGAAAAGGAGTTACAAAAATTTGTATGCACTTTAGCCATTTTGGCTAACTAGTCTAACGTTAACCAAAAGTTAATACATGCTAAAGATAGATAGAAAAGTTAACCCATTTAATGAAAGTTTTAGTTTTGTAAAGTTTAAAAATGTTATTTTCAGTCCTTTGCTCTAACCAGCTGAGCTACCTGAACCACTTTCCTAAAGTTAAAGTCTGTTTTCTTCATCGAATAGCGCCCCTGGACGGCCGGAGGGAGCTTGCTTATAGAAAGAAGATAGGCCGGTGAAAGAAAAAGAAGGCGCAACGGGCTCTACGCTCCTAGTCACTAAGTAGTGCTATTCTGAGAATTCAAATAGAAGGAAAAAAAAAAAAGATTAAGGACTTAAATAAAAAAGTTGGTAAACATTAAGGACTAAAAATATACTTTCCCTTTATTCATGTTATCAACTTTTTCTACCACAATTTATTAAATTATGATACTTCTTAGGAAATTCTAGTATACTTATTTTACTAACTTTACTAAATATTTTGGTACGTTTTGTCAAATTATGGCAATGCTTTTGCCAATGTTGCCAATTTTTCTCTAAATTCTGGTACAATTTAATATATTATGGTAATGTTAAGAGTTCTAATATGTGTGAATATTTACTTATATTACCAGCTTTTCCTACTTACTCTGGTATAATTTATTAGATTGTGGTACTGCTTAAAAAATTCTGGTGCACATACATATTTGCCCATATTACCAACTTTTCCTATCTATTTTAGTACAATTTATCAAATTATGCTAACTCCTTTACCATTATTACCAACTTTTCTTAAAATTTTGGTATAGCTCGGTAGATTATGGTACCCTTAAGTCATTTTGGTATGCATGCATATTTGTCTATAACACTAACTTTTCTTACCTATTCTAGAACAATTTGTCAAATTGTCATACTCTTTATAACATTTTAGTACATCTATTTTACCAACTTTATAAAATATTTTAGTATATTTTGTTAAATTTCAATGGCGCTTTTGCCACTATTACCAACTTAATCTACAAATTCTGATTAAATTTATTAAGTTGTGGTACTGCTTAAGAGATTCTGGTACACATCCATATTTGTTTATAGTACCAACTTTTCTCTCTATTCAAGTACAATTTATCAAATTGCGGTAACCTATAGTTTTTTCTAGTACACATAACAATCATCTATTTTACTAACTTTCCCTCATATTCTAGTTGATGTCTCACTTTGCAATAAAGCAATTTAGATTCTAGTGCACTTACATATTTGTTTATTTTATCGACTTTCCTTCATATTTTGGTACAATTTCTCAATTTATGGTTACATAACATAGATTTTAATACACTTGTAGCCCATCACTTCACCAAATGGGATAAGGGAGGATTGAATTACAATTCAATAGAAATTGAATAGATATGTAATAGTTATTATGTATTTATTACTTTATTTAGTAGACACAAAAATGAATAATGAATAAGATATAAATAAAAATTAAACCGTTTGTAATATCTATAAAATCTCTATCTTTCTCCACTTTTCATAACTAATATAGACTTAATATAATTTATGATGATAGGACATTTATGACAAAGATAGTAAATAAGCTATTGAGTAACAAGAATAGCAAATTATGAGTTGAAGACATAAATTGTTATTTAAAGTTTTATGTAAAAACAATTCATTGAGAATTGTCATTTGATGAATGAACACCATAATAGTAGCTTTATAAAGAATAAGGGATAATGGAATGCCATTCCTCTCAAGTGTTACATTATTGCTTATATTACCAACCTTCCTCCGTATTCTAGTACAATTTCCCAATCTATGGTAGCTCACAGGAGATTCTAGTACACATATGTACTAGCAAAAAGCCCACACAATGCACCGATAAAAAAATAATAGACACAAAATGCTATGATTAAACAATAAGTTTGAATTATAACCTTTTTATTTTTAAGAAAACAACAAATGTAAATGTAATTTAAAGTTTTTAAGCATTACAAAAAAAAAAAAATACTCTAATGAAATATTGGATATTCCCTTTTATTATCTAAGTAAAGAAAACAAATTAAAATTAGTATTTATGAATTTATAATAAAAAATAAATTATTCTAAATTTTGAAAATTATGTATTATGTTAAGCCCATTGCAACTATAAGAATATTTCTTTTACTAGTAGATTTGTTTCAGCAAAATAAGTAATTTGGAATAATATATTCTAATATAATCTAATAAACAAGGCTTTTGAAATTATATTAGATTTCACGAAACAATTATAGAAATATATTAATAATACCATTAAAAGATGGATTATGAAAAGGGCAAAAGCTCTTGGAACAATATATTATAACTAGTTAATAGTCCATGCAATGTGCATATAATAGTTTCACATTGACCTGCTGGACTATCAATTAGGAATAAAAAATTTTCTACCTTTTTTGCTCCTACTTCCTTAACTAACATCAACTTAGCAATGGGAGCTTCATATTTTTCCTTGTTATTATTGGATGGAAATCTAAACTTCAAGGCACACTGGATTCCTACATCGTGTGGACTGCACAAAAACAAATCCAACTCCACTTCCCCCTTTTATGGATGACTCATCAGCATGAAGTGCCGAAGTGGGCTTTCTATGATCACCAACTAAGGTTTCATCCTCAATCATTGATTTAGCTATGAAGTCAGCCAATACTTGAGCTTTAATGGCATTGCATGGCTTATACTAAATGCCATACACACTACGTTCTAAGGTATATCAGACCATCTAGTGTGATGCATCTAGCTTTTGAAGCTTTATTACAACGGTTGGTCAATAAGAACCATAATAGGGTGGGATTCAAAATATGGTCATAATTTTTGTGCTAAGATGATTACAGTCAAGGCAAATTTCTCCAACTTTAAGTACCCACACTTAAGGCCTTGAAGGATGTGGCACACATAATATAATGGATGATGTTCCCTTCCCTCTATTCGTACCAGCACGAAGGATAAAGCTTGGCTGGATATGGCAAGGTAAAAATAAAGTTCTTATTCGATAACTAGTTTAAATAGGACTGATGGTATCATGAGAAAGCGCTTTAGCTCATCAAATGCCTCCTAGAACTCATTAGTCTACTAAAAATTGGCAAGGTTTTTCAAAATTTTAAAGAATGGAGCATATTTATCTCTTGACCTAAATATAAACTTACATAACGCAGTGATGTGCCTTATATCCTTTGGACCTCTTTGACTATCTTTGGAGTTTGCATGCCTAAAATAGCCTTGATATTCTCGAGATTGGCTTCAATCCCTCACAAGGTGACCATAAGCAAGGAATTTGCCAAACGCCGCCCTAAAGATACACTTTTAGGGCTTTAGCTTCATGTTATACTATCGTAATGTCTAAAACATCTTGTCCTAGCTAGCAAGGTGTTAGTGAGACTTCTTGCTCATTACTATTATGTGTCGAGTCTAATTTTTAAATTTTATATTTATATTCCTAATCCGATTTACATTAATCATATGCTCACCTAATATAAATTCTCGACTTGAACTAGGAATTTTATTATTTATTTGGAGTCGCCACCCAACTGAAGTTAGGAAAAATTATTAAATTAAAACTAATTGAGTGGATTAATTCTAATTTGGACAACTAGTAGACGAAATCTCCTCTTTTTATAAATGAAAAAGAAGAAGGGAAAATCAGATATTCTCGACTCTGGGGCTAACCTATTAAAACTTAAAGTTACTATCTTATCCTTTTGAAATGTGGACCATATTTTGATATCTTCTTTTTTTAATTTTATTTCATTTTTATTATTATTATTTTTTATTTTTTTCTTTTATTTTGGATACATATTTAAAAAAATGTTAAAACAACTCATACTAATTTCGAAAATGATTTTTTATTTCTTTTTAGAGTTGCCTCATAAGGGTGCTTACGTACCCGCTATTCAAGATCAAATAAGCCATAATTCGCTTTTTATAAAAAAGCTTTAGTGGATTAGCTCAAGTTTTAATTGTGAAAACATGTTTGGTTTATGTTTATTATTATTTTCAATATTTTGGAAAAAATCTAAGCCTAAGTTTTATTATCTTATTTTCTAAAATTTTAATTTAAGAAAAACCAATTTTGGATTTATTTTGAAAAAGGATTTTTCTAAGTGATAAAATGATCTACTATTAATTTATGTTATTATCCCAACTAATTATTTAATTTTAAGTTATTTATTTATTTTTTCTCATTATTTATTTTTTTATTTTTATTTTTATTTTTTATTTTTTATTTTTATATTAAACTAAACATATCTATTCTAAAAAAAACCTAATTAAAACCTTAGCATTTTTTATTTTATTTTTAGGATTATAAATTTCTAATAAAATAAATTCCTAAACAAAATAAAATAAATAAATAAGGATAAATAAAAAAAAATCAAAAAATTGACTTACTTGGATGCGGGTCGGATCGGGTTGGTCGGGTTGAATCGAGCGGCAATGGAAGGTCCTCATAGGCGGTGTTCCGGCATCCATTTTTGTTGGCCAGGGGGTGTTTCCAAAGCTTTTGATGATGAGGAACCCAATGGTGGTGGTGATTTTCTTCAAAATCGTCTCTAGATGGTGGTTCGACACTTGATTGGCAGTCGCGGTATGGGAACTCCAGTGAGCTTCGAATCCTATGTGTTTTCACTCTCTCTTTCTCTTCTGATCAATGCCCTTGTTTCCCCACGTTGTGCTCTATTTATAAGTACCAGAAATCGAGTTGAATAAGCTTAGATTTCCTCCAATTAGCATGAATTAAATTTTCGATTGAAACCCATCTCTGATTTGGTTTGATTTGTGTAAATTTTTTATTTTGTTGCGATTTGATTTTAATTGGATGATGTTTATCTTATTTCAATTAAAGATTTAGTAGATTTATGCAAAAAATCGCATCAAAAAGGCCAGATTTCGATTTTCCACAGCTAACAAGAGTTTCGAATGGAGGTTGAAGACGACTACATGCCCGACACGTGCACTCCTCCGTCCAATCACAAGTTGACACATATCTTGGGTAAATGTCAAAAATTGCAAAACGCAAAATTGCCTCCCTTGTGATTCGATCTTGTGTTCTTGCCCCCCCCCCCCCCCCCCCCCTTGGTGCGTAAAAGGCCATGGTTCGGATTAACCGGGCTAGCCCAATTCTCAGTTTAAGTCCACGCAAACATTATACATAACTGTGGCAATTTTTATTAATTTTATATTATTTTGAAATTCTAAAAATTTTTAAAAATTACTTAACCCCTTTTATTATTATTTCTACTATTATTTTCCAAAATTGGGACATTTTTCCTATTTATTCTATTTTTTAAATATTTTTCCTTTATTTATGCTAAAATAGAAAAAAATGAAAAATTAAAAAAAATTGAACATTATTTTTTATTAAAGGGCAAAAATGGGGTGTTTACAACTGCCACTCTTTGTAAAAAAGTTTGAAAAAACTACCTACAAAGACAAGAAAGACACCATTTTTTGGCTGATAGACTGAATGGATAACGCCTTAGTTGGTTGGTTATCTGAACTCGGTTCTAGTAGGAAAATGCTCCATGAGCTAATAATCGCATGAATGCCTTATGATGATTAAGACTTTTTGGGGAATGATCTCAAACAATTTAATAACCTGAAGTAAGATAACATCTAGAAAAATGCTCTATGAGCTAACTAATCGATGATAGGAAACATCTCAAGGATTGTTTAGGAGTGTGTTATTTGTGAGTGGACTAACTGATAACAAGGAAGCGTTCTATAGGACTAGCGACCGTAAAGAAGAGATTGTTTAAGGAAGCACTCTTATGAGCTAGCCACCTGATAATAGAAGCGTCTAGCTAGACTAGTGATTCTTGGAGGAGAAATTTTCTTGAGGAGTGCTCTCATGAGCTAACTTGTCAATATTATGAAGTGTCTTATAAGACTAAAACCTTAAAGGGGATAATCTAGAAAAGTGCTCTTATGAGCTGACTAATCGATGATAGTGTTGCGTTTCATTTAGACTTGCAACCCTAAAAAGAGATTATCTAGAAAAGTGCTATTTTGAGCTGACTAATCGTTAAATTATCTAAAAAAGTATTCTTATGAGCTGACTAATTGATAAATTATCTAGAAAACTGCTCTTATGATCTAACTAATAGATAATTAGGACGCATCTCTTTGGACTTATAACCATAAGAGAGGAATTCTAGGACAGTGCCCCATTGTAGGCTGACTTTAAGAAAGTATGACCAAGAAAGTGCCCAATTGCGAGCTAACTTTAGAAAAGTAATCTAGGATAGTGCCCCATTGTGGGCTGACTTACCGATAGTGATTGCAGGGTACGTCTTATTAACCTAACATTTCCGAAAACGTTTCTATTGAACTGTTCAAATGATTGATAAGAGGTGTCTTTTAGACTGCTTGACTTAGAAGATGTGATTCATGATGAATGATGGTTATTTACTCTAAATGCTTACCGGTTTATCGCGGATAGCAACCAAATAACCGAACCTTCGTGCCAATTTGCACCTTTTTTGCTTACTTTTGCTTCAAAATAGGATTAAGGGCCTTGATGCATTTTCTTTCTTGTGAGCATAGCTCTTGTGATTGTGGTATTATCCTATTAATGCGCCAGTTTTAATGCTAAAAAATAGGTGGAATGATATAATAAAATCTATTGAGATTTATTATCATTTCGATGTTCATTATTCATTGTGAGGCAATGGGTCATGTGTGTTTATGAAAGTTTGTTTAATGACAATTGGTCAAGATAATCGATCATTCAGAGACATTAACTTTGCTTGTAGAAGGAATGAAAACTAAACTTAACGAAATTTATATTGAATATTGGCATTTATGAACCTTAGCAAAATTTCAATTTTCTTGCCTAAGAATAGTATATCTTAACAACATCTATATTAATGAGGTATCTCAATTCTGGACCATCCATTTGAGTTAATATTAAAGCCCCTCCTGACAACACCTTTTTCACAACATATAGACTCTCATAGTTTGGGGTAAATCTTAAGCATTTAAGATAACTTTCTTTAGCACCAAATCTCCTTCTTTGAAACATCGAGATCTCATTTTCTTGTTGAATGCTCGAGCCATTCTTTGTTGGTAGCACTGGCCGTGACATAATGCAGCGATTCTTTTTTCATCGATCAAATTCAACTGATCAAGCCCCTTCTTTACCCAGTCTAACTCATTTAATTGCGCTTTTGATAGGATCTTGAAGGATGGTATTTCGACTTCAATTGGCAAAACTGCCTCAGTTCCATATACCAAAGAATATGGGGTAACTCCAATAGATGTTCGAATTGAGGTTCTGTAAGCCATGAGGGCAAATGGTAGCATCTCATGCTAGTCTTTGTAAGTGATTGTCATTTTCTCGATAATTCTCTTGATGTTCTTGTTGGCTGCTTCCACTACCCCATTCATCTGAAGTTGGTAGGGAGTTGAATTTTGTGGTTTATATGGAAATGTTAACACAAATCTGTCATCAATTTGTTGTTGAGGTTGGTGCCGTTGTTAGTGATAATTGATTCAAGAACTCCATAGCGAGCTATTAGGTCCCTCTTCAAGAATCAAACTATTACCCCTTTTGTGACACTAGCGTATGATGAAGCTTCTACCTACTTGGTGAAATAATCAATGGCTACTAGTATGAATCTGTGACCATTGGATGCTTTGAGAGTGATTGGCCCAATGATGTCGATTCCCCACATGGAGAAAGGCCATGGTGCAGATAACGAATGAAGCTCTTTAGGTGGGGCATTTATTCAGTTTACATAAACTTGACACAAGTGACAATTCTTGACATATTTAATGTAGTCTGATTCCATTGTTAACCAATAGTAGCCCATTCTCATGATTTTTCGGGCCAGCATGTAGTCGTTCATGTGAGGTCTTCATACTCCTTCATGCACTTCTTTCATCAATTCACTTGCCTCTTTTTTATCCACACATCTTAGCAATGTGGTATCAGGTGATCTTCTATAAAGCACAGACCCATTTAATAAGAAATGACTTGCTAACCTTCTAAGTGTTCTTTGGTCATTTTTGCTAGCCATTTTAAGGTATTTGCTTTCTTGGAGAAAAGTTTTGATATCATAATACTAGGGCTTATCATCTTGTGCTTTCTCAATTACCAAACAATAGGCGAGCCGATTTTCAATTTCTATTTTCAGTAGTTGGACTTCAGCTCCCCCTGTTATCTGAATCATAGATGCTAATGTGGCGAGGGCATCTGCGAACTAATTTTGAGTCCTCAAGATGCATGTGAAGGTGACTGTTTTGAATTTGTCGATCAACTCTGTCAAATGTTGATGGTATGGCATAAATTTGGAGTTTTTAGTTTTGTATTCCCCTTGTGTTTGTAGTATGAGGAGTGAAGAATCTCCATATACTTCTAATTCACGAATTTCCATGTGGTAAGCCATTTTGAGACCAAGGATGCATGCCTCATATTCCGCGATATTATTAGTATATGGAAATGTGAGTCTCGTTGTCGAGGGGAATTGTGTTCCTTCTAGTGATATTAGTACTACCTCGATCCCACAACCGAATACATTGGCAGCTCCGTTAAAGAACATGTTCCATTTAAGGCTTTGTCCTATCCCATAGTCTTCCGTTGGTGCACCCTCCACTATTAATATATTTTCATCAGGGAATTGGGCTTGTGATTCTTAGAGTTCTCCCTCAATTAGGTATTCTACCAAGTGATCAGTTAAAGATTACCCTTTTATCGAATTTTAATTTATATAGGTGCATCAAATTCTAATAGGAGCATTTGTCATTTGGAGATTGTCCCTAACAAAATGGGCTTCTTTGCCAAGTACTTCAGAGGATCATGTCTTGTCAGCAACTCAATAGGATAATAAAGGGTATATTGTCTCAACCGGTGCATGACCCAAATTAAAGCATAACAAGTTTTTCTACTTTAGAGTACCTCTATTCCCCGTCTATGAACTTCTTGCTTAGATAGTATATGGAACGTTCCCTTTCCTCTTCATCTTTCTGCCCTAGCACGCACCCCATGGATTCAGGGAGTATCGTAAGGTACAAGAATAAGGGCTTTCTTTGTTTTGGAACTATTAAGACTGAGGATTTATGAGATAGTCTTTGATCGTTCTGAATGCTTCCTCGCATTTATCATCCCATTCTACCGTAGCGTTCTTTTTAGTAGACAGAATATTGGACGACATTTGTCTATGAGTTGTGAGATGAAACAGGCTATGTAATTCAAACTTCCCAACAAACCTCTCACCTCCTTGATAGTGTGCAGAGAGGCTAGTTCCAATATGGCCTTTACCTTGTCAGGGTCGATTTTAATATCTTCTCGGCTTATGATAAACTCTAATAGCCTACCTGTTGTAACCCCAAAAGTACACTTTTTCAGGATTCAACTTGAGCTGAAACTTTCTCAATCACTTGAATAATTTCCTCAGGATAACCGCATAGCTTTCTTCTCCCTTAGACTTAGCTATCATATCGTCAATGTATACTTGAACTTCTCGATGCATCATGTCATGAAGTATTGTAACCATGACTCTTTGATACGTTGCCCCGGCGTTCTTCAAACTAAAGGGCATAACTTTGTAACAGAAAATTTCCCATGTTGTGATAAAGGTTGTCTTAGTTTTATCTTCTTCAACCATTTTTATCTGATTATAGCTTTAGTGTAAACAACCCATTTTTTATCCTAATAATTAATAATGGTCAATTTTCAATTTTTTTTCATTTTTTCAAATTTTCTTCTAATTTAGCAAAAATAGGAAAAATATTCAAAAAATAAAATAAATAGGGAAAATATGTCAATTTTGGAATAATGATAGAAATAATAAGAAAAGGGGTTAAATAATTTTAACAAATTTTTATAATCTCAAAATAATATAAAAATAATAAAAATAGCATCGTATATATGCAATTTGCATAAATAAAAAAAATGAGAAGTGGGCTAGGGGGGGGAGGCTTGTCCGGGTTCAAAACACGGGAAGTGCATTTCTGCATTTTGCCCATTTTTATTTTTTCCCTAGGACACATGCCAGCTGATGATTAGACAACACGAACGCATGTGCCAGACGTATGATCATCTCCTTCCTTAGTCCGAGATCGTCACTAGCCGCGGAAAAATTCGAACCTGGTCGTTTTGATTCAATTTTTTACACAAATCCACCAAATCTTCAACTAAAGTAAGAAAAAACATCATCCAATTGAAATCAAATCGCAACAAATTGGAGGATTTACACAAATCAGAGATGGGTTTTTAACCACAAATCTGATTCATCCCAATCGAAGGCAATTCGAGTTTATCCCACTCGATTTTTGACCCCTATAAATAGAGCACGAGGGGAGGAAGCCAAAGCACAAATCGGAAGAGAGAAAGGGGAGAAAATAAGAGAGATCGGAGGTTCGCAAGTCGCAACTGCCGATCACCACCTCTTTAAACCACCACTTGGAGAAGCTTTTGGAGAAATCCACCACCACCATCGAGTTCCCCGTCATTAGAAACGATGGAAACACCCCCTGACCGACAAAAATAGATGTTGGAATGCTACCCACAGGGACCTCTGACCGCCGCCCGATTAGATCCGACTCGACCCGCGCACTGTACCAGAACTCAGGTAAGTCGGATTTTTCGTTTTTATTTATTTATTATATTTTATTTATTTGTTTGTTTATTTATTTACAATTCGAAAAAAAAAAGAAATAAAAAGAAAAAATAAAAAATAATAATATTAGGAAAAATGATAGAATTTAGATTAATTTATTTATTTTTGTTTAGTTTAGAGTAGATAAAATAATAAAAATTATAAAATAAAAATGTTTAAATAATAAAATAAAATAAAATAAATAAAAAATGATAAACAATAAAAAAATAAAAAAATAAAAATGATAAACAATAATAAAATAATAAAATAATATACAAAATATAAAAAATAAAAAATAATAATAATAATAATAATAATAAAATTAAAAGTAGGATTAATAATAGAGGTAGAATAATAATAGGGATGTAAAAATAATTTTTATCACTTAGAAAAAATCATTTTCTTAAATAAATCCAAAATTAGTTTTTCCTTAAACTAAATTTAAAAATAAATAAATAAATAATAAAATAATCAAGCTTAGGCTTAGATTTTTTTTCCAAAAAATGCTAAAAATGATAAAAACATAAACCCGAGGTATTTTCATAATTAAAATTAATCAACTTGCTAAAGCTTTTTATAAAAGGGAACTACAGCTTGTTTGATCCTGAATAGCAGGTACATAGGCACCGTTACAGGGCAACTCTAAAAAGAAAAAAAAAATCATTTTCCAAGTTGTTACAATTTGTCTTATACGTATTCAAAATAATAAAAATAGCAAAAAATAAAAAAAATAAAAAAGTATATAAGCAAAAGACATTAGAATATGGTTCAAGTTTCAGAAGAATGAGGTAGTAACTTTAAGGTTTTAATAGGTTAGCCCCCGAGTCCAGAAACTCTAGTTAGGTGGTAACTCCAAAATAAGACAAAATTCCTAGTTCGAGTCAAAGACTTATATTAGATGAGCATAGGGTCTAGTATAAATCGGATTAGGAATGAAAATGGAAATAAAAAATTAGACTCGACAAGATGGCAACTCCACTGGGGAGCCTCTAGTAGGCTAGCCACCTGAATCTTCTCAAATCACCATTTCCAGAAATGTCTTTTGATTGTTATACTATTGATGCTAACCTTTCAGGGATTTAATGAAATTTAGGGTTTATGTATTTTTTTCCTACCGTTGAGTCTGCATGCATATAATTGTGTGACTAGATACGGTCAAACCCAGGCCGTCTTAGGACCCTAAGACAAGGGGCCATTGTGTAGGTTTCGAGCGAAGTGATATGATCACCGTTCGGGACTAATTAGGCCACCCCACCCAATGCTTCGATATGGCCTAAGATCCATTTCTTCGAGAATGCGGGAGGTTATAGAGCTTGGGGACCTGTTAGAACCCACCCACCTGCATACATAAAAGTCATGGGCTGGCAATTGATTAATGATGTAATGCTTTTGTTCCATCCCTGGAGTTCAGATACATTTACTTGTAATAACATCATTTGTACTTTGTAAAACGTTTTTGTAATTGGGGATTTCTATTGTAATAGATGGCTAGTTCTACAGTCGACCGGCCTTCTCCGCAAAGAGATCCGAGTTTGCAAAATTTTGGATCCAAAGTTGGTACTTGACCATTGGTTTAATCTGTACAACCTCCAAGAGCAGGCCTTCATCCAACAAAAGATAGGGCCCATCCTTTCACTAATGAAGATGGAAATGAACTTACCTCTTATACGAGCTATCCTCCATCTATGGGAAATAGAGCCCGCAACTTTCTTCATCGAGCCACATGAGATCACTCCCACTCTGGAAGAATACACCCAACTTCTGCAGGCCCCATTACTAACTAGTAAGGTGTATGTGCCAGATCTTGAGGTTGGGCCAGCCAGTATTTTCAATAGACTTCTAGGTATCCGCAAGACAGCAATCAACAAGGCCTTTGCAAACTGCAACGGATATTACATACGGATGGACGGGTTAAAAGCTTGGTTCATAACCCGAGAAGATGATGGGAATAGGAAAGACATATTATACGAGGACCCCAAGAGCTACAAACAGAGAAGGGTAAATGCTTTCATCCTGACAGCCTTCGCCACCATACTCATCCTCACCGGGATCTTTTACATCCACTACCAAATCGCAGAGCTGGTGGCCCAATTCTTAGAAGGGAAATCTTATATCCCGACTCTACTGGCTGAACAGATCTGAAACTTGAACTTTGTCAAAAGGAAGGGCTATGAGATCCTCTGCTCAAACATCAACCTCATCCTGATCTGGTTTGTGAGCTACCTCAAATGTTTTGGGTTGAGCCTGGTCCAGAAATCTTTAGCCCAACAAGTGGACCTTGTGGACTCCTATATAAAAAAGATAAAGCTACCCAACGATCTTACTAGCCACAGTTGGGTGAAAGTGCTCAAGAGTTTCAATGCCGACGACATCCTATAGATAGCTAGATGGAGTCGCTGCAACAAAGTCATCCTAACTTGCAGAAACCTTCAGTCCGTTCCTCTAATCGGTATTAGCGACTACGTAAGTTATCATCCAAACTCAATGGTCCGCCAGTTCGGTACCAACCAAGACATAGTTTATCGACCATCACTATAAGTCAATTGGTAACCGAGAAGTTTGCTAAGCAGACAGAGGTCAAAGCCCTATGGGAAGCCCGAATTGAGAGCCCCAACATAGACCTCAGAGACTTGGATGGCGAAGTGGGCAAGCATTGAACCACTAGGGATTTCATGATACACCAGCTATATCAGACAAGAGAAAGGGCATACCAGGTCCTAGATATCACCCAACTTGAGCCAAACAAGGTAGACCCAGAGTTGAGAACCTATTTAGAACAAGTCAGGGCTCGGATAGAGGTATACTCTGAAGCTGTAGACTACAAAAAGGATGTTTGGAAGGGAAGATTCAAAGAGTCTGATCAAAGGAACAAAGCCTTATAAGCTCAGCTGGAGAAGACCCAAGTTAGAGTCAAAGAGTTGGAAGCTATCATCAACAGAAAACTGGCGTCTACATAGCAGAAGAAGAAGAGGACTAGGAAATAGATTAACATTGTACTTTTTCATGTTTCAAGTATCGAACTCCAAGTTTCCAATATTAATAAAAATAAAATTTCAGTGTTATATCATTAATCAATTATTGGCCCCTTTATTTCTAGCATTTGTGTGATACATGCATCATATTTACATACATGAATTAAACTAAGGAAAATGTGCGCCCAGGTATCAAAGATAGCTCCCAAACAACCGAACCTCTAAGGAGCCTAATCCACACCTGCTCAAAGACCAAAATGGCAAACAGTGGCAACAACAACGACAACCGCAACTGCACCAGTGCTGATACCGCCTCGGACCCTAGGATCGCATCCCTAGAACAAACAGTCCAGTAATTGGCCGCACAAGTCCACCTCCTGATTGAGAGTATTGGCCTCCTTCGCATTATACAACCAACTCAAGAAGAGCACTTAGGGGCCAGAAAAGGGAAAGCAGCAGAGGGTCAACCTCTAAAATATGAAGAGATCAATTCCCACCTCAACCGGCATTTGAGTATGAACCAAGAATCAACCTTGGTCCAACCTCGGACGACATAAAGAGGGAAATGGAGGATAGGCAAATGGAGATGGAAAGAAAACTTTTACAACAGCTGGCTGATAAAATGAAAACAATAGAGGGGGCTGATGGTTCTGAGCAGGCAGGAATCACTAGCCTGTCGGTATATGAGGAGGAACTGTACCTAGAGAAGTTCAAGACCGTAAAATTTGAAAAATATGATGAAACTGGATGCCCCAAAATGCATGCAAGGTTGTATGTAAGGAAGATGAGCAAGTATGCCCAATATGATCAGCTCATGATCCAGACCTTCCAAGACAGCCTCACAGGCCTTGCCTTTGTTTGGTATGCACACTTATATTTCAACCAAGTCAATACCTGGGAAAGACTCGCTCAGGCATTCTATGATCAATACAAATTCAACATCGAAGTTGCCCCTTCGGTAATGGACTTAGGAAGTCTTCAAAAGAAACACACTGACTCTTTTAAGAAGTATGCCCAGCGTTGGAGAGCTCAAGCTGCTAGGGTAATGACCCCAATTTCTGAAAAGAAGTTGACATTCATCTTTGTCCACACTCAGGATAAGACTTACTTCTCACATCTGGTGGGCCAAATGTCATCTAGCTTTATAGAAGTAGTGGCAGTAGGGTATCGAATCGAGAATGCCATCACATCAGGGAGACTCCAAACAGTGGACCCTCCCAAAATCGCATCATCGTAGAGGCCCCCTAGGGAGTAACAAAGCCAAGGAGTCCACCGTCAGCACGGTTAACTCAGGCAGAGTAGACAAGGTTAGGACCCGCATGACATTTTAAACCACGAATGCCCCAATCTAACAGTCATCGATGAATCACACTCGGGCCACCAGGGTCTTAAGACAATTCACTCCGATCCCGATCCCGCTCAGCCAGGTTTTTGCTTAGCTACGAGCAGATAATTTGATCAGCTTTGAGATCCTAAGTGACCAGTACAAGCCCAGAAATTTTGACTCAAGCCTCAAATGTGATTATCATATAGGCCAAAAGGGGCATTCCACATATAGATGCTGGAGGCTTCGAAACAAGATTCAAGATCTGATTGACGTCGGAATAGTGCAGTTAGATTTTGTTAATACACCAGCACCCAATGTCAACATTAATCCATTGCCCAACCACAAGCCCAACATCAATATGATCACATTCAAAGAGCCAAACTCCAAAATATCCCCAAAACAGCAAAAAGCAACAGTGTAGCGGGAAAGTCACCCACACCAAGTCCCAGATGAAACCCCTAAATCACATATCAAGAAGAGATGGTTAGCTGGAGACCCAACAGTCGGTACCTTAGGTGAATCACATGGGAGATTTGAGTATCTAGTAAATTACTCTTTTACACTGACCGAGTATGGGCCACCTAGTAGATGGGGGCCCGAGTTTGAGAAAGAAGACAACCTACTAAAGGAAAGGGAGAAGTCCGTGAACATGATTAAATCAAACCAAAAACCGATAATCATAAAGTGCTATGAGGGACAATCTACTAAGGTGCAGATCCCAAAGAAGAGATATGTATTCAATGTCCCAATATCCTCAGAGAGGTATAAGGCGGCACCATTTGACTATTGGGCTCTCGAGCCAGAAAGACACCCTATTATAGGAGGAATCACCCGTTTTAGGAGAATTTATGACCCCAAACATAGGATCTCAACCGAAGAGCCCAACACCGAGGTAGGGAAAGAGGAAGAAGAGGGGCTCTCTGCATTCACAAAAATGGTCAAGGCAAGCGAATATAAGATCATGGAACAACCGAACAAGGTTCCAACCCAAATATCACTTATGGCCCTCCTCACAACATCTGAGCCTCACAGGGAAGCACTCTTCAAAGTACTTAAACAGATTAAGTGATGCGGAACCCCAAGACCCAAATTGTTTCTTAGAACTCGCTACCAATCAAATCAGAATTTGATTCTCACCAAAGCAATCGGAAAGGTTTGTTCAAATACTCAAGAACATGTTTGTGAAAAGAACTCAAGTTATAATTGAAAATTACCCCTTGAACCCAAGATCAAAGTATTCAAGAACAATAGAAATAGGAATTAAAAATTGAAATACAAAAGATGAACTCAATTGCATTCAACTCAACACCTTATGCATAAAAACACAAGAAAGCAAACTCTCTTATATTCCAATCTGGAAATTCAATACAACTTAGATGATTCTAAAACAAAACTAAACAGCCCTATTTATAGAGTTTTTTCATCAAAAGTACATCGAACCTAGACAATCAAGGTGGTGTCACTAATTAACTCTTGTGACTCCTCGATTTTTTCCACCTGGTTGGAAAACGGCTCAAATTTATTACAAGGAGTTGTTCCAAGGTTTAATGAATCTAAACATTACTTGGATGACTAGAAATGAGATGGGCTGAATCCAAAGCTAATCTTTTAGCCCAACTAAATTAATGAACTTGGGCTCTTTAAAATCTCCAAGCTTGTATAGCACATTATCAACCCATTTTTGCACAAATAATTGAAGTTGTTCCTTTGGTCTTTTAGTTTGGGCCCTGGTGATTGGTCTGCTAAAATCTCCAAGATGATTCTCCAAGTCACTTTCTTGAACATTAGTGGCATGTGGAGTAGCATTTGTATCATTTCCCCTCCCTTCAAAAGGATTCATCCTTGAATCAAATCCTGCATCAATATCAAAGAGAGATAAATCAAAAACATTAAAAGTAGCTGAAACACCATACTCACCAGGTAGATCAATGCGGTATGCATTGTCATTGATCTTCGCAACAACTTGAAAAGGCCCGTCTCCACGAGCATCCAATTTTGATTTCCTTTTAGAAAGAAATCTTTCCTTGCGCATATGAACCCAAACCCAATCTCCTGGTTCAAATGACACCATGCGCCTTCCTTTGTTAACTTGAGATGCAATTTGCTCATTTCGCCTCTCTATCTTTTGTCTTGCTTTGTCATGAATGGATTTAACCATTTCTGCCTTTTTATGTCCATCTGTATTAAAAATTTCACTTAAAGGAATAGGTAAAAGATCCAAAGGAGTTAGCAGATTAAAACCATACACAATTTCAAAAGGAGAAAACCTAGTGGTAGAATGCGCGCTCCTATTATATGCAAATTCAACAAAAGGTAGATTATCTTCCCAAGTTTTAATATTCCTTCCAATCAAAGCACATAATAAGGTTCCAAGAGTCCTGTTTACTACTTCAGTTTGCTCATCGGTTTGAGGGTGTGAAGCAGTAGAAAACAATAGTTTAGTGCCAAGTTTAGACCAAAGCACTCACTAGAAGTGGCTCAAAAATTTAACATCCCGATCGGACACAATGGTCTTAGGAATGCCATGTAAACACACAATATCACGAAAGAACAAATCAGCAATATGCACAGCATCATCAGTTTTATGACATGGTATGAAATGAGCCATTTTGGAAAAACGATCCATAACTACAAAAATTGAATCTTGGCCTTTTCTAGCCCTAGGTAGACCCAAAACAAAATCCATGGAAATGTCAACCCAAGGATGTGAAGGTACTAGCAAGGGCATGTATAATCCATGGGGTTGAGTTCTAGATTTAGCTTGTCTACATGAAATGCAACTATAACAGATTTTCTCAACACTCTTATGCATATTAGGCCAAAAGAAGTGCTCATGCAAGATGCTCAAAGTTTTATCAATGCTAAAATGTCCCATAAGACCTCTACTATGAGCTTCACAAACAAGCAATTCCCTAATTGAACTATTAGGCATACACAATTTCCCTCCGTTAAAAAGAAATCCCTCATGCTTAGAGAAATCATGGAATGTAGCATACTCACAAGCATTATAAACATTAGAGAAATCACTATCATGTGCATACAACTCCTTTAAATGCTCAAATCCTAACAACTTCTTTGAAAGAGTAGAGATTAGAGCATACCTTCTAGATAATGCATCTGCCACAATATTCTCTTTACCTTGCTTATATTAGATCACATATGGAAAGGATTCTATGAATTCCATCCATTTGGCATGATGCTTGTTCAGCTTACCTTGTCCTTTCAAGTGTTTTAATGACTCATGATCTGTATGAATCACGAACTCCTTTGGTAACAAATAGTGCTGCCATGTCTCCAATGCCCTCACCAAAGCATACAACTCCTTATCATAAGTTGAGTAGTTAAGTTGTGCTCCGTTTAGCTTTTCACTAAAATAAGCAACAGGCCTCTTTTCCTACAACAAAATAGCACCTATACCAATCCCGGAGGCATCACATTCAATTTCAAAAGTTAAATCAAAGTTAGGCAACCTCAACAATTGTGCACTACTCAACTTTTCCTTTAGCAAAGAAAATGCATGTTCTTGTTCCTTACCCCAAATAAACCCCTTATCTTTTTTCATGATTTCAGTTAATGAAGCAGCAATTGCGCTAAAATCTTTGACAAATCTCTTATAGAAACTTGCTAAGCCATGGAAACTTCTCACATCACTCACGGTCTTAGGTTTCGGCCATTCTTAGATAGCCTTTACCTTTTCACTATCTACTTCAATTCCATTTGTACTCATCACATAACCCAAGAAAATGATGCGATCAATGCAAAATGAACATTTCTTCATGTTAGCATACAACTTGTACTTACTCAAAGCATCAAACACACATTTTAAATGCATAACATGCTCATCAACAGATTTGCTATACAGTAGAATGTCGTCAAAATAGACAACCATAAACTTTCCATTGAGCTCACGTAAAACAGGGTTCATTAAGCGCATAAATGTACTAGGTGCATTGGTTAGGCCAAAAGGCATTACCAACCACTCATACAATCCATGTTTTATTTTAAAAGCGGTTTTCCACTCATCACCCGGTTTCATTCTAATTTGGTGATAACCACTTTTCAAATCAATTTTTGAAAAGACACATGCACCATGCAACTCATCTAACATGTCATCAAGTCGAGGTATAGGATGTCGATATTTTACTGTTATTTTGTTGACGGCTCTACAATCCACACACATATGCCAACTTCCATCCTTCTTTGGTACTAACAATACAAGTACTGCACATGGGCTTAGACTTTCTCTTATATGTCCCTTCATCAAGAGCTCATCCACTTGCTTTTGTAGTTCTTTTGTTTCCTCAAGATTGCTTCTATATGCTGGCCTATTTGGAATGGCAACCCCAGGAATGAGATCAATTTGATGTTCTATCCCTCTCAAAGGTGGTAAACCTTGAGGAAAATCATTAGGAAAAACATCATTGTATTCCTGCAAAACATCAACAACAACACTGGGCAAAGAAGGGTCAACATCCTTAATAGAAAAATAAGCCTCCTTGTACAAAAGTACAATCATTGGCCTATGAGTGATAAAAGCCTTCCTCACGTCCCTCATTTTTGCATAGAAACTCATTTTGTTTTCCTCTTTTCTTTCTATGGCTGAATGCTCCTCACTCACTCTCTCCTTTTCACTCTTCTTCTCATCTTCTTTTTTCTCACTTTTCTCTTTTTCTTTTCCACTTTCTTTTCTTTTTCTCTCGACCTCTTTTTGAACAAACTCTCCATGAGACTTCTCAAGTTGCAATTGATCTTCAAAGATCTGTTTAGGAGTCAAAGGAAGAAGAGTATGCTTTTTGCCTTCTTTCTCCACCATGTAACTATTAAGATACCCATCATGGTTCACTCTCCTATCCCACTACCATGGCCTACCTAACAACAAGTGACTAGCTTGCATAGGAACAACATCACAGGTAACCTCATCATGGTACCTTCCAATAGCAAATGGAACCCTCACTTATTTAGTAACCTTCACTTCCCCACTATTGTTAAGCCATTGCAATTTATAAGGTCTTGGGTGTTTAGTAGTTTCCAATCCCAACATATTCACAAATAAAGTACTAGCCACATTCACACAACTACCCCCATCAATTATCAAACTACACACTTTCCCTTCAACTAAGCACCTAGTATAAAAAAGATTTTCCCTTTGCAATCTAACCCCCTCACTATCCTCTTTCACTTGCACGATAAGAGCATGCCTGGTAACCAACAATTGTCCCTCAGTAGGCAACTCAACATCACTACAATTATCCAAAGGAGGCATCTCATCCTCATCATCACTTTCCTCATCCGTCTCTACCCCATTTCCACGCATCACCATTACCTTTTTATTTGGGCATTGAGATGCTATGTGCCCATACCCCAAACACCTAAAACACTTAATGTCACGACTTCTAGAGTTTTAGACAGAAGTAGTACCTTTATTTTTACTGTCAAATGATTGAAATGGTTGTGCTTTATCATCCTTCTTTGTTTGGGCAGCCTTGTTATCATTTCTCCAATTCAACGTTCAAGTATTGTTTTGAGCCGAAAATGTGTTGGCTTGTTTCCCCTACCCTTTGTGCTGCAATTACCTTTCTATCTTCATAGCCATGTGCACCATATCTTCTATCTCTACATAGTGTTGCAACTCCACTCTATCGGCTATGTCCTTATTAAGTCCATTGAGAAACCTTGCCATGGTGGCCTCTCTATCTTCCTCTATATTTGCTCGGATCATCGCAATCTCCATTTCCTTGTAGTATTCCTCTACACTCTTTATTCCTTGTATAAGGCTTTGCAATCTTTGGTGCAAGTCCCTATAATAATGGCTTGGAACAAATCTACGTCTCATGATAGCCTTCATTTCAACCCAAGTTTGGATAGGTCTTTCACCATTTCTCCTCCTACTTACAAGAAGTTGATCCCACCATACAAGTGCATATTCTCCAAATTCCACCGCTGCAAGTTTTATTTTCTTTTCCTCCGAGTAATTGTGACATTCAAAGATTAATTCCACTTTTCGCTCCCACTCCATATATGCATCCGGATCATTCTTCCCCAGAAAGGATGGAATTTTCATTTTGATACTCCCAATATTCCTATCAAGATCATTTTGGTTCCTCCTACCTCTTCCATAATTTCTGCCTTCATTGACGAAGGTAGCTTGATCGTCAAATTCCTCTTCAGACTCTTCTACATATTGAGGTGTAGGTTGCCCCCTTGCCCTTGGATTGTTTTGGGCAACCCCTTCACGCAAGGCATTGATCTCGTTTTGTTGCTTCTCCAAAGTGTCATTCATGTTGCCAAGAACAAGTTGAATCCTCTCAAACTGTTGTTGCATAGCCTTGAGAAGAAATTCTTGGTCTTTTGGTGCACTTACTCCACTTCCTTCCATTTTTGCAATCTGAAATATTAAAAAAAAAAATTAACAAACAAACAAGAACCTCACAAACACTCCCTCACGTGTTTCCCTCGTAGTAATTAGCACTTCTCTCGTGTTTAACTCAAATTGGCTTTTACCCACTTTTAAGCTCACACTCACTTGCCTTTTACCACTCAAGCAATCTTTATGATTTTATACGTAAGGGCCAAATCAAACAACAATCAAGATCTTAAAGTAATTCAATTTTATCAGAGAAATCCTAAAAATAAGCAACAAGGATATGTGAAACAAAACTAGAAGCAAAGCAACATAACCAATAAAGAAAAGACACACACTTGGTGTATATGATGACTAGTAAAGAAATAAAATGACAAGTACTAAATTTAATAAGGAAACTTGTAATTCCTTACAAATTAACACCCAAACACTTCAAGAACAGATTTTTTATTTTATTTTTTTGCAAAATTAGACTCAATAGAGGTGAGTCGATTCTACACAACCTAAGGAATCAATATCACAAATCAAATAGAGGATCATATTCAGAACTGAATTCTTTTTTTTTTTTTTTTTGGTTTGTGAATAGCAAGAACAAGATCAACAAGCAAGAAGAAGATCAATAAGGCTAATGGAAAGAAACAGAAAATTAAAATGATAGATAATTACTTGGTGTACCTTGCTCTGATACCAAATGATGCGGAAGCCCAAGACCCAAATTGTTTCTTAGAACTCCTTACCAATCAAATCAAAATTTGATTCTCACCAAAGCAATCAGAAAGGTTTGTTCAATTACCCAAGAACATGTTTGTGAAAAGAACTCAAGTTATAATTGAAAATTACCCCTTGAACCCAAGATCAAAGTATTCAAGAACAATAGAAATAGAAATTAAAAATTGAAATACAAAAGATGAACTCAATTGCATTCAACTCAAAACCTTATGCATAAAAAGACAAGAAAGCAAACTCTCTTATATTCCAATATGGAAATTCAATACAACTTAGATGATTCTAAAACAAAACTAAACAGCCCTATTTATAGAGTTTTTTCATCAAAAGTACATCGAACCTAGACAATCAAGGTGGTGTCACTAATTAACTCTTGTGACTCCTCGATTTTTTCCACCTGGTTGGAAAACGACTCAAATTTATTGCAAGGAGTTGTTCCAAGGTTCAATGAATCTAAACATTACTTGGATGACTAGAAATGAGATGGGCTGAATCCAAAGCTAATCTTTTAGCCCAACTAAATTAATGAACTTAGGCTCTTTAAAATCTCCAAGCTTGCATAGCCCATTACCAACCCATTTTTGCATAAATAATTGAAGTTGTTCCTTTAGTCTTTTAGTTTGGGCCTTAGTGATCGGTCTGCTAAAATCTCCAAGATGATTCTCCAAGTCACTTTCTTGAAAATTAGTGGCATGTGGAGTAGCATTTGTATCATTAAGGTACCAGAGGGCATCGCAATGGAGAAATTGAGCCATGTGGCAGATTCAATCTTCACCATGGATCAGATATCTTTCTTTCCCGAAGAGATGGGGGAAGACAGAGAACAACATACAAAACCACTGTTTATAGTGGTGAAATGCAATGATACAATCATCTCCAGAGTACTCATTGATAATGGATCTTCTCTCAACATATGCCCTTTGGCCAACCTTAACCTGCTGGGAATCGATCCAAGTAACATTAAGCCAAGCTCGATAGTGGTTAGGGCCTTCGATGGGTCCAAGAGAGAAATAGTGGAGGAAATCAACTTGCCAGTGGAGATTAGTCCACAAATATTCCACATCCCCTTCTAAGTCCTCGACATTCCAAGGTCATTCAATCTACTATTAGGAAGGTCATGGATACACACTACTGGAGCCATACTATCAAGTTTAAATCAGAAGGTTAAGTTCATAACAAATGGACAGATCATCACCGTACTAGGAGAGCAAGACTATGCCATCTATAAAGAAACTGCCATACCCTATATCAGGGAAGACGGTTTTGAAGACTTCGGCCTCCAAATATTCAATGAGGTGAGTATGGTGACCAGCAAGGAGGGTTATCAGTTCAAGGAAAGACAGCAAGGGACGTTTGGACTAGGGTACATTCCTACAGCCCAGGAAGAGGCACAAGCAAGAGGTATCAGGGGCAGAAAGAAAGAGAAGCCAAGTGATACTCAGATGTGTTTTCCACCCCTCTAACAATCATTCATGCAAGTGACTACCATTTAAGAGCTAAGGATAAGCGACACCGACGTCAACAATGAAGGACCGACCTCTTGCATGTTCGAGTAGCATCCAGCTCTTAACAATTGGTTCTGTTGTCCTATTAATAGCGCTAGGTCAGCTCAAGGATAGGGAACAATTATTAAACAAATTGTGGTTATTTTTTAGATTCAATAAATTACAATTCATTCCTTTTTTTCTTATATAAACGTGCTCTCGTTTCACTTTACCCAGAGATTCCCTATCGTCGAACATTAGGGACATTTCGCGCATGTAAGTAATGAAAACACTGATATCGTTTCTAACACTGCTGGGTCAGCCGTTGGAGGCGATGTCCTTGACCACGAAATAATACTAGAAAATTGGCAAAAACATGAACAAAGTGGGATTTCGATTGATGAGCCAGTGAAGATAGTAAATCTATGGAGTATTGAGAAACCTAAAAACCTCAAGATTGGGGCCAATTTAAGTGCCGAGCAGAAGCGCGAGATAGTCGAGTTATTAACTGAATATGCAAATGTATTCGCCTAGTCATATGGTGACATGCCAGGACTAGACCAGTCAATAGTAGTTTACAAGCTTCCCACAAGGGAATATGTCAAACCTAAAAAACAGAAATTGAGAAGATTTAGGCCTGACATCTTACTAAAGATTAAATAGGAAGTCAAAAAACTACTAGAAGTAGGATTCATTGAGGTGTCTGACTATCCGGAATGGATAGCAAATATAGTCCTCGTTCTAAAAAAAGAATGGGAAAGTACGTGTATGCGTAGACTTCTGAGATTTAAACCAAGCCACGCCAAAAGATAACTTCTCTCTACCTCACATCGATGTCTTGGTAGACAGCACCGCAAGAAACCATCTCTTCTCATTTATGGACGGTTTCTCAGGATATAATCAAATAAAAATGGCTGAAGATGATAAAACTAAAGCAACCTTCATCACGGCGTAGGAAACTTTCTATTATAAAGTTATGCATTTTGGTTTGAAAAACGCCGGGGCAACCTATCAAAGAGCCATGGTCGCAATACTTCATGACATGATGCAACGAGAGGTGGAAGTATATGTGGATGACATGATAGCCAAGTCTAAGGAAGAAGAAAGCCATGCAATTATTCTGAGGAAATTGTTCAAGCGATTAAGAAAGTTTCAGCTCAAGTTAAACCTAGAAAAGTACACTTTTGAGGTCACAACAGGCAAGTTGTTAGGGTTTGTCATAAGCCGAGAAGGCATTAAAATCGACCCTAATAAAGTAAAGGCCATATTGGAACTGCCCTCTCCACACACTATCAAAGAGGTGAGAGGTTTGCTGGGAAGGTTGAATTACATAGCCCCCTTCTTCTCACAACTCATAGACAAATGTCGCCCACTATTATGTCTGCTAAAAAAGAACGCCACGGTAGAATGGGACGATGAATGTGAAGAAGCATTCAGAACGATCAAAGACTATCTCACAAATCCTCCAGTCTTGATAGTTCCAAAACAAGGAAAGCCCTTATTCTTATACCCCACCAACTCCCTAAATCCATGAGGTGCGTGTTGGGACAAAAAGATGAAGAGGGGAGAGAACGTTCCATATATTATCTAAGCAGGAAATTCATAGATAGGGAACAAAGGTATTCGGAAATAGAGAGGACTTGCTGTGCTCTGATTTAGGTCATGCACCGATTGAGGCAGTACACCCTTTACTATCCCATTGAGTTGCTAACAAGACATGATCCTCTGAAGCATTTGGAAGAGAAGCCCGTTTTGTTAGGGAGAATCTCCAAATGGCAAATGTTCTTATCAGAATTTGATATCACATATATAAATCAAAGTTCGATTAAAGGGCAATCTTTAGCCGATCAATTGGCAGAACACCCAATTGATGGAGATCTCCGAGAATCACAAACCTAATTCCCTGATGAAAATATATTAACAGCAAAGGGCGAACCAGCAGAAAACTGTAGGACAGAACAAAGCCTTAGGTAGAAGATGTTCTTTGATGGAGCTGCCAATGTATTTGGTTGTGGGATCGGGGCAGTGCTGATATCACCAAAAGAAACATAATTCCCTTCAGCAACAAGACTTACATTTCTATATACTAATAATATCATGGAATATGAGGCATGCATACTCGGCCTCAAAATGGCTTGCCACATGGAAAACCGTAAATTAGAAGTGTACGGAGATTCTTCACTCATCATATTATAGACAAGCGAGGAATACAAAACTAAATATCCCAAATTGGTACCATACCATCAGCATTTGACAGAGCTAATCAATGAATTCGATGCAATCACCTTCACATACATCCCGAGAACTCAGAATTAGTTTACAGATGCATTCACTACACTAGCATCTATAATTTAGATAATAGGGGGAGTCGAAGTCTAACTATTGAAAATAGAAATCGAAAATCAGCCCGCCTACTGTTTGGTAAGTGAAAAAGCACAAGATGGTAAGCCCTGGTATTATGATATCAAAACTTTTCTCTAAGAAGGTAAATACCCTGAAACGGCTTGCAAAAACGACCAAAGAACACTCAGAAGGTTAGCAAGTCATTTCTTATTAAATGGGCCTATGCTTTATAAAAGATCGCTCGATACCACCTTGTTAAGATGTGTGGATAAAAATGAAGCATGTGAATTGATGGAAGAAGTGCACGAAGGAGTATGTGGACCTCACATGAACGGCTACATGTTGGCTCGAAAAATCATGAGACCGGGCTACTATTGGCTAACCATGGAATCAGATTGTATCAAATATGACGCGAACCCTAGATATCGATATAAGACCCAACGTTCAAGAAGGATTCAAACTCAAGAATCGAAATTGAATCGAAAAACGAAACGAAACCCGACCCCAATCGAACCCGTCGATTAGAACCTAAGCTATCTAGATTGATTTCTCCAAGCGTTTAGGATGAAGAAATCGAAGGAAGTTCTATTGCAAGAACTAAAGAAGAGAGGATTCTCTCAAGGAAATTTTTACTCAATCTAATAAAAGTGTCCTTTCAAATGACAACATAAGGTATTATATTCGAAAAAACACATAAGCTAGCGGCCTAAATTCATATATGGCCGGCTTTGAAATAACGGAAGAAAACAAAAAGACGTTCCATGAATATCTAGGCCGGCACTACGCCGGCTGTGCAGCTTCCAAGGCCCGGCAGCCTTGAAATTTAGGCCGGCGGCCTTCCCTTTGCTGAAGGCTGTCGTTCCATCATTGATGGCCTCCGCTTCGTCCGTGCTTTGATATATTATGTTTACTAGCTCGGGGCTTGAATTAGACTTGTGTCGACTTGCTTCTTGCTCTTAGAGTTCCATAACTAATCCTTGCAAGGCTTCTCCTGCTCGCTTAACTCTAGCTCTTGTCATTGGACCTCCAATACCATGTAGCGGGTCATTAGACTTTGGCTCGAGAACTCTTGATGCTACTTGATCCCCATCATTCCCCCTTTCCTCGAAAAGATTCGACCTCGAATCACCTGCATCATACAGAGAAAGGTCAGAAACATTAAAGGTTACGCTTACATTACCATAGTGACTTGGCAAGTCAATCTTGTAAGCGTTATCATTTATGTGCTCCAACACTTGAAATGGCCCATCTCCCCTGGGGTGCAACTTAGATTTCCGCTGTTTAGCAAATCTCTCCTTTCTCAGATGTACCCACACCCAATCTCCTGGATGAAAAACAGTCTTCACACGACCCTTATTGGCCTGTCGAGCATAATGCTCATTTTTCTTCTCAATGTTGGCGCGAACCTGAGCATGCAATTCCCTTACAAACTCTGCCTTTTTCTTTCCATCAAGATCAACAAATTCGTTAACAGGCAAAGGCAAAATATCCAATGGAGTTAGAGGGTTAAAACCATACACTACCTCAAATGGAGAATAAGATGTAGTGAAATGCACGGTCCTATTATATGCAAATTCTACATGTGGCAGACATTTCTCCCATTGTTTCAAATTCTTATGAATCATAACACGCAACAAGGTTGAAAGAGTCCTATTGACTACTTCCGTCTGACCATCAATTTGAGGGTGTGGAACAGTAGAGAACAACAATTTAGTGCCTAGCCTATTCCACAAAGTACGCCAAAAATGACTTAAAAATTTCACATCCCTATCACTCACAATGGATTTAGGCAAGCCATGTAACCGTACAATCTCCCTAAAGAACAAATCGGCAATATGTTGTGCATCATTAGTTTTAGAACAGGCAATGAAGTAAGCCATCTTACTAAACCTATCGACAACAACAAATATGCTATCTTTGCCACTTTGAGATCGTGGTAACCCTAACACAAAATCCATAGAAATGTCAGTCCATGGTTGATTAGGCACAGGCAATGGAATGTATTCTCCATAGGGCATTACTCTGGATTTGGCTTGTCTACATGCAATGCACTTGTCACACACAGTTTGCACATCATGTTTCATTTTTGGCCAATAAAAATGTTCATGCAAAATATCCAAAGTCTTTTTAACACCAAAGTGTCCCATTAAACCACCCCTATGTGTTTCCCTCACAAGCAATTCACGCACAGAGCTTTTAGGCACGCATAACTTATCTATCTTAAACAAAAACCCATCATGCCTATAGAAATCAGAATATCCAGACTCAACACAAGTAGCCCAAATTTGACCAAAATCAGCATCAGTCTCATATAACTTCTTAATGAGTTCAAACCCAAGCAATTTAGTTTGCAAAGAAGTCAAAAGTGAATACCTTCGAGAAAGTGCATCAGCCACCACGTTCTCTTTTCCTTGCTTGCATTTGATCACATATGGGAAGGTCTCAATGAACTCTATCCATTTCACATGCCTCCTGTTCAACTTACCTTGAGTTTTCAGGAACTTCAAACTCTCATGATCAGAATGAATGATGAACTCCTTAGGCCATAAGTAATGTTGCCAAGTTTGCAAGGTCCTCACCAAAGCATATAGCTCCTTGTCATAGACTGGGTAGTTTAATGTAGCACCATTGAGCTTTTCGCTAAAATAAGCAATTGGCTTGGAATCCTGCATCAAAACACCACCAATACCTTTCCCGGAAGCATCGCATTCTATCTCAAAAACCTTCTCAAAATTAGGAAGAACAAGTAAGGGTGCATTAGTCAACTTACCTTTCAGAGCGTTAAAGGCCTTCTCATGTTCTTCAGTCCATCTGAACTCAGAATTCTTCTTAACAAGATCGTTTAAAGGAGCAGCTATAGAACTAAAGTCCCTAACAAATCTCCTGTAAAAGCTTGCTAATCCATGAAAGCTTCTGACCTCACTTACATTCCTTGGTGTGGGCCACTCCCTAATCGCTTTCACCTTCTCCTCATCAACAGCAATCCCATTTGCACCTACACCAAACCCAAGAAAACCCATAGTTTCCATGCAAAAGGTACACTTTTTCAAGTTGGCATATAACTTATTTTCTCTCAAAACAGCAAAAAGACATTGTAAATGCGTAACATGCTCATTTAACGTCTTGCTATAAACTAAGATGTCATCAAAGTACACAACAACAAATTTCCCAATAAAAGCACAAAGAACATGATTCATTAATCTCATAAATGTGCTAGGCGCATTTGTTAACCCAAAAGGCATTACCATCCACTCATAGAGACCAAATTTAATTTTAAAAGCAGTTTTCCATTCGTCCCCCTCTTTCATTCTAATCTGGTAATAGCCATTCCTTAAGTCAATTTTGGAAAACAGACAAGCACCATGCAATTCATCAAGCATATCATCAAGTCTAGGGATGAGATGTCTATACTTAACTGTGATCTTATTGATTGCTCGACAGTCGACACACATTCGCCATGTTCCATCCTTCTTTGGAACCAAGATGACTGGAACTGAACATGGACTGAGGCTCTCTCTCACAAACCCCTTCTCTAACAGATCATCAACTTGCCTCTGGATCTCTTTGGTTTCCTCTGGATTCGCCTGGTATGCTGGTCTATTTGGAATTGAAGCACCTGGAATAAAATCAATCTAATGTTCAATGCCTCTTAATAGAGGCAATCCCCTTGGTACTTCTTCAGGAAATAAGTCAGCAAATTCCTGCAAAAGAGAAACAACAACTGCAGGCAAAGAAGAGTTAAGATGGTCAGTGGAAAGATAAATATCCATGTACATCAGTACAAGTAAATGTCATTTTGCCCTCAAAGCACTATTAATCTCACTTGCCTCTCCAATGCCACTCGTGTTTCCCTCTAATTCTTTCTTCTCACAACTCACCAGTGTGTTTTTGCCACTCTCTTTTACAATCTCAATTTTCTTTCCTTGTTCACTCTTGTGTTTCCCTCTCTCTCTAAACTCTCTAGCAATTCTCATCTGATCCCCACTAGCCTCCCAAGGATTAAGGGGTGTCAAGACCAACTGTCTTTTGTTTAGAATAAAGGAATACCTATTATGATACCCATCGTGGGTGACCTTTCTATCAAACTGCCAAGGTCGTCCCAGTAATATGTGGCAAGCTTGCATAGGTACCACATCACACAATACCTCATCACGGTATTTCCCTATAGAGAAAGAGACCAGTACTCTCTTGATCACTTTAACCTCCCCACATTCACTCAACCACTGCAACTTATAAGGCTGTTCATGCTTCTCAGTTTTTAGGTTCAGTTTATCAACCAATAATGTGTTAGCAACATTTGTACAGCTACCACTATCAATAATCAAACTACACACCTTGTTATTCACATGGCATCTAGTATGAAAAATATGCTCTCGCTGCAGTTTATCACCCTCATCCTTAAGTTGAGTATTAAGAACCCGCCTGGTAACAAGCATCTCTCCCTTTACAGGCCCTTCTAAATCCACATCACTACAATCTTCCAGTGGGGGCATGTCATCATCTTCCCCTGAACTCACACTCTCCACATCATCACTCTCCAAAAGGATCATTGCCTTAGTGTGTGGACACTGCGATGCAATATGCTCAAATCCCTAGCACCTGAAACACTTAATATCACGCAATCTAGAAGTAGATTTGGTTTCAGTGTTACCTTTCAAATAAGATGCCGGTGCCTTAGCCTTCTCTTCCTCCTTAGTTTTCGATGGTGGTTTGTTATTTTTCCAATTCGACTTCCATGAAGAACTAGAAGTTGAATTATACCTGGAAGAACTTGAAACTAGGTGATACCTTGAAGTACTCTTTCCTTTTAGCTGCTTCTCAACCTTGATCGCCTTATGCAATAATTCCTCAATATCTACATAATGTTGTAGATCAACAATATCAGCGATCTCCATATTCAATCCACCAATGAACCTAGCCATTGTAGCTTCATCATCCTCCTCCACCTTAGCTCTAATCATGGCTATTTCCATCTCCTTATAATAGTCCTCTACACTTTTGGACCCTTGTGTCAGACCCTGCAACTTCCTATGCAAATCCCTATAATAGTGATTAGGAATGAACCTCTTATGCATAATAGTTTTCATTCCCCCCCAAGTGCTAACAAGTTCCTCTCCATACCGTCTCCTATTCCTAACCAGTTGATCCCACCATACACTTGCATAGTCAGTGAACTCAATTGCTGCAAGTTTAATTTTCTTGTCCTTTGAATAGTTATGGCACTCAAAAATGTGATCATCCTTTCGCTCCCATTCCAAGTATAATTCTGGGTCATTCTTCCCTTGAAAGGAAGGTATTTTCATCTTTATGCTACCCAAGTTACTATCTCTTCTCTAGGTATTTTCTCTCCCCATCACGAAATTATACTCTCCTAATTCAGTGTCCTCTCCCTCTTCTATTCTCACTCCCCTCCTTGGAAGCCTCTCAAATCTTCGACCCATTGCAGTGCTACCCGTGGCCTCCCTACTTTGCTCCATCCTATCCATCCTTTGATGGACTGGCTCCAACTCAGCCCTCATCATTTTTCTCATCTCACCCAATAGCGCATGAAACAATAGCTTATTATCTCCTACTCCCTTTTCCCTATCAAGTGAACTTTGGCCAGGCATGTTTGCTGCAACAAAGATCGTTAGTAATAAAAAATATATCGAGGCCTCACAATTCACTCCCTCACCAATTTACACTCAAAGATGTGTGTACACTCGTGTATCTCACAATTTGATTTTCCATGATAAAATTCTTACCACTCTACTCTCCTTTGCAAATCCTTGCTCAAGAACTAACTCAATGAGTTTTTCTCCAAAATAAACCACTAGGATAAATCAACAAAAAAACTCAGAATGTCAACACGAAAATATGATGACTTAATGAATAACTACGATTGACCAATATGGAATATAGTGAATTTGATAGGAAACAATAAACTTGAACAATTAAACAAACTAACTAAAATATAAACTGGAATTTTTTTTTTCTATACGAATTTTCTGTTCTTTTTTTTTTGTGAACTTTACTGACTAACTAATTCAAGACAATGGAATTGCCTTTTGGATTTGGCAATTGGAATTTCCCGTCGTCGAAACAGAATAGTAATTCCACGAACAGCAATAATAAATTTTTTTTTTTTTTTACTACGACAGAAAATTTATGCAGTCAATTAAAGAAAAAAAATATTAACAAGGATAGAGATTACCCGATTCAATGAGCATTGGCTTTGATACCAAATGACGCAAACCCTAGATATCGATATAAGACCCAACGTTCAAGAAGGATTCAAACCCGAGAATCGAAATTGAATCGAAAAACGAAACGAAACCCGACCCCAATCGAACCCGTCGATTAGAACCTAAGCTATCTGGATTGATTTCTCCAAGCGTTTAGGATGAAGAAATCGAAGGAAGTTCTATTGCAAGAACTAAAGAAGAGAGGATTCTCTCAAGGAAATTTTTACTCAATCTGATAAAAGTGTCCTTTCAAATGACAACATAAGGTATTATATTCGAAAAAACACATAAGCTGGCGGCCTAAATTCATATATGGCCGGCTTTGAAATAACGGAAGAAAACAAAAAGACGTTCCGCGAATATCTAGGCCGGCACTACACCGACTGTGCAGCTTCCAAGGCCCGGCAGCCTTGAAATTTAGGCCGGCGGCCTTCCCTTTGCTGAAGGCTGTCGTTCCATCGTTGATGGCCTCTGCTTCGTCCGTGCTTTGATATATTATGTTTACTAGCTCGAGGCTTGAATTAGACTTGTGTCGACTTGCTTCTTGCTCTTGGAGTTCCATAACTAATCCTTGTAAGGCTTCTCTCGCTCGCTTAACTCTAGCTCTTGTCATTGGACCTCCAATACCATGTAGCGGGTCATTAGACTTTGGCTCGAGAACTCTTGATGCTACTTGATCCCCATCAAAATATGTCAAGCACTGTCACTTGTGTCAAGTTTATGCAAACCGAATAAATGCCCCACCTAAAGAACTTCATTCAATGTCTGCACCATGGCCTTTCTCCATGTGGGGAATCGACATCATCGACCCAATCACTCCAACAGCGTCCAACGGCCACAGATTTATACTGGTAACCATTGATTACTTCACCAAGTGGGTGGAAGCTTCATCATATGCTAATGTCACAAAAGGGGTGATAGTTCGATTCCTGAAGAGGGACATAATAGCTCGATACGGAATTCTTGAGTCAATCATCACTAATAACGGTACCAACCTCAACAATAAGTCAATGACGAATTTGTGTCAACAGTTCCATATAAACCATAGAAATTCAACTCCCTACCGACCTCAGATAAATGGGGTAGTGGAAGCAGCCAACAAGAATATCAAGAGAATCATCGAAAAGATGACAATCACTTACAAAGATTAGCACGAGATGTTGCCGTTCACCATCATGGCTTACAAAACCTCAATTCAAACATCTACTGGAGTTACCCCCATATTCTCTAGTATATGGTACTGAGGTAGTCCTACCAGTTGAAGTCGAAATACCATTCTTCAGAATTCTATCAGAAGCGCAGTTAGATGAGTCAGACAAGGTAAAGAAGAGGCTCGATGGTTGAATTTGATCGATGAAAAAAGATTCACTGCGTTATGTCATGGCTAGTGTTACCAACAAAGAATGGCTCGAGCATTCAACAAGAAAATGAGACCTCGATGTTTCATTAAAGGAGATCTGGTGCTAAAGAAAGTTCTCCCGAATGCTCAAGATTCCAGGGGGAAGTTTACCCCAAACTATGAGGGCCCATACGTTGTAAAGAAGGTATTATCAGGAGGTGCTTTGATATTAACTCAAATAGATAGTCCGAAATTGAGAGACCTCATTAATATAGATGCTGTTAAGATATACTATCCTTAGGCAAGAAAATTGAAATTCTGCCAAGGTTTATGAATGCCAATACTCAATATAAGTTTCAATGAGTTTAGTTTTTCATTTCTTTTACAAGCAAAGTTAATGTCTATAAATGATCGATGACTCCAACCAATTCTCATTAAAACAAACATTCCTAAACACATTACCCATCACTTCACCAATGAATAATGAACATTGAAATGATAATAAATCTCAATAGATTTTGTGACATAATTCTACCTACTTTTGAGCATTAAACCTGGTGCATTAATAGGATAATACCACAATCACAAGAGCCATGCTTATAAGAAGGGAAGCGCATCAAGGCCCCCAGCCCTGTTTTGAAGCAAGAGTAAGCAAAGGAGAAGTAAACCAGCACGAAGGTTCGTTTTTTTGGTTGCTATCCGCGATAAATTGGTAAGCATCATAGAGTAAATAACCATCATTCACATATTATAAGACATCTCTTACCAAATCATTTGACCCGTTCACTAGAAGCATTTTTAAAAGTGTTAGGTTAGTCAGCCTACAATGAGGTACTTTCCTAAATATCCTCTCTCAGGGTTAGCCCATAAGGGCACCTTTCGAGACATTTCTTCCCCAAGGTCGCAAGTCTAAGAAGACACTTCCCTCTATAGGTTAGTTAGCCCACAATGGGGCACTTTCCTAAACATCCTCTCTCAAGGTTAGCCCATAGGGGTACCTTTCGAGACATTTCTTCCCCAGGGTCGCAAGTCTAAGAAGACGCTTCCCATTATAGGTTAGTCAACCCACAGAGGAGCACTTTCCTAAACACCCTCTCTTGGGGTCAGCCCATAGGGGCACCTTTCAAGATACCTATTTTTCAGGATTGCAAGTCTAAGAAGACACTTCCCGTTACTGGTTAGTCAGCCCACAATGGGGCACTTTCCTGAACATACTTTCTCAAGGTTAGCCCATAGGGGCACCTTTCAAGACACCTATTCTTCAGGGTCGCAAGTTCAAAAAGACGCTTCCTGATACTATTGATTAGTTAGCTCATAGGAGCACTTTTCAAATCTATCGATTAGTTAGCTCATAAGAGAACTTTTCTAATTTATCGATTAGTCAGCTCATAGGAGCACTTATCCAGATTATCCCCTTTAAGGTTGTTAGCCCCATAAGGCACTTCCTGATATCGATTAGTCAGCTCATGAGAGCACTCTTCAAAGGCAGTTCTCCCCAAACAGTCGCTAGTCTATGTAGACGCTTTTGTTGACAGTTGGCCAGCTCATAAGAGCGATTCCTGAGACAATCTTCTCCTTAGGGTTGCTAGTCCGATAGGACGCTTCCTATTATTAGTCATTCCACTCACAATAACACACCCCTAAACAATCCTTGAGATGTTTCTTATCGTCAATTAGTCAACCCATATAGCACTTTTCGAGAAGATACATTACTTCATATTGTTAGGTTGTTTAAGACTATTTCCTGAGCAATACCAATCATCACAAAGCACTCGTGGGATTATTAGCTCATGGAGCATTTTCCTACTAAAGACCAAATTCCAGATAACCGACCAAACCAGGGCGTTATCCATTCAGTCTAAAGGCCAAAAAATGGCATCTTTCTCGTCTTTGTAATTAAGTTTTGCAAACTTGACCACAAAGAGGGGCAGTTGTAAACACCTCATTTTTTACCCTAATAATTACTAATGGTCAATTTTCAATTTTTTTTTATTTTTTCAATTTTTCTTCTAATTTAGAAAAAATAGGAAAAATATTCAAAAAATAAAATAAATAGGGAAAATATGTCAATTTTGGAAAATAATGATAGAACTAATAAGAAAAGGGTTTAAATAATTTTTATAAATTTTTAGAATCTCAAAATAATACAAAAATAATAAAAATTGCATCGCATATATGCAATTTGTGTAAATAAAAAAACTGAGAAGTGGGCTAGCCCAGCTGGTCTGAACTATGGCCTCATGCAGGAGGGGGGCAGGGGAAGGCTCGTCCGGGTTTTCAAAACACAGGAAGCGCATTTCCGCGTTTTTCCTGTTTTTATTTTTTCCCCAAGACACGCGTCAGCTGATGATTGGACGACACAAACGCACGAGCTGAGCGTGTGATCATCTCCTTCCTTCGTTCGAGATCATCGCCGACCGCGGAAAAATTTGAATCCAGCCATTTTGATTCAATTTTTTACACAAATCCACCAAATCTTCAACTAAAATAAGATAAACATCATCCAATTGAAATCAAATCGTAACAAATTGGAGGATTTACACAAATTGAATATGGTTTTTTAATCATAAATCCGATTCATCCCGATCGGAGGCAATTCCAGCTTATCCCACTCGATTTCCGACGCCTATAAATAGAGCACGAGGGGAAGAAGCCAAAGCACAAATCGGAAGAGAGAAGGGAGAGAAAATAAGAGAGATCGGAGCCGCGACCGCCGACCACCACCTCTTCAAACCACCACTTGGAGAAGTTTTTAGAGAAATCCACCACCACCATCGAGTTCCTCGTCATCAGAAATGTTGGAAACACCCCCTGATCAACAAAAACGGACGCCGGAACACCACCTACGAGGACCTTCGACCGCCGCCCAATTTGATTCGACTCGACCCGCGCACCATACCCGTACCCAAGTAAGTCGAATTTTTCGTTTTTATTTATTTATTGTATTTTATTTATTTACAATTAAAAAAATAAAAAAATAAAAAGAAAAAATAAAAAATAATATTAGGAAAAATGGTAGAATTTAGATTAGTTTATTTTTTATGTTTAGTTTAGAGTAAATAAAATAACAAAAATTATAAAATAAAAATGTTAGAATAATAAAATAAAATAAAATAAAAAATAATAATAAAATAAAATAAAAATGATCAACAATAAAAAAATAAAAAAATAAAATATAAAATATAAAAAATAAAAGATAATAATAAAATAATAAAAAAATTAAAAGTAGGATTAATAATAGAGGTAGAATAATAATAGGGAATTAAAAATAATTATTATCACTTAGAAAAAATCCTTTTCTTAAATAAATCCAAAATTGGTTTTTCCTTAAACTAAATTTAAAAAAAATAAATAATAAATAATAAAATAAAATAATCAAGCTTAAGCTTAGATTTTTTTTTCCAAAAAATGCTAAAAATGATAAAAACGTAAACCCGAGGTGTTTTCATAATTAAAATTAATCAACCCGCTAAAACTTTTTATAAAAAACGAACTACAACTTGTTTGATCCTGAATAGCAAATACGTAGGCACCCTTATAGGATAACTCTAAAAAGAACAAAAAAATCATTTTCCAAGTTGTTACAATTTGTTTTATATGTATCCAAAATAATAAAAATAGCAAAAAATAAAAAAATATATAAGGAAAAGACATTAGAATATGGTTCAGATTTCAAAAGAATAAGGTGGTAACTTTAAGGTTTTAATAAGTTAGCCCCCGAGTCTAGAAACTCTGGTTTTCCCTTTCCTCTTTCACAAAAATGAAAAGAGGAGACCTCGCTGACTAGTTGTCCAAATTAGGATTAATCTAATCAATTAGTCCTAATTTAATAATCTTTCCCCAACTTCAATTGGGTGGCGACTCCAAAATAAGACAAAATTCCTAGTTCAAGTTGAGGACTTATATTAGATGAACATAGGGTCTAATATAAATCGGATTAGGAATGAAAATGGAAATAAAAAATTAGACTCGACACTAAGAAACCATCTATAAATGAAAAGAGATTATTCCTTGCAGTATTATCTACTAGGACGTCGATGTGAGGTAGAGGGAAATTGTCTTTAAGCGTAGCTTAATTTAAGTCTCTGAAGTCTATGAACACTCGCACTTTCCCATTCTTCTTTAGAACATGGACTATATTTACTACCCATTCGGGTAGTCTGATACCTCAATAAACCCCACTTCTAGTAGTTTTTTTACTTCCTCTTTGATTTTTAGTAAGATGTCGGGCTTAAACCTTCTCAACTTTTGTTTCTTAGGTTTGACATCTTCTCTCGTGGGAAGTTTGTAAACTACTATTAACCGGTCGAGTCCTAGCATGTCGTCATATAACCAGGCGAATACATTCGCGTATTCGATTAACAGCTCAGTTATCTTACACTTTTGCTCGTCACTCAAATTGGCCCCAATCTTGAGGTTTTTGGGTTCCTCTATGCTTCCTAGATTTACTATCTCCATCGGCTCGTCGATTGAGATTTTACTTTGTTCATCCTTTTGCCAATTTTCTCGTATTATTTCGTGGTCAAGGACATTGCTTCCAATAGTTGACCCAGCAGTGTCAAAAACAATATCAACGTTTTCATTACTTACCTGCGCAAAATGTCCCTAATGTTCAACAGTAGGGGAAATCTATGGGGAAAGTGAAGCGAGAACATATATATATAAGCAAAAGAAATAAACAACAATTTATTGAATTTGAAGAATAATAATCACAATGGAAATCTGTTTAATAATTGTTCCCTATCGTTGAGCTGACCTAATGCTATTAATAGGATAACAGAACCAATTGTTAAGAGCTATATGCTAATTGGACATGCGAGAGGCTAAGCCCTCATTGCTAACGTCGGTTTGGCTTATCTTTGGCTCTTAAATGGTAGTTGCCTGCATGAAAGATTGTTGGAGGTGTGGAAAATGCATCGGGGTATCATTCAGCTTCTCTTTCCTTCTGCTTCTAATACCTCTTGCTTGTGCCTCTTCTTGGGGTGCAGGAACGTACCCTAGTCCAAACGTCCCTTGTTGTCCTTCCTTGAACTAATGCCCTTCCTTGCTCATGACCATACTCACTTCATTGAACATTTAGAGCCCTAAGTCTTCAAGACTGTCTTCTTGATGTAAGGTATAGCGATTTCTTTGTAAATAGGATAGTCCTGTTCTCCCAGTACGGTGATAATCTGTCCATTTGCTATGAGCTTGACCTTTTGATGGTGGCTTGAGGGTATGGCTTTGGTCGTGTGTATCCATGGCCTTCCTAATAGTAGATTGAAAGACCTTAGAATGTCGAGGACTTGGAAGGAGATGTGGAACATCTGTGGACCAATCTCCACTGGTAGTGTGATTTCCCCCACCATCTCCCTCTTGGACCCATCAAAGGCCCTAACTACTGTCAAGCTTAGCTTGATGTTGCTCACATCAACCCCCAGTAGGTCAAAGGTGGCTAAGGGGCATACGTTGAGAGAAGATCCATTGTCTATGAGTACTCTGGAAACAATTGTGTCATTGCATTTTACCACTATATACAATGGTTTCGTGTGTTGGTCTCCATCTTCTCCCAACTCTTTGGGAGAGAAAGATATTTGATCCATGGTAAAGACTGACTCTACCACATGGCTCAATTTCTCCGTTGCGATCCCTTCTGGTACCTTAATCTGTTTGAGCACTCTGAAGAGTGCTTCCCTATAAGGCTCAGATGTTGTAAGGAGGCCTATAAGTGATATATAGGCTGGAACTTTATTAAGTTGTTCCATGATTTTGTATTCACTTGCCTTTATCATTTTCATGAATGCAGGGAGCCCCTCTTCTTCCTCTTTCTCTACTACGGTGTTAAGCTCTTCAATTGAGGTCTTGTACTTAGGGTCATAAATCCTCCCGGAATGGGTGATTCCTCTTACGATGGGAGGTCTTTCCTGATCGAAGGCCTAATAGTCAAATGGTGTTGCCTTATACCTCTCTGGGGGTATTGGGACATTGAATACATATCTCTTCTTTGGGATTTACACCTCACTTCCCTCGTAGCACTTTATGACTATTGGCTTGGGGTCCGATTTGATCACGTTTACGGACTCCTCTTTTTCCTTTGGTAGGTTGTCTTCTTTTTCAAATTTGGGCCCCTATCCATTAGGTGGCCCATACTTGGTTAGGGTGAAGGAATAATTCACTAGATACTTGAACCTCCCATGTGATTCGCCTAGGGTACTGTTGGGTCTCCAGCTAACCACCTCTTCTTGATATGTGATTTGGGGGTTTTTTCTGAGACTTGGCATGAACGGCTTTTTCGCTGTGCTGTTACCTTTGCCTGTTTTAGGGACTCTTTTGATTTAGAGTCCGGCTCTTCGAATGTAATCATATTGACAGTAGGCTTGTGGCTGGGCAGTGGGTTCGTGTTGACATTAGGGTACCAATGCATTGATAAAATCTAACTGCTTTCGGTGTCAATCTGGTCCTGAATCTTGTTTCGGAGTCTTTAGTATCTGTCTGTGCAATGCCCCTCTTGTCCCATATGATAATCGCACTTGAGGCTCGGGTTAAAATTTCTTGGCTTGTATCGATCATTGGGAATCTTAAATTTAATCAAATTGTCTACTCGTAACCAAGCAATGACCTGGCTGAGCAGGATCGGTATTGGAGTGAATTGTCTCGTGACCCTGGTAGCCTGAGTGTGATTCATTGGTGATTGCTGGATTGGGGCATTCACGGTTTGAAATGTCACACGGGACCCAACCTTGTCAACCCTGCCGGAATTAACTGTGCTGACGATAGATTCCTTAGCTTTATTACCTCCCATGGGCCTTTGAGATAATGCAACTCTAGGATGGGCGACTGTCTAGAGCCTCCTGACGTAATGGCATTCTCAATTCGGCACCATGCTGCCACTACCTCTGCAAAATTGGATGACGTCTGGCCCACCAAATGTGAGAAGTAAGTCTTCTCCAAAGTGTTGACAAAGATAAATGTTAACTCTTTTTCAAAAATCGAGGTTGTTACCCTAGCAACTTGAGCCCTCCAGCACTGGGCATACTCTTTAAAGGATTCACTGTGTTTCTTTCGGAGGCTTCCCAAATCCATTACCGAAGGGGCAACTTCAATGTTAAATTTGTATTGGTCGTAGAATGCCTGAGTGTGTCTTTCCTAGGTGTTGACTTAGTTGAAGTCCAAATGTGTATACCAGACGAGGGCGGGGCCTGTGAGGCTATCTTAGAAGGTTTGGACCATGAGTTGGTCATATTGAGCATATTTGCTCATATTCCGCACATATAGCCTTGTATGCATCTTGGGGCATCTAATGCCGTCATATTTTTCAAACTCTGAGGTTTTTAACTTCTCTGGATAATCCTCTTCCCCATATACTGGTAGACTAGTGATTCCTGCCTGCTCAAAATTGTCAGGTCCTTTTAATGCCTTTATCTTGTCAGCTAGTTGTTGGAAAAGCTTTCTCTCCATCTCCTTTTACCTATCTTCCATGTCCTTTTTTATATCATCCAAGGTTGGGCCGAAGTTGACTCTCGGTTCATACTCAAATGCTGGGTTGAGGTGGGAGTTGATTTCCTCATACTCTGGAGGTTGACCCTCTACTACCTTTCCTTTCTGGCTCCTGAATGTTCTTCTTGAGTTGGTTGGGTAGTGCGAAGGAGGCTAATACTCTCAGTCAAGAGGTGGACTTGTGCAGCCAATTGTTGGACCATTTGTTCTAAGGATACGATCCTTGGGTCCAAGGCAGTATCAACACTGGCATTGTTGCGATTGTCACTGTTGTTGCCATTGTTTGCCATTTTGGTCTTAGAGCGAGTGTGGATTGGGCTCCTTACAGGGTTCGGTTGTTTGGGAGCTATCTTTGACACCTAGATTCGA
Organism: Laguncularia racemosa; assembly: GCA_037954665.1. Taxonomy (NCBI): domain Eukaryota; kingdom Viridiplantae; phylum Streptophyta; class Magnoliopsida; order Myrtales; family Combretaceae; genus Laguncularia; species Laguncularia racemosa. The sequence goes on along the minus strand of JBBMOL010000007.1, from coordinate 117,953 downwards.
ATTTTTCAGTTTTGATGTATGTATGTAAATATGATGCATGTATCACACAGATGCTTAAAAGAAAGAAAAGGGGCTAACAATTGATTAACGATATCATACTGAAACTTTATTTTTATTAATATTGGAAACTTGGAGTTCGATACTTAAAACATGAAAAAGGAAAAATACAATGCTAATTTAGTTCTTAGTCCTCTTCTTCTTCGGCTGTGTAGGCGTCGGTTCTTCGTTGATGATGGCTCCTAGTTCTCTAACTCTAGCCTAGGCCTTCTCCAACTGAGCTTCCAAGGCTTTGTTCCTTTAATCGGACTCTTTAAACCTGCCCTTCTAAACGTCCTTCTTGTAGTCTGCAGCTTCAAAGTATACTTCTATTCAGGCCTTGACTTGCTCCATGTAGGTTTTTAGTTCTGGATCTACATTATCTGGCACGGGTTAAGTGACATCCGAGACTCGGTACACCCTTTCTCTCATCTGGTATAGTTGGTAGATCACAAAGTCTATGGTGGCTCGATGTTTGCCCACTTCACCATCCAAGTCTTCGAGGTTTATGTTAGGGCTCTCAATCCAGGCTTCCCATAAGGCTTTGACCTTTGCCAGCTTAGCAATCTTCTCAGCCACTAGCAAACTTGGATCCTAGTATTCAAATGTGATCCCTTCTAGCGATGGCTTATAGACTATATCTTGGATGGTGCCAAACTGACGGACCACCGAGTTTAGATGATAACCTGTGCACCCATTGATACCAATTAAAGGAACAGCCTGAAAGTTTCTGCAGGTTAGGATGACCTTGTTGTAGTAACTCCATCTAGTAGTCTAGAAGATATCATTGGCATTGAAGCCCTTGAGTACTTTTACCCAACTGTGGCTGATAAGATCATCGAGTAACTTTATCCTCTCTATACAGGAATCCACGAGGTCTACTTGCTAGGCTAGAGATTTCCGGACCATGTTTAACTCGAAACATTTGAGATGGCTCACAAACTAGATCAAAATGAGGTTAATGTTCAAGCGGAGGATTCCGTAGCCCTTCTTCTTGACAAAATTCAGGTTTCTAATCTATTTAACCAATAGAGTCGGGATATAAGACTTCCCTTTCAGAAATTGGGCAACCAGTTCTACAACTTTGTAGTCGACGTGAAAGATCCCGGTAGGGAAAAGTATGGTTACAAATGTTGTTAGGATGAAAGCATAAACCTTTTTTTGTTTATAATTCTTAGGATCCCCGTATAGTATATTTTTCCTATTTCCATCATCATTCCTAGCTATGAACCAGGCTTCCAATTCGTCCATTCGGAGGTAGTATCCGTTACAGTTTGCCAGAGCCCGGTTGATTGCTGTCCTACGAATACCCAACAGTTTACTAAACATACCGGTTGGCCCAGCCTCGAGATCTAGCACATATACCCCGCTGGTTAATGATGAGGCCTGCAGAAGTTAGGTATACTCTTCCAGAGTGGGTGTAATCTCTATGGCCCGATAAAGAAAGCCGCGGGCTCGATTTCCCATAGATGGAGGATAACCCGAATCAGAGGTAGTTCATTTCCATCTTCATCAGTGATAGGATGGGCCCTATCTTTTGCTGGATGAAGGTCTGTTCCTCGAGGTCATACAAAGTGAACCAGTGGTCCAATACTAATTTTGGATCCAAAGGTTTGCAAACCCGGATTTCTTTGCGGAAGAGGTGGTCGATTGTGGGACTAGCCATCTATTACAATAGAAATTTCTAATTACACAAAAAAATTTACAAAGTACAATTGATTCTATTACAAGTAAATGTATCTGAACTCTCGAAAAAGAACGAAAGAATTACATCATTAATCAATTGCCAGCCCATGACTTCATCTATGCAGATAGGTGGGTTCTAACAGGTCCCCAAACTTTATGGCCTCCCGCATTCTCGGAGAAATGGATCATAGGCCATATCGAAGCATTAGGTGGGGTAGCCTAATCAGCCCCGAACGATGATCATTTCACTTTGCCCGGAACCTACACAATGGCCCCCCGTCTTAAGGTCCTAAGACAGCCTGAGTCTAACCGTATCTACTCACACGATTGTATGCATGCAGACTTAATAATAATGAAAGATAAGTAAAAATATTGAATCTCATCAAATTCCCTGAAAAAAAATGTTAGTATCAGTAATATCTTACAGTGCAACAGTTAAGAAATATCTAGAATGTCACTTCAGAAGGTTCAAGTGGCTAGCCTATTATGAGATCCCCAGTAGAGTCTCCATCCTGTCAAATCTAATTTTAAAATTTTTTATTTATATTCCTAATCTGATTTACATTAGATCTTATGCTCACCTAATGTAAATCTTTGACTTAAACTAGGAATTTTATTATTTATTTGGAGTCGCTACCCAACTGAAGTTAGGAAAAATTATTGAATTAGAACTAATTGAGCGGATTAATTCTAATTTAGACAACTGGTCGACGGAATCTCCTCTTTTTATAAATGAAAAAGAAGAAGGGAAAACCAGAGATTCTCGACTTAAGGGCCAACCTATTAAAACCCTAAAGTTACTACCTTATCATTATGAAATGTGGACCATATTCTAATATCTTCCTTTTTATTTTCTTTTATTTTGGATACATATTAAAAAAAAAAGATATTAAAACAACTCATACTAATTTGGAAAATGATTTTTTATTTCTTTTTAGAGTTACCCCATAAAAGTGCTTACGTATCCGCTGTTCAGAATCAAACAAGTTATAGTTCGCTTTTTATAAACAAGCTTTAATGGATTAGTTCAAGTTTTAACTATGAAAACATGCCTGGTTTACGTTTATTATCACTTTCGAGATTTTGGAAAAAATCTAAGCCTAAACTTTATTATCTTATTTTCTAAAAATTTAATTTAAGAAAAACCAATTTTGGATGTATTTTGAAAAAAGATTTTTCTAAGTGATAAAATGATCTATTATTAATTCGTGTTATTATCCCAACTAATTATTTAATTTTAAAATTTTTATTTATTTTTTCTCATTATTTATTTTTTATTATTTTTATATTAAACTAAACATATCTATTCTAAAAAAACCTAATTAAAACCTTAGCGTTTTTATTTTATTTTTAGGATTATAAATTTCTAATAAAATAAATTCCTAAACAAAATAAAATAAATAAATAAGGATAAATAAAAAAAATAAAAAAATTGACTTACCTAGATGCGGGTCGGATTGAGTCGATCGGGTCGGGTTGAATCGGGCGGCGGTCAGAGGTCCTCATAGGCGGCATTCCGGCGTCGATTTTTGTCGATTAAAGGGTATTTCCAAAGCTTCTGATGACAAGAAACCCAATGGTGGTGGTGGTTTTCTTCAAAATCACCTCTAGATGGTGGTTCGACACTTGATCGACAGTCACGGTATGGGAACTCCGACGAGCTTCAAATCCTATGTGTTTTCACTCTCTCTCTCTCTTTTGATCGGTGCCCTTGCTTCCCCACGTCGTACTCTATTTATAGGCACTAAAAATCGAGCTGGATAAGTTCGGATTTCCTTTTATTAGCACGAATCAAATTTTCGGTTGAAAACCATCTCCGATTTAGTTTAATTTGTGTAAATTTTTTATTTTGTTACTATTTAATTTTAATTGGATGATGTTTAACTTATTTCAGTTAAAGACTTAGTGGATTTGTGAAAAAAATTGCATCAAAACAACCGAATTTCGATTTTCCGTAACTGAAGAACGTTTCGGATGGAGGTTAAAGACGCCAACGCTCTCGGCACGCGCGCTCCTCCGTCCAATCGCAAGTTAACACATGTCCTAGGTAAATGTCAAAAATTGCAAAACGTGGAATTGCCTCCCCCGTGATTCGATCTCACGTTCTCGTACCCCCTACACCTCCACCCTACCCTCGGGCGCGCGCGCGTGTGCGTAAGAGGCCATGGTTCAAACTAGCTGGGCTAGCCCAATTCTCGGTTTAAGTCAATGCAAACATTATACATAACCGTAGCAATTTTTATTATTCTAGTCACCCCTTTGGTTTAGGGCTTGGTTTGGGTTTGGTGGCACGTTCTTACGATGTTCTGAAACACTATAGTATTCCGCTCACTTTAAGATTGAGCGTATTGCTAGGAGCAATTGTTGATTTCATTGACCTAGTTTCTTAAGTGATGGTTCTCGTTCTCAGCCAACAAATCAGCAAGTTGTCTCTTGAGTCACGCAATCCTATCTATGTCTCCCTACATCATAAGTGGTGCAACTAAAGGCATAGGAGGATTGTTGTTCACAGTTGTTGGTAGATTACAGTCATTGGGGGCATTCTTGCCTAAAATCCTTCTTGATCTTGTACTAGCTATAGTCGTAGTTAGCTTGATAGGGTAAGTGCTAACCATTAATTGCTTTTGCTGCTTGGACGTGGTCTTGGGTCAAAGTGCACTCTTAAACCTAGTGAATCCAACCTGTAAGATAGATAGACGTGAGCTATTGAAGCACCGGAGGTGTCTTTAGCACTTGGACTCGGACACTTAAGTAAAGGAAGTAGCTGATGAGTGAGGCAATCACAATGCATAGGGAGTATTACATGATCTTACCTGAATGGAGGAAACCCTTTCCATACTATTAGGAAAACTCTATTTTAGGTATCTTAGTTATTATAGGAAATACTTACTTCAAGTGTATTCTTTAAAGGGTTTATATTACTCTTCTATTTTATCCTAACCAACTTTAGGCACTTTCCCATTTTTTAGCTAGACTAAAGTAACATGGGCCTTAGGCCCTAAGCTAGTATGAGCATATAACAATACCTCTATAGTTTAGGTAATGTTAAGATAGCATGGGCACAAATCTTCTCTCCAAATATGTTGAATTTATATCATTAATGAGCAATTGATTTCTAGTTTCCATTTATTTATTGTGAAATTAAGAGATGATTTTTTTTATTTATTTATGAAATGATGTGAAGTAAAACATAAATGCAATGTTTAAATATTTGATTTCAAAATAAATAAAATTATTCTTATTTAGATTTATTGTTGCATTAATAAAATTGAGATTATATATGTTTTTACTTCTTTTTGCAGTTTAAAGACAAAATCAAAATCATTTAGATTCAATGTACATTAATAAAAGAAATTCGATTACAATTTGAAATTAAAAAATAATTAAAATTACACAAATGAATTTCCTATGTCATTTTTTTTTTATTTCTATTACTTGATCCCATCCATCTTTTCATTGCATCTTCATATCACGTAAGTTCATTTCTTGGCCATCACCTACATAACAAATAAAAAAAATTAACTAAGAAAATAAATTCCAATAAAAGGGAAATATAACCAAGAAAAAAGAAAGAAAATAAAACAATATTGTGTATGAAATAGATGGAATTGAAATTATTATCTTGAATCATGGAACACATTGCTTCATAATATTACAATGGAATTCATCCAATTTCAACATTTATCTATATGCAACATTAAAATAGTTAAAACTACATTATAAACTCCTACATCAATCTTTTTTCATATGTAATTTCCATTACTAAATTTGAATTTGTCTCCCTCATTCATCTTCACCTATGTAACAAATAAATACAAAAGTTATTTAAGAAAAAAAATTAAAGTAAAAGGTGGAGATAAACAAAAAGAAAAAAGAAATAAAATCATAATGTGTAAGAAATCGACAAAACTAAGGGCTTGTTTGTTTCATCTTTTCCTCATTTGTTAGGTGTTCATTCGATATCCATTCAAATATGTATGTTTGTCAAGAAAAGATAGCAAGAAAATGAAAATAAAAATACAAGTACACCCCTATTAAAAAAATTAAATATTTAATATATCTATAAAATTTTAGACTTATTTACTTATTATTTTATTAATTTTTACAAAAATACTAACTAATATCTCATTTTTCAATAATAAAATATATTTTTTAAACCTCTTCTACTAAAAGTATATAAACTTTTATTTTCTAAAGCTTATTTCTTAATCTCTATTTTTAGCATAATTTATGAAGATAATATTCAAATAAGATAATTTTTTAAATGCTAATGACTCATTCACTTTATCGAATGGAGCAATGAGAGATTGAATTATAATTCAATAGGAATTAAATAGATATGTAATAGTTATTACATATTTATTACTTTGTTTAATAAAAAATGAATAATGAATAAAAAATAAATTTTCAATTACACCCCTAACTTTCCTATTATTTTTCATTTTTTAATGTTATTATATACTTGGCATATCTTATGATGATAAGGTATTTAGGTAAAAATAGTAAATAAATTATTAAATAGCAATTTATGAGTTAGAGATATGAATTGCTATTCAATATTTTTTGTAATAGCAATTCATTGGTAATTAAAGGGAAAAAGAATAGTCATTTCCTTTAAGTGAACATGCAATAAATTTCATATTAGATTCAGATTAGATATAAATAATATATGGACAAAAAAAAATAACAATCCAAATAGCCTCTAAAATTATCAACTTGAATAACGGAATAATCATTTTGTAGCAGAATTGATCTAGTTTCAACATTTATCTATCTATAAAATTAAATGCTTAAATTATATCTATAAATTCAATTACCTAATCTAAGTTGGTTTTTCCATTATATCAATTATAATGCATATGAAATAGGTAAGATTGAAATTCAATTTGTCTATTTAATCATCGATACAAGGAAAAATAGTATAAAGCAATATATTACCCACTACAAAGATTCAATTAAGAAATTAAATCAACCCAAAGGAAGAAATAGATAAGAGAGAGAAATCGAATAGGCAAGAACAATGGCTTTATAGCCCTTTTATAGTGAATATATATAAGAAATAAATTTATTGAAAGAAAATGAAAATAATATAAATAAATATTGAAATTGATAAAGATATAATGGTAAGCAACTAATTACATTTTAATAAATATTAACATTTGAAGGTAAATATAAGGAAAAATAAATATAGTTGAATTGTAATAAATACCGTCATAAAAAACTAAAATATAAAAAAGAGATTTCAAAATTACATATCATATAATATGATATGATATTTTAGGATTTGACTATATTGTCAACTTTTTACCATATTTGATATATTATATAAAATTATGATATCGCTTATTAGATTTTTAATTTTTTGTTTTTGCTGTTTACAATTACAATTGAAAAGCTAGGAATCAAATTTGTTCCATTTTATTAAATAATATGTATTTGTACTATTCAATTACAAGATCATTTCCCTTATTGGATTGGCCATCATAATCGTATTGTACCACTGCCACCGTATGTATTGTGTACCAAATGTGACCCGATACACCGGTCACAATGGGGCAGCTTTATAAAAACCTCAACTTCGGTACGCCCTCTCAAAACCTAACCACGACGGAGCAAGGTGTCATCGTCCGGCTAGAAGCTACTTCATTGGACGTGTGAAGTAACAGGCTCCGGATTTATCCTGCGGTTTTCTTAACTAAGTATTGCATCGGTAAGTAAGCTTCAGTTTTGGACAGGTTTTTTTTCTCTCGTTTGCTTAATGATTGCGATTGTGTTTGTCATAGTGCAATTAGGTCATCAGTAGTAAGATGAAAACAAGCAGAGAGGCGGTTGACGAGGAAGGATTGGTAACTGCATCGAAGCGGCAGAGATTGGTGGAAGAATCATCTCCATCTCCGTCACCAGCATCGTCTCCACTGCCACCTTCATTGGTTTTTGAGAACTCTCTTCATAAAATAGCTAACTATGACGACGATGACGAGGAGGACGAGCATGCTAATAGGGGAGGGCCTAGTAAACAAGACACTGAAGGCAACATTGAGAGTAGAATAGCGGAGAATGGCCGTGGTGTTGACGAGGAGAAAAGTGATAGTAGCGACGGGGATGAAGTGCATCAAGGGAAGACTGGTCGATTGGTCGAAATCCGAAGGGACTGCCCTTATCTCGACACTGTTAATCGTCAGGTACTTGCGGAAAGATAAATCTTTTTAACTATGCAGTTCATTAAAAAAAAAAAAAAAACTGAAATGTTATGGGGTTCAATTTACTGCATTGGGAATTAAGTTTGGTAAACATGAGCAACCTAGGCATATTCTGTCTCGTGATCAATTCATAGGTAGCGATATAAAATAATTAGGCACTCCAATATGTAAGTTAACACTAGGGTTTGAAGGTGTTCGTGCTTCTAACTGTATTGATGATGCGTTTGAAATATGATAATTGAACTTATGAGTGACATTGGCTTACAGTTGATATGAATGCACAACTGTGCTTAGCCGTGTTTAAAATTCGTTTTCTACCGGTTGTGTGCATACTGGAGGAAAAATCTTACTTGGTTTGCCCCTCTTATTTATTTATTTATTTATTTAACATTGTTGTTATATTCCAGGTTTTAGATTTTGATTTTGAGAAGTTCTGTTCAGTCTCTCTGTCGAATCTCAATGTGTATGCATGTTTAGTTTGTGGGAAGTATTACCAAGGAAGAGGGAAGAAGTCCCATGCCTATACACATAGCCTTGAAGCAGGGCACCATGTCTACATTAATCTCCAAACAGAAAAGGTTTTTTGCCTTCCAGATGGATATGAAATTAATGATCCATCACTAGATGATATCCGGCATGTGCTTAACCCAAGGTCTGATACTTTTGCTTATATAATTGTTGTCACTTAATGGTTGTCCTAGCTTTATCATCTCATCTTAATCTATGTATTCATGATGGCTATTCCATTTTTGATGGTGCATATGCAGGTTTACTAGGGAGCAGGTTGAGCAGATTGACAGAAACAAGCTCTGGTCTAGGGCCCTTGATGGTTCTGATTACCTTCCTGGAATGGTTTGTCCACACACTCCCTTAGTGGGACTTTTTATTTAAATTCTTGAGATGCTCCGTGTAAAAACTGGAAAATAAGGCCTATCAATAACTCTTTTGAGTTTATAGATAAAATTCGTTGAGAGGGTAGTTGTGATCACATTTGGTTTTGTTAGATAAGAAACAAAATTTTGGATTTACCACACCTGGTTATAAGGACTATAAGAATCGGGATAGATTGCCATACTAAATTTGTTCAAAGGATTCGAATTTAGTGACAAGATGAGGAGGTAATCTCACAAGCTACTCAATACTTGTAAGGAAAACTTAAAGTTTACCTAGTTTAATTTGCTTTGTCTTTTGATTGCATTGTTCTGAATAATGAGAGTATTAGGTTTTCCAGGAAGATACTCGTGTCCCTTTGTATCACTGCATGAAACGTTTACACAAATATTATTATCGTTACATTACTCAATAAACCCTTGAAGCATGAGCATATATATCTTTTATGCACCAAACTTGTGCATATAATTTATTCTTATTTATGTAGTTTATTCTCAAGGGGACTTAATGAAGATATCTAGCTAGTTGATCATTGGAGTTCACAAAGGAAGTGGGGATATCCCTAAAGTGAATCTTCTCTCTGAAAAAGTGACTACAATCTGTATATGTTTGGTCATCTCAGGAAATACTGAATTTGATGCAATATGCACAGTTGCTTGATGAGGAAAAAAATGATAGGAACACTTAAAAAATATTTTATTTGTGCAGAACCAGATTTATACATAGTAGAGCTCCAAATAGGATATGCATAAATCCCTCAAAACAAATTACTAGATAAACATATCAACAATAAGTCCCTATTTATCTGCTGGAGCTCATAACAACAAACTAACATTTACCAGACAGGAACATAGACAAAAAAAATATGACCAACATAGACAAGAACATGGCTTATAATGATTCCAACAAGAAAAAAAATAGAATATATTTTCTACACCCTCCTTCAAGCTAAGGAATAAATATTTAACTTTCCCAGCTTGACAAGATTTTCCATAAATGGTTGCGGAGCCATAGACTTAGTTAGCAAGTCAGCTTCTTGTCTTCTTATAGGATCTAGGCTCAACTTGACTCATTAGATAGTGAAGCCCATTATGTTCCTCCGCACTGCCCATCATCTTCGAAGGTTGGCCTTGAAAAATACAGTTTGAAGAAGAAAATATTACTTTACACATCATGTCTTTTGTCAGTCTACTTATGGAAAGTAAGTTGTATTGTAAATTTGGAACAAATAGGGTCTCGTTCAAGTACAAATCTCCTAACTGAGTAGATTTGCCATTTGCCACCCATACTTTGTTCTCACCAGTAGTAAACTTTTTGAAAATAGATAAGGAATTACACATATGATCAGTTGCACTTGTATTTGAAGATTTGAGAGAAATTATCTTCTTATCTTCATATAAGATGAGGTACATATATATAGGAATGGTCTATGTTTAAGGTGGTCACAAAATTTGGTAACAATCCTATCTAATGGAGGAAAAACCTCCACAAATTGAGGGATACTAATTTATAGGATTTAATAAGATCCTTTTATTGATATATCTAAACTAGGAAACTAAATAATTAAAAAAATGGAAATAAAATAAATAAATTAAATAGGAAATCCTAATCTAAATCTTGCGAGAATTTCCACTCCCCCTCAAGTTGGGTTGTAAATTTTGTCCATACCCAGCTTCTGACTCAATTCTTCAAAGTTAGTTTTTGGAAGGGCTTTGGTGAGAATATCTGCTGATTGAGACTTAGTAGGCGTGTGCACAAGTTGCACAATTGAATCTTTGATCTTCTTCGAGATGAAGTGTCGATCAATCTCAATGTGTTTGGTCTTATCACGATGAACTGGGCTCTGAGCAATGCTAATAGTAGCTTGATTATCATAGTATATCATGATAGGATTCTTATGTGTGACTCCTAGTTCTTGAAGTAGCCTTTGTATCCACATTCTTTCATAGATGCCTAATGCTAATGCTTTGAATTCAGCCTCAGCACTGCTCCTTGAGACCATGGGTGCTTCTTTCTTCTCCAAGTTATGAGGTTTCCCTACACATAAGAACAATAACCTGATGTGGAATGTCTATCTGTTATATCACTAGCTCAATTTGCATCTGAAAATACTTCAGTGGTTCTCGTCATTTTTCTTGTACAGCAATCCCTTACTTGGAGTCCTTTTTAGATATCCTAAAATCTTGTTTACAGCTTCCATGTGCTCCTCGGTTGGATTGTTCATAAATTGGCTCACAACACTCATAGAGAATCTAATGTTAGGGCGAGTATGTGAAAGGTAGATAAGATGATCAACGAGTCTAATATCTTCCCTTATCCATTGGTGTAGAGTTTTCTTCAGTTCCTATCTTCTTGTGGAGTCCATAGGAGTGTGTGCTAGTTTGCACCCTAGCATACCTATTTCTTTTAGTAAGTGTAGAACATATTTGCGTTGTGAGATAAATATGCCCTTCCTTGACTATGCCACCTCCATTCCTAGGAAATATTTAAGAGGTTCAAGAGCCTTGATTTCAAATTTCCTAGCCAATACCTTCTTCATCTTTGTTAGTTCATCTTTATAGTCTCTTGTTACAATTATGCCATCAACATACACAATTGATACAACAACCTTAATGATCTGCTTGGCATTAAGTGTACTCCTGCCTTACAACCGAGTATACAAACTTACCAAACCAAGCACGAGGGACTGTTTTAAACGGTACAAGGATTTTCTAAGTTTGCATACTTTGTTGTAGTTTGATGTAGTTTCCAACTTTGGTGGGATCTCCATATAGACTTATTTTTTAAGATCATCATTTAGGAATGCATTTTTTACGTCTAATTGGTGTAATGGCTAATCGTTGTTAGTCACAAGTGATAGAAGAATACGGAAAATGTTGAGTTTGGCAACAAGGCGAGGTTTTAGTCTTTCAATATTTCCACTAGCTTTGTGTTTGATAGTAAAAGTCCATTTATAGCCCACAAGTTTCTTTCCTTTAGGAAGATCAGTGATCTCCTATGTATCATTTTTTTCCAATGTACTAATTTCTTCATGTACAACTTTTCTCCATCCAGGACTATCAAGAGCTTCTTTTATGGAATGAGGTATTTGCACACTGTCAAGAGAGGTGACAAAGGCCTTATCTTATGATGAGACCTTCATATGAAACAAATTTGTAGATAATGGTTAGTGTATGATCTAATACCCTTCTCAAAGTAATTGACATATCAAGATCTTCACTTGTAGCAACAATTTTCTTAGAATTCAAACTAAAATTTTCCTTACCTGATTGAATTTGAAGGGAATTTGGTTTCGATTTAGAGTCTTGGTTGAGGACGAGATGAATTGAGTCCATTATTTTCCTTCTAGGCCTTGCTTTCTTAGAATAGACACGTAACTCTTTGGTCATGATTTGTGGAGACTTAGACATAATAGGGGTGTGAGTGTTGGGAATTTTAGTTTGAGGTGATGATGGATTTTCAGGAGGGTAAGTCTCAAAGTGACTTTGGGAATGATTTTTAGGTTCCAGACTTTGAACATTTGGTGAGGTTGAGGTTGGAAGGCAAAGGTTAGTTTGACCAATTTGACTCTCATCTCAAAATTGATATTCACTCATGTTCTCCCCTTGAATTGAGGGTTTGGGATCATCATTAGAGGTGGCAGCAGCATTGGCTTGTCTTTCTCGGTTATTTTCTGATTGTGAGGGCTTCTAATCCATAGATTTTCCAGCAGGTTTTTCTAAGATGTCCTGGTTTGGGGTAATGATCACACCATGGCCTCCCCTTTCTTTGACGATTGTTGCTGGTGCTGTTGTTAGGGAAACCATGGGTTACCAAAGCAAATCCTTTAAGGTGAGATGTAGGAGTGTGGATCCCATCATGATCTTCCTCTACTTTCATGTCTAACTTCAGCGAATGCCTCACAAGGACTTGGGAGAGGCTTAATTTCCATAACTCTATCTCTAACCTCATTAAGATTTTTATTGAGGCTAAGAAGAAATTTGAAAGTCCGTTTTTGCTTCACAATCTTTCGATACAGAGATGAGTCATTAGTGCTCTTTTAGGTATAGATTTTGAACATGTTAAGTTGTTGCTAAAGACGAGTCAGATTGTTGAGGTATTGGGTCACAGTGAGATCTCCTTGGTGTAAATCATGCTGATTAGCTTCAACCTGAAGTAATTTTGATGTATTTTGTGTGCTGAAATACGTTTCTCTTGTAGCATCTCATATCTCAGTGGTTTCATAGGGATGAAAGTTCTCTCCAATGTCGTCGTTTATGGAATTGATCAGCCATGACATAATCATGTGGTTCTTAGCCTTCCAGCTTTTGAAATTGGGATAATCCTTGGGATTTTGACTTCCTTAGTGAGATAATCATCCTTGCCTTTTCCATAGATAAACATCATTGCAAATTGTGACAATTGAAGGTAATTTTATCCATTGAGTTTGTGGCTAGTGATGAGAAAAGGGGTGGCTTCGGTTCCTCCATGGTGGCCTTTGGTAGATGGCGGAATGGAGGTGACTTCTAATGATGAAGAGGTTTGTCTTTTTGTGGCCATATCATACTTTGTCACGAAGAATTGGGTATAAGGAGGAGGTTTTGATACCATGAAGATTTGAGAGAAATTATTTTCTTGTTCTTCATATAAGATGAGGTACATTTATATAGGAATGGTTTACGTTTAAGAAGGCCACAAAATCTGGTAACAATCCTACCTAATGGAGGAAAAACCTCCACAAATTAAGGGATACTAATTTATAGGATTTGATAAGATCCTTTTATTGATATACTTAAACTAGGAAACTAAATAATTAAAAAAATGGAATATAAATAAATAAATTAAATAGGAAATCCTAATCTAAATCTTGCGACAATTTCCATAGTATCTATAATCCAACTACTATTTCTACTATGTAATGCTGGGATAGAGGAGGATCAAAATGCTCTCTCCTCTCTCCTCTCTCCTCCCCTGCCCACGCCCCACCCCACCCTAAAGGACCACTTCCTTTAGGTGCCTAAATTTCCCCTATACACTACTCTACCCCACCCAAACTCTGCCCAAGTAAACACCTAAAATGGAAATACCACAAAACCCACAAACCGGACCCCACTGCCCTTCCCCTAAGGTGGATTACAAAGCCTGCCTTTATGAGGAAAAAACAAAAGACACTTTTATTTCCTCTTCCATCCACCTGGCAAATAATGATGGAAATGGCAATCTTGAGCCTTGTGCCAAGTCAATTTGCCCCACTTTGCAGTCTGGTCAGCCCCACGCGTCAGAGCTCTTCTCCAGCCTGCCGCCCCCTACCACAACCGCTACTCAAACCACCTCGGGGGACACCACAACCACCCATAGCCACCCAACAGCCGGAAACCACCGCTCGCCGGCCACCTCGACTGTGCCCCCTACTAGCTCCCCGAAGTCATACGCTGCTGCTTGCGTCTCCGACCAGCCTATGCCCACCCCTTCTGGCTCCCCTTCCGACGCCAATACCTTTCCCCTTAGGTTCATCCCCCCGGCGAACAAAGGTGCTACCACTAGAGTCGCCATCCCACTTGTCGTAGAGAACCAGGGTGCTAACTATTGGGAGGCCACCCTTGTTAGCTTTTTCCTAGGCCGTAGGCTGCCCTTTCAACTAGTCAAGACAATTGCATTTAGACTATGGAAGGACTTAGGCCTTGTAGAGGTCCTCGGAAACAAGGAGGGAGTCTTCTACTTCCGATTCCGCCACGAGACAGACCTCACGCCCATCATGGAGAAGCATTGGCATTTTGCTCAAAGATTCCTCTTGCTTCACAAATGGAGGAGGGGGCTGCCACTTGACAAGCCACAACCAACCAAGTTGCCGGTCTGGGCGCAGCTCAATGGCGTCCCATGCGAATTCCTAAGTCCGGAAGGGATCAGTTATATTGCTAGCGCAGTGGGTGTCCCCCTCAAAGCTGATACCCTCACCATGGCACGCCAACGGGCAAACCATGCCCGAGTCCTTGTGGAAATTGATGCGAGGGACCCCTTAGTATCCACCGTCGAGGTGGAAAACGTAGAAGGAGGCATTGTGCTGGTCCATGTAGACTATCAATGGCTACCCCCTCGTTGTGGAGAGTGCCTTGTCTTTGGACATAAATGTGGCCAAGCACCTCCACCACAGCAGCAACATAAGCAGCCGCAACAGCAACAGCAACAGCCGCAATAGCAACGGCCAGCTGCCCAACATCCAGACAACAGCGAGGAATGGAAACAGTACCGACGACCTAGTAAGGATAGGCGGAAAGGGAAGGAGCCCGCGGAGGGAGAGCCAAGCAACGAGGTGATTGCACAGCAGGGTAGGGAAAATTATGTGGAGAGTAAGAAGAGGGGTGAACAAGAAATTGGAGCACAAGAACCAGGTGTGCCAAGAGCTAACAAGCAGGGGGATGAAGTGAACAAGAAGATGCCAGAAAAGCAAACCATGACCGTGGTCAGCTCCAATGAGGAAACTAACATCCCGCAGGAGCCAGAGGGGTCGGGGAAACCTGTCTCAGACTCCTCACACTCACAAACCACCAAGGAGGCACCTGCATCATGTGGGGACTTGACTCGACGGGGCAAACTGGAGGAAATGGACAGCATGCCAGAACTGGCCATATCAGACAACGCTCCCTACTTGGCTGACCTTGCAGTGGATGACTATGTCACACTCCACTTTGCAAACTCATCACCCGCAGAAGTCAGAAGGATACTACCTCTTCCAATAGACGCAAGAAGAAGGCGCGGAAGAGGAGAAGATCCTTCACTTAGTCGCATTCATACACTTCCCAATGCATATTGCCGCTTGGAATGTTAGAGGCTTTAACGATCCCATCAAGGCTTCTGATATCAAACGGATTTGCAACGATCACAAGATAAGCTGCATTGGCTTACTTGAGACCAAGGTTAATCCGAGGAATGAAGCATCTATCAAGAATGCATTGGGTACATCATGGCAAGTTAGAATAAACACATCGGACGGAAAACGATTGTGGTTAGCATGGAGGCATATTGAATGGACCGTCAATGTTGAATCAGAGAGCCCCCAATTCATGCATTGCAAATTAGTAAACAGAAGATCTAATTTCATCTTCTTAGCTACCTTCATCTACGCCTCCAATAACAGTAGCGAGCGAAGATGCCTATGGAGCAATATTGTAAACATAGCTCCCACCACCCACCCCCTTCCATGGATAGTACTAGGGGATTTCAACACCACACTATCCCCATCCGAGAAACTAGGCGGGAGAGCACATCTCTCGGATGCAATGGTTGAATTGCAAAATTGCATCTCGCAAGCGGAGTTGGAAGACTTGAGCTACGTGGGTGATTTCTTCACTTGGTCCAACCGTCAAGTGAGCAACCCCATCTTACGCAAATTGGATAGAATCATGGTAAACCAACAATGTCTCCACCTACTGCCAAGAACTCATGCACAATTTGCTCCCCCAACCCTTTCGGACCACTCCCTTGCCATTGCCCACATTGACACTTCACCTGCCGCCAAGAAGACCCCTTTCAAGTTCTTCAACTTCTGGATTGACCACAAACACTTCTTTCACATTGTGAGCGGCACATGGGGGTTAGACATCGCTGGGTGCAAAATGTTCCAGGTCACCCGTAAACTCAAAATACTAAAGCACGAGCTCCGCAAACTCAACAGGAATGCATTCGGCCACCTCCCACTTCAGGTTGAGTTGGCGCAATCCAAGCTACAAGCCCTCCAAGGTGCTGTCCACGGAAATGGAGACACTTCCTTGATGGAACAGGAAAAGGAAGCCTATAAAACCTACTACCTCCTACGAGCAGCTGAGGAAAGTCTCTATAAACAGAAGTCCAGGGCACTCTGGTTAAAACTTGGAGATAGGAACACCTCATTCTTCCATAAATCTATGAAGAACTTACACAACCGCAGCCACATACGTCACCTATTTGGAAGTGACGGGAGGGAAGTCATTGGTGACACGGAGATTAAAGAGCTTGCGGTGCAACACTTTCGGAAGCTCTATGAATGTCCCCCGTCCTCTTCTAACTTAGCCGATGTCAGAGAAATGGTCTCACGGAAGCTAAGCCACCAACAATGTATGGAGTTATCTCTCCCTTTCACAGATGACGAGATCAAATGGGGGTTCTTCTCCCAAGCAAATGACAAAGCACCGGGGCCTGATGGCTACACCGCCAAGTTCTTCAAAGCCACCTGGGGGATTATTGGTAAAGACCTCTTGGAAGCCTCAAAGGAATTCTTGGTATCTGGACACCTACTCAAAGAGATAAACTCTTCCATCATCTCTTTGGTTCCTAAGGTTACCAATCCATCCACACTTGGAGAGTTCCGTCCTATAGTCTGCTGTAATGTCATCTACAAAGCCATATCTAAAGTCATAGCAGAGCGCATCAAAAGAGTCCTTCCATCCTTAGTAGGCAGCGAGCAAGCGGCGTTCATCCCTATAGACGTATCTCAGATAACATCTTCCTTGCACAAGAACTACTGGCAGGTTATCGTACTCAAACCACCTCACCTAGATGTACCCTCAAGGTAGACCTCCAGAAAGCCTTCGACACGATCAAATGGGACTTTTTGATGTCTACCCTCCACGCTATGGCTTCCCTCCCCACCTAAGTTCCCTGATTTATCAATGCATCTCCACCCCGATGTTCTCCATCAACATTAATGGTGAGCTTATGGGTTACTTCCCTAGTATGAGGGGGCTCAGACAAGGTGATCCACTATCACCCTATCTATTTGTGTTGGGAATGGAAATCCTATCTTCCCAACTGAGGAGGCTAGCTGCGCACCCCCAATTCTCCCTGCACTGGAGATGCAAGAAAGAGAAACTCACCCATTTATGCTTTGCTGATGACCTTCTCATCTTCTCCAAAGGTAACCTCCAGTCAGTCTCCTTGATTAAGTTAACCCTCCAGCAATTTCATTCCATGTCAGGCTTGGACGTTAACAACAACAAGAGCAATATCTTCTTCTCTCATGTTCCCACTGCAGTTAAGGAGGCCATCCTTACCCTCACCCAATACCAGGAAGGCTCACTGCCAGTACGCTACCTGGGAATACCCCTCTCCTCTTCCAAACTAAGCAAAGACGATTATGATGCCTTGTTAGAGCGTATGCTATCTCGGGTCTCTTCCTGGACATCCAGACACCTCTCTTACGCAGGGAGACTGCAACTCATCAAATCAGTACTCGTCTCTCTTCAAATCCACTGGAGTAGTATATTCATGCTTCCCAAGTATGTCATAAAGAAGATGGACAGCTTGCTCAGGAACTTTCTCTGGAGTGGAAACCCCCACATGAACACTAAAGCCAAGGTCAGATGGAATGAAGTTTGCAAACCACTTAAGTGTGGGGGCCTCGGCATCCCTGACCTCCATCTTTGGAACAAAGCCATCCAGATAAAGCACATTTGGCGCCTCTGCAGGGAAGGACCTAAAACCCTTTGGCCTGAATGGGTACATTCCACTCTCTTGAAGGGGCGAAGCTTCTGGACTCAAAAACCGCCAGCAACATGCTCCTGGACATGGAAGAAACTGCTGAAACTCAGACAATTAGTCCGGCCTTGCTTTCAATGGATCCCCAACAATGGTCTCACCATCTCCCTCTGGACTGACTTCTGGCTCCCAATAGGACCCTTGGATCAGGTCTTCAGTGCTCGGGCAATGGGTAATATCGGCCTCCCACCTACCACCAAGCTTTGTTCCCTCATGGAAGGTAATAACTAGCGCATCCCAGAGGCAGTGCTCAATATGAACATCCAGATACCTGCCTCCCTTCTTCCCAATGCAACTGCTAATGACCACCTTCGATGGATCCATTCCAACACGGGTGACTACACAACCAAGAGTGGGTATGCATTCCTCTCCCCTTCACCTAGGCTAGTCCCTTGGACGAAGGTTATATGGAATAAATACTCAATCTCTAGACACTCATTTATCTTGTGGCTAGCCTGGCTCCACAAGCTAACCACCCTTGACAAATTGGAATCATGGGGCATGACTACTTCCACCACGTGCTTCCTATGTCAGCAGGGCCCGGAAGATCACCCTCACCTCTTCTTCAATTGCAGTTACTCTTGCTCCATATGGACAACGGTTTGTGACCACCTTCATTGCCCACCACACTTCCACAATTGGCAAGGGGCAACATCGTTACTATTGACCTCAAATGGCTCCACCTCTACCGACTTCAATAGAAGATGTGCTGCACTAGCTGCTTCGATATATTGCATATGGAGAGTGCGTAACAATGCACGTCTAGGGAATCACATCCCCAACTGGGGTTCAGTTGTAAACCAAATTAGAGCTTATACCTCTGTATTGTAATGCTTCCATGTAGCTCTTTAGCTTCGCTTTTACTTCATTATGTCCTATGACTATATTGTAAATTTCCCGGCTCACGATTGTATACGTTTGGATATCAATAAAATTCACCTTATCTAAAAAAAAAAAAACAACTATTTCTACTACCTTAGAAGAAGTTGTGAGTGTTACCTTTATGTCCTATTGCTACATAGGGAGAAGCCTCATTACCTTTCTCATTTTCACTGTTAAGAGAATTACTCAAAATTTGTTGAATCATTGCAATCTAATAAGATGTGAGGCTTATACTGGAATTAGTGTTTCCTCTAGTACTAGTCTTTGCTACTTGTACCACTCTAGGCTATCCTTTCTGTCATCTTTGCTTTAGAGGATCAGGTTTTCCATTAGGCTTCTAGTAAGTTTCTCTTGAGTAGTTGGACTTTGTTAGCAGCCGTGGCTTGTTGTCGAGTGAGGGGGCGGTGCGGTTCGCTAGAGGTAGCCTTAGCCGTGGAGCCGGCCTTACGTCCTAGCTTTCCTATGATGATTTTTGTTAATAAGCTTGTTAAGAGAGAACTTAGGATCTCAAGAGGCAAACTTTGTTAAATTTTTCAATACCATTTCATTAATTCCCGTACATATATATAGCAAGAGTTTACATGGTTTCCCTTCCCTTTTTTTCTATCTTGCCTATTCCGGATCCTCCCCACTACTTCTATTCCTTCTTCTGCTTCTGCCCCTACGTGTGCTTCCCCCACGTCCTGCTTGTTAGCATTACTCTCCCCATGTCCTCCTGGTGGTCATCCTGATCCTTAGTGTTGGTGATTTTGGCCCCACGTCTTTGGTACACGTGTGCGTAGGGTGTGATTGCTGATGTGGGAAGTGTAACAGACTTCTTGCAATTATCACACCAATATTTTTCACAGGTTGACTTTTGTCTGCTTTCCTGTATTGCATCCAGAGCTGAATTTGACAGTCCTTGTTTGGTTGTTGGACTTGTCATCATAATACATTTTCTACTCTCTTCCCTTTGGACTTTAGCAAATGCCTCTTTTAAGGTTGGGAAAGGTTTTTGTCCTAGCAACCTTTCCTTGAACGTCATCTAGATCAGAATCAAGTCCCTACAGAAAATCGAAAACTCGATCCTTTTCTTGCATCTTAGCAAATTTAACACTATCCTTTGTGCAAGACCACTCTGTATCATAAAACATATCAATTTCTTGCCACAACTCCATCAAAACATTGTGGTATTCAGTTACATTTTTGTTACCTTGGGTCATGAGACATATTCTTGATCTTATTTCAAAACATTGGGATGCATTCTTGATGTCCGAATAGATTTCTTGCAGTTTCTCCCAGATTTCCTTAGCAGTGTTGCAAAACAGGTACATTTGTGCAATTTTTGGTTCCATAGAATTGATTAACCATGCCATAACCAAGGCATTCTCTGTCTCCCAAACTCCATAATTGCTGGAATCACTGGATGGAACTTGATGATTGCTTGTTAAATAACCTAGCTTCCCTCTTCCATGAAGCACCAACTTGACTGATTGAAACCATTTCCTAAAATGTTCCCCATTTAACTTATGCTGGGTTATTTGAAGGGATTGATCACCCATAGATAAACCTGTTGGCATTGCAATGGATTGGGGTGGAATTAGGTTAGTATCATTTAGGGAACCAAATTGATATCGGAACCATCGCAGTTGCGCTTGAGAACCCCTTTGGCTATTACGGACCCCCACAACAACAACACAAAAACCCACGGATCTAATTGGAATCAAACCCTAAGATAGTTTAGATTTAGGTTTTCTTAGACGGATCGATGAACAAGCTAGAACTAATCAAGCCCTAACCTCGAAACTCTCCACAGGATAAGATCGATAAACTCTCTCCTGAAAGTTTCTTAGCATGCATTCAATCAAGAACACAAGGAATTGAAGCGACAAGCTTTCTGGTATTTCAAAGATGACAAAAACTCCCCTTTACATCATCTTATCTCGGTATATATATGAAGACATCCGAGCAATACATCGTAATTCGCGAAATAAGGAAAAATACAACGTAATTAAAAGATGGCCGGCTGTCAAGGCCAGCGGCGTATATTTAAAGGCCGACAACCTTGTTCCTGGACCGGTTCTTCCCACTTGATTTCCATCACATTAAGTTCCCTTTGATCATTCCTTGCCCCGAAGCTTTGGATTCCTTGAAGCTTCTCACTTGTGATGTTTATCAAACCCTGTACATGAGAAATTAGGATTTGTTGCAGCTTCTTAGCTCGGGATCTTGTGATTGGTCCTTGAGGTAGGCTTATTGGACTTAAATCCCTTTGAACTTCAGCTTCAGCCACTTGACTTTCTTTTGATTTAGCCCTTAAACTTGGGACAGTGGCTCTTCCATAACATTCCCCCTCTCCTCAAAAGGATTCGTCCTCGAATCAAAAGCATCACCTACATCAAAAGGACTCAGGTCAGCGACATTAAAAGTGGCACTAACGTTATACTCACTTGGTAATTCAACTTTGTAGCCGTTGTCATTGATTCTCTCAAGTATTTGAAATGGACCGTCGCCCTTGGGGTTCAACTTGGATTTCCTCTATAATGGAAACCTCTCTTTGCGAAAATGCACCCAAACCCAATCTCTAGGCTGAAAAATCATGGGTCTCCTGCCCTTGTTCACCCTTGAAGCTGCCTTGGCATTTTGTTTCTCAATCCCACGCTTTACCTATGCATGTAGCTTTCTCACGAAATCTGCCTTAGAATTAGCATCAAAACTCTCAAACTTGTTAGGTGGCAATGGCAATAAATCAATAGGAGTCAGTGGATTAAAACCATACACAATCTCAAATGGTGAACAATGAGTAGTGCTATGTGCAAACTCCACAAATGGTAGGCAATCCTCCCAAGTCCTAATGTTCTTCTCTATGATTGTCCTCAACAACTGAATTAGTCCTGTTAACCACCTCAGTTTGCCCATCAGTTTGTGGGTGACAGGTAGTCGAAAACATCAGTTTAGTTCCCAACTTTCCCCACAATACTCTCCAAAAATGACTCAAAAATTTTACATCCCGATCATTAACAATGCTCCTAGGTATGCCATGCAAACGTACTACCTCTCTAAAGAACAAATCAGCAATGTATATAGCATCATCAGTTTTATGACAAGAAATGAAATAAGCCATTTTACTAAACCTATCAATCACAACAAAGATGCTATCACTATCCTTCCTAGTCCTAAGTAATCCAAGCACAAAATCCATAGACACAGTAGTCCAAGGTTCATCAGGAACAGGCAGTGATGTATACAGTCCATGTGGTTTCAGTTTAGATTTTGCCTCTCTACAAGTGATACAGTGTTGACAAACTTTATGCACATCATGTCTCATGCCAGGCCAAAAAAAATGTTGAGTCAGCATATCATAGGTCTTGTCTACCCCAAAATGCCCCATTAAGCCCCCTCCATGTGCTTCCTTAACTAGTAATTCCCTCACAGAACCTCTAGGAATACACAACTTACTTTTCTTGAACAAGAATCCATCAGACACAATAATTATTCATCCCATTCCCATCAATACAAGCAGCAAAAACCTCAGAAAAATCAACATCATGTGGGTACAGCTCCTTCACCAACTCAAATCTTAACAAAGATGTACTAAGAGAGTTAAGTAAAGTGTACCTTCTTGACAGCGCATCAGCAACAATGTTCTCCTTACCCTGCT
The DNA here is from genome assembly GCA_037954665.1 of Laguncularia racemosa. NCBI lineage: Eukaryota > Viridiplantae > Streptophyta > Magnoliopsida > Myrtales > Combretaceae > Laguncularia > Laguncularia racemosa. Next base: position 95,129 of record JBBMOL010000007.1, on the reverse strand, counting down.
TGTACCTGATCACATAAGGGAAGGTCTCAATGAATTCCACCCATCTGGGATTAGTTCTGTATGCAGGTCGGTTGGGTATGGCAACTCCAGGAATGAAGTCAATCTGATGCTCTATGCCCCTGACTGGTGGAAGTCCACTAGGCAACTCCTCTGGAAATACATCTCCAAAATCCTGTAACAAATCAGAAAACACACTAGGCAAATATGGGTTAATGTCATTAGTGGCCAAGCAAGCCCCTTTGTACAGAAGTACAAATATAGGTCTACTGGCACTCAAAGCATTCCTAACCTCACTGGACCTAGCAATCAAGCTCACATTTTTACTCTTTTTCTCTCCTGGTCGATTATTGTCTTGCTTTTCACTCCCCTCTTTCTTTTCACTCTTCTCAATTTTTCCACTCTTTTTGATTTTCACTCTTGTTTTTCTCTCCTTCTGAAGTGCTCTTTCTACTCTCCTTCTCTTTGCTTTCGGCCTCCACTTTCAACCTCTCCAATTTACATTGGTCCTCATACACTTCTTTAGAGGACAGTGGTGCCAAAATGGTTTTCCTGCCATCCTTAGTAAAAGAGTACCTGTTGAGATATCCATCATGCAAGGTTTTCCTATCAAACTGTCAAGGTCTACCTAACAAGATGTCACCAGCATGCATAGGAACAACATCACAGAGCACCTCATCACAGTATTTGCCAATGGAAAAAGAAATGAGGACTTGCCTGTTCACCTTAATCTCTGCACAGTCACTAAGCCATTGAAGTTTGTATGGCCTTGGATGTGGTATAGTAGGCAATCCCAACTTGTTAACCAAGAGTGTACTCACCACATTAGTACAACTCCCTCCATCAACAATCACACTACATGCCTTTCCCTGGACATGGCGTCTAGTATGAAACAGATTTTCTCTCTGTTCCTCAGGACCATCCTCCTTTAGCTGGGTACTCAGTGCACGCCTAGCTACAAATAGGTCACCTCTCACAGCCTCCTCAACACTACCAGCATCACTACAAGCCTCCAGCTCGGGCATGTCATCATCTGCGCTCTCATTATCATCTCCCTCATCATCTGTCACAATTTCTCCATTTCTTATCACCATTGTTCTCTTATTAGGGCAATCCTTGCTCATGTGCCCTATACCCTGACACTTCCAGCATTTAATATCCTTGTTCCTGCCCTTGGGTTCAGTCTCCTTAGGTTTCTTAGGTGAAACCCTAACTACCTTTCCCTTTGCAACATCAATAGTAGGCTTACTTCCCTTAAAATCAGACTTTCCATAACCCTTCCATGCAGAATAAGAACTGGAAGAAGGTTGGAAACATACCTGTATGGACCTCTGCCCTGGAGTTGTGTCTCAATTTTGATAGCTAGATGCACCATATCCTCCAACTCCACATAATGTTGCAATTCTACCCTATCAGCAATTTCTTTGTTTAAACCACCCAAGAATCGTGCCATGGTGGCCTCCTCTTCCTCATCCACATCAGCCCTGGTCATGATCATCTCCATCTCTTTGTGGTAGTCCTCCACACTCTTACTACCTTGTCTCAACATTTGCAACCTTTGCATGAATTCCCTGTGATAGTACCTGGGAACAAAGAGCTTTCTCATCACAACCTTAAGATCATGCCAGCTATCTATAGGATACTCCATGTTCCTCTTTCTATTGGTCACCAGTTGATCCCACCAAGAGATAGCATAATCTTGAAACTGAGTTATAGCCAACTTCACTTTTCTCTCCTCGCTACATTGGTGACAATCAAAGTTCAGCTCTACCTTCTTCTCCCACTGCAAAGAAGCCTCTGGATCAGACTTACCATGAAAAATGGGAAGTTCCAATTTAATTCCACCCAATCCTCTATCTACATAATCACCATTCCCTCTACTTCTGCCAGCAGTGTAACGCTCATGTGTTCTTCCTCTTTCTCTACCAGCTCCTACTCCTCTTCCTATTCCTCTACCACCTCTTCTGTCACTATTGACATCCAACACTGTACTATCTTCATACTCCTCCTCCGAATAGTCACTATCATCAGCCACATCAACTGTCTGTGGAATAGGAATCCTACCTTCTCTATGCCCTTCTCTAGCACTAGGCTCCCTATTTTCAACTGCCTATAACCTCAAGTTCATTCGCTCCATAGACTCTCTCATCTCTATCAATGCTTGAGTCATACGCCTAAACTTTGATTGTTGAGCCTCCTTCTAGAGTTTCTCATCCACAGTTCTCTCCTCCTTACTCACACCAACACCTTTACCAGACATCTTATCCTACAAAACTAACAAACGTTAATTAAAATTTCAGTTTCCTAACAAGCACTCCCTCTCGTGTTTACACTCAACTGATGGGGTTGTACTCTCGTGTGTCACACAATCAAATTAGGTCTCACAGGTGTTCCTCGCACCTCTCAAGCTTGCTCCTCGATGTTCTTAATCAAATCACACCTAGAAATGATCAAAAGAGAAGTGTATGACACAGACACAATTAGTGTTTCCCATTATCCCTTGATGAATTTACACTATAATTCTGGAGTATTTGATGTTTTCACAAAGTTAGGATCCAACAAAAACCACAAATTCAAGAACCCTATCAATCAATCAATATATATATATCTTTTTTTTTTTTAATACGAATTTCTTTTCTTTTCTTTTTTGACGGACAAACCCTAGAATGATGGAAAGGTCACAACTTGACGAGAGAAACACAATAGAACATGTAAAGAACACATCTTTATATATTAAACGAAGATAAAATTAAAAGTCGAACAAAGATCAATGAAAGATATAACCTGATCTAGAGCCAAAGCTCTGATACCAAATGATACCGGAACCACCGCAGTTGCGCTTGAGAACCCCTTTGGCTATTACGGACCCCCACAACAACAACACGAAAACCCACGAATCTAATTGGAATCAAACCCTAAGATAGTTTAGATTTAGGTTTTCTTAGACAGATCGATGAACAAGCTAGAACTAATCAAGCCCTAACCTCGAAACTCTCCACAGGATAAGATCGATCAACTCTCTCCTGAAAGTTTCTTATCATGCATTCAATCAAGAACGTAAGGAATTGAAGCGACAAGCTTTCTGGTATTTCAAAGATGACAAAAACTCCCCTTTACATCGTCTTATCTCGGTATATATATGAAGACATCCGAGCAATACATCGTAATTCGCGAAATAAGGAAAAATACAACGTAATCTGGCGGCATATATTTAAAGGCCGGCAACCTTTAAAAACCGGCTTCAAGGCCGACAGCCTTGATCCTGGACCGGTTCTTCCCACTTGATTTCCATCACATTAAGTTCCCTTTGATCATCCCTTGCCCCAAAGCTTTGGATTCCTTGAAGCTTTTCACTTGTAATGTTTATCAAACCCTGTACATGAGAAATTAGGATTTGTTGCAGTTTCTTAGCTCAGGGTCTTGTGATTGGTCCTTAAGGTAGGCTTATTGGACTTGAATCCCTTTGAACTTCAGCTTCAGCTACTTGACTTTCTTTTTGATTCAGCCCTTGAACTTGGGACAGTGGCTCTTCCATAACACAAACTTGAGCTTAGAGTCAGGTGATTTAGTTTGGGGTTGTGTTTGTGTAGGCTCACTCATGTCTTGTTGGGTGATGAAGAACAGTAGGTATCGGTCAAGGCTCTAATACCACGAGAAAAAAAATGATAGGAACACTTAAAAAATACTTTATTTGTTCAAAGCCAGATTTATACATAGTAGAGCTCTAGATAGGATAGACATAAATCCCTCAAAACAAACTACTAGATAAACATATCAACAATAAATCCCTATTTATCTGCTGGAGCTCATAACAACAAGCTAATACTTACCAGACAGGAACATAGACAAAAAAAAAAAGGCTAATTATGATTCCAACAAGACAAAAAATAGAGAACATATTTGAAAGGCTCTTGGCCCGGATGGCTTCTCGGCCCTGTTCTTCAAGAAAGCCTGGGACATAGTTGGTGCGGATTTAATCAGGGCCACTAGAGAGTTTATGACATCAGGGCATCTACTGAGAGAGATAAACAACACGGCCATCACTCTAGTACCAAAGGTGACCAACCCAACTAGATTGGGGGATTTCAGGCCAATTGCATGCTGCAATGTTATCTATAAGGCCATCTCTAAGGTGCTTGCAGCAAGGATGAAAGTGGTGCTACCATCTCTAGTGGGGAGGGAACAGGCAGCCTTTGTCCCGGGGAGGAAGATCTCGGATAATATATTCTTAGCTCAAGAACTTATGGCGAATTATCATGCCAAAGTAGGAGCTCCTCGCTGCATGATGAAGGTGGACCTTCAAAAGGGCTATGATACGGTGAGATGGGATTTTCTTATAGGGGTCTTGTCAGCTATGAAATTCCCACCTCATTTTTGCAGGTTAATGAGTCAGTGCATTTCAACGCCAAAATACTCAGTAAATGTAAATGGGGAACTTGTGGGGTTTTTTGCTAGCAAAAGAGGCTTAAGGCAAGGAGATCCTATATTTCCTTACCTTTTTGTACTTTGTATGGAAATCCTCTCAATGCGCTTGAGACAACTTATACATCACCCGGAATTCTCACTCCATTGGAGGTGCCAAATTGAACGTCTCACCATCTCTGTTTTGCAGATGACCTCCTCATATTTGCTAAGGGGAACAAAGAATCTATCTCTCTGGTACGACATACTTTGCAGGATTTCCAGGACATGTCAGGACTGGCAATCAACAACCACAAGAGTAGCATATTTTTCTCTCAGGTCCCAGCTAGCACAAGGGAGGCCATAATCCAATGCACTCAATTCAATGAGGGCAATCTGCTGGTGCGGTACTTAGGGGTTCCCCTTATCTCATCGAAACTCAAGAAACAGGATTGTGAAATGTTAGTGGAACGCACTATGGCCCGAATCACTTCATGGACAGCCAAGCACTTATCCTATGCGGGTAGGATTCAGTTAATCAGATCTGTCCTCTTCTCCATGCAGGTCTATTGGTGCTCCATTTTTTGTACTTCCGAAGTCGGTTGTCACGAGAATAGAGTAGCTTCTTAGCAATTTCCTTTGGAGTGGCGACCCGCACATATTCACTAAGGCAAAAGTCAAGTGGGCTGAAGTGTGCCAACCAAAAGAGAGTGGTGGCCTGGGTCTACTGGATATCCACCAGTGGAACAAAGCCATCCAAATTAAGCACATATGGAGGCTGTGCAAACAGGGAGAAAAGAGCTTATGGCCGGAATGGGTTCATTCCACTATACTCAAAGGAAAGAATTTCTGGTCGTCAAAGGCTCCAGCCGTCTGTTCCTGGACATGGAAGAAGTTACTCAAATTGAGAGGGTTGGTTCGATCTTCTTTCTACTGGGAACCAAACAATGGCCTAGATATCTCACTATGGGCTGATTTTTTGCTCCCGTCAGGACCTCTGGATACCTTGTTTAGTGACCGGATCAGGCACAGCACGGGTTTCCCAGCTACTACTAGGCTATGTTCCATAATCAACGGCAATGAATGGAGTATCCCGAGGGGACCACCGTGGGATAGTCTTAGTATTCCTCAGTCCATCAAACCGAATAGCGCAGAGCAGGACCGCTTTTGTTGGGAACACTCACGGTCTAGAGAGTACACCATTAAGAGTGGCTACACATTCCTAAACCAATCAACTCCCAACATGCCTTGGCAGAGAGTAGTATGGAATAAAACTTCCCTACCTAGACATGCTTTCATATTATGGGTGGCGTGGTTAAGGAAATTATCCACCCTTGATAGGGTACATCGCTGGGGGCTAGCACAGTCTACCACTTGCCTCCTATGTCACCAACATCCGGAGGATCATGCTCACCTTTTCTTCAAGTGCGATTACACCTCACAAGTCTGGAGCATAGTGTGTGACTACATGAATTGTCCAGTTTCCTCAAACAACTGGGAACAAGTGACCGGATTTTTTATGGCTTTGGGTGACTCACCGACACATCAGAGATGGTGTAGAACCTTAGCTGCAACAGTTTATTGCATTTGGCGTACCCGTAATAAAGTGCGCCTTGGGCAAGCACTTCCGGGGATTAGCATGGTAGCAAATCATATACATGCCTACTCAGGGCCATTGTAACCCTACCATTTTACTCTACACTAGTGCCTAGGGTTAACATGCTAGCACACTTATTGTTGATGTGCCCCTTGTAATTTGTTTTCCTGTATTGTATTATTCCATTTGCAAATCAATAAATTATTAATTACCCAAAAAAATAGAGAACATATTTTCTACACTTGATTATCACACAGGTACTAGTTCACAAAATAAAAAATTTTGAATCAACTCAATAAGATCTTTAGCTCACCAGGCAGTTGGAGCTATTGCTCAATATTCAGATTCAGCCCTTGACCTCACAAGCATGTTTTGTTTTGTTACTTTTCCAAGAGACTAGATGACCCCTAATGAATCTTACAGGGAGAGTTCAAAAATTGACTTATAACACCAATAGCAAAGGAAAAATCGGGTCATGTAACTGTCAGATAATTTTTTCTTCCAACAAGAGACCCCAATATCAAGGAGGCTCCCACTAATTTGGTAGAAGTTTGACATCAGGATCCATTGGAGTATGAACTGGTTTGCCATTCAAAATACTATTTCTCAAGGGCATATTTCCTTGACATATGGATGAGCTAGAAATTGACTTACCTCAATGCTAAGAAAACACTAAAGTTTACCTAAGTTCTGATCATTTTTTCCATGGCATATCATCTCCTCATATTTGTAGGTCAAGTTCTTGACTTTTTAGCAAAACAGGAAGTCCCCCTAGAAGAAAACTTCTTTTATTAGTGTATTGCATAGTGTGTATCACCTCCTGACATTTGTATTTTGGTTGATGCTTTGCCATATTATTGCTGTATGATTTTGCTGGGTGAGCAGTTGCAAATATTTTCTGCAGGTAGGGCTGAATAATATCAAAGAGACAGATTTTGTTAATGTCACTATTCAGTCTTTAATGAGGGTTACTCCTCTAAGGAACTTTTTCCTCATCCCTGAAAATTATCAGCATTCGAAATCTCCACTTGTCCATCGGTTTGGAGAACTCACTAGGAAAATTTGGCATGCTAGGAATTTTAAAGGACAGGTTTGCCTCATTGCAATCTGCCATTGAGCTATTGAAGTGATGGGTGATGACATGATTTTATGAGTCTATATTGCATAATTGCAGGTGAGTCCACATGAATTTCTGCAGGCTGTTATGAAAGCCAGTAAGAAACGATTTCGGATTGGTGTGCAATCTGATCCAGTTGAATTTATGTCATGGCTTATCAACACATTGCATGCAGATCTTAAGACCTCAAAGAAAAATGGCAGCATAATTTACCAGTGCTTTCAGGTAATATTGATTTCTCATCTCAATTTCTTTCTCTTCCTTATATTTTTTTTCCTTTTCACTTTTATGTTGATAACATGCTTTTCTGAATCAAATTTGCTTAATAGGGGGAATTGGAAGTTGTCAAAGAAATTCCTAGCAAAACTATTTCTGAGCGGAAAGAAAATGGTGATGAGCAAAATGGGGGCTTAAAAGCTACAGATATTGGACATGAACGTAGTGTTGTCATCAGTGAAACATCAAGAATGCCATTTTTAATGCTTGGATTGGATTTGCCACCACCCCCCCTTTTCAAAGATGTGATGGAGAAAAACATTATTCCCCAAGTAAGTGGTGCTACTCATGTCAATTAATTTATGCACATAAAACGAATACTGCTACCAGAGTCATTATGTATGTTGGTCAAAGTTATATGTTTTTAGATATGGGTAGAAGTTGCACAAGTCTTATTACATTATTTGGACTATGAAATTTGCTCATCTTCTGCCTATTGTGCTTTATGTTTTACCCTTTTTTTTTGGGGGGGGGGGTGGTTGGGGTTAGGTTGGTTATGGGTTTTTTTTTGGTATCTTTGTTTGAGGAAAGATCCAAAAGTATCACTGATATTTTATTTAATCCAAGTAGTTAAAAGATACATGCAAGAGTTTGGGTGGATTAACACGGTTTTTTTGGATAATCCATAATTTATTGATCTGAAAACAATTTACATCCATCAAAGATGGTTAGAAATACAATTACAACACTAAGACCAAACTCATAGGTATTGGTACAATGAACGTTCTACCAAATTACATCCTACAGACATAAGATCTTATTTGGTTGGCTAAACGAGAAGTACTAGGAGGGCTACTTCCGAGTCGGGCTTTGTTTTGGTAGTTAAGTTTTATTGTGTTGCTTGAATTTTTTCTATTTGTAATTCTATTAGGCTTTCACTTATTTTACTTTAGACATGGACAATTAAACTAATTAGCAAACTCTAATCATTGGATCAAAAGAGGAAAAGAAAGAAAAAATTGTGTTATGGAGCTAGCACATGCACTGGTTGTTTTAAGGAGGTTTGGTGCATTGAGAATCTCTCTTGCAATGATGTTGTCTCAAGATGATATTGTAAACTATAAAGTAAACACAATGATCGAGTTGCAAGTTTTTGGTGGGTCATCTTTGCCTATAGAACGTATGATGTGAAATCCCATGAATAGAGTTGTGAGACATCTGTTTTGCTCGCGCCCTTGTGATTGGCCCTTCGAGTATTTGTAGTTTCTCAATTCCACTTCAATTGCATTTGTCTTCTTCAACACCCGAACCTTGAGATGGTCCTCCATCAACGTAAATCTCATGTTAAGGATACGTTGCCAATAGGAGATTCATAAAAATGCTAGAATTACCCGTTCAAACAAATTTGTCAATAGCATGATTATTGTCTTTTGATATGACATACTGAGATCTTGGTTAAAGCTAGTGCATATCCCTCCCCTCCCCGCCCCCCCCCCCCCCCAAAAAAAAAAACAAATGGTAGAAGAGAAGTTTGAAGCCGATTATCAAAGGCTTAAAGTTCTTTTGCAGCTTCGGTAGGAAGAGCGTCTAGGGGCTGAATGCTTCTCAGGGTGCAAAGAAGGATCTTTATCCCTTCTATTATGAATCTAATTTAGGTAAAGACTGCTGTGCTTCCCATTCACACAATTCAGTGAATTAAAAGTTGAAAATATCAGCTCATCAGATGCCTTACCTGGTCTTAATTGAAGAGGCCTTTTTTCTCTTTGAAGTTTTTCTGCTTTAGTCTGTTTATGCAGTTGTGCATCCTTGCTGATGTTGTAAAGAGAAAATGCATATGGAGTACAAACAGCGGATTTTGTTGATTTCACCTAATTATGTTGATTTGTTATTCATATTGTTACCATTCAGGTCCCCCTTTTTAATATATTAAAGAAATTTGATGGTGAGACTATTACGGAGGTGGTCCGTCCGCATATAGCAAGGATGAGGTATCGCGTTACAAGATTGCCACAGTATATAATCCTCCACATGCGGCGATTTACAAAGAACAACTTTTTTGTGGAGAAGAATCCTACGTTAGGTGAAAACTCATGGAGCATCTGCAATTTTTGTTAATCAGATTTCTTGTGGATAGCTTCCGTTTCCCATCATGGAGGAGAATCTGCAATTTTCATTAATTGGATTTGTTGATAGTTTCTATTTCCGAGTTGTCTGCTAGTTAAGCTTAAACTTTATACTAAGTACATATTACCTTGACAGTTAATTTTCCGGTGAAAAACCTGGAGCTGAAGGACTATATCCCTTTGCCTGCACCAAAAGAAAATGAGAGGTTACGGTCAAAATATGATTTGATAGCAAATGTAGTTCACGATGGCAAACCTGGTGAGGGCTCCTATAGGGTATTTGTACAAAGGAAGTCAGAGGAGCTGTGGTAAAGACAGCTTTCCTTTCATTGCTCGTAACAAATTGTATTTGTTTGCATCGTTTTGTTTCTTTACCATGAAAATTTCAGGTACGAAATGCAAGATCTACATGTGTCAGAAACTCTTCCTCAAATGGTTGCGCTGTCTGAGGCTTATATGCAGATATATGAACAACAACAATAAGGCAATGTCTCCTGCCGTTGTCTTTTCTGTCTTGTTAACCCATATACCTTCATATGCAGTTTTGGCGGTAAATCCTGAAAAAACTCTCGAAAATTCAACACCTGGGGTAGATGTTTTTGTGAGATGATGTAAAATGTGTGGACTTCCACTTGTAATGTACTTAAATCTGCTATTCTAAACTTGCTTGCAGATCTTATACCTTTAAAGATAAACACAGTACTTAAAGCAGTGTTGGGGAATTGAGCGCTGTTGTTATGAGTGTGAATTTGCAGAGCAACTTGATATTGTCGTGGTTTTGTCCCCATCATCTTGAGGACGTCGCATTCATGATGTGGGGTCCTACCAATTGATGCAACCATGGTTTCGGTGAATTAGGTTATGTGCATGTGTTATGGATCTAGTCCCGGGTTCCATTTGTATGAGAAAGGGATTAGAGGTTTCTTTAGAGAGAATCCCTTAATAGACGCTTCCTAACTGGTTAGGATGATTTTAGATGTATGACTTTTGTTTGCTTGTATGAACTTTTGACGATAGCAGAGAAGGAATTTCCTTTGTAGCGTCTGCTGTGATGTCTGTAACGTTACTTCCCTCTTGGATGTCAAGCATGTCTTCATGCTCCGTAATTTCCCAATCAATTTTCTGTTATTCTTCAGGATCCGGCTCGAAAATTGGAAAGTTATGCCTCATATGGTGCGGGACTAGAATAGATAACCATTTAGCTGCTCAGGTAATTATGTAGTGAGAAATAGAATATCAATTGAAGCCCCTGTCGACACGGTGACCAGACACGTTGTTTACTCCTCGGTCAAATCCTAGATTTATGTTTTGTGAGCTTGGTAATCCTCCTAAAACTTTTTACGCTGTTAGTATGTGGACGTGTGAGAAGCTTTGGGTGGCAGTTAAAGTAGCTTGCTCGTTGGTGGGTAGTTAAGGTATTCTGCTCGTTGGGTCATGCTGAGGTGGGTTGGGTTGGGTTGGGTTGTGCTGTCTACAGGCGGATTTTTGTGTACCCAGTTTGTGGGCCGCATGAACTACATGGGTAGTTTACACACAAGTTTTTGCTTTTAAGAAATTTCATGCATTGTCTCCTATTCTAGTTAGAGGTTACAACATATCATTTGAAATACAACTAAATACATTACTTAAATTACAAGATCTGGTTTTCAACTATTCAAATCTATTATACTAAATTACAACACAAGGAAAAAAAAAAGAAATGGTTTTCTTTTGATTTTTAGCACCTTCAATACCCTCTTAAATGGTGTGGAAAGCTTTTGAAGTTAGGGCTTGATGTGGTGGTGTTTGGTGTTGTGTTTACTTATTGGAAGTGGTGGCATTGTGGTGGTATGAAGCTTGGATGGTGGTCGGTTTTAGGGTTAGTTTTGGAGGGGAAAATTAGAAGAATGGGAGGGATAGGGTTCAAGTGTAGATGGGTTTGAAATGGCATGATTTAGGTTGCTTTAGTGTTAATTTAGACACCTTGGTTAATAGGGTGAGTTGGTTAATGGACTTGCATGTTGATTAAGGGAATTTTTTAGGTCAAATCACTTGACATTTTTGGTAATTGTCTTTTCCATTAGAATTGAGGCCTTTTCTATATCCTAAACCTACACACCTAAGAGTACTCGATGCCTTTTAGACACCTGGATCTCATGTGTTGTCAATTCTCCTCTCTTGGATGTGGCTAGCAATTAATAGGGAGGTCATGAGCCTTTAATTGTTTTGTCCATTAGTAATGATGGGTGTTAATTGGCCAATTTACCCCTCATGTTTCACACCATTTAGAGGTATTTTAGTCAAAATTGTTTTCTATCATTTACATTGTTTAATTTGATTAATTAGTAGGATTAGTTCTCATTAAATTATGTGATCTTTTATATTATTCATAGGGTAAATTATTGCTTTTAAGGTTTCGGTTTCGATTTAGTTGAAACTTAGGTTTTGAGTTGATTAATCGATTTAAGATTTTAAGATTTTGAATTTGGGTCTTGAGTAAACCTTAGTTAAGGTTTATATCTCTTAATGTAATGTTCTATGGTCAAGATTTGCTTATGGTTTTAATCCCTTAGCTTTCGAGTACTGTTCTATGGTCAAGATTTGCTTATGGTTTTAATCCCTTAGCTTTCGAGTACTCTAGTTGTGTCGATTGTCTTAGGGTAAATCTTAAGTTTAAAGTTACACTTTCGTGCTCATTTTCTAATATATTTCCTAATACCAATGCCATAGCAATGAATCAATTCATGGAAAATTCATATATGGTACATAAACACAAGAATATATCACCAACATGAATCTATTTTATTTTAAAAAGGAATTCATGTCAAATGCAACGATGTCCCTCAAATTTCTCTTAATAATCATAATATAATAAACAAAATCTAATCATTGATAAAGTGGAGATGATAGCAAACTGGTACATAACTAAATGAGACAAAAATAGGTCAGTTGCGATTTCTTAATTTTTAGACCATATTTCAAAGGAACGAGCTAACTTGAAGAAGTTAGTAGTGATGGCAATGATGTTTGCAACAATAAATTTCAACATTTGTAGCGGTCATATTTGTAACGATGATATTTGTGTCAACAATATTTATAGTGATGACATTTGCAGCGACAATATTTGTGTCAATAATATTTACAGCGACCACATTTGTAGCAACGACATTTACAGCGATGATATTTACGGCAACAATGTTTGCAGTAATGATATTTGCAGTGATAATAATTGCAAAGACAACATTTGCAACAATGATATTTGCGGCAATGATGTTTGTAGCAATGATGAGGACTTTTGCAATGGTGATATTTGCGTCAACAATAAATGCAACGATGACATTTGCAGTGATGATAATTATGACAATGATGTTTGCTGTGATGACAATGACATTTATAATGACAATAATTGTAACAACATTTATAGCAATGATATTTGCATTGACAATGTTTGCAACGACAACAACATTTGTAGCGACAAACTATGCTATGATGACGACATTTGTAGCCATGATATTTGCGATGATGATGTTTGCAGTGATAATGTTTGTAGCGACAACATTTGGAGCAATGATATTTGCAGCGCGATGTTTGAAGCAGTGAGAATGACGTTTGTGGAGATGATATTTGTAGCAACAATGTTTGCAGCATTACCGATGACATTTGCCATAATGATATAAGTGGTGACAATATTTGTAACAACGATATTTGTAGTGACCACATATGCAGTGACGACATTTGCAAAGATGATATCTACAGAGATGATATTTGCAGCAACGGCAAGGACATTTGTAGTGATAATAATTGCAGCGACAACATTTATAGCGATAATATTTGTAGCAACGATGTTTGCAGCAACGATGTTTGCAGCAATGACAACAAAATTTGCAGTGAAAAATATTGCTACGATGACAACATTTGCAGTTATGATATTTGTAGCGACAATATTTGTGGTGACATGATGGGGGACCATCTCAAGGTTCGGGTATTGAAGAGGACAAATGCAATCTAAGTGGAATTGAGGAAATACAAATACCCGAAGGGCCAATCACAAGGGTGCGAGCAAAACAGATCAAGCAAGTTATGCAAGGCTTTGTGAAGATCATTTTTGAAAATGAAGTCAAGACTAGAATGAATTTGGAGACATGAGTTAGGCCGAACACAAATTCATTAATGTCATACAGGCCAAAGAAAATGGAGCCCAAATCAGCCAAGGCAATAATTAGGGATTCTAGAAGATAATTGAGGTCATTGCTTACATCACCAAATAGTTATTAGTGTAGTTAAGAGCACATTTAATTTTCTTTGTGATGCGGAACCCCAAGACCTAAATTGTTTATTAGAACTCGTTACCAATCAAATCAGAATTTGATTCTCACCAAAGTAATCAGAACGGTTTGTTCAATTACCCAAGAACACGTTTATGAAAAGAACTCAAGTTATAATTGAAAATTACCCCTTGAACCCAAGATCAAAGTATTCAAGAACAATAGAAATAGGGATTAAAAATTGAAATACAAAAGATGAACTCAATTGCATTCAACTCAACACCTTATGCATAACTATAGTATTTGCTTTCAGATCCATCACTATAGTATTTGCTTTTTATTTTTTTTTTAACACTGGTGGTTATCCTTTAAGCTGGAAAGTGGATCATTCTTTGTTTTTCAAGAAGTTTCCTTACTAAACCCTATATGTGCTCTTATAATAGCTTTTGATTTCTTCATATTCTTGTTAAAATCTTATTGAGTTTGAATTGAGATTGGCTTCAATGTACATTTTTAGGTAATATTATCTGACCTTTTAGCTTGGAAACATCAATGATATGTTCAGCTTCAATAGTTGCCTCAACATTAATCCCAGCATTTAAAATCAACTATGCATATTTATGTATGTCGGTATTTAATAATTGTTGTTGAGGTTACTAGACTTGTGTGGAGAATACAGTATTGTGCTCAAATTCGAGTAAGCCTTACTAGGAAATTCAAAGTTTGAGCTTAGTTGAGTTTGGAATTTTTAGCTCAAACTTGACTTGAAGTGGATTGGCCTCTTGAAAAATATCAACCATAGTTCAAAGTGTTGTTTACTTGACTTGAAGTGGATTGACCTTATAGGTTTGAACTTGGTTTATATTATTGGTTCTTGTCACTTATAAGCAACAAGTCAATAATTTATTTATTTTTTTATTCAAAATCGAGATTTAGGCGGTTCAGGAAATTGATCATTTGTTGCTGAATCTCACGACTCTATTCATGGGATTTCGCATCATTTTTGGTATTAGAGCCAAGTTGGTTCTCAATCAGGTTATTATCCTCTATCCTTCATATTCCTTGTTGAAATTTCATTTATTTTTTCAATAATCTTGTTCTACTATTTCTATTTAGTGTCGTTTAGAAAAACAAAAAAAAAAAAAAACAAAACAAAAAATCTCTTGTTGTCTTCTATCATCATCAATGCCCAAGTTAATTCCTTACATCCTAAACTCCATGATGAGTCTATTCTTCGATTGAGCATTACTTCAATTCGTGTTTTCTTAATCACTATCTTCTTGATCCCTTTTTGAGCTGATTATATGAACTGATGTCTGAATTTTACAAGTGACTACTCTAGTCTTTCAATTGCTGTGTTCTTAAAGAATTTGATGGGGGAAAACAAGAGTGGTAAAAGGCAAGAGTGGGTGAGCGTAATAGAGTGTAAAAGCCATTGAACTGTGTGCAACACGAGTATAGATAAACTTTTTGAGTGCAAACACATGAGGGAGTGTGAGGACTTCTTAATTGAATTTCTTTTAGGATCATCATAATGTCAGAACATGAGAATCAAGCAAATGAACCTAACCAATCCTTTCTTTTTAGGGCTATGCAGCAACTCCTCAAGAGCATGCATGTGGTGTCAAGATGAGCAGATCAACGAATTGCAAATAAGACATCCTATGGGAATCCCTCCCGTACGGAGACATGTATGTCGACTAGTCGCACCTCGAGATGAATCTACTGAAGAAGAAGAGGAGGAAAGGCACAATCGATGTAGGAATGACCGTGTTGATAAGAGAGTTAGAGATGGAGTTGAAAGAAATATTGAGAGTATCAAAATGACTATCCCTCCTTTTCAAGGGAAGAATGATCCCGACATCTACCTTGAGTAAGAGAGAAAGGTTGAGTTGGTTTTCGATTGCCACAATTACTATGAGGAGAAGAAAGTGAAGCTTATAGTAGTGAAATTTACAAATTATGCCATCATTTGATGGGATCAATTGATCTTATCCAAATGGAGGAATGGTAAACGACCAATTAACAATCGGGAAAAGATGAAAGCTGTCATGATAAGACGATTTGTCCCATCACATTATTATCGAGATCAGTACCTTAAGCTGCAAAGCCTCAAACAAGGGCCAAAGAGTGTTGAAGACTATTATAACGAGATGGAAATAAACTTAATCCAAGCTAATGTGGAGGAAGACCGTGAGGCTACTATGGCTAAATTATTGTGTAGACTAAATCATGACATCACCAACGTCGTGGAATTACAGCACTATGTGGAGTTAGAGGACATGATGCATATGGCTATGAAAGTTGAGCGACAACTCAAAGAAGCGAAAGTCACTCGAGCTGGGAACCACAATTACTCGCATTCCCACTCCCGTGGAAAGTGGATAGGGGGAAAAAGGAAGAGAAATCTGGGTTCAAGGCCTTTGATCTTGGATTCAAGGGGTAATTTTCAATTATAACTTGAGTTCTTTACCGTTCTGATTACTTTGGTGAGAATCAAATTCTGATTTGATTGGTAACGAGTTCTAAGAAACAATTTGGGTCTTGAGATTCCACATCAATATTCAAAAACAAAATCATAAAGAAACTCATCAAGAAGGAAAAAGTCAAAGAAGAGCAATCAATCAACACATGCATGTTTATCGTAATACATAGGTGCACGATCCACCAAGATCGAAAGCTCCAACAATTGAAAATTGCAAAAAACTTCAATCACCAAATGGTTATTGTTTAAACATAAAGATTAGACATCCATTCAAGGGAAATGAGTAGCTTAGACAAGGCTATTACAATATAATCAATTCATTCCAATAACAATGAAAAAGAAATATATCAAACTTGGGATCATATCATTATTGTAGCTCATCAAAATTACAACAGAATCTCTTAGCTCCTTTTTTTAGCCATCTATCAACCTCTCAAATGGCAAATAAATATTGTCAATGTATACTTTATAGTAGATTCAATAATCACGTCTTTGTCAACTTTAGATGCTATGATCACCCTTAGAGAAACTATGACAACACTAATGTACTACAAATCGGGAAAAAAAATCTGCGATTATTTTCTCTAAGGGTTGAGACAAATTCATAGCCGTAACCAAATTTAGAAATCTTAAATCCACCGAAATCACCTCAATCAATTTTTCTCCAAGTAAACAACACTTAGAACTATGGTTGATTTTTCAAGATGCCAATCCACTTCAAGTTAAGTTTGAGCCAAAAATTCCAAACTCAACTAAGCTCAACCTTTGAATTTCCTAGTAAGGCTTACTCGAATTTGAGCACAATACTGTATTCTCTCCACACAAGTCTAGCAACCTCAACAACAATTAGTAAATACCAACATACATAAATATGCATAGTGATTTTAAATGCTAGGATTAATGTTGAGGCAACTATTGAAGCTGAACATATCATTGATGTTTCCAAGCTAAAAGGTCAGATAATACTCCAAAAAATGTACATAAAAGCCAATTTGAAAAGCCAATCTCAATTTAAACTCAATGAAATTTTAACAAGAATATGAAGAAATCAAAAGCTATTATAAGAGCACATACAGGGTTTAGTAAGGAAACTTCTCGAAAAACAAAGAATGATCCACTTTCCAACTTAAAGGATGACCACCGGTGTTAAAAAATATATAAAAATAAAAAGCAAATACTATAGTGATGGATCTGATTTGAAAGCGGAAATAGAGAACATAGATCGACAATGCCAATTGATCATATAAAAAGTAACTCTCCAATTTAAAGTAAGGATAGCAAATAACATATTAAAAATAAACAAATAACCTTTATCTATGATGAAGTCAGAATTACGACATGTCCCATTGGAAGCATTAGAGTCACGATCAAGCACAACAGGAGAGCTTTTAAGTAGATAAAACACCTAAATGTTTGATCGAACATAAACAATGGTCAGATGCAACCTCTTTCGCTGTCAAGGATAGGAATAGGATCAATTAACATAAAATGTTACAATTAAGAACAAAGTAACAGATTTTATAGTAATGCACAGAGCAACTCTACCACTAAAACCTTACCTAAAAGTATCTTGATCACATCTAAAATGACTTACAAAAGATAAATGGGGTGATCGAGCACTTAACCTCCAATGCATCTCAAGCAAGAGTCTGTATACAAAAACTTATAGCATTTTCTACAACTCGGTTTTGTGCACCACAGAGTTAACCAATAGAAAAAATGAAGGGATGAGAAAAAACATGCAATCTCTTAGAAGAGACCACTATGAAATTTTCCTATACCTAATTATCCTCACCTAAGAAATCAATATTTTCCATAGTTTTCAAACATTTCAAAAGATGTGCTAGCTCTCGCAAATAGATGCCGATGCCCCCTTTAGCATCCCAAGAAGAAGACAAGCTATGCTATCTCCAACCTTGAAAACCAGATTTTTGCAAGTCATGTATACAAACACGATAAGAATTTTAAAATGGTAGCATAAATCATATTTTTAAATGCCAATCCACCACTTTAGCAAGAAAAAAAAATTTGGTCGATTTACCACACTTTAGGATAAAAGACTTCGATAAGATGAGATGTTTTATTTGAAAAACTGCACTTAACCCTTACTAAGGTTCAGTTTGCAAGATGATTGTTGCACTTTGCCACGCTACAAATAATCATCCAAGGTTCCAGCATGTGCTAAAGCACTTGACCAAATATTATTACACATAAATTAAGATCAGACAAACAACATACACATTGAAAAGCACATGATAGCAAGCTACATCTACACCATCCACAAAGCTTCATTTCTATCCGAAAATCAAGACATAAGCCTCCCCTCCTCCCAAAACTAAAAGACAACACAAACATACTAGCTCACACCTCCATTATGGAATAACATTGCATTGCAACCTCAAAAACAGCATCCATCCCACCAAACTCTCAAGTCGTTTCCTTAAAATTGTCCCTAATCTTCCTAACCATACCAAAATTTTTTTGCATATTCAAAAACAAAATCATAAAGAAACTCATCAAGAAGGAAAAAGTCGAAGAAGAGCAATCAATCAACACATGCATGTTTATCGTAATACATAGGTGCACGATCCATCAGGATCGAAAGCTCCAACGATTGAAAATTGCAGAAAACTTCAATCACCAAATGGTTATTGTTTAAACATAAAGATTAGACATCCATTCAAGGGAAATGGGTAGCTTAGACAAGACTGTTACAATATAGTCAATTCATTCCAATAACAATAAAAAAGAAATATATCAAACTTGAAAGGGGGAAAGTAAGATGAAAGACACTCCACAACAGCTTTTTTTCTTTTTTTTTTGCTTGGGGGGGGGGGGGGGGGGGGGGGGGGGGGTTGGAGGGCGACAATGATTGAATTAATTCAAAATATAGGAAGAAAGCAAAGCCAAAGACCAAAAAGGGTAGATAGCAGAAATTAAGCTACCAGCACTAACCATAATTTATGCTTCTTCTTTTTTTCTTTTGGCTACAAACGCTAAGCATTTGAAATGCTCATCATTACAAAATATTAAGGGGATAAAAAGAGTAAAAATGCAAGTTCATTTGATAATTCAATAATTTCATTCACTCAAGTGAGGAATGTATAAAAGTAATAGAAGTCATCAAAACTAGCTTTGCAAAAGTTACAAAATCACAAGGGTAAGAAATAGGGCAACTTAATAACTAGCAACCCTCGCTTCAAATGAGATTGGAATAGTGGCAGTTGAAAAACAAGTAGCTATAGGGCCCAAGGGGCTAGTCTACATAGATAAAAAAGTTGTATTTAGACAAATCCCCACATTGAAAGCTTGTCCAAGGAGTAGAATTTCCCCTTCCATATCAACTAAAGGATAAATGAGTTCCTCAAAATCTATTTAGATCACACATACTTTTCCTGAGAACCAACAAAATGATTTCACACTTGCAAAAGCAAGTAAGAGGTGATGGTAACAACCACAACACTTCACTAGCAACCACTGTAGCATTGCCATTGAAGCTTTGAAATGAAATAGAACAAGTTCTACTAAAATCAAAACAATAACATTGTAGCTAAGTACAATTGCAATCCTCACCTCCCACAATCTTCTCCAACTACAAATTACTAGTCGATACAACTACTATTGATTATTACCATAGTATGTATTTTAAGTACAACTACTATTGATTATTCACAAAATGGTTCCATAAAACGCCACACCATTACAAAAAAATATGAAGTTCCCTCTTATCCACTTCTTAACAAGTATGCTTTTGTAAGATCTGCATTGCTATTCGATACAAACCCCATCATAACATAATGCTTTTAAATACCATAGATCTATGCATTTGGAAGCTAATCAAAAGCAATTATCACTTTTCCAAAACTTTAATATGCAAAAGTTGTAAGCAAAGACTAACTTTGCATTATAGACACGCTTCAATTGAAGCAAATCAATTTATCAGGCAAACATATAACTCATCAGTACTCAAAATTGCCTAAAACTAGCCATTTAGTCCAATGCTATACAACCAAATTACCATATGGGTGCTTAAAAGAGCCAAAATCAAGTTCATCCTGCAACATTATTCTTGAAGAATCTATTGAACCATTGACACCGAAACACTTAAATGACCACCAAGAAACTCGTAAACTAAGTAAATATATCTAAGAATATATCTAACAATTATACAGGTAAAACAAATCTTGTGAAAAATATGCAACAGTCTTGAGAAAGTATAAAAGCAATTACCCTTGAGAGGAGACTGGGAAGCCTAAGCTTCATGCGGTTAGGAATTTGACCAACAAGTGCGTCACCCAATGCTACTATTCCTACCGTCTCTTGAGGGGCTCGATTAGTATGGATTTAAGACTTTCACTCTTCAGCTTGCCAAGTATTTTCCAATGAGCTCTCAACACCTCCTGATTGTGCAGTTACGATAGAGACAGATTGACCTATCAAAGCAACCCATGGAATTTCTACAGTTTTAGGTGGTCCTTGATTCAATAAGAGAGCTTGAGCAGTAGTAAGAGCTTTTGAATCTGATCATGCTTGATCAATTTTACAGATGACGCCAATAGTTCTTACGCCTAGAAAAGTTAAATAAAAAATCAGCAAGAAAATGTGAATTAGCACTTCAACCACAAAAGGAAAGTGTTTTGTGATCTTATTAGCAAATAAAGTTATATTTATAGGAGGTTCAAAGCATCAAAAAACTAAAGTTTAAATTATCCCAAAAAAACAAAAAAGAAAACTAAAGTTTAAGAGAACCCATTTTTGCATCGTACTCGACATACTGAAATTTCAAGGGCCTGAGTGGCTAGCACTAGAACCAGCAAGATAGCATCATTATGTTGGACACATTCATTGATTTGATACTAGGAAAAATTGGAATTAATAACAAATGGACAATACAAAATGCTATTATAAGCAACATGTATAACTCTATGGGCTGACTTGGATGAGGGCATCTATTACCTACAGTTGAATCATCCATGAATCATCGATCCAATCTAGGTAAATCAATCAACTCTAAAGGTGGGGCTAGAGTGATTAAGAAATGAAAAGATCAATAATGCAAAAGTATAACATATGTGTTGAAAAATGAATAATAGAACGACTATAAGACCATTTGAAGAGACAATACTTATAAACAAATTATAACGAATGCATTCCCATAGTTCCATTCTTCCATTCTGGTATAGTGGTGCACTCTTATTTCCAATATATATTTGGACATACTAACGAAACTAGCTAGAAAGAGAATTATATATAAAGAAGTGTAAATCAATAAAAGGTACATTAATGCTATGCAAGAACTTAAAGCTTTAATCTAGGCCTCTTTAGTAATATATGAGATAAGCTAAGGATGGGAGTGGCTGAAATGACGATTGAATGCATTGTCCTATTAAAATTGGAAGCCAACTCAAATAATTTGAGTGCATAAAACAAACCCAGTTCACCACAATTAGAGGACTACGCATGAAAACCCCATTAGGAGGGAAGGGCACTCAAATCTATAGGCATGAAGTTTCACAAAAGCGATTTTATTACAATTGAACTTAATAAAGAAATAATGCATAATCATTGCACTCATGTTATGTAATGGATCCCACTAAATAGGGTAAACCTAGCAGCTATTGCAAATTCAACAACATTTATTATTCATTAAAACCAATACAAAATTTTTCAAACAAACCCATACATGCCAAGGGTGTACCATGTACAATATGCAACAAAGTTAATCTTATATCTAAACTTAAAAACAAATCATCCACCACAAAACAAAGTCAACCCTAAGCAATATGCTTGACATACAAGACACAAACTGATGCAGCTATGTAAAAAATTGTCCATTGCCTACTGTAACTAGCAATATATTACTACCAATATGCTCCTTAATCCTCTTGCATTGGATTTAATTTCCATACTCCAATGAGAAATGCATAGCACAGCTTATAAATAAGCTAATGAAACAGTGGAAGTATTAAAAAGCATACCTATACTGGTGCGAAGTTTCAAATAAATTTCATTCTAGCCTCTTCTCGATGAACCCTTGCTTAATCTATCTTGTAAAGAAAGCCTAAGGGCACTTGCCATGGGCAAATGATAATACAAAGAAGATATTAAAGGCATCCTAAAACAATCCGTCTAAGGACCTCTAAACTATCATTGTCTTCTTTTTTTTCCTATTCTAATTACCTTCAAAAGATCATTAGTTTCAGAACGTTGGCAATGTTCCTTAAAGATATATTATTGACACAATCACGTAATAATAAACAAGAATTAATATTTTTATCACCATCTTAAGAATATTATGCATTAAATTTTGCAGACTGAATCTCATAAGCAAGTGGGAAGGATGCCCCTTTCCTCTATGCACTATACCAATCTTAAATATAAGCAGCAAATGTTGCTGGACAACTAAAATATCTTTTGAAAGCTCTATGCTATACATAGATTGGCTCTTGAACCTTTCCTAAGAGAATAGGAGTAGCACATAAGCTTCAACACTCATAGGCTTGCATAGGAGGAATTTTTTTTTGCCATTTGAGTTTGTGACTATTTCTTCCCTTTGTAGTTAGTTGTTTCAAAATATAAAATCTTACTATCTTCAAATTATTATGTTTTTTTTTCAAATGAAAGTTCTTTTCCTTGATTTCTATATTTAAGAATACAATCAATAACTTTTCTTCTTCAATTATATGGCATTGATCTCAACTTATCACATCAAAACTGCTTCCTCCCATCTTATCATAGACTATTTCTTGTTTGTTACAAGCCAAGAAATAATATTGTTCTCAAGCTCAAAGATATGAAAAGACCTTCAATCAACTATTATGCATATCTAGGTTGTACAAGAAGGTTGGCGCTCTTATAGAACTATAATAACAACTCAAAACCTTGACTCTAAGACTAAGCTGGAAAATCTAGACACACCTAGACAAAACTTCCCTCTACAAAACAGCTAATAAAGACAAGAAAAGCTTATTGTAGTATCAATGAAAGAAAAGCCCATGACAGAGAAATGCAACAGACAAAAATGTCGCCTAATTCACACTACTCATTAAATAATAATCAAATAAATCTCCCGAACAAGCAGCAACAAATCACATTACAAAGCCGTACATACAATCAAACCAAATTCTTCATTTATCAGACGCTCGTTTGAGCCACTGCCAAGCTAAAGACACATGGCTTGAATTTTATCAGTTCATATCAAGTCAAACAAAGACAAGAAAAAGGATGTATGAAAAAATTACGACTCCAATTATTGTTCACATATCTTTCATTTGAAATTGCAACCAGATGGCAAAAATAGCCGTACCTAAAATAATTAGAGCATAGTACTTAAATTATAAATAAAAAAAAAAGAAGAAAAATCGATAGAATATAAATCCTATGAAACGTTTTCTAAAATAAATATGGGTGATGGGTTTTAAGGATTTCCTTTCTTTCTTTGAGAACCTTAACGGCTTGATCGTGATTGCACAGACTACTGCGAAGCTCAGGATTATCGGTATTTTCCTTTGAAACAAGATTCTTACCAAACTACCTTACTGGATTTACTCATCAACAATTCGTCTTTCTCCCCAATTTTCACCAATGACAAGTCAAGTAGTTTATCCATTCCCTGTAAAGGGTAATATCCAGAGTCGGTATTGCTTTCACCTGTTGGAAAACATGCTATATCTAGATACATCTGCTTTTCACGTTCAGTTAAATCTCTATAGCATATGTTTAACAACTTTTCCAGATGCTCATGGTGGCAATTTCTTAATTGCAGCAACACCTCTTCCCATCTTTCTTTCTTACTGTTTCTATTCACTTACGACATTGCCGACTACGACGACGTTGAGGAAAGTCGAAGTGCGTCTAGATTTATGAATAAAATTGTGGCTCCAATTATCGTTCACATTTATTTCATTTGAAATTGCAA
Source organism: Laguncularia racemosa (assembly GCA_037954665.1). NCBI lineage: Eukaryota > Viridiplantae > Streptophyta > Magnoliopsida > Myrtales > Combretaceae > Laguncularia > Laguncularia racemosa. Next base: position 71,031 of record JBBMOL010000007.1, on the reverse strand, counting down.
CCAGATGGCAAAAATAGCCGCACCTAAAATAACTGGACCATACTACTTAAATTAAAAATAAAATAAAATAAAAGAAAAAGAAAAATCAATAGAATATAAATCCTACTACGAAACCTTTTCTAAAATAAATATGGGTGACGGGTTTTAAGGATTTACCTTTCTTTCTTTGAGAACCTTAACGGCTTGATCGTGATTCCATAGCCTACTGCAAAGTTCCGGATTATCAGTATTTTCCTTGGAAACAAGATTCTTACCGAACTCCCTTACAGGATCACTCATCAACAACTCATCTTTCTCTCCAATTTTCACCAATGACAAATCAAGTAGTTTATCCATTCCTTGTAAAGGATAATATCCAGAGTCACATCACATGCAATAGGCGACCATATTGCTTTCACCTGTTAGAAAACATGCTATATCAAGATACAACTGCTTTTCATGTTCAGTTAAATTTTGATTACATATGTTTAACAACTTTTCCAGATGCTCATGGTGGCAATTTCTTAATTGCAGCAACACCTCTTCCCATCTTTCTTCCTTACTATTTCTATTCACTTAACGACATTGCCGACTACGACGACGTACAGGAAAGTCGAAGTGCGTCTGGACGACGATGAGTTCTCCTCCATGTCCTCGCCGGCAAGAACTGTTGCGTCTTCAAATCTAGAACATATGAGAGAGCAAGCGAGAGTGAGAGGGGGTTTCTTTTCAGATCTGGAGCAAGACAAGCCGGAGACCGCCCTTCTTTGCTCCCTAATCTGATTGAAGATCTCGAGCCTGTTCCTTCGCAATCCCGCATGGGTGCTTGCCTTCTCGTCATTCTCCGATCCCAACTTCCTACTGCCAAAGTTAGGTTTAGGGTTTCAGGAGAGAGGAGAGACAGGTTTAGGCTTTCATGAGGAAGGAGGTTTAGCGTTTCGGGAGAGAGGGCTCCAGCCGAGAGTTAGGTCTACGGTTCTAAGAGTGATATTTATAGCCACGAATAAATAAATTAAAAAATGAAAAAAATAAAATTAAAAATTTAAAAAATAAATAAAATAAAACAAAAAGATGAAAAATAAAATTTCTATGAGAGAAAAAATAAATAAATATAATTAAAAAATGAAAATCAAACCAAAAAAGATAAATAAATAAAATTAAAAAATAAAATGAAAAAAAATTATGAAAACAAAATAAAATTAAAAAAATAACATGTATTTTATTTTTTTCACTTTATTTATTTATTTCTCTCTCACACAAATATTATTTATTCATTTATTTTTACTTTTTTATTTTATTCATTTATCTTTTTTATTTTATTTTTAAATTTTTTTCTTTTTATTTTATTTATTAATCCTTTTTGTTTTCATTTTCCTTTTACATTTAATTTATTTATTTTCTCTCACACAAATTGTATTTTTTTTTGTTTTATTTTTATTCTTTGTTTTCATCTTATTTGTTTTTAATTTATTTCTCTATTTTTTTTCTCTATCACACAAATTTATTTTTTAATTTACCATTTATTTTCTTGTTTGATTTTATTTATTTATTTATTTATCCTTTTATTTATTTTTTATTTATTTCATTTTATTTATTTGTACTCTCTATCACACAAATTTATTTTTTTGTTTTCATTTTAATTATTTTATTTTTTATTTTTTATTTGATTTTCCCTCTAACACAAAAATTTTCTTTTTTATTATTTATTTATTTTATTTGTTTTGTTGGTTTTAATTTTATTTATTTATCTCATTTGTTTTTGTTTTATTTTTTATTTTCCTCATTTTATTTATTTTTTTCACTCCCACACAAGTTTATTTTTTATATTACCTTTTATTTTCTTGTTTTATTTTTTTATTTTATTTTTTTATTTTCCTCATTTTATTTACTTTTTTCTCTCACATAAATTTATTTTTATATTACCTTTTATTTACTTGTTTTTATTTTATTTATTTACCTTTTTGTTCTTATTTTATTCATTTACCTTTTTTATCTATTTTTTTCATTTAATTTATTTCTTTCCTCTCTCATACAAATTTTCTCTTTTTTATTTTATTTTTTTCGTTTTTATTTTATTTATTAAAATTTTTTGTTTTTATTTTATTTTTTACTCTTTATTTTATTTCCCCCTCACACAAAATTTTTATTTTTTCTATTTTTTATTTAGTTATCTTTTTTGTATTATTTTTTATTTTTTATTTTATTTTATTTTATTTATTTATTTTCTCTCTTATCGAAATTTTATCTTTTATTTTATTTATTTGGCTTTTTGTTTTTATTTTATTTTTTTAGTTTCTCATTTTATTCATTTATTACCTCTCTCATACAAATTTTATTTATTTATTATTTTTGTTTTCATTTCACTTTTTTATTTTTGTTTTAATTTTAGTAATTTATTTTCTCTCTGGCACATTTTAATTTTAACTTTTTGTCTTTATTTTATTTATTTATCTTTTATCTTTTTTATTTTTTTCAAATTATTTATTTATTTTCCCTCTCACACAAATTTTATTTCTTTTTATATTTTTTGTATTTATATTTTATGTTTTTATTTCGACTTTTCTTTTTTTTTCTTTTTCTTTTATTTATTATTCCTTTTGTCTTTTCTTCATTTAATTTATTTATTTCTCTCTCATACAAATTTTATTTTATATTTTATATTTTTATTGTTTTTATTTTATTTACCTATCTTCTTTATTTTTATTTTATATTTTTTCATTTTATTTATTTTTCTCTTTATCATTTTTTTTAGTTTTTATTTTCTTCTTTTTATTTATTTATTATCTTTTATGTTTTTATTTTATATTTTTTCTTGTTATTTATTTATTTATTTTGTTCATTTTATTTATTTATTTTCTCTCTAAAGCATATTTTATTTATTTTTCTTTTTTTTTTACTTTTTTTTCATTTTACGTTCCCTCACACAAAATTTTTATTATTTTCATTTAATTTATTTGTTCTCTCTCTTACATTAATTTTATATTTTTATTTTACTTTTTCTTTTTTTGTTTTTATTTTATTTTTTTCATTTTATTTATTTGTTTTCTCTCTCACCAAAATTTTATTTTTTATTTTATCTTTAATTTTTTTATTTAATTTGTTTTCCTTTTTGTTCTTATTTTATTTCTTTTTTTTTCATTTTTAATTATTTATTTTCTCCTTCACCCAAATTATATTTTTTATTTTATTTCTTATTTTCTTGTTTTTTTTTTCATTTTATTTATTTATTTATTTTCTCTCTTGCACAAATTTCATTTTTTATTTTTTTGCATCTATTTTATTTATTTATTTTTTTGTTTATATTTTATTTTTTATTTCTTTCATTTATTCTTCTATTTTTTTGTTTTTATTTTCTTTTTTTGCTGTCTTAGAATATCATTAGTACAAAATGTCATCATCACTGCGAATACAACTGCAATGGATGTTGTCGTTGTCGCAAATGTTGTAGCTGCGAACGTCATTGTCACAACAAATATCATCACTGTGTATCATTGCTATAAATTTCATCATCGCATCAATTATTATCGCAATAAAAGTTGTTGTTGTGACGAATATTATCATGGCAAATGTTGTCATTGTGGAGAATATCATCCTTGCAAACATCGTTGTCACGGTGAATATCGTTGTTTTAAACGTTGTCGCTATGAAAGTCATTAACGTGGTGAGCATCACCGCTGCAAAATCCTCACTAAGGCGAATATCGCTACTGCAAAAGTTCTCATTGCAGCAAATATCATTGTTACAAACGTTGTTGTCATGGCGAATACCGTCATAGCAAGATGTAGTTGCCGCAGCGAATATCATCGCCGCAAATGTTGTCATCGCGATGAATATTGTTGTTATAAACATTGTTGTTGTGGCGAACATCGTCACAGCAAGATGTTGTCATCGCGGCGAATATTGTCGCAACAAACATCATTGTCACGTCATTGCTATAAACATTGTCGCAGTGGTGAATATCATTACTTCAAACATCATTATTATGGGGAATATCATCGTTGCTGCAAATATCATTACTGTAAACATCACCGTCGCACCGAATATCGTCACTAGAAACATTGTCATCGTAGTGAATATCACTGTTGCAAATGTTGTTGTCGCAGTGAATATTGTCCTTGCAAATGTTGTCATCAATGTGAATATCATTGTTGCAAATGTGTCATCCTGGCTAATATTGTCACAGCAAACGTCATTAATGCGGAGAATATAATCGCTGCAAACATCATCATCACAACTAGCTTCGTCCTAGGAAAAGTTATTGTTGTAGCTAATACTATCGTTGCAAAAGTCGTCATCACAATGAATATCATCGTTGCAAACGTCATCACTATGGTCAATATCCTCATTACAAAAGTCGTCGTTGCAACGAAAATTGTCGCAGTAAATGTCATTGTCGTTGTAAGCATAATCATCATGGCGAATATTGTCATTGCAAAAGCCGTCATCACTGCGAATATCATTAATGCGTAGGTCGTTGTCGCGACAAATATCATCGCTTTAGATGTCATCATTGCGGTGAATATTGTTGCTACAAATATTGTCATCATGGCAAATATTGTCGTAACAAACGTCGTCGTCCAAGTGGATATCGCCATAGTAAACACCGTCATCATAGCGATTATCATCACTACAAAAGTTATCGTCATGGCAAATATCATTGCTACAAATGCGCTCATTGTAGCAATTGTCTTCATCGCAGCGACTATGGCTGCTATAAATGACACCATCACAGTGAGTACTGCCACAACAAAAGTTGTTGTTGCAGCAAATATCATTGTTGCAAACATTGTCATCATGGAGAATACCATCGCAACAAAACAACATCGTCGCGGTGAATATCGTCTATGGAAAAGTTGATGTCACCACAGATATCGTCACTGCATACATAGTTGTCATGGCGAATATTGTTGCTGTAAAAGTCGTCATTGTGGCGATTATTGTTGCAGAAATGTTATCGTCGCGGCAAATATCGTCCTTGTAAATGTTCTTATCATAGTGAATGTCTTCGCTACAAAAGTCATCATCATGGTGGATATGGTTATTGCAAAAGTCATTGTCACGACGAATATTTCGTTGCTGCAAATGTTATCGTTACAGCAAATATCGTCGTTGCAAAAGTCCTTGTCACAATGAACACGATCACTATAAAAGTCACTGTCACGATGATTATCGTTGCTACAAATGTCATCTTTGCAGAGAATATCATTGCTGCAAAAGTTGTCATGGCGAATATCATTGCAGGGTCATCATCGTGATGAATGTATTGGCTGTAAAAGTCACGGACTTGGCAAACATCAACCATGCAAATGTCCTCGTCGTAGCGATTATAGTTGCTGTAGACGTCATCGTCATGGCGAACATCGCAATTGTGAACATCCTCATAGTGGTGAACATTGTGCCAACAAACGTGGTCGTTGTAACGAATATCCTCCTAACAAAAGTCGTTATCGCGATGGATATCGTCGCTGCAAATGTCATCATCACGGCAAATATCATCGCTACAAACGGTATCATCATGGTGATTATCATTGTTACAAACATTGTCATTGCAACTTATATTGTCGCTACAAACATCATCATTGCGGTAAATATCATCGCTATAAACGTCATCGTCACATCGAATATAATTGTTGTTAATGCCATCATTGTGGTGAATATCTTTGCTGTAAACATTGTCATTGTAGTGAATATCATTGCTATAAGCGTCATTATCATGGCGAATATCATTGTTGTAGACATCGTCATCACTGCAAATATCATCGCTCCAAAAGCCATTATCACGGCGATTATCATCAATGTAAAAGCCATCGTCAAGGCAAATATCATTGCTTCAACATTGCAAATATCGTTACTACAAAAGTTATCGCAGCTAGTATCACCATTACAGAAGTCCTCGTCGCAGCGAATATCCACATAGCAAACATCATCATTGCAGCAATATTGTCGCTGCAAACGTCGTCATCGTAGCAAATATCATTGCTTCAAATGTTGTCATTATGGCAAATATCATTGTTGCAAAAGTCATCGTTGTGGAGAATATTGTCGATGTAAATGTCGTCGTTTAGGCAAATATCATCACAATAAATGTCGATATTGCTCCGAATGTCGTCATTGTGGCAAATATCGTTGGTGCAAAAGTCATCGTTAAGGCAAATATTGTGGTTACAAACTTCATCAAAACAACAAATATCGTTGCGGCAAATATTGTCACTGCAAAAGTCATCAACTCGATGAATATTGTTATTGCAAAAGATATCGTCTTACCGAATATCATTGCTAGAAACGTCATTAATGTGGCTTTGCAACAAAAGTTGTCACGGTGAATGTCATCATTGGAAAAGTCATTGTCATGATAGATATTGTCGCCACAACATCGTTGTTGCGGTGAATATCAATATTGCAAAATTTGTTGCCCTAACGAATGTCGTTGTTGCAAACATTGTTATTGCAGCAACTATCATTGCTACAAGCATCATCTTTGTAGTGAATATCGTCTTTGCAAATGTCGTCATCATAGTGAATATTATTGTCGTAAACATCATCCTAAAAGTGAATATCAACATAGTAAACTTTGTTGTTGCGGCAAATATCATTGCCCCAAACGTCATCATCATGGGGAATACTGTGAAAGTCGTTGACATCGTGAATATCATTGCTACAACCAATATTGTTGCTGCAAATATCGTCATTGTGGTGAATATCGTTGCTACAAAAGCTGTCGTCACTACAAAATTCATTGTTGGAAACGATGTCGCCGTGGTGAATATTGCCACTGGAAACATTATCTTTGTGGAGACTATCGTCACTATAAACATTGTTGTTGTGGCAAATATCTTTACTGCAAACGTCATTATCGCTGTGTTGTTGCAAATGTTAGTGTCGCGGCTAATATCGTCCTTATTGATGTGACCGCAACTGCAACAACATTAGCAATAGAACACCCAAGAGGAGGCTGAATTAGTTCCGACGCGGTAACAAACGGGAGGGCAATGACGACCGCGAAATCAAGGTAAGCTATAGGAAAATCCTAAGTAGTACGAACAAATGCATATTGATTCTGATGTAGTGCATGTTAGCTCAAGGCTGATGGTCAGCCAATACGAAACATCGCATAAGCATTCTATTAGTGGTCCTGTCCCAACAACCCTAGCTTTATGGAAGCAATGCCTTGGAAAGTAACCTATGTACCGTGGTGAATCATCTAATTAGCCAATAGAGTGGACTCTAGTGTCTTCACGAGCATTCGACAATACTCCCCACCAGCATTTAACCTAGGAGTCTACATCTCCTCCAGCTCCGCGTGCAAGGCTATCCAACGCTTTCACTCAGCTACCTAGGCATTTGACTAAGGGTAGGAGACAGGAGGGGATAGAGATGAGAAACATTGATTTTTTTAATTATTTGCATATGTATATAGTCTACTACAATGATTAAATTTATGTAATTTTACAATTTGTAATAAATTAGTACGCATTTCGTATACTAACATTGTTATCCATTGTCGTTTTTACATACAATGTGTACATATACTATTTTACAACTTCGAATATTTCATAACATTTAACAAATGTCTAAACAAATTAACATTCAAAACAACTTCCCATTAAAAGACAAAATTGCATGTATATATACAAAATATCAAACATTCCCTTTTGCCATATCTTTAAATAAAATTGATGAAGTAATCGAGGATTCATCGAAGTTGCAAAAGAGAAAAAGCTAATGTTAGCATCATAAATGTAATGTTGAACGTGATGAAATATGTATTGGTATCCACTAGTTATCATTATCGCGTCGACGTGGGCACGTTCTTCTATTATGTCCCCTCCCCCCCATGTGCGCAAAGTTCATATGTGATTTGATTTGGACGCTCCCTAATGTCCATCTCCATGTGGTATCTTTTCCGCCTTGGCTTTCCCTTCTTCCATACGAGGTCTTCCCTTAGGCAAAGTGACTAGAAGTGCACTAGCTCCTAATCCAACCCGTCATCTATAGGCATGAAGTGCATTGTATATATTTGATCCTGATGTGTTTATCTATACTAATCTGGTATAGAATGCATCATATCAAGCCTAAGTAAGGTGGCTACTGCATATGTGTGGGAGCATGGAACTTTATACATTTACCACTTCTGGCAACTGCATGTGTTGCGAGCAAAGTCAACAACGTGCATTTGTCCCCCTCCCCTTAATCCGCCGGCAATGTGACCACTATTGTTGAGGACTTCAAAAACTCTATCGTGCCTACTGTAGTTGATGACCCTATGGTTGCTAGCTTTTGAACTCCATTGGTTGATTTTTTTCTTTACATATTTGGTGAAAATTCTACCCTTCGCTATATTCTTCAATGCCTTCATTCACTTTTGGACGAAGTACTTGATGTAATTGTAGAACGTTTTGTTCACCAAAGTAGTCATAGGTAATCCCCGAGCCCCCTTCAATATGAAATTATAGCTTTTAACAAGATTGGATCCAGTGCCTTGTTTGGATGTATGTTTTGGGGAATTGCTGCGCAAGGAACAAAGATTGGCGACACAAGCTGCTATTGCTGCAACTGGTGGATCATTTGGAATAGTTAATGTTGCATATGCTGCTCAGACCCGAGGAAAGGGAACAATGCAGTGTTACAGCTGCAAAGAATTTGGTCATATTGCCCAGCATTGTAGTAAGAAATTTTGTAATTATTGCAAGCAAAAAGGACATATTATTAAGGAGTGTCCTACAAGGCCTCAAAACAGAAGGCCACAAGCTTTTCATGCTGTGGTATTCAACTCTTGCAATCTTGGTCCGACATCCACAATTGCTGGCAGTAAGCAATCTGTTCTCACACCAGATATGGTTCAACATATGATCCTCTCTGCCTTCTCTGCTCTTAGTCTTCAAGGGAAAGGTAAGACTACTAATTATATTCCTTGGTTTGTTGATTCCGGCACCACAAATCATATGACTGGCACATCTGATTTATTGCATAATCAACATCCATATACAGGTACTCAACATATTCAGGTTGCTGATGGAAATAATATTCCTATTACAACAGTTGGTGATATTAGCTCCTCCTTTTGACATGTCTTGGTTTCTCCTAAATTATCTACTAACTTACTTTCTGTTGGGCAAATGGTGGATAATAACTATGATGTCCACTTTTCTCGTGATGGTTGTACTGTGCAGGATCAAGTGTCGGGGAAGGTGATAGCGAAGGGGCCTAAAGTGGTCAGGTTATTTCCATTACAATTTAACGTTCCTCGGACTTTGTCATTAGCTTCTTCAGTTGTTGACAATAAGGCTGGCATCTGGCATAGACGCTTAGGTCATCCAAATAATGTTGTTTTGAATCATTTGCTGCAAAGAGGTGTTCTCGGTTCCATAGATAAGAGTTTATTAGTTGATTGTTCTTCTTGTAAACTGGGCAAAAGTAAGACATTGCCTTTTCCTGTTTTAGGTAGTCGTGCCAATAAATGTTTTGACATTATTCATAGTGATGTTTGGGGAATTGCACCAATTATTTCACATGATCAGTATAAATATTTTATGACATTTATTGACGATTACAGTCGATTTACATGGATTTATTTTTTGCATTCCAAAGCAGACGTGTTTACTGTGTTTCAAACCTTTGTGACATATATTGAGACTCAGTTTTCCACTTGTATTAAAATCTTACGATCTGATAATGGTGGTGAATATATTTCTCATGAGTTTCAAGCATTTCTTCATAACAAGGGTATTGTTTCACAACACTTATGTCCTTATACACCTTAGTAGAATAGAGTTGCCGAACAGAAAAATCGACCTTTGTTAGATGTGGTGCGCACATTGTTGTTAAAATCTTCTGTTCCAGCTAAGTTTTGGACCAAAGCTTTATCTACTGCCGTTTATCTGATTAATCGCTTACCATCTCAATAATTGAAGTTTGATTCTCCCTATTAACGAGTGTTTGGTAAACATCCTAATTATCATATGCTACATACTTTCGGATGTGTTTGTTTTGTTCATTTACCTACCCATGAACGTCATAAGTTGTCAGCCCAGTCTGTTCGATGTGGCTTTATGGGTTACAATCCTAATCATAAAGGTTTTGTGTCTTATGATTCGATTAATAATTGATGGCATATCTCTCGGGATGTGATTTTCTTTGAACATGAATACTATTTTCAGCAACATCTTTCGACATCTGATACTGTTGTACTTCCTCACTTTGATGACTCTTATTTTGATAAACGGTTCAAGCCTGGACTTGTCCTTTCCGACCTTGCTCCTGAAAATGCTTCAATGATTCTTCGACGATCAACTCGGCACACTCGTCCTCCAGATAGATACGGCTACTCTGCAATTGTAACTAATGCTACCATTCCTACCTCTTATTCTCAGGCTGCTAAACAGCCTTGATGGATAAAAGCCATGCAAGAGGAACTTCAAGCACTTCAAGATAATCACACTTGGGATATTGTTTCCTGTCTTGCTGGTGTTAAACCCATTGGTTGTAAATGGGTTTATTCTCTTAAGATTCGATCTAATGGTTCCCTTGACAGATATAAGGCAAGGTTGGTAGCTCTTGGCAATCGACAGGAATATAGAATTGATTATGAAGAGACCTTTGCACCTATGGCTAAGATGACAACTGTCCGACTTATTCTATCTATTGCTGCATCTAAAGGATGGTTCTTACGACAGATGGATGTTAAGAATGCATTTTTGCATGGAGACCTCAAGGAAGATATCTATATGACGCCTCCTCCAGGATTGTTTTCCATACCCTCACATGATGTTTATAAGCTCAAACGATCTCTATACGGTTTAAAACAGGCTCCACGGGCCTAGTTTGAGAAGTTTCGTAATACTCTTCTTAGCTTCTCTTTTATTCAAAGTTAGTATGATTCTTCATTATTCCTGTGCAAGACTGATAAGGGAATTGTCTTATTGTTGGTCTATCTTGATGATATTGTTATCACAGGATCTAATACTCAATTAATGTCTCAATTACAAGAGCGCCTTCAAAGTTCTTTTCATATGAAGGATTTGGGATCGTTAACTTATTTCTTAGGTCTTGAGGTTCACTCTTCTTCTGCTAGTATTTTTCTTCATCAACATAAATATACTGAGGAACTTATTGCTTTAGCTGGTCTCCAAGAGGGACGTTCTGTCGATACTCCTTTGGAAGTGAATGTTAAATATCAACGACATGATGGTGACTTTCTATCTGATCCATCTCTATATTGACAACTTGTTGGAAGTCTCAATTATCTGACTATTACACGTCTTGATATTTCATTTGCTGTACAACAAGTTAGTCAATTTATGCAGGCACCTACACATCTTCATTTAGCAGCAGTTTACCATATTGTTCGGTATTTAAAAGGGACTTCTCATCGTGGTTTGCTCTTTTCTGCGGAGTCTCCCCTTCACTTAACCACATATAGTGATGCTGATTGGGCTGGTTGTTCTGATACACATCGCTCTATTACTGGTTGGTATATATTTCTTGGTAACTCTTTAATTTCTTGGAAGAGTAAGAAACAAGATCGTGTGTCTAAGTCTTCTACTGAGTCCGAATATCGTGCTATGTCGTCTGCTTGCTCTGAGATCATTTGGCTTCGAGGTTTGTTGGCTGAGGTTGGTTTTCCTCAACTTGGGTCTACCTCTCTTCATGTCGATAATACTAGTGCTGTTCAGATTACTGCTAATCCTGTTTTTCATGAGTGTACGAAACATATTGAAGTGGACTGTCATTCTATTCGAGAAGCTTATGATAATGGTGTTATTTCTCTTCCTCATATATCTTTTGATCTTCAAACGGCTGATATATTTACTAAGGCCCTTTCTCGGCAGCGTCATCAGTTTCTTGTTGGCAAATTGATGCTTCTTGATCAGTTCCGCATCAATTTGAGGGGGGATATCAATCAAGAATATCTGGAAGCTCAGAAACATACACGACCGGATACATGGTTAGAAGGCACGGCCGTGTATTGTGTCAGATAACTTTTAGAAATATATACGGCTGGATACACGGTCAGAAGGCACGGCTGTGTGTTGTATCAAGTACCTCCCAGAAACATACACGGCTGGATACATGGACGGAAGGCACGACCGTGTATTGTGTTAGGTACATCCTAGAAACATACACGGCCGGATACACGGACAGAAGGCACGGCTGTGTATTGTATCAGGTAGCTACTAGAAACATACACGGCTTGATACACGATTAGAAGGCACGGCTGTGTTACACGGCCGTGAATATTTAGATATTTGTTTTGTGACTTAGTTTGTAAATATGGCATGTATATTTTGTATTGTATATTTTGGTAGAGGAAGATTTATTTTCCTAGTTTGTAAGATATAGTTGCTTAGAAAGATATCCTCATAATGTATATATATACTTGAACATGAAATATGAAGGGCATTCAGCCAAAAGTTTCTCAAAAGTTGTTAGTCATCACGCTAAATATCGTTGCTGTAAAAGTCCTTGTCTTAAGGAATATGGCCACTGCAAAAGGCAATGTCACAATGAATGTCGTTGCTGTAAACATCCTTTTAGTGAATAAAGTCACAGTAAATGTCGTTGTCGGGGCGAAAGTCATCGTTGTTGGAAATATCATCACTTTGAAAGTTGTCACGGTGAATATCATCTCTACAAACGTCATTGTCACAGCAAAAATCGTTGCTATAAATGTCATTATTGTAGCGAATATTGCCGCTGGCATCATAGTTGTAAACGTCGTCCTTGAGGTGCATATTGTCTTTGCAATTATCAATGTCGAGGATAATATCATTACTGAAATGTCATCGATGTGATGAATATCATCACTGCAAATGTCATCACCACATTGAATATTGTCGTTGCAAAAGTTGTCATTGTAGCAAATATCATCATTGTGAACGTCGTCATCACGACGGAATATCATTACAACAAATGTCATCATTGTCGTGAACATAGTGACAATAGACATTGTCGTGATGAATATCGTCATTGGAAAAGTCATCATCGCGTCCAATACTGTCGCTACAAAAGTCATCATCACGGTGAATATTGTTGCTGGAAACGTAGTCATCACGGTGAATATTGTTGTAGCAAAAGTCATTGCCCCAATAAATATTGTTGATGTAAAAATCATCATTATGGCAAATATTGTCGCATCAAAAGTTGTCCCAGCAGATGTCATTAATGCAAAAGTTGTCTTCATGGAGAATATTGTTGTTGCAAACATCCTCATCATGGAAATAACATTGCTACCAAAGTTGACATCACAGTAAATATCTTCACTGCAAACATTGTCATCGCAGCGAATAACATCACAGTAAATGTCATCGTTGTGATCAATATCATCACAGCAAATGTTATTGTCGCTATGAATATCGTTGTGACATACATCATTGTAGCGCTGAATTTCGTTGCTACATACGTTGTCCTCGCAGCGATATCACTATTGCAAACGTTATCATCACGTCGAATATGATCACTGCAAACGTCATTGCCATGGCAAATATCATTGCTCCAAAAGTTATCATTGCAGCGAATATTGTTGCTGCAAAGTTCTTCATCACAGCAAATATCATCATTATAGAAGTTGGCATCACAACAAGCATCATCGCTGCAAAAGTCACCGTCACGGCGAGTATCATCACTGTAGAAGTCGTTGTTGAGGTGAATATCATTGCTGCAAATGTCATCACCGCAGTAAATATCATGGCTACAAAAGTCATTGTCATGGCGAATATCGTATCTATGGAAGTCATCGTCGCGATGACTATCGTCATTGCAAATGCCGTTGTCGTGGTGGATATCATCATTGTAGAAGTTATCATTGCGGAGAATATCTTCATTGCAAACATTGTTGTCATGATGAATACCGTTGCTGTAAAAGTCATCGTCTTGGAGGGTGTTGTCATGGTGAATATCGTCGTTATAGAAGTCATCATCACTACGATTATTGTTGCTACACAAGTCATCATCACGGCGAATATTGTTGCTATAAAAGTTGTCGTCAAGGTGAATATCCTTGTTGCAAAAGTCTCATTACAGTGAGTGTCCCTGTAGCAAATATTATCATCACAAAAGTTATCGTTTTGATAAGTATTGTCGCTACAAAAGTCATCATCGCGGTGAATATCTTGCTGTAGCGACTATTATCACTGCAAAGGTCGTCTTGACAGCGAATATTATCGCTGCAAACGTCACCGTGGCAGCTAATATCATCTCTGCAAATGTCGTCGCAGTGGTGAATATTGTTCCTGTAAATGTCGTTATCATGTCGAATATCATCACTGGATATGTCATCATCACAGAGATATCGTTACTGCAAACGTCGTCATCACAGCGAATGTTATCGTTGCAAAAGTCCTTGTCCAAACGAATATGGTCATTGCAAATGTCATCTTCACTACAAAAGTTGTTACGAAAAATATCATCACTCTAAACGTCGTCATTGCGGTGAATATTGTCTTTGCAAAATGTCATTTTCGCGGTAACTATTGTCACTATAAACATTATCGTTGCGGCAAATATTGTCATTGCCATCATCTTCATTACTATGAATATTGTTAGTCCAAAGGTCAGTGCCTCGATCGTCACAACGAATATCATCGCTACAAAACTTGTTGCCGTAAAGAATATCGCCCCTGCAAATGTCATTATCACGGCAATATTGTCACAGTAATCGCCATCACTATAGTAAATATCATCACTCTAAAAGTTGTTGCAGTAGTGAATATCATCGCTACAAATGTTGTTGGTATAAACGTTGTCATCATAGTGAATATTGTTTGTCATTACGATGACAGCGTTCACAGTGACAATATTCACTTGCAAACATTATTGTCATGATGAATACCATTACTGCAAACATCATCATAACACCAAATATTGTCACTGCAAACATCATCATTATAGCAAATATTGTGGTTGTAAATGTCATCATAGCAATGAATAGCGTCGCAACAAATGTCATCATCGTGGCAAATATCGTCAATGTAAATGTTGTTGTTGCAACTACTACTGTCACTGTAAAAGTCGTCATCATAACGAATATCATCGTTGAAAACATCGTCGTTGCGGCGAATATTGTCACGATAAAAGTCATCATCCCAGCAAATATTGTTGTTGCAAACATCGTTGTCACAACGAATATCTTGCCTTCAAAAGTTATTGTCCTGGTGAATGTTGTCATTGCAAATGTCATCATCGTTGCCAAATCATTATTGCAAATGTACTTATTATGGCGAATATCGTCACTACTACAATCGTCATCGAAGTGAATATCATTGCAGCAAATGTCATCATCATAACGAATATCCCCATGGCAAACATTATCATCACAGTGAATATTGTCGCTACAGATGATGTCATTGTAGTAAATATCACTACTACAAAGGTCTTTATCACACTAAATATCGTTGCTACAAACATTGTCGATGTAGCAAATATTATCACTGCAAAACGTTGTCGTCTCAGTGAATGTTGTCGTTGCTAATGGTGTCGTTGCGGTAATGTAATAGTCGTCGCTGTAGCAAATATCATTGCCTAAAACGTCTTTCTCGTGGTAACTATCATTGTTGCAAAATTTGTTGTCACAATGAATATTGTCCTACAAATGTTACCATTGTGGCAAATATCGTTGCAGCAATAAGCATCATTACGGTGATTGCGATGCTAATGTCGTGGTGGTGAATGTTGTCGTTGCTAATGTCATCATTGCGATGATATAAAAGTCATTATCATAGCGAATATTGATGCCTCAAACTTTGTCATCGTGACAAGTATCATCGCTTCAAATGTTGTCATCGTGAAGAGTATCGTCACTTCAAACATCATCATCGCAGCAAATGTCACTACTGCAAAATTTATTGTTCCAGTAAATATTGACCTGCAAATGTTGTTGTCGTGGCAAATATTATTGCTACAAAAGTCACCACGACGAATATTGTTGCTTCAAAATGGTGTCATCGTGGCAAATATCGTCACTTTGAAAGTCAATGTCACGATGAGTATTATCACAATAAACTTTGTTATCGTGTTAATTATTGTTGTTGCAAAAGTTGTCGTTGCGACGAATGTCATCGCTACAAAAGCCATCATTGTGGAGAACATCGTCCCTCCAAATGTTGTTGTCGAGGCGAATATTTTCGCTGCAAGCATCGTCCTTGCGGCAAATATTGTTGTAAACATTATCGTCATGACGAATATTGTCGCTACTCACACCATCATCATAGCGAGTGTAGCTGCTTTAGGCATCATTGAGGTAGCGATATCTTCATGGCAAAAGTCGTTGTTGCTGCCAATATTATCGCTACAAAAGTTGTTGTGAAGTCAAATATTGTCATTACGGTGAATATTATCCCTACAAACATTGTTGTCACAGTGAATATCGTGATGCAAAAGTTGTCTTCGTGGTGAATATCATTGCTGCAAATATCGTCCCTTCAAAAGTTATCACCAAGGCGAATATCGTCACCTCAATAGTTGTCGTTGTGGCGAATATTGTCGCTACAAAAGTCATTGCCATGGCAACTATGTTCATTTAAAATGACCTCATCGCAGCGAATATAGTCGCAACAAAAGTTGTAGTCACGGTGAGTGTCTTCGTAACTTACATCCTCATCGCGGTGAATAACGCCATAGCAAATGTCATAGTTGCAATGAATATCACTGCTACAAAAGATATCAAATCAGTGAATATCATTGCTATAAACGTTGTCATTGTGGCGAATATCATTGCTATAAAATGCTATCATTGCAGCGAATATCATCGCTAGTAATGTAGTTGTCACAACACTGTAAAAGTCATCATCACAACGAATGCCTTCACTTCAAATGTTGTCATCTTGACGTATATTGCCGCTTCAAACCCTATTGTCATAGCGAGTATCATTGCTGCCTTGAGTATTATCCTGCAAACATCGCTGTTGCAGCGAATATCATCATTGCAAAAGTTATTGTCACGGCGAACATCATCACTACATATGTGTTCTTCGTAATGAATATCGTTGTCGCAGCAAAAGTTACCATTGCAGCAAATATCGTCGTTGCAAATGTCATCATTGTGGTGAATATCGCGCTTCAAACGTCATCTTTGGAGCGAATTTTGTTGCAACAAACATTGTTGTCAAAGCAAATCTCATCGTTTTAGCTAATATCATCGCCACAAAGTCGTCATTGCAGTGAATATTGCCACCATAAAAGATGTTGTCACATTAAATATTGTTGCTGCAAACGTTGTCGTCACAATGAATATCGGCGAATATTATCACTGCAAGTGTTGTTGTCTTGACAAATATCGTCGCTTTAAATGTCATCACCCTGATGAATATCGTTGCTTCAATTGTCGTTGTCGGAGTAAATATCGTTGTTGCAAAAATTGTCATCCTAGCAGCTATTGTTGTTGGAAAAGTCATCATCGCGATAGGCATCATCACTGCAAACATCATTATCGCATTGATTGTTGTTGCTTTAAAAGTCATTGTCGTGATAATCACGATCAATATCATCGCTAAAAAAGTATCATCACGGAGACTATCATCCTTGTAAATGTCATCTTTACGGCAAATTTAGTTACTAGAAACATTGTCGTCATGGCAATGTCGTTGTAGCAAATGCTGTTGTTTTGGAGAATATTGTCACTGTAAAAGTCCTCATTACAGTAACTATGGTCACTGCAAAAGTAGCCGTCATGATAAATATTGTTGCTGCAAATGTTAACTTCATGGTGAATATCGTTGCTGCAAAAGTTGCTGCCACAATGAAAGTCATCATCGCGACAAATATCGTCACTACAAACGTAATCATCATGGTGAATATCGTCACTGCAAAACATCATCGTTGTGGTGAATGTTATCGCTACAAAAGTCATTGTCACAGTAAATATTGTCATTTCATGCGTTGTTGTTGTGGTGAATGCAATCACTACTAAAGTTTTCATTAGAGCACTATAAAAGTTGTCATTGTAGTGATTATTGTGGCCTTAGATGTCGTCTTTGCGATTAATATCATTGCTTCAAACATTGTTGTCACCGTGGATATTGTTACTGCAAAAGTTGTCATCGTGGCTAATATCGTTACCGTAAATGTCGTCGTCATGATGAATATCATTTCTTTAATTATCGTCGTTGTGGTGAATGTCATCACTACTAAAGTCGATGTCGCGACAAGTATCATCGCCGTGAACTTCGTTATCACGTCGTTTGTTGTTGTTGCAAAAGTCATCGTCACAGTCGTTGTGGTGAATATCATCGCCATAAAAGTCATCGTTGTGGAGAACATTATCCCTACAAACGTCACCATCACAACTAATATTGTCGCTGCAAACGTCATCCTCACAGCAAATATCATCGATGCAAACGTTGTCCTTACAACGAATATCATCGTAGTACATGTCATCGTTGTGGCAATGAATATTGTCATGGCAAAAGTCATTGTTGCAACCACTATTGTCATTGTAGAAGTCATCGTCACGGTGAATATTATCATTGCAAATGTTGTTGCCGCAACAAAAATTGCCATTGAAAACACCATAGTCACTGTAAATAACGTTGTTGCGAAAGTCGTCATCGTGGCGAATATTGTCACTTCAAAAATTATCATCGTAGTGAATATTGTGCCTCAATAGTCATCCTCATGCATGAATATCATCATTGCAAAAGTCGTCATTGTGGCAACTTTGTTAATTGGAAACTGCCTCATTGGGATGAATATCATCACTACAAAAGTCATCGTCACGGTGAGTATCTTCGTAGCTAACGTCATGGGCGCAGCAAATATCATCATAGCAAACGTCGTCGTTGGGGTGAATATCGTCGGTACAATTAACGTCATTGTGGGAAATATCACCCACTACAAAAGTTGTCATCATGGCAAATATAGTTGCTGCGAATGTTGTCATAGTGGTGAGTGTCATTGTTGTAAAGTGTCATTGTCACAGTGAATATTGTCACTACAAGCGTTGTCATCGTTGCAAATATCGTTACTATAAATGTGGTCATCACAGTTCTGTAAAAGTTGTCGTCAACGTAAATATAGTCACTTCAAACATCATTATTGTGATGAATATTGTCACTTCAAATGTTGTCGACAGTGAATATGGTCATCGCAAATGTCAATATTGCAGCAAAAGTTGTTATCATGGCAAATGTTGTCACTACAAACATTTTCATCATGGTGAATATCATCGCTACAAAGGTCATTGTCGCGGTGTTTATTGTCATTGCAAAGCTCATCATCACGGTGAATATCATTGCTAGAATCATCATCGTAGAGAATGTTGTCTATGCAAACGTCGTCGTCACTATGAATATCACAATTGGATACATTGTCGTCCTGACTAATATCATATTTCAAACATCGTTGTCATTGCAAAAGTCATCTTCGCGGTGAATATCATTGTTGCAAATGTCCTAACTGTAGTGAATATCATCTATGTATACGTTGTCGTCGCGACAAATATCGTTGCTTCAAAGTCTACCTCGTGCTGAATATTACTGCTGCAAAAGTTGTCATTGCAGCGAATATCATTGCTGCAAATGTTGTCATTGTGGCAAATATCATCACTGCAAAAGTTATCATTGTGACGAATATTGTTATTTTAAATGTCGTCATTAGGGAGAATATCATCCAAACAAACTTCATCATCTTAATGAATATTGTTGCTATAAACTTCATTGTCACAGCCAATATCATCACTGCAAATGTCATTATAATGGCAAATATCATCGTTGCAAACATTGTCATTATGGTAAATATTGTCGCTACAAATGTCGTCGTCACAAACATCATTATCGCAATGAGCATTGTTGCTGCAAAGTCATTGTCATAGTGGTCGCTCCAAAAGTAAACATCTTGGTGAATATCGTCACTACAAATGTCGTTGTCATAGTGAACATTGTCATTGCAATCATCATCGTCACTGCAAATGTAGATGCTGCAAACATCGTCATCGTTGAGAATATCTTCTCCCCAAAAGTCATCATTATAGTGAATATCATTGCTACATTTGTCATCGTCTGGTGATTATTGTTGATGCAAACGTCATCATCACGACAAATATCATTGCTACAAATGTCGTCATCCCTATGAACATCGTCGCTACATAAGTCGTTACCGTGGTGTCGTCACGGTGAATATCCTTATTGCAAACATCGTTATCGTGGCGAATATCGTCAATGTAAAGGTTGTAGACATCGCAAGTATAGTCGCTAGAGAGGTCATCATCAAGGCAATTATCATCACTGCAAATGTCGTCATTGTGGCAAATATCCTTATTGCAAACATCATCATTACAGTGAATATCTTTGCTATAAATACAAACACTGTCATCGCAACAAATGACTTCGTTGCAAAATTCATTGTCACGACGAATATCTTTGCTGCAAACATTGTCGTCGTTGCAGCAAATATCATCAGAGCAAAGGTCTTCATCGTTGCGAATATCATTTTGACATATATCGTTGCCGTGCTAGATATCATTACTACATAAGTTGTCTTCGCAAAAGAATATCATCGCTGCAAACATCATCGTCATGTTGAATATTGTCACTACAATTGTTGTTGTCGCGACAAATATGGTTGCTCTAAACGTCGTCATCACAGCGAATATCATCGCTGTAGAAGTTGTTAGCATAGTAAGTATCGTCATTGCAAATGTCATTGTCACGGCGAGTATCGACAGTCCAAAAGTTGTTGTCTTAGCGAATATCGCCACTGCAAATGTCATCATCGTGGTGAATATTTTTGTGACAAGAGTCTTCCACTAATGGTCAATTTCACTAGTCAACAATAAGAACAAGATAATTACACGTGAAATGGATGAAAAAGACAAGCTCAAAAACCATGAACTCAAACCCTTCCAACCATGCCAATCACGCCAATGCACTAAAGAGCAATTCAATCCCAATGAACAATCAATCTTAAAAGATGATTATCCACGAAATACAACCACAAATATGTCCAAGAAAGATTCAAATCTACCCTAGATATGACTCACTAAAGAAGAAATGAACATATAACAAAGATGAATCGATATGACCCACAATTCTCCTTTGTCACACTCGCCACAATTCCAATTCTTGGGTTGAAATTGATAAGAGGTTTGAACTAAGGAATGAACCCTAATTCCACGCGTGAAAGTGTATCTCAATTCTGCAAAATATGGCCCCCCTCAAACCCTCTCTTAAGCAAATATTTATACTTGCTACTCCTAGGGTTAGAAAGTGGTCAAAATTACAAGTTTGCCACTTTTAAAGTGACTAGTCCTAAATGAAAATTACAAGGAAATAAAAGTGTCCCAAAACCAAAATACAACCAAAATAGTCCATAAAACAATTATAAGGTACAAAATAACATAAGTCTTCATGATCCAATGCCTTGGAATAGAAAACAATCGCAGCGGTCTTTGATTGTCATCCTGAATATGTTCTGTGTCCATCAATTGTTGTAGGACATATTGGCATCCCATGGAGAATTATCATTGTACCTGTAAGATTATTCTCAAATATTTATTAGAATAAAAGACATAAAGTAAAAAATATGAGCGATTTGGATCATCATCCAAATCGAGTTATGAAAAAGTCGATAGTGCCAGAAATTTTCCCATCACCAAGCCCTTTTACTAGGTAATTAAGGTATATCTAAGGTATAATAGGGTAATATTTGGGTAAGATTTATTAACTATAGGATAAAATAGATTAAGATAAGTGAACCTTGGTAAAAACTAGAAAAATCATGTGTTTAGTGTATTTTATTAGGATTCGATTTTGATATGTTTACTTTTAAATTATTTTGTATCTTTTTCTTAGGTTAGACAAGATAAAATAGGGTAAGATTGATGTAAGATTAGGTGTAATAAATGGGAATCTTGATAAGATAAGATAAGGTAAGAGGAGAAGTTTGACTTCTCCTTTGTGGCGTCTTGGGGAAAGGGGTGGCTGATGGATTTTTGTTTAGATTTTTTTTATATTTTGTTTATTTTTGAGTAATTCAAGGTGTAATATTGATTTAGGATTTTTTTTTGTTGAATTAGATTAAGATTTATGGGTGGTTTCTAACTTAATTGCTTAGAAGGCTTTCAAGACAAGGTTTAAGGGACTATCATTAATTTGTATTTTTTTTTTCTTGATTTATGTTCTAAGCTATTAATCCTCATAGATAGGATAGTTTAGAAATGATTAGACTCAAGTCAATATAAGTTTTCTTAAGTCATCTAATTATTTGTCGGAAGTTGACTTTTGTTGATCTTTGCTTTAATTAAGTTGACCTAAGTCAACTTATGATATATTAGGCTATTTCTAATTTCTAGCCTAATCTTAGGTTCATTTGGAGCTATAACTTAAACGTATTTTCTTATCGTAGCCTATTCAATAAAGTTTCGATTGAATAAAATTTTAGGGAGTTACATAAGGATTTGAAAACTATTGAAAAAATACATATTTTTGGGTCTAGGAAAGGGTGATATTAGTTTTTAGTTTGATCAATGGCACCTTAAAGCTTCGTTTTTCAATTTAAGTTCAATAGTTTCTCCTCACTTAAGAGTTAATGAATTCTAGTCAACAATAGATGGAATGTAGATAGGCTTATTCATTAGTTTCCTATTGATTTGGTACAAAACATTCTTTCTTTAAATGTGTAAAAGGGGGCAAATGACTCTTCTTTATAGATGGTTTCAACTAACGGGTTCTTTTTTATCTTAAGTCTTTAGAATGAATTCACTTACATTACAGTCTATTTGTTGTTTACAACAATGTGAGTCAGTTGTTTATATATTCCTTTCAAGTAATTATGCTAGAGATGTTTGGAACTAAATTGCTTTATTTTTTGGAATTTCACCTATTCTAAATATTTCTTCCATAGATATCATGTTAAAATACTAAAAAAGTAGATCAAGAAATATTTCAAACTATATACACATACCTACCTAAGTAATAGTGGCAAGTAGTGATAAAACACAAACATGCAATATGCTAAGACCAAAAACATAGTTATATAAACTAATAAAAGTTAAAAACATAGATATGCACAAATTTTCAAATAAACTAGAAGAGGATGGAGTGTTGTCAATCCAGTAACAATTTTCATTCTCTTTCTTCTCTCCTCTCTTTCACTTTCCCTTCGAACAGTCACACATACATTACACGACTTTATACGATTTTAGTTCAATTGGGTCCACATCTAACCCAAATTTAGTAAATAGTGTATTGATTGATTTATTATGTGTGACTTGAATGATTAGAGGTATTTAGGTTGTCTTAACTTGCATTACTTTTTGTCTACGATTGCAATGGCACATGAAATAGTTATTGATACAAGTGCTACTCCACATGCCACTAATGTTCAAGAAAGTGACTTGGAGAATCATCTTAGAGATTTTAGCAGACCAATCACTAGGGCCCAAACTAAAAGACTAAAGAAACAACTTCAATTATTTGTGTAAAAATGGGTTGATAGTGGGCTAGGCAAGCTTGGAGATTTTGAAGAGCCCAAGTTCATTAATTTAGTTGGGCTAAAAGATTAGCTTTGGATTCAGCCCATCTCATTTCTAGCCATCCAAGTAATGTCTAGATTCATTGAGCCTTGGAACAACTCCTTGCAATAAATTTGAGTATTTTTTTTTTCCAACTAGGTGGGAGTTACAAGAGTTAATTAGTGACACCACCTTGATTGTCTAGGTTCAATGTACTTTTGATGAAAAAACTCTATAAGTAGGGCTGTTTAGTTTTGTTTTAAGGATTATGTAAGTTGTACTGAGTTTCCAGATTGGAATATAAGAGAGTTTGTTTTCTTGTGTTTTTATGCATAAGGTGTTGAGTTGAATGCAATTGAGTTCATCTTTTGTATTTCAATTTTTAATCCCTATTTCTATTGTTCTTGAATACTTTGATCTTGGGTTCAAGGGGTAATTTTCAATTATAACTTAAGTTCTTTTCACAAACGTGTTCTTGGGTAATTGAACAAACCGTTCTGATTACTTTGGTGAGAATCAAATTCTGATTTGATTGGTAACGAGTTCTAAGATACAATTTGGGTCTTGGGTTCCGCATCAGTTATTCCTTTAAAGAACCAGTACATGTCTTTAAACAAAAAAAGCATGAGAAGTTGGGGTTATATACTTAAATATTGCTATTTTAAAAAAAATTCATAAATATTATACCTGTAAAAATTATTACTAAAATAGGTTGCACAATTGTGGATTACGTATGTGCCTTTAGTGATATTGGAAATTTTCATGTTGAGGTCTACACCTTCAGTACAAATTACCACCCAATCCCACTGTCTAAGTTTTTATTCAATTTACACTCACCGTTGATTTATAAACACGTGATAACAGTACAAAACTAAAAAAATATAATACAATAAGAGTTAGAAACACACAACACATAGAAAATACCCACTTACCCAGATCTAGTTTTTCTTTTGTTCACACGCAAGAAAGAGGAAGAAGAAGAAGTGATTTTGAACAAGAAAGAAAGGATTTGCCCAGATCTATGTATTTCTGAGCAGCTAATCAATTGTTGTATTTTTTTTTTAGAAAAGTTGAAGTTTTTTTTATCTGTGTTTGTATTTGATATAAGATTTAAGAAAAATATTACTATAATTGCATATTTTATAGAAAATGTTATTCGGTGTTGTTAGTTTATAATTTATTAAATATGATATATATAGATGTTGTAACATAGAACATGTAATATTAATTTTTGTATTTGAATGAGGATTTGCTATTACAAAGGATGTGAAATATATAGAATGTGAAATAATTATTGTAGTATTATATGACAATTTTTGAAAACATTAGTGGAAAAATATAATTAAAAATTAATTTCAGACAAATATTTGTTTGGAAATAATTAGAGGAAAATTAAAATTAAAATTAAAATGAGAAATGAAAGGAAAATATTTTTTGAATTAATATTGTAAACACCCCATTTTTGCCCCTAATAATCAATAATAATCAACAATAAGCAATTTTCAAATTTTTCCATTTTTTTTTCTAATTTAGCAAAAATAGGAAAAATATTCAAAAAATAAAATAAATAGGAAAAATACATCAATTTTGGAAAATAATTGCAGAAATGGCAATAAAAAGGATTAAATAATTTTTACAATTTTTTGAAATTTCAAAAAAATACAAAAAATAAAAAAATCGCATTGCATATATGCAAATTGCGAAAATAAAAAAATCGCGAAAATGGCAGAATCCGCGTTTTGCAATTTTTTCATCACCTGGGATACGTGGCAGCAGCTGATTAGCTGGAGCGGACGCGCCGACCGCGTGATCATCTTCAATCTTCATCCAAGATCGCCGGCGAGGAGGAAAAATCGAATTTCGGCCGTTTTGATTCGATTTTTTGCACAATCCAGCAGATCTTCAATTGAAATAGGATAAATATCATCTAATTGGAATCAAATCGCGACAAATCAAAGGATTTGCACAAATCGGAGATGGGTTTTAACTGCAAATCCGGTTTGCTTCAATCGGTGGAAATCTAAGCTTATCTAGCTCGATTCCTTGCACTTATAAATAGAGGATGAAGGGAGGAGGCAGAGGCACGAATCAAAAGTGAGAAAAAGAGAGAAAAGAGAGAGAATCGAAGCCTTGCCGGAGTTTCCAAGCCGCGACCACTGATCAAGCATCGAGTTGTCACCAGGAGGCGTTTTTGGATAAATCCATCGCCACAATTGAGTTCCCCACCCTCGAAAACCTAGGAACTGACACCTCAATCGCTTCGAAAGGCCGTCGGAACGCCGTCAACAAGCACTCCCAACCATCGTGCACGATCAATCCGACCCAACCCGCTTTGACCCGACTGACCCGACCCGCGCACCTACCCGGATCCAGGTAAGTCGGATTTTCCGATTTTTTAAATTTTATTTATTTCTTATTTATTTATTCAGTTATTTTATTTATTTTTTTGAATTTATTTATTTATCTATTTGTTATTTATGATTCAAAAATAGAAAAAATATTGGAATTTAGATTTTTTTTTAGGATTTAATTTAGGGAGGATAATAGAAAATAATAAAATAATAATAATAATAAATTACAAAAATACAAAAAAAAATGAAAAATACTAAAAATATATAAAAATTAGATTTTAGTTTATGGTAGGTAAATAATAGAGAACCTTTCAATAAAAAATTAAATAAATATTAAGAAAAATTAATGAAAATTATTAAAAAAATTAATAAAAAATCAATAAAAATTATTTAAATTATAAAAATTAATAAAAATCAATAAAAATTTATAATAATAGAAATGGGTCAAAAAATAGAGAAATGAAATTTTTATCACTTAGAAAAATCATTTTCTTAAATAAATCCTAAAATTGGTTTTTTCCTAAAATTATTATTTTTTCCAAAAAAAAAATCAAATAATCAAGCTTAGGCTTAGATTTTTTAGAAAAAAAATACTAAAATGATAAAAACATAAATCAAAAGGAATTTCATAATTAAAAATCACCAACACATTAAAGTTTTTCAGGAAAAGCGAATTACGACATGTTTAATCCTAAATAGCAGGTACGTAGGCACCCATTTAGGGCAACTCTAAAAAGAATAAAAAATCATTTTCTCATAATAGGTTATTCAAAAACACAATAAAAAGTCAAATAAAAGACATTTCGAATAAGGTTTAGATTTTTGGAGATTAGGGTGGTAACCTTAGGGTTTTAATAGGTTATCCTCCGAACTCAAAAACTTTGGTTTTCCCTTTTCTCTTTTCACAAAAAAAAAAAAAACGAAAAGAGGAAATCACGCTGACTAGTGGTCCAAATTAGGTTTAATCTGCTCAATTAGTCCTAATTCAATTTTTCCCAACCACAGTTGGGTGGCGACTCCAAAATAAAACGAAATTCCTAACCCAAGTCGAGGATCTACATTAGATGAGCATAGGATCTAGTATAGATTAGATTAGGAATGGAAAAATAAAAAATTAAACTCGACAAATATTATTTTGAATTTTTTTTTTGTATAAATATTATTGAAAATACAAAAAAAAATATTCAGATGAAAATTTTTAATATCTAGAATGTGAAATAATTTTTACCGTGTTATAAGATGATATGGAAATGATTGAAATTTCTAACAATGAAAATCTTATTAAAAAATAACATTTGACAAATTTTTAGAAAAAAATCATTTTTCAATAATGGGGAAAAATTTAATATTTAAAATGTTATGGAAATTAATTTCTTTTTTGAAAATTTTAAAATGTTGTTATTAGAAATTGTAATATTTATTTAAATGCTTATAATTTATATATACTATAGATAGGGAAAAAATGGTTGATTACGTGAGTTGGTGATCTATGCATTTGGAAATATTGTACCTAGTAATTAGAGGTCAGAGTATGATAGAGATTCGATAAACAAGTTAAAAATAAACAAAAACGTCAACTACAGTGAATTTTTATACAGAATATGTCGTAACATCAAAGTTGATCCAACTGAAGTAGGGGTTGAGATAATTCACAAGCATTCTATTTTCTATTGGGGTAATACATGTTATGCATTAATGGCAATCAAAGACCATGGAGATGTTGAAGATTTTATTAAAATGACTAAATCATATAGAGATCATGGCATACAACAATTATTCATCAGAATTTCTAATAATTCGGGGGGGGGGGTGTAGGTTGGGCTTGGTAAAGTAGACATTCGATGTAAGCAATTAGCTACATTTGTCACATGACATTGGAAAAATGCAGTCGAAGCCATCGAAATTTTAACCCTCAATTCCGACCTTAATGGAAGTGAATGATGAGGATGAAATAGATAGAGCAGTTACTCCAGTATTACAACGACTTAACACACGAGATTCATACATGGTTCATATAGGAGCAAAGGCTGCCACTGACACTGATGGTGGAATGGGTGTTGAGTAAGAGAGTTGCAATAATGAGGAGAGTTCTTATGAGGAAAATGAGAAGAGTGAGAATGAAGGAGATGAGGTACCGGAAAAAGAGTCACCAACTGTAGATACCTACTCGAGATAGCCAATATATCAAGCAGAGCAGGTTGAACTACCAACCATATCAATTAAAGATCTTGTTTCGTATTACAATTATGGGGACGATAGTGGTTACCTATATTTCGAGTAGGAGCAAACCAATTTTTGCAGTGTTTCGAGCAACAGTAACGATTTCTATAGGGGCATGAGATTTAAGACAAACGTTGATGTCACTTGAGTAGCAAAGTCTTATCATGTAAAGAACCATTGCAACTTCATTATTCTAGAGTCCAGTCCACTACTGTAGTCTATTTATTATTTGAAAAGGGATGACGGTTGTAAATGGAGGCTTCGAGCTCGAAAGAAAAAGTTGGATGGCATGTTCATGGCGATAAGATTTAAGGGTCCACATATATGCAATAACCTGTTGATTAGTCAAGATCACCCACAACTGGATTGCAATCTCCTTGCCAGCCAATTTGTAAATCTTTTTTGGGAGAATCCTGATATGAAGGTGGTCGAGCTAACTTCTGTTGACGAACAAGAATTTAGCTATAGGATCAACAGGAGACAGGTTTAGGAGGGAAAGAAAGGAGCTATCAATCTCGTGTACAGGAATTAGGAGAAGTCTTACGATGAACTGCCAAAACTTCTCAAAACAATAGAAAATACAAATCCCAGTTAATGAATAGATTGGGGGTGGAGCAGATCAAGTACCTTTGGTATGTCTACTTTCAAATGGATATTCTGGGCCTTTGGGCCATACATCGCAGTATGGAGATTCCGTAAACTCATTGTTACCATTAATGCCACTTTTCTGTATGGGAAGTACACCCATAAGTTGCTTGTTGCTTGTAGTGTTGATGGTAACAACCATATGCTTATGTTGGCATTCACTATAGTTGATCAGGAGACAATTGAGACATGAGGGTCACTTTTGAGGAAATTAAAGGAATATGTTGTCGGCGATCGTGAAGGTCGTGAAACCATTTACCTCATATCAAATAGACACAAAGGCATCAAATCAGTAGTCCAAGAAGCGGTGAATGGATAGTGGCCTCCATTTGCAGTGTGGCTACCTTCGACACATTACGAGCAACTTCAACTTTGCACATAAAAACACCTAGTGCAAGAAGTTAGTCACGTATGCCGAGTTGCAAGCATAATCTTGCAAGTTGAATTATGTGATGGGGCAGATGGGGATGATTAAATCGAATGCGTTACACTGGTTTGACAACATGCTGTTAGATATGTGGACGCTAGCTCATGACGGTTGCTATTGGTTTAGGTATATGACCTCTAATGTTGTTGAAAGCTATAATTCCATATTAAAGGAGGCTCGGGGATTACCTGTGACTGCTTTGGTGAACAAAATATTTTACAATTACGTCGGGTACTTCGTCCAAAAGTGAACGAAGGCATTGAAGAATATAGCAAAGGGTAGAATTTTCACCAAATATGTAACAAAAAAAATTGACCAATGGAGTTTACGAGCTAGCAACCATAGGGCCATCGACTACAGTAGGCACGATAGAGTTTTTGAAGTCCTCACCAGTAATCGTTGTATCGCCAATAAATTAAGGGGAGGGGGACAAATGCACGTTATTGACTTTACCCGCAACACATGTAGTTGCCAGAAGTGGCAAATGTATAAAGTTCCATGCTCCCACGTATATGCAGTGGCCACCTCGCTTAGGCTTGATATGACACATTCTATACTTGATTGGTATAGATAGACACATTAGGGCCAAATATATACGATTCACTTCATGCCTATAGTGGATGAGTTGGATTAAGAGTCAGTGCACTTCTCGTCACTCTGCCTAAGGGAAGACCTCATATGGAAGAAGGGAAAGCCGAGGCAAAAAAGATACCACATGGAGATAGACAATAGGGAGCGTCTAAATTAAATCACATATGAACTTTACGAGGGGGGACATAATAGAAGAACGTACCCACGTCAACAAGATAATGATAACTAATGGATACCAATACATATTTCGTCACATTCGACATTGCATTTGTGATGCTAACATTAGCTTTTTCTCTTTTGCAAATTAGGTGAATCCTCGACTACTTCATCAAGTTTTTTTTAAGACATGGCAGAAGGGAATGCTTGATATTCTGCATATATACATGCAATTTTGTCATTTATTGGGAAGTTGTTTTGAATGTTAATTTGTTTAGACATTTGTTAAATGTTATGAAATATTTGAAGTTGTAAAATTGTATATGTACACATTACACGTGAAAACGGCAATGGATAACAATGTTGGTGTATGGAATGCGTACTAATTTATTACAAATTGTAAACATACATAAATTTAATCATTGCGATGGACCATATACATATGCAAATAATTAAAAAATCATTGTTTCTCATCTCTATCCCCTCCTATCTCTTACCCCGAGTCAAATGCCTAGGTAGCCGAACGAAGGCATTAGATAGCCATGCACACAAAGCTGGAGGAGATGTAAACTCCTAGGTTGGATGCTAGTGGGGAGTACTGTTGAACACTCGTGAAGATACAGGACTCCACTCTATTGGCTGATTGGATGATTCACCCTAGTACATAGGTTGCTTTCTAGGGCATTGCTTATATGGAGCTAGGGGTGCTGGGATAGGACCACTAATAGAATGCTGATGTGGTGTCTCGTATTAGCTGACCATTTGCCCTAAGCTAGCATGCACCGCATCAAAATCAATACGCATTTGTTCATCTTGCTTAGGATTTTCCTATAGCTTACCTCGGTTTCGAGGTTATCATCGCCCCCCATTTGTCACAACACCGAAACGAATTCAACCTCCTCTTGGGTGTTTTGCTACTACTGCTGTTGCAGTTGTGAGCACATCGGCAGGGATGATATTAGCTGTGACACTAACATTTGCAACAACACTATAATAATGATGTTTGCAGCAATGATATTTGCCACAACAACAATGTTTACAGCGACGATACTCTCCACAAAGATAATGTTTCCAACGGCAATATTCACCACAACGACATCATTTCCAACAACGAATTTTGTAGCGACGACAGCTTTTGTAGCAAGGATATTCACCACGACGACAATGTTTGCAGCAACAATATTGGCTGTAGCAACGATATTCACAATGTCAACGACTTTCATAGCCACGATATTCGGTGTAGCAACAACATTTATATCAATGGTATTCACCACAAAGATGATATTTTCCATGACGAAGATGTTTGCTATGATGATACTTGACGTGAAGATGAAGTTTGCAGCGACAATATTAGTTGTGGCAACAACTTTTGCAATGATGATATTCACTACGACGACCACATTTATAGCGACAATATTATCCGTGGCAACTAAGTTTGCAGTGATGATATTCACCGCAATAGTGACATTTGTTGTGATCATATTCTCCATAATGACGATATTTGTAGCGATGATATTCACTGCAACAACAACGTTTATAGTGATAATGTTTAATGGATAAGGAATTTTGCAGGGATAATATTATTCACGGCGACAGCGTTTGCAACGACTATATTTGACCTGACAACAGCATTTAAAAAGACAATATTCACCGTGACGATGACTTATATAGTGATAATATTTACCGTAACGACAACTTCTATGGTGATAACATTCGTAACGACGACACTTACCATAATAACGACTTCTGTAGCGAAGATGTTCACGTCGACGATGACTTCTACAACGACGATATTTGCTATAATGATAATGATGTTTGTGGCAACGATGTTCGTTACGACGATGACATTTGTTGCGACAATATTGATCAAGTTGACGACTTCGACAATGATGATACACGCTATGATGAAGACTTTTGCAGCAACGATAGTCTCCGTGAGGATGGCGTTTGCAACAAGTATCTTCGCTGTGACGACATTTGCAATGGTAATATTCATCACATTTACATTTGCCCCAATGACGACTTTTGCAACGACGATATCCTCCGTGACGGTGATGTTTATAGCAACAATATTCGCCGAGGCAACAACTTTTACAACCATGACACTCATTGTGAAAACGACTTCTATAGCAACCATAATCGCTTAGACAATGATTTCTATAACGATGATATTTGCTACGATAATGACTTCTACATTGATGATGTTTACTGCAACAACGGGTTTACAGTGACGTTATTCACCATAGCGAACACTTCTGTAGCGACGACAACGCTATTTTATATAAAATTTGTATGAGAGAGGAAATAAATAAATTAAATGAAAAAAGAATAATAAATAAAAGAAATAGAAAAAAAATAAAATTCAAAATAAAAACATAAAATATAAATACATAAAATAAAAAAAGAAATAAAATTTGCATGAGAAGGAAAATAAATAAATAATGTGGAAAAAGATACACAAATAAAATAAAAACAAAAAATTAAAATTAAAATGTGTAAGAGAGAAAATAAATTACTAAAATGAAAACAAAAATAAAAAAAAATGAAAACAAAAAAGATAGATAAATAAAATTTGTACGAGAGAGATAATAAATGAATAAAATGAGAAACTAAAAAAATAAAATAAAAAAAAAAGCCAAATAAAAACAAAAATGTAAAAGATAAAATAAAAAAATAAAATTTTGGTAAGAGAGAAAATAAATAAATAAAATAAAATAAAATAAAAAAACAAAAAGATAAATAAATAAAATAAAAAAAAAATAGAAAAAAAATTTGTGTGAGGGGGTGTAAACACCCCATTTTTGCCCCTAATGATCAATAATAATTAATTTTCAATTTTTTTTCATTTTTTACAATTTTTCTTCTAATTTAGCAAAAATATTCAAAAAATCAAATAAATAGGAAAAATACATCAATTTTGGAAAATAATTGTAGAAATAATAATAAAAGGGATTAAATAATTATTACAAATTTTTGGAATTTCGAAAAAATACAAAAATAATAAAAATCGCATTATATATATGCAAATTGCAAAAAAAAAAAAAAAAACGAGTAAGTGGACTAGCCTAGTTGGTCCAAGCCATGGCCTTGTGCGCGTGGGGAAGGGGTTAAGTCACGGGTTCAAAACGCAGGGGAAGCAGATTCCGCGTTTTGCAATTTTTTTCTCACCCAACACACGTGTCAGCAGCTGATTGGCCGTCACGAATGCACGCGCCGAGCGTATGATCTTCTTCTTCCTTCGTCCGAGATCGTCACCGCGAGGGAAAAATCAAATTTTGGCCATTTTGATTCGATTTTTTGCACAAATCCAACAGATCTTTAACTAAAATAGGATAAACATCATCCAATTGGAATCAAATCACAACAAATCGATGAATTTACACAAATCGAAGATGGGTTTTTCAACCAAAATCCGATTTGCCTCAATCAAAGGAAATCCAAGCTTATTCAGCTCAATTCCTTACGGCTATAAATAGAGGACAAAGGCAGGAAGCCAAGGCACGGATCAGAAGTGAGAAAAAGAGAGAAATCGAAGCTTCGCAAGAGTTCCTCGAGCCGCGACCGCTGACCAAGCATTGAACCGCCACCAAGAGGCCTTTTTTGAGAAATCCACCACCACGGTTGACTTCCCCACCCTAAAAAACTTAGGAAAAGACTCCTCAACCTCATCAAAAGGCCGCCGGAACGCCATCAACGAGCACCTCCAGCTGTTATGATCGACCCGACCCGACTGACCTGACCCGCGCATCGACCCGGATCCAGGTATGTTAGATTTTTCGATTTTTTTTGTATTTTTTATTTATTTATCGAATTTATTTATTTTTTATGTATAATTCAAAAAAATAGAAAAATATTAGAATTTATATTAGTTTTTTTTTAGGATTTAGTTTAGGATGAATAGTAAAAAATAAATAAAAATAAAAAATTATAAAAAAATAAATAAATATAATAAGAAGATATATTAGAAAAAATGATAGAATTAGATTTTTAGTTTAGGTTAGATAAAATAATAAAAATAAAAGAAAAAATTTTAATTAATTAACAAAAATTAATAAAAAAAAATTAATAAAAAAATAATAATAATATTAGAGTAAGGTTAAAAATAGAGAAATAATTTTTTATCACTTAGAAAAATGTTTTCTAATAATAAATCCAAAATTGGTTTTTTCCTTAAAATCATCATTTTTCAAAAAATCAAATAATCAAGCTTAGGCTTAGATTTTTCCAGAAAAATACTAAAATGATAAAAACGTAAACCAAAAGTAATTTCATAATTAAATTAACAAACACATTAAATTTTTTCATGAAAAGCGAATTACGGCCCATTTGATCCTAAATAACATGTACGTAGGCACCTATTTGGGGCAACTCTAAAATGAATAAAAAAATCATTTTCTTAGAATAAGTTATTCAAAAACACAATAAAAGTGTAATTTGAAAGAAATACTAATCTTATTTCATTGCATTTTCATATAGGAATTGATGTCTATATATACAGGATTGATCTATCTATTTTAGGAAATAAGATCCTCTAATAATAGCTAGTTAATAATACACATTAATGTAGGATATTGTACATTAATATACATATTATAACACTCCCCCTCAAGTTGGAGCATAGATGTTGATCATGCACAACTTGTTACAAATATGACTAACTCTAACCCCATTTAAAGCTTTAGTAAAGATATCTGCCAATTGTTCTCCGGTCTTAACATGCTTTGTAGAGACCTAGTTTTGTTGTATCTTTTCTCGAATGAAATGACAATCAATCTCAATGTGTTTCGTTCGTTCATGAAACACGGGATTAGATGCAATATGAATAGCTGCTTAATTATCACACCACAATTGTGCAGGTATTGGCACCTTAAAGCCAACTTCAAGTAAGAGCTAATAAATCTACATTATCTCACATATTGAGTGTGCCATAGCCCTATATTCCGACTTTACACTTGAGCGAGACACAACATGTTGTTTCTTGCTTTTCCAAGAGACCAGGTTTCCACCCACAAACACACAATACCCAGTGGTGGATCTTCTGTCTATTTTGGATCCTGCCCAATCTGCATCTGAGAAACACTCAATATGATCATGTCCCTAACTACCATAAACTAAACCACGTCTTGGGGCACCTTTTAGGTAACATAGAATTTGCTCCAAAGCTGCCCAATGACGCACGATAAGAGAGGACATAAACTGACTTACCACACTTACGGGATAAGTAATATCGGGACAAGTCGCTGTGAGATAATTTAATTTCCCAACTAAACGTCTATACCTCTCTAGATCTTGAAATAACTCACCCTCTTTAGTTAGCTGCATATTAGGGAGCATGGGTGTGCTACACGGCTTAGCACCTAATTTTCCCATCTCTGTTAATAAGTCAAGCACATATTTCCGTTGAGAGAGGAAAATGCCTTTCTTACTCCTTGTCAATTCAATCCCCAAGAAATATTTCAATAATCCCAAATCCTTGGTATGAAATTGTGTGTGAAGAAATGACTTCAATGATGAGATTCCTGCACCGTCACTTCCTGTAATGATAATGTCATCAATATATATAATAAGAAGAATCATAATCGAGTCAGAACACTTAAAGAATGCCGAGTGATCCGATCTACTCGTGCTAAGACCAAATGTCTCAACAGTCTAACTGAATTTCCTAAACCAAGCACGAGGGCTTTGTTTCAGTCCATATAAGGATTTCCGAAGACAACAGACTTTACCCAACTCCCCCTGAGCAATAAACCTAGGTGGTTGCTCCATGTATACTTATTCCTGCAAATCGCCATGTAAGAAGGCGTTCTTAATGTCTAACTGGAAGAGCGGCCAATGATTAGTAGCAGTTAAAGAGATAAATAATCGAACAGCAGTCATCTTAGCCAAAGGGGAGAATGTGTCAGAGTAATCAACGCCATAGGTTTGAGCGTAACCTTTAGCAACAAGATGAGCTTTTAGTCGAGCTACTGAGCCGTCAGGATTAACCTTAACAAAAAAAACCCATTTACAACCAATTGCCTTCTTATCTACGAGTGTAAACACCCCATTTTTGCCCTAGGAATAAATAATAATTAATAATAATCAATTTTCAATTTTTTCCAATTTTTTCCAATTTTTCTCTAATTTAGCAAAAATAATAAAAATATTCAAAAAATAAAAATAAATAGGAAAACACATTAATTTTGAAAGATGATTTTAGAAATGGCAATAATAAGGAATAAATAATTTTTACAAATTTTTGAAATTTCAAAAAATACAAAAAAATAAAAAAATTGCATTACATATATGCAATTTACGAAATAAACAAAATCAGGAAAATGGGCTAGCTCAGCTGGTCCGAGCCGTTGCTAAGTGGGTGCGAGGTCGTGGGCTCGAAACGCGAGGGAAGCAGTTTCCGCGTTTTGCGATTTTTTTCATTTACGTAGGACAAATGGCAGCATCTGATTGGCTGGAGGGAATGCACGCGCCGGGCGCGTGATCGTCTTCAACCTCGGTCCGAGATAGCCGGCGAGGGGAAAAATTAAAATTTCGGCCGTTTCGATTCGATTTTTTGCACAAATCCAACAAATCTTCAACATAATTGAGATAAACATCATCCAATTGGAATCAAATCTCAACAAATCGAAGGATTTACACGAATCGGAGTTGGTTCATTTAACCGTCGATCCGATTTGCCTCGATCGGTGGAAATCCAAGCTTATCTAGCTCGATTTCGAATGCCTATAAATAGAGGATGAAGTGAGGAAGTCAAATCATAGATCAAAAGTGAGAGAAAGTGAGAGAAAAGAGTGAATCGGAGACCACCGGAGGAAATCGAAGCCACGACCGCCGATCAGGAGCTAAACAACCACCAAGAGGCGTTTCTGGAGCAAACCACCGCCACCATTGGATTCCTCACCCTCGATAACCTAGGATTCGACACCTCACCCGCTGCAAAAGGCCGTCAGAACGCCGTCAACGAGCACTCCCCGCTGCCATGTCCGATCGATTCGACCCGACCCGTTTCGACCCGACCGACCCGACCCGAGTACCAACCCGGATCCAGGTAAGTTGGATTTTCCTGATTTTTTTCGAATTTTTTTATTTTATTTGTTTTTATTTGATTTATTATTTTGTTATTTGATTTATTAATTTGTTATTTATGTATTTATTTATTTTGTTTATTTATATTTCCATAAATAGGAAAATGATAGAAATTAGATTTTTTTAGGATTTAATAATTTAAAAAAATAATAAAAATAAAAATAATAAAATAATAAAAATTTAGAGAATAATAATAAAAATATTAGGAAAATAATAATAAAACTTTAGATTTTAAAATAGGATAGATAATAACTTAGGATAAAAAATTTAACAAAAATTATGAAAAAATAATAAAAAATCATAGAAAAATAATAAAAATAATAAAAAACTATAAAAATCATGAAAACTTGTAAAAATTATAAAAAATGTAGAAGAATGAGAAAAAATCATTAAAAAATCATGAAAATTACAAAAAAATCATTAAAAAATTCAAAAAATATATAAAAATGAGTTTGATCACTTAGAAAAATCATTTTCTCAAATAAATCCAAAATTGATGTTTTCCCCAAAAATTATTTTCAAAAATCAAATTATTAAGCTTAGGTTTAGATTTTTTAGAAAAATCTCAAAAATATTAAAAACATAAATCAAAAGAGATTTTCAAATTAAAATTCACAAACCCACTAAATCTTTTCAGGAAAAGCGAACTACAGCTTGTTTGATCCTGAATAGCAGGTACGTAGGTACCCATTTGAGTCAACCCATAAAATGAAATAAAAAAATCATTTTTTAAAATAAATCATTCAAAAACACAATAAAAGGCAACAGAAACAAAATAAAAAACATTTCTAGACAGAGATAATTTTAGGAGATTAGGTGGTAACCGTAAGGTTTTAATAGGTTAGCCTCTAAACTTAGAAACTTTGGTTTTCCTTTTCCTCTTTTCACCAAAAACGAGAAGAGGAAATCACGACGACTAGTGGTCCAAATTAAGACTAATCCGCTCCTTTAATCTTAATTCAATTTTTCCCAACAACAGTTGGGTGGCGACTCCAAAATTAAACGAAGTTTCTAACTCAAGTCGAGGGTCTATATTAGATGAGCATAGGGTCTAGTCTAGATCGGATTAGGAATGGGAAAATTCAAAATTAGACTCGACAACGGGCAAATTCACGAGATCCCAAGTGCCATTAGTATCTAAGGCAATCATCTCTTCGATCATAGCATCACGCCAACCAGGATGAGAAAGGGCCACTTGAATAGATTTTGGAATTGTCACAGTATCAAGTGACGCAATAAATGAAGAAGATGATGATGATAAGTTATCATAGGAAACAAAGGACGAAATAGGATAGGTATAGTGACGTATACTGTTATGGAAGAGTCACCGATCCAAGCTCAAGAGCCAAGTCAAGAAGAAGATCAAGTGGCTAAGGATGAAGTTTAAGGGGTTTCAAGTACGATTAGCTTGCCTCAAGGACCAATCACGAGATCAAGAGCTAAGAAGCTACAACAAACATTGAATTCTCATTTGCAAGGCTTGGTGAAGATCACAGGTGAAGGACTTCAAGGGATTCAAAGCTTTGGGGCAAAAGAAGGCCAAAAGAACTTCAATTTGATGAAAATAGCATCGGGTGAAGATACACCGGCTCAAGGCTGCCGGCCTTGGAGCCGGCTTGAAAACGCCGATGTTTCGGTGCATTTTCAAGGAAGGCCGCTGGCCTAAATGGCCGGCCTTCTTTTTATGCGCACTTTTCACTTGTTTTGCGATTTCCATGTAATGTTTTAGGGTTTTCTCCTTTATATTCCGGATCTCCTCAATGTAAAACTCAGTTTTGAGATATTGAAAAAACCAAAAAGCTTATTGCTTTGTTCTTTGTGTTCTTATTTGAATACATGCTCCTAGGAACAATCAAGGAAGATTGATCGACTTCTCTTGTGGATTGTTTCGAAATTAGGGCTTTCCATAGTTCTAATTCTTAGATCATTAACCTAAGTCAAACCTAAATTCTAATCTTCTTAGGGATTGATTTCCAAATTGGTGTCGTGGGTTTTCGTATTACTGCATTGGGGGTTCACACTAATCAAAAGGGTTCTCAAGGCGTGATTGCGAAGGTTTTCGTATCATTTGGTATCAGAGCTTTGGCTCTAGATCAGGTTATATCTTTTCTTGTTTTTGTTTGATTCTTGTTTCCCATCGTTATTTAGGATATAAAGTTGTGATCTTTATGTACTCCATTGATTAGATTGTTCAAATTGTGACTTCTCATGTTCTAGGGTTTGTTCATCAATTTGGGGATTTTCGCTATTTTGATCCTTGCTTAGGATTAGTTAGTCTTCAATTGGTGTTAAAAAAAAAAATTATGAAATTATTTGATTGTCTTGTTTTTGCTAATCCTTGGGAACACCATATCCTTCAATCCTAGTGTAATCTTGTTTAAGGGATAGTGGGAAACACCAAGTTCGCGTCTTTGTATTGAAATTCGTTGGAAATTGCACTTGGGAGTGTGATTCGCTTAAGAACATTTAAGAGCGGGCTTGAGAGTTATGAGGAATACCTGTGTGCTAAATATCGATTGTGAGAAACACGAGTGGATAACCCCATCAATAGAGTGCAAAAACACGAAAGGGAGCAGTTGTGAGGAAACTCAAACTTTTGTTTAGCATTAACGTTTGTTGTTTTTGCAGGTAAAGATGACAGGTAGTGGTGTTGAAAAATCTGATAAAAGTGCATATGATGCTTTGTTGCGTGAAGCACAACAGTCAGAGTTTAGGCGTATGACTAACGCCATTATAGCTATGAGAGAGTCTCTAGAGCATATGAATTTGAGACTACAGGTTGTTGAGAAGAGGGAGTCAAGTACTAGTGAAGGGAATAGGGGAGGTAAAAATCCTATGCATCAAGCTGCTGAAGTGACTGATGCTAATGAATATCTGGAGGAGGATTATGAGGATAGTGCAGCCATGCTAGTCAATAGAGGAAGAAGAGGTGGTAGAGGAGTAGGTAGAGGCATGGGCACAGGAAGAGGTAGAGGTCGAATGCAGGAGAGTTACACTGCCAGTAGGGGTCGATTTGTTGATGATGTAGTAGACAGGGGTCTGGGAAGTATTAAACTGAAGCTTCCAATTTTTCAGGGTAAATCTGACCCAGAGGAATACTTGCAGTGGGAGAAGAGAGTTGAGTTGATTTTTGAATGTCACCAATGTAGTGAAGAGAAAAAGGTGAAATTGGCTGTAACCCAATTTCAGGATTATGCTATATCCTGGTGGGATCAGCTGGTGACTAGCAGGAGGAGGAACATGGAGTATCCTATTGAACCTGGCATGATCTCAAGGCTGTGATGAGAAAAAGATTTGTCCCTAGATACTTTCATAGGGAATTGATGCAAAAATTACATTTCTTGAGACAGGGTAGTAGGAGTGTGGAGGACTACTACAAGGAGATGGAGATGATCATGACGAGAGCTGATGTAGATGAGGATGAGGAAACTACCATGGGACGTTTCTTTGGTGGGTTGAACAAGGAGATCGCCGACAGGGTGGAGTTGCAGCATTATGTAGAGCTAGAGGAGATGGTACATCTTGCCATCAAGATTGAGAGACAACTCCAAGGTAGAGGGCCAAACCGGTACGTTTCCAAACCTTCTTCTAATTCTAATTCTGCATGGAGAGGTTATGGAAAATCTGATATTAAGAGTGGTAGTAAGCCTACTGTTGAGGCTTCAAAGGGAAAATCAGTTGGGGTTTCATCTGAGAAACCTAAGGTTGTTGATAGAAAAGTAGAAATAGGGACATTAAATGTTGGAAGTGTCAGGGTGTAGGACACATTAGTCGGGAATGTCCTAATAGGCGGACCATGGTGATAAGGAATGGTGAGATTGTCACTGATGATGAGGAAAGTGACAATGAGGGTGACGACGATGATATGCCTCCATTGGAGGATTGTAGTGATGCTGAGAGTGTTGAGGAGGCAGTGAAAGGTACTTGTATGTAGCTAGGCGTGCACTTAACACCCAGTTGAAGGAGGATGACCATGAAGAGCAAAGGGAAAACTTGTTTCATACTAGATGCCATGTGCAGGGAAAGGCATGTAGTGTGATTGTCGATGGAGGGAGTTGTACTAATGTGGTGAGTACACTCTTGGTGAACAGGTTGGGGCTGCCTGCTGTACCACACCCAAGACCTTACAAACTTCAGTGGCTCAGCGACTGTGGTGAGGTTAAGGTAAACAGGCAAGCTCTCATTTCTTTTTCCATAGGCAAGTATAGTGATGAGGTGCTCTGTGATGTAGTACCTATGCATG
Source organism: Laguncularia racemosa (assembly GCA_037954665.1). NCBI lineage: Eukaryota > Viridiplantae > Streptophyta > Magnoliopsida > Myrtales > Combretaceae > Laguncularia > Laguncularia racemosa. Next base: position 29,896 of record JBBMOL010000007.1, on the reverse strand, counting down.
CTGGTGATATCTTGTTGGGCAGACCGTGGCAATTTGATAGGAAAACCGTGCACGATGGATATCTCAATAGGTACTCATTTACTAAGGATGGAAGGAGAACCATTTTGGCACCACTGTCCTCTAAGGAAGTGTATGAGGACCAATGTAAATTAGAGAGGGAGAGTAGAAAAAGCAATTCTGAGGGAGTGAAGAATAAGAGTGCAACTAAAAAGTGTAATAAAAATGAGCAGAGTGAAAAGAAAGAGGGGAGTGAAAAGCAAGATGACAATCGGCCTGGAGAGAAAAGAAGTAAGACTGTGAGTTTGATTGCTAGGGCAAGTGAGGTTAGGCATGCTTTGAGTGCCAGTAGACCTATCTTTGTACTTTTGTACAAAGGGGCCTATTTGGCCACTGACGATATTAACCCATCTATTCCTAGTGTGTTTTCTGATTTGCTGCAGGAATATGGAGATGTGTTTCCAGCGGAGATGCCTAGTGGACTTCCACCAGTTAGGGGCATAGAGCATCGGATTGACTTCATTCCGGGAGCAGCCATACCTAACCGACCTGCCTACAGGACTAATCCCAGCGAGGCAAAGGCAGATTTTGTGAGGAAGCTACATAAGCAGGTGAAGGATAGGATTGAGAAACAGAATGCCAAGGTAGCTTCAAGGGTGAACAAAGGCAGGAAACCCATGATTTTTCAACCGGGAGAGTGGGTTTGGGTGCATTTTCGCAAGGAGCGGTTTCCACTACAAAGGAAATCAAAGTTGAACCCTCGGGGAGATGGTCCTTTTCAGATACTTGAGAGGATCAACGACAACGCCTACAGAGTGGACTTACCAGGTGAGTATAATGTTAGTTCCAATTTTAATGTTGTTGATCTTAGTCCGTTTGATGTAGGTGATGCTTTGGATTCGAGGACGAATCCTTTTGAGGAGAGGGGGAATGTTATGGAAGAGTCACCGATCCAAGCTCAAGAGCCAAGTCAAGAAGAAGATCAAGTGGCTAAGGATGAAGTTCAAGGGGTTTCAAGTACGATTAGCTTGCCTCAAGGACCAATCACGAGATCAAGAGCTAAGAAGCTACAACAAACATTGAATTCTCATTTGCAAGGCTTGGTGAAGATCACAGGTGAAGGACTTCAAGGGATTCAAAGCTTTGGGGCAAAAGAAGGCCAAAAGAACTTCAATTTGATGAAAATAGCATCGGGTGAAGATACACCGGCTCAAGGCTGCCGGCCTTGGAGCCGGCCTTGAAAACGCCGATGTTTCGGTGCATTTTCAAGGAAGGCCGCCGGCGTTGAAAAGTAGCTGCGGGCCTTTGGGGCCGGCCTGAAACCCGATGTTTCGTGCATTCAGAGGCCGCGGCGTTTCTTTTTATGCGCACTTTTCACTTGTTTTGCGATTTCCATGTAATGTTTTAGGGTTTTCTCCTTTATATTCCGGATCTCCTCAATGTAAAACTCAGTTTTGAGATATTGAAAATACCAAAAAAGCTTATTGCTTTGTTCTTTGTGTTCTTATTTGAATACATGCTCCTAGGAACAATCAAGGAAGATTGATCGACTTCTCTTGTGGATTGTTTCGAAATTAGGGCTTTCCATAATTCTAATTCTTAGATCATTAACCTAAGTCAAACCTAAATTCTAATCTTCTTAGGGATTGATTTCCAAATTGGTGTCGTGGGTTTTCGTATTACTGCATTGGGGGTTCACACTAATCAAAAGGGTTCTCAAGGCGTGATTACGAAGGTTTTCGTATCATATACCCTTCCGAAGAGCAATAGTAAGATCAAGATCGTCTAGAGCTGGATCCGATGAGGAAGAAGAGGATGGTTCAGGACATAAAGCAGGCAGGTCTCTCCGTCTAGAGTAGACATGTCGAATAGGTGGCTGTGGTGGAGTTGGCGGTGGAGACGGATAAGTAATATGATAAATCAATATATCATCATCCTCATTCGGTGTTGGTGTTCCAATAGGTGAAGGAAAAAATGGATTGTTTTCTACAAATGAAACATCAGCTGACACCAGATACTTATTAAGATGAGGGCAATAACATCGATATCCCTTTTGAACCCCAGAGTAACCCAAAAAGACATATTTGAGAGACTTAGGATCTAATTTTGTTATTTGGGGACGGACATCACGAACAAAGCAGAGACTACCAAATATCCTTAGTTCAATAGGAAACAATACTTTGTATGGTGTTTCACCCTGAAGAACAGATGAAGGTAAATGATTAATCAAGAAACAAGCAGTAGATACTGCATCAGCCCAAAATTGTTTAGGAACATTCATTTGAAATAAAAGGGCTTTCGCTGTCTCAAGGAGATGTTTGTTCTTCCTTTCAACCACTCCATTCTGAGAAGGTGTATCAACACATAAGGACTAATGAATGATGCCATTTTGAATCATATATGTCTGAAATGAGTGAGACAAGTATTCTTTGGTATTATCACTTCTTAAGGTTTGGACAGAGATATTGAATTGTGTTTGGATTTCAGCACAAAAATTAGTAAAATGGGAAAATACCTCAGAACGACTTTTCATAAGATAAAGCCAAGTCATGCGAAAATAAAATGAAAATTTGTATGAGAGAGGAAAGAAATAAATTAAATGAAAAAAAATAGATAAACAGAAAAGGTAAATAAATAAAATAAAAAAAAGTAAACAAAAGGTAATATAAAAAATAAATTTCTGTGAGAGAAAAAAATCAATAAAATGAGGAAAATAAAAAAATAAAACAAAAACAAACAAAATAAATAAACAAAATAAAAACAAGAAAATAAAAGGTAATATAAAAAATAAATTTGTGTGGGAGTGAAAAAAATAAATAAAATGAGGAAAATAAAAAATAAAACAAAAAAAATGAGATAAATAAATAAAATAAAATAAATAATAAAAAAGAAAAATTTTGTGTTAGAGGGAAAATCAAATAAAAAATAAAAAGTAAAATAAATAAAATGGAAAAAAAATTGTGTGATAGAGAGTACAAATAAATAAAAAAATAAGATAAAAAGATAAATAAATAAAATAAAAACAAAAAAATAAATAAATTCAAAACAAGAAAATAAATGGTAAATTAAAAAATAATTTGTGTGAGAGAGAAAAAAATAGAGAAATAAAATAAAAACAAATAAGATGAAAACAAAGAATAAAAAATAAAACAAAAAATACAATTTGTGTGAGAGAAAATAAATAAATTGAATGTAAAAGGAAAAAAAGGATTAATAAATAAAATAAAAAGAAAAAAAATAAAAAAATAAGATAAATGAATAAAATAAAAAATAAAAAATAAATGAATAAATAATATTTGCTTGAGAGAGAAAATAAATAAAGTGGAAAGAAATAAAATACATGTTTTTTTTTTCATTTTATTTTGTTTTCTTAATTTTTTTCATTTTATTTTTTTCTCTATCATGCATATTTTCTATTTTTATTTTTTGATTTTATTTACTTATCTTTTTTGTTTTGATTTTCATTTTTTAATTTTATTTATTTATTTTCTCTATCATATAAATTTTATTTTTCATCTTTTTTGTTTTTATTTTATTTATATATTGTTTTTTATTTGTTTCATTTTTTTAATTTATTTATTCGTGGGGTATAAATGTCACTCTTAGAACCTTAGACCTAACTCTCGGCTGGAACCCTCTCTCCCGAGACGCTAAACCTCCTTCCTCCCGAAAGCCTAAACCTGTCTCTCCTCTCTCCCGAAACCCTAAAGCTAAATTTGGCAGTAGGAAGTTGGGATCGGAGAATGACGAGAAGGCAAGCACCCATGCGGGGTTGCGAAGGAACAGGCTCGAGATCTTCAATCAGATTAGGGAGCATAGAAGGGCGGTCTTCGGCTTGTGTCTTGCTCCAGATTTGAAAAGAAACCCCCTCTCACTCTCGCTTGCTCTCTCATATGCTCTAGATTTGAAGGAGTAACAGTTCTTGCCGGCGAGGACATGGAGGAGAACTCATCGTCGTCCAGACGCACTTCGACTTTCCTGTACGTCGTCGTAGTCGGCAATGTCGTTAAGTGAATAGAAACAGTAAGGAAGAAAGATGGGAAGAGGTGTTACTGCAATTAAGAAATTGCCACCATGAGCGTCTGGAAAAGTTGTTAAACATATGTAATCAAAATTTAACTGAACGTGAAAAGCAGATGTATCTTCATATAGCATGTTTTCTAACAGGTGAAAGCAATATGGTCGCCCATTGCATGTGGTGCGACTCTGGATATTATCCTTTACAAGGAATGGATAAACTACTTGACTTGTCATCGGTGAAAATTGGAGAGAAAGATGAGTTGTTGATGAGTGGTCCTGTGAGGGAGTTCGTTAAGAATCTTGTTTCAAAGGAAAATACTGATAATCCAGAACTGTGCAGTAGGCTGTGGAATCACGATCAAGCCGTTAAGGTTCTCAAAGAAAGAAAGGTAAATCCTTAAAACCCGTCACCCATATTTATTTTAGAAAAGGTTTCGTAGGAAGATTTTTTTGGGTAATTATAAATGCCTCAGCAAGTCCAGCCCAGTGGACCCGAGCCCACGTCCCATCACCTTCATGCCCCCACTCGGGTCACAAGCTTGCGCTACTAAGGTCGGCCATAGTAGGATTTATATTCTATTGATTTTTCTTCTTCTTCTTCTTCTTTTTATTTTTAATTTAAGTAGTATGGTCCAATTATTTTAGGTGCGGCTATTTTTGCCATCTGGTTGCAATTTCAAATGAAAGAAATGTGAACGATAATTGGAGCCACAATTTTATTCATACATCCAGAAGCACTTCGACTTTCCTCAACGTCGTCGCAATCGGCAATGTCGTAAGTGAATAGAAACAATAAGAAAGAAAGATAGGAAGAGGTGTTGCTGCAATTAAGAAACTGCCACCGTGAGCGTCTGGAAAAGTTGTTAAACAAATGCTATAGAAATTTAACTGAACGTGAAAAGTAGATGTATCTAGATATAGCATGTTTTCCAACAGGTGAAAGCAATATCGACTCTAAATATTATCCTTTACAGGGAATGGATAAACTACTTGACTTGTCATTGGTGAAAATTGGAGAGAAAGACGAGTTGTTGATGAGTAAATCCAGTAAGGGAGTTTGGTGAGAATCTTGTTTCAAAGGAAAATACGATAATCCTAAGCTTTGCAATAGGCTGTGCAATCACGATCAAGCGGTTAAGGTTCTCAAAGGAAGAAAGGTAAATCCTTAAAACCCATCACCCATATTTATTTTAGGAAACGTTTCGTAGGATTTATATTCTATCGATTTTTCTTCTTCTTTTTTTATTTTTATTTTTAATTTAAGTACTATGCTCGAATTATTTTAGGTACGGCTATTTTTACCATCTGGTTGTAATTTCAAATGAAAGAAATGTGAACAATAATTGGAGTCACAATTTTTTCATACGTCCTTTTTCTTGTCTTTGTTTGACTTGATACGAACTGATAAAATTCAAGCCATGTGTCTTCAATTTGGCAATAGCTCAAACGAGCGTCTGATAAATGAAGAATTTGGTTTGATTGTATGTACGACTTTGTAATGTGATTTGTTGCTGCTTGTTCGGGAGATTTATTTGATTATTATTTAATGAGTTGTGTGAATTAAGCGACATTTTTGTCTGTTGCATTTATCTGTCATGGGCTTTTCTTTCATTGATACGACAATAAGCTTTTCTTGTCTTTATTAACTGGTTTGTAGAGGGAAGTTTTGTCTAGGTGTGTCTAGATTTTCCAGCTTAGTCTTAGAGTCAAGGTTTTGAGTTGTTATTATAGTCTATAAGAGCGCCAACCTTCTTGTACAACCCAGATATGCATAATAGTTGATTGAAGGTCTTTTCATATCTTTGAGCTTGAGAGTTGAGAACAATATTATTTCTTGTCTTGTAACAAACAAGAAATAGTCTATGATAAGATGGGAGGAAGCAGTTTTGATGTGATAAGTTGAGATCAATGCCATATAATTAAAGAAGAAAAGTTATTGATTGTATTCTTAAATATAGAAATGAAGGAAAAGAACTTTCATTTGAAAAAAAAAACATAATAATTTGAAGATGGTAAGATTTTATATTTTGAAACAACTAACCACAAAGGGAAGAAATAGTCACAAACTCAAATGGAAAAAATAAAATTCCTCCTATGCAAGCCAATGAGTGTTGAAGCTTATGTGCTGCTCCTATGCTCTTAGGAAAGGTTCAAGAGCCAATCTATGCATAGCATAGAGCTTTTAGTTGTCTAGCAACATTTGTTGCTTATATTTTAGATTGGTATAGTACATAGAGGAAAGGAACATCCTTCCCATTGCTTATGAGATTCAGTCTCCAAAATTTAATGCGTAATATCTTAAGATGGTGATAAAAATATTAATTCTTATTTATTGTTACATGATTGTGTCAATAATATATCTTTAAGGATCATTACCAATGTTCTGAAACTAAAGATCTTTTGAAGGTAATTACAACAGGACAAAAAAAAAAAAAGACAATGATAGTTTAGAGGTGTCCTTAGACGGATTGTTTTACAAAACTCATAAGTCCTATTGTTAATGTATCTGTTAGCTCACTTTTTAAAACATAGTTTACGCATTTGACTCTTCACGGGTATTTTATTTTATTAACATGAATTTGCTCTCTTTAACATTCTTTTTGATATCTTCTAAGATTTACTATGTTTCTTCTTCTTGACTACTCGATTAGAGTGCAAGAAAATCTGTTGTTTTCAATAGTTTGATTGGGATCCTGTTTTGGTAAGTTGCAATTATAAGTGTCATGGAATATATTTTTCTATTTCTTTGTGTGATATATTTTATTGATAGCCTATTGGTGAAAATGGTGCCACTTGAGCTCTAATATTTGTTGATGAGTATGGATAGTTCTTTGAGTGGCAATTCTCGTCTTGCAAATTGACAATAAACCTTAATAGGTTTTTGCAAATAAGATCACTTATTAATCTTTCCATTTCTATTGCTTGCATCACATTGCTATCTTAGAGATGCTTGTAGTTAGTGGTTGTTAATAAAACTGGTTGCTACATTCATACTCTTATGCACAATATACATGAAAGTAGCATTGTTGATTGGTTAATGGATGCCTTTAACATCTTCTTTGTATTATTTATCATTTGCCCATGGCAAGTGCCCTTAGGCTTTATGTAGCTGCATTAGTTTGTGTCTTCCATGTCAAGCATATTGCTTAGGGTTGACTATGTTTTGTGGTGGATGATTTGTTTTCAAGTTTAGATATAAGATTAACTTTGTAACATATTGTATATGGTACACCCTTGGCATGTATGGGTTTGTTTGAAAAATTTTGTACTGGTTTTAATGAATAATAAATGTTGCTGAATTTGCAATAGCTGCTAGGTTTCCCTCATTCAGTGGGATCCATTACATAACATGAGTGCAATGAATTATGTATTATTTCTTTATTAAGTTCAAGTATAATAAAATGGCTTTTGTGAAACTTCATGCCTATAGATTTAAGTGCCCTTCCCTCCTATTGGGGTTTTCATGCATGGAGTCCTCTAATTGTGGTGAATTAGGTCTGTTTTATGTACTCAAATTATCTGAGTTGGCTTCCAATTTTAATAAGACAATGCATTCAATCGTCATTTCAATCACTCCCATCCTTAAGCTTATCTCATATTTTACTAAAGAGGCCTATATTGAAGCTTTAAATTCTTGCATAGCATTAATGTACCTTTTATTGATTTACACTTCTTTATATATAATTCTATTTCTAGCTAGTTTCGTTGGTATGTCCAAATATATATTTGGAAATAAGATTGCACCACTATACCTGAATGGATGAATGGAATGCATTCGTTATAATTTGTTTGTAAGTACTGTCTCTTCAAATGGTCTTATAGTCATTCTATTATTCATTTTTCAACACATATGTTATATTTTTACATTATTGATCTTTTCATTTCTTAATCACTCCAGCCCCACCTTTGGAGTTGATTTATTTACCTAGATTAGATTGACGATTCATGGGTGATTCAACTATAAGTAATAGATGCTCTCATCCAAGTCAGCCCGTACAGTTATAAATGTTGCTTATTATAGCATTTTGTATTGTCTATTTGTTGTTAATTCCAATTTTTCCTAGTATCAAATCAATGGATGTGTTATCTTCCTGGTTCTAGTGCCAGCCACTCAGGCCCCTGAAATTTCATTATCTCAAGTACGATTCAAAAAGTGGGTTCTCTTAAACTTTAGTTTTCTTTTCTTTTTTTTTTGGAATAATTTAAACTTTAGTTTTCTGATGCTTTGAACCTTCTATAAATATAACTTTATTTGCTAATAAGATCACAAAACACTTTACTTTTGTGGTTGAAGTGCTAATTCACATTTTCTTGCTGATTTTTTAGTTGACTTTTCTAGGCGTAAGAACTATTGATTTTAGTAGAACTTGTTCTATTTCATTTCAGAGCTTCAATGGCAATGCTATAGTGGTTGCTAGTGAAGTGTTGTGGTTGTTACCATCACCTTTTACTTACTTTTGCAAGTGTGGAATCATTTTGTTGGTTCTCAGGAAAAGTATGTGTGATCTAAATAGATTTTAAGGAACTCATTTATCCTTTAGCTGATATGGAAGGGGAAATTCTACACCTTGGACAAGCTTTCAATGTCGGGATTTATCTAAATGCAACTTGTTTATTTATGTGGACTAACCCCCTGGGCCCTATAGCTACTTGTTTTTCAATTGCCACTATTCCAATCTCATTTGAAGCAAGGGTTGCTAGTTATTAAGTTGCCCTATTTCTTACCCTTGTGATTTTACAACTTTTGCAAAGCTAGTTTTGATGACTTCTATTACTTTTATACATTCCTCACTTGAGTGAATGAAATTATTGAATTATCAAAAGAATGGATCTTATTATGATCAAGTTATCTCAATTGCTTAAAGTTACTTATACTTTCCTGTTTATCCAAATCAAGTTGCATTTTTACTCTTTTTATCCCCTTAATATTTTGCAATGATGAGCATTTCAAATGCTTAGCATTTGTAGCCAAAAGAAAAAAAAGAAGAAGCATAAATTATGGTTAGTGCTTGTAGCTTAATTTCTGCTATCTACCCTTTTTTGTCTTTGGCTTTGCTTTCTTCTTATATTTTTGTCTTTGGCTTTGCATGATAAACATGCATGTGTTCATTGATTGCTCTTCTTTGACTTTTTCCTTCTTGATGAGTTTCTTTATGATTTTGTTTTTGAATATGCAAAAAACTTTGGTATGGTTAGGAAGACTAGGGGCAATTTTAAGGAAACGACTTGAGAGTTTGGTGGGATGGATGCTGTTTTTGAGGTTGCAATGCACTGTCATTCCACAATGGAAGTATGAGCTAGTATGTCCGCATTGTCTTTTAGTTTTGGGAAGAGGGGAGGCTTATGTCTTGCTTTTCAGATAGAAATGAAGCTTTATGGATGGTGTAGATGTAGTTTGCTATCATGTGCTTTTCAATGTGTATGTTGTTTATCTGATCTTAATTTATGTGTAATAATATTTGGTCAAGTGCTTTACCACATGTTGGAACCATGGATGATTATTTGTAGCACTGGCAAAGTGTAACAATCATCTTGCCAACTTAACCCTAATAAGGGTTGGGTGCAGTTTTTCAAATAAAAAAACATCTTATCTTATCGAAGTCTTTTATCCTGAAGTGTGGTAAATCAACCATTTTTTTTTTCTTGCTAAAGTGGTGGATTGACATTTAAAAATATGATTTGTGCTACCATTTTAAAATTCTTATCTTGTTTGTATACATGACTTGCAAAAATCTGGTTTTCAAGGTTGGAGATAGCATAGCTTGTCTTCTTCTTGGGATGCTAAAGGTGGCATCTATTTGCGAGAGCTAGCACATCTTTTGAAATGTTTGAAAACTATGGAAAATACTGATTTTTTAGGTAACGATAATCGGGTATAGGAAAATTTCATAGTGGTCTCTTACGGGAGATTGCATGTTTTTTCACATCCCTTAATTTTTCTTTTATTGGTTACCTCTATGGTGCACAAAACTAAGTTGTAAAAATGCTATAAGTTTTTGTATAAAGACTCTCGCTTGAGTTGCATTGGAAGTCAAGTGCTCGATCATCCTATTTATCTTTTGTAAAAGTCATTTTAGATGTGATCAAGATACTTTTAGGTAAGGTTTTGGTGGTAGAGTTGCTTTGTGCGTTACTATAAATCTGTTACTTTGTTCTTAATTGTAACATTTTGTGTTAATTGATCCAATTCCTATCCTTAATAGTGAAAAAGGTTGTATCTGACCATTGTTTATGTTTGATCAAACATTTTGGTGTTTATCTACTTAAAAGTTCTCTTACTGTGCTTGATTGTGACTCTAATACTTCCAATGGGACATGTCGTAATTCTGATTTCATCATAGATAAAGGTTATTTATTTATTTTTAATTTGTTATTTGCTATCCTTACTTTAAATTTGGGGGGTTACTTTTTATATGATTAATTGGCACTGTCGACCTATGTTTTCTATATCTGCTTTCAGATCAGATCCATCACTATAGTATTTGCTTTTTATTTTTATATTTTTTAACATCGGTGGTTATCCTTTAAGCTAGAAAGTGGATCATTCTTTGTTTTTCAAGAAGTTTCCTTACTAAACCTTGTATGTGCTCTTATAAAAGCTTTTGATTTCTTCATATTCTTATTAAAATTTTATTGAGTTTGAATTGAGATTGGCTTTTCAAATTGGCTTCTATGTACATTTTTGGGTAATATTATCTGACCTTTTAGCTTGGAAACATCAATGATATGTTCAGCTTCAATAGTTGCCTCAACATTAATCCCAGCATTTAAAATCGACTATGCATATTTGTGTATGTCGGTATTTAATAATTGTTGTTGAGGTTGCTAGACTTGTGTGGAGAGAATACAATATTGTGCTCAAATTCGAGTAAGCCTTACTAGGAAATTCAAAGGTTGAGCTTAATTGAGTTTGGAATTTTTAGCTCAAACTTGACTTGAAGTGAATTGGCCTCTTGAAAAATATCAACCATAGTTTAAAGTGTTGTTTACTTGGAGAAAAATTGATTGAGGTGATTTTGGTGGGTTTAAGATTTCTAAATTTGGTTACGACTATGAATTTAGCTCAACCCTTAGAGAAATAATTGCAGTTTTCTTGCCTGATTTGTAGTACATTAGCGTTGACATAGTTTCTCTAAGTGTGATCATAGCATCCCAAGTTGACAAAGATGTAATTATTGAATCTACTGCATAGTACACATTGACAATATTTATTTACCATTTGAGAGGTTGATAGATGGCTAAAAAAAAAAGAGCTAAGAGATTCTATTGTAATTGTGATGAGCTAAAATAATGATATGATCCCAAGAGTTGCTCTTATTGTAAATGTTTATAATAGGAGTAATAGAGGGGAAGTATCCCTTAGTGGGGATGTTTGATGCTGTGTTCTATGTGTTATAGTGTGTGTGCGTTCTGTGATGTTTGTATTGTAAATATGTATGTGTGTTAGTATAGTGATATCTAGTCATGTTTGTATCATGTCGGGGTATTGTGTGTGGCTGTGTTGGTGGAGGTGTTGTATATTGCAGGGTTGGAGCAGGTATTTGTGTTAAAGATTGTTATCAATAGTGCTGGGTGTTAGGGAGCATCGAGTATCTGTAGTAGTCTGTGAATAAAGTACTTAGTGGAAGTAGTTAGGTATATTAACTACTTTGGTTAAGTATAACCAACTCCGATCTTGGTCTTAGCTAAACCTATTGCTTGGGCATTCTCTCTCTCTAATCTCTTTTCCTTATCACGTTTTACTTTATTTTCTACCCAATCAAAAACTTTAATTCATGTATTAGACCATGAATTGCATTAATTAGCGCTGTTTCTGGGATATTCCTATCATGACTAGTATGAAATCACATGTGGATGCCTTGGAGAATAACATCGAAGAAATTCGAGGAGAAACGGTAGAGATACATCATCATCTAGGCTACAAGGGATGAAGATCAAAAGACTTTAGTTGGTGAAGTGACTATAATGCAAGGGAAAATGGATAGGATGCAAAAGATGCTTGAAGACTTGTGGAATGCTTGTCACGATGCAAGCGTAACCTTTGAAGGAAGTTTTGTGGCAATTGTAGCTTAAGAAAACACCTTGAACGAGTCAGAAATGATGACTACATTGATTGACATCACGCTATTGCATAAATTGATGAAATTGATGATGAGTACAATTTAATGCTTCACAAGTAGTTATACCTTGGTTTGATGGAGTTAGTCTAGCTATTTGGATCCTTGTGATGGAACAATGCTTTGAAGTACAACACACTTGTGAGGATCAAAAGGTAGCATTGGCACTAGTTTGTATGTAAGGATGTTGCATTCACTGGTTGAGGATACTCCAAGGATGAGTTCTTCATCTAAATAGTGAATCATGAACAAGGAATTGATATATGGTGGATGCTTATGTTGGCAGCGGAAGTCTTTGATCGTGTCTGAGGTCTAAAGGAGTTCGTAAGCTGCTGAGAGATTGCCTGTGGCTCTTCCTCCCCAGTTTACCTATAGTTAGGGGTAGGGCTCGTTAAGAGAGAACCCAAGATCTCACAAGGGGACTTCTTTTATCAAATTCAATTATATCTTATTCATTTCATTCATCCCTTAAATACAGGTTAGGATGTTACATGATTCTCTCTTCTTGCCACTCCCTACTTTGTCCTTATCTTCTTGCTTATCCACGTCTCTTGCCTACATTCGTTGCTGGTGTTTCAGTACATCTCTTGCCCACATTCGTCGCTAATGCCGGTTACCCTGTCGTCTACCCTCTCCATCGTAGTCTCCTTACTGCCCTGATCCTTGTTCCTATGTTTCCTTCTTGAGTAGACTTGGTCAAAAGACCTTATCTCTCGTCTTCGACTCATATCATCACTCCCCCCTTCGACAAGGCGCACAACCTCGTACGCAAAGGACGAGTAACCCTTTTAGTAGATGAGGACTTCCGTGAGCTTTTCTGTTCTTCGTACTTCTAAGACCGCTTTCAATGTAGGTATTGGCAGGCCTTAGCTAATTAATGGAAGCTTGGGTTTAGCTGGGGGCGTGCCATGGAAGGGTTTGAGGAGGGAGATGTGGAAGACTTGGTGGATCTTAACTCCAAGTGGTAGGTTCAGTCGATATGTGACAGACCCTATGCATTCTTGGATGGAAAATGGGCCATAGAACTTAGGTGCTAGCTATTGGTGGGCTTTCTAACCGTGGTGGCTTGTCTATATGGTTGGAGCTTAAGCCATACCAGATCTCCTTCCCAGAAGTTAAGGTTCCGGTGCTTATTGTCATAGGTGGTCTTCATCTTTTGTTGTGTATGCTCCTGTTGAAGTCGGATGATGTGAAATCCCACAAATTACTGACCCATTGTCTATGGAAAGAAGAATCGGTAATTTATATATATATATAAGAAATTATTGACCCATTGCCTATAAGAGACATGAACCAATAATATAAACCGAGCTTGAACTCACAAGGTCAAAACCCCAGCTGCTTGTGTAAAAAGAATAAATATGAGAAATAACTCTTCAATTGAAAAATTCGTCTATCCCTTCAACACAAGTTTTGATACCTTATTTATAGAGTTCTAAGGCTAATTAATGAAAAAAAAAAAAAAACCATCCACATACCTATCAATAATCCACTACTAAAGAAAATTAAATGTGCTCTTAATTATACTAATAACTATTTTGTTGATGTAAGCAATGACCTCAATTATCTTCTAGAATCCCTAATTACTGTCTTGGTTGATTTGGGCTCATTTTCTTAGGCTTGGATGACATTAATGAATTTGGGTTTAGCCCAGCTCAATGTCTCCAAAGTCCTTCCAGACTTGACCTCATTTTCAAAAATGATCTTCACAAAGCCTTGCATAGCTTGCTTAATTTATTTTGTTCGTGCCCTTGTGATTGGCCCTTCGAGTATTTGTAGTTCCTCAATTCTACTTCGATTGCATTTGTCCTCTTTAATACTCGAACCTTGTGATGCGGAACCCCAAGACCCAAATTGTTTCTTAAAACTCGTTACCAATCAAATCAGAATTTGATTCTCACCAAAGTAATCAGGACGGTTTGTTCAATTACCCAAGAACACGTTTGTGAAAAGAACTCAAGTTATTATTGAAAATTACCCCTTGAACCCAAGATTAAAGTATTCAAGAACAATAGAAATAGGAATTAAAAATTAAATACAAAAGATGAACTCAATTGCATTCAATTCAACACCTTATGCATAAAAACACAAGAAAATAAACTCTCTTATATTCCAATCTGGAAACTCAATACAACTTACATGATGCTTAAAACAAAAATAAACAACTTTATTTATAGAGTTTTTTCATCAAAAGTACATCGAACCTAGACAATCAAGGTAGTGTTACTAATTAACTCTTGTAACTCCCACCTGGTTGGAAAAACTGCTCAAATTTATTGTAAGGAGTTGTTCCAAGGTTTGATGAATCTAGACATTACTTGGATGGCTAGAAATGAGATGAGCTAAATCCAAAGCTAATCTTTTAGCCCAACTAAATTAATGAACTTGGGCTCTTTAAAATCTCCAAGCTTGCATAGCCCATTATTAACCTATTTTTACACAAATAATTGAAATTGTTCATTAGTCTTTTAGTTTGGGCACTGGTGATTGGTCTGCTAAAATCTCCAAGATGATTCTCCAAGTCACTTTCTTGAACAATAGTGGCATGTGGAGTAGCATTTGTATCACCTTGAGATGGTCCTTCATCATCAAAGCTTGGCTAGGACCTGATCTCTATCATGTAATGCTCTTTTTACTACTTCCAACTTGGACGTACCTCCTGCATAGGACAACAATCGGGGAGGGGACCTTCCATAAACTACTTGAAATGGGGTGGTCTTGAGTGAAGAGTGGTAGCTGGTGTTGTAGCAATATTCGGCCCACGCGATCCATTCTGTTCACCTTTGGGGTTGTGTTCTTGTGAAACATCGCAAGCACATCTCCAAGGTTTGATTAACCACTTTGGTTTGACCGTTGCTTTGAGGGTGGTATGCTGAAGAGAACGAGAGTTGGGTGTCGTGCATTCGGAAGAGTTCTTTTTAGAAGTTGCTGGTGCAGGCCGGATCACGATCACTAATGATCGGTTCCAGTAATCTATGGAGGCGAACAATGTTGTCAAAGAAAAGCTTGGCTATAATTAGAGCGGTATATGGGTGACTCATGGCGACGAAGTGGCCATACTTGGAGAATCGATCTACTACAACCATGAGGACGGTCTTGCCCCTTCCGTGGTTCCTTTAAGTTCGCTCCTCTTACCCTTCCTGCCATTCACCTTTCCTTTTTCGTGTCCTCTTGACATAAACTTGGTTGAAGGGGGTCATTTTGGTATGTGAGCGTGAGGTTTTCTCACGTATAACAACCATCGATAAAGTCCATCGAGATGTCTATCTAGACCTGACTTATAATGGGTAGAAGCTGTAGAAGTCCAGTCAGTTGAAGGTGTTCGGACTTGTTTCGTTGGTAGTGGAGACACGACCTGACAAGTTACTTAATTTGTTGGCACATACCCTTCTAATAGAAGTCTCTGGTGATTCTGTGGAGGGTGCGCCGATACCCTTTGTGACATTGGTCGTGGAGAGCTTGAGCGATGGTGGAGCAGAGCTCGGAGGAGGCGTTTAAAAAGATGTGGTTCTTGAAGAGGATTAAACCTTCGTCTAACTCCCATTCCGGTCCCATTTCTTGTGCTTGAATTCTAGCAGCTAGCTTAACCATGTCGGGGGAGGTTTGCACTACTTGTCGTACCCATGAGATCAATTGGGGTTGCGGTGTGGATATGGCAAGGGCGGATGCCATCACTTCCTCCTTTCTAGAGAGAGCATCGACTACCTTATTCTCGTGGTCGACCTTTTACTCCACTTTAAAGTCAAACCCCATGAGCTTATTGAGCCAATGCTGTTGAGGAGAAGTCGAAGCACGTTGGTCCAATGAAAACTTGAGGCTATAGTGGTCGGTGCATACCTTAAAGCATCTTCCCCACAAAAAGGATCTCCAATGTCGCACAGCCATGGCTAAACCGATGAGTTCTTTCTTGTATGCTGTGTGCTAGAGGTGTCTTTGCATGATGGGACGGTTGAAGAAGGCAATTGGTTTGTTGTTTTGTTGGAGAACAACTCCTAGGCCGTGATTAGATGTGTCACATTTTACCATGAAGGGCTGTTCAAAGTCAGGAAATGCTAGAATAGGAGCCTTCGTCATGGCTGTGCACAATTCAATGAACGCCTACTTGGACTCAAGGCTCCATTGGAATCCATTGCATCTTAATATGCGAGTTAAGGGGGCTGCGATGACACCATAGTTTTGCATGAGCCTTCGATAGTAGCCCATGAGTCCTAGGTAGCCTCTTAGGGTAGTGATGGTGGTAGGTTTAAGCCACGACAGCATGGCTTCCACCTTCTGAGGGTTTGCCTTTACTCTTTGGTGTGAGATGAGGTGTCCCAAGTAGGCTACCTGTTGTTATTTGAAGGTGCATTTCGAAGATTTCAACCACAATTGGTGTTGGTGGAGTAAGGAGAAGGCTCGGTTGAGATGCTGGAGATGTTCCACGCACGTTCGGTTGTATACAAGGATGTCATCGAAGAACACAAGGTTGAACTCCCATAATTGGGTCTTGAAGACTTTGTTCATGAGTACTTAGAATGTGGAAGGGGGATTGGTGAGGCCAAATGGCATGACAAGAACTTCGAAGTGCCCATGGTGGGTGAGGAAGGCGATGTTCTTCACGTCATTTGATCTCATCCATACCTGGTGGTAGCCCAAGCTTAAATCCAACTTGGAGAAGTAGCGGGCTCCTCCTAGTTCTTCGAGGAGCTCTTTAATGATCGGGATTGGAAATTTGCCCTTAACGGTCTTTTTGTTAAGGGCCCGGTAAGCCACACAAAATCTCCAAGTGTGGTCCCCTTTTCTAACCAAAAGCACCAACGAAGAGAAAGGGGATTGGCTGGGCCTGATCAAACCCTTCTAGAGCATCTCCTCACATTGGCGTTTGATCTCGTCCTTTTGGCCATGGGGGTATTGGTGGGGTCCTACCACCATAGGGGTGTGTTTTCAAGTGAAGTATGATGGCATGACCGTAGGGGTGAGAAGGGGGAAGCACTTGTAAAGGCCGATGTCTTCGAAGTCAAAAAGCAACCGTTGCAGTTTGCTATCCCCTTTTCCTTAGGTAATGACTGCGGTTCGAGGTGTTTCTATTTTCGTCGTTTCCCCTAAGAGTTGTATTTGCTCTCGACCTTAAAGGAAGCTCATTTTCATGACTGCGAAGTCTCATGAAATGGGGCTTAAGGACTGAAGCTAGTTGATGCCCTGTACTACATCTACCTCGTACAAGGGTAGGGAGTATAGGTCTGTGATAAAGGTCTGACCGCCCACCTGTAAGGGTACCTTCATACATATTCCCTCGCTTCCCACCTTGGCCCCATTGGCCACCACTACCTTCAGCCTTTCCCGTGACAACAGGGTAGGCCAAGCTGGACCACTAACTCCGCATTCACGAAGCTGTCGGTGATACCTAAGTCGATTAGCACAACTATGGCCCGTTGTCCTCTCCCCCCCTTCACTCTCATGGTTTGTGCTTGGGACAGCCCAACCATGGCGTGGAAGGAGATCTCCAGCTATCCCTTCGCAGTTGCCCCCTCCTCTTCACCTCCTACTTGTTCCTCTTCCACCTCCCACTCCAGCCAAAAGAGCTTCTTGCATTGGTGCCTCTCGATGAAGGGCTCGTTGCAATTGAAGCACAAACCTTTGCTTCTCTGGTCCTCCAACTCAGCCTTACTCAATTTCTTTGTATATAGGGGCTTGCTTGGCGCGAGCAGTGACTGTCTTGTGAACTCCGGCACTTCCTTAGAGGTCACTCCCCTATTCTCATATAACCTGGCAAGGCTAATTGCTTGCAAAAGGCTGGTTGGGTGGTGTAGCTCAACCTTTACTGCAATTGCTTCCTTAAACCCGTTGATGAAGATAGCGATCTCGTGCTTGGGAGCTAAGTCCAGCACCTGGGCAAACAACTGCTCAAACCGTCACTGGTAATGCTCGACTGAGCCCACCTGACGGAGCTTGGCTAGCTCGCCTACTTTGTTGTTGTAGATCGGGGGGGCAAAGTTTAAGTCGCACAAACCTTTGAATTCAGCCTAACTCAGCCTAGGGTGGTCCCTTTTCAACTTAAGGAACTATAACCGGGCGTCACCTTCTAGTTGGAAGGTTGCTAACTTCACTCTCCTTCTCCGCCACAGGTTGGTGCTTGAAGAACTACTTGCACCTATTGAACCAGCTAAGGGGGTCTCCGTTTCCATCGTATTGTGGAAACTCCCACATGGCCAGACAGGCTACTGGTGTGTTTCTCTCTCCCTTGTTGCTCTCCACCTAGGCTTCTCCCATCTCTATTCGAACGGGGGCTAAGGGTCTCACCGGGGTCCCTCCTTGTGTCAAATTGTCCAGCCAAGTAGCAAGGTGGTCTTGCCTTGCCTCCATTTGCTCTAGGCGTTCTTGGTCATCCTGGTGCATGGCGAGCAAGGCTTCAAGTTGTTGTTGGACCTTCTTCCAATCGTCCATGGTGGCTGGCTCTGATACCAGATTGTTGGCAGCGGAAGTTTGTGATCGTGCCCTAGGTCTAGTGGAGTCCGTAAGTTGCTTGAGAGCTTGCTTGTGGCACTTCCTCCTAAGTTTACCTATGGTTGTTGTTAGGGGCAGGGCTTGTTAAGAGAGAACCCAAGATCTCACAAGGGGACTTCTTTTATCAAATTTAGATAAATCTTATTCATTTCATTTATCCCTTAAATATAAGCTAGGATGTTACATGATTCTCTCTTCTTGCCACTCCCTACTCTATCCGTATCTTCTTGTTTATCTATGTCTCCTGCCCACGTGTGTTGTTAGTGTTTCAATACCTCTCCTCCCCACATTTGTCGCTAGTGCTGGTTGCCTTTTCGTTTGCCCTCTCCATCGTGGTCTCCTTGCTGCCGTAATCCTTGTTCCCATGTTTCCTTCTTGAGTAGACTTGGTCAAAAGACCTTATCTCTCATCCTTAACTCGTATCAGCTTAGTAGAAAATCCTTTCGAAAGTTGCAACTCCAAGAAACTTCAACTGAGGGTTATATATTGAAAATTTTGAGGAGTTGACTTCACATGTCCCCATTATGCTTGGAAAACAGCTGCTAGTGCATTTTTAAGAGGGTTACAAGAAGAGTTTCAAATGAGAGTAGATTCTCTCCCTTAATACTCTTGAAATGGCTATGGAGATTACTCTAAAGATTGAAAAAGTGTATGAGAGTGAAATATTTCTTTCTTGAGCAACTCTTAATCTAAAGATCAGGCCAAGTTATGCAATGACATATTATCAAATAGTTGGTAGGCCATCTTATTCAAGTCTTACATACTCTAAATTTTCTCCGACTCAAACACAGTATTTGAGTGCTGCAAGTTCTCGATAAAAAGATAGGATGTCGGTACAATCTGATGCATTGAATTCCAATCAGTAAGGAGGTTTCTTAGAGGGGGCTTCATTGGATACTTCAAGTATTAATGATCAGTATAGAGAAGGTAGGAAGAAATCACATGGCCAATGGTAGATGACATAAGTTAAAGAGGAGGGTTTTGGGCTATGGAGGAGCAATATCGAGGAAAGTGACTCAACTCTTTTTACTATTGTGATTGATAGTGGTAGTAACGACAATTTTATTTCCAACTCACTAGCTATTAAGACTCTTGTCAACCTATTGTTGATATAGAAACTTTAAGGTCACTTTAGGAGATGGGCATAACATTGAATCTAAAGGCATGTGTTGACATTAATTGTAGGAGAATATACTATTGTTTTGAGTTATTATGTGTTGGAATTTAGGGAGTTGATATTATTTTGGATCTTAGCTTGGTTACAAAATCTAGGAGAAGTTTGTGTGGATTTGAGGAAGATGATGATGAAGGTCCCTTTTGGTGGTGGGGAATGTGTTTTGATAGAAGATCCTCCTTTGTGTAAATTGCCGATTACTTATAAGTCGTTGATAAAACTAGATAAAATTCAAGAAACTAGTTTCTTAGTTATTGGGTTATGGAACTGCTATAGTCTCACTTTGCTTGTGCTGCTGCTCCTATGGTTGTGTTATACTATAGTCTCACTGACTCGTTGTTTATGGAGAGAAGAATTAGAAATATATATATATATATATATGTATATAAGAAATTATTGACCTATTGCCTATAACTGACAAGAACCAATAATATAAATTGAGCTCGAACCCACAAGGTCAAAAGCTCAGTTGCTTGTTCAAAAAGAACAGATATGAGAAAATATCTCTGCAATTGAAAAATTCGTCCATCCTACATAACACAAGTTTTGATACCCTATATATAGAGTTCCAAGGCTAATTAATGAAAAAAACCATCCACATACCCATCAACAACCCACTATCAAAGCATATTAAATGTGTTTATTTTAATTACATAGATAACTATTTTGTTGATGTAAGCAAAGACCTTAATTGTCTTTTAGAATCCCTGCTTACTGTCTTAGCTGATTTGGGCTCCATTTTTTGGGGCTTGGATGACATTAATGGATTTGGGTTCAACCCAGCTCCATGTCTTTAAGGTCATTCCAGAGTTGACCTCATTTTCAAAAATGATCTTTATAAAGCCTTGCTTGATCTGTTTGCTGGCACCCTTGTGATTGGCCCTTCGAGTATTTGTAGTTCTTCAATTCCACTTTGAATGCATTTGTCCTTTTCAACACCTGAACCTTGAGATGGTCCTCCATCATCCTCCCTCTCTTCAAAAGGATTTGTCCTCAAACCTGAACCTGTATCAAAGGAAGTAAGATCAGACACATTAAATGTGGTACCAACATTATACTCACCTGGAAAATCTAACATATATACATTATCATTGATTTTGGCCACCACTTGAAACGGCCTATCTCCTCTTAGATCTAATTTAGTCCGCCTTCGAGTTGGAAACCTTTCTTTCCTCATATGCACCCATACCTAATCTCCAAGTTTAAAAGTAACTTTCTTTTTGCCTTTGTTGGCTTGGGTAGCATTCTTCTCATTCCGCTTCATGATGTGATGTCTTCTTCATGAATCTTTTTCACCATCTCAGTCTTCTTTTTACCATCAAGACTAGTAATCTCATTCATAGGCAAAGGAATCAATTCCAATGGAGTCAAATATACAATCTCAAAAGGTGAGAAACCAGTAAAAGAATGCACAATTCGATTGTACGCAAACTCAAAGAATAGAATGCATTCTTCCCAGGATTTCAAATTCTTCTTTATCATAGCACGCAAAGAATAGTTAATGTCCTATTCACGACTCAATTTGTCCATTGGTTTGTGGGTGACGTAGTAGAAAATAACAACTTTGTTCCCATGTCCCCCACAAAATACGCCAAAAATGACTAAGGAATTTGACATCTTTATCACTTACTATGCTCCTAGGCACTCCATGTAAACGAACGATTTTTCTAAAGAACAATTTACCAACATGCGTAGCATCATTAATCTGGTGACATGGAATAAAATGTGCTATTTTCGAAAAACGATCCACAATCATGAAAATGGAATCTCTACCTCTCTTCGACTTAGGTAAACCCAAAACAAAATCCATCGAAACATCAGTCCAAGGTTCATTGGGTATAGGTAAAGGCAAGTAAAGACCATGAGGTTTGACTCTAGACTTGGCTTTCTTATATGTGATGCATCTAGAGCAAAACTCTTTCCACATCTCTTTTTATATGATGCCAAAAGAAATGTTCTTTCAGCACATCCAATGTCTTAGTAATACCAAAATGACCTATAAGATCTCCACCATGTGACTCAAGTACAAGCATACCCATCAATAACCTACTACTAAAGAAAATTAAATGTGCTATTAACTATACTAATAACTATTTTGTTGATGTAAGCAATGACTTCAATTATTTTCTAGAATCCCTAATTATTGTCTTGGCTGATTTAGGCTTCATTTTCTTGGGCTTCGATGACATTAATGAATTTGGGTTCAGCCTAGCTCAATGTCTCATAAGTCCTTCCAGACTTGACCTCATTTTAAAAAATGATCTACACAAAGTCATGCATAGCTTGCTTGATCTGTTTTGCTCGCGCCCTTGAGATTGACCCTTTGGGTATTTGTAGTTCCCCAATCTTACTTTGATTGCATTTGTCCTCTTCAATACCTGAACCTTGAGATGTTTCTCCATCATCCTCCCTCTCTTCAAAAGGATTCGTCCTTGAATCTAAACCTTAGTCAGCGATTTAGGAGATGGCCAATCCTTTATAGTTTGCACCTTTTCTTCATCCACTTGTATTCCACCTGCTATAACAACAAAACCCAAGAACACCAATCGATCTATACAAAAACTGCACTTTTTCAAATTGCATATAATTTTTCCTATCTCAGCACATCAATAACAGCCTTAAGATGTTCCATATGCTCATCAAAGCTCTTACTATACACTATAATATCATCAAAGTATACAACGACGAATTTTCCAATGAAAGCAAGCAAAACATGGTTCATTAGTCTCATGAATGTACTAAGTGCATTAGTTAACCCGAATGGCATCATTAACCACTCATACAACCCATGTTTTGTTTTGAACATTGTTTTCCATTCATCACCCTCTTTCATTCTAATTTGATGATAGCTACTCTTTAGATCAATTTTCGAAAATATCACAAATCCATACAATTCATCAAGCATATCAGCCGAACGAGGTATAGGGTGTTGGTACTTCACTGTGATTTTGTTAATGGCTTGGCAATCAACACACATGTGCCATGTCCCATCTTTCTTGGGCACCAATAACACCGGAACTGCACACAGGCTCATGCTTTCTCGAATATGTCCTTTAGCCATTAACTTTTTTCCACTTGCTATTGTAGCTCCCTTGTCTCCACATGATCCATCCTATAAGCTAGTTGATTTGGAATCACCACTCTAGGTACAAAGTCAATTTGATGCTCAATCCCTCGCTTTGGTGCTAGACCATTAGGTACTTCATCGGGAAAGACGTCCTCATAATCCTGTAAAAAATGAGTAATGATTTTTGTACCCATCATGAATGACTCTCCTATCAAATTGCTAAGGCCTTCCGAGTAAAAGATGACCAGCATGCATAGGTAATAACATCACAAAGGACCTTATCCATATATTTCTTGATTGAAAACATCACGTAGACCTGCTTATTCACCTTCACTTCTCCACATTCATTCAAACCTTGCAACTTGTACGGCTTGGGATGTTTCACAGTGGACAAACCTAATTTATCAACAAGTATGTTACTTGTTACATTAACATAGCTACCTCCGTCCATGATCAAACTACACACCCTATCTTATACATGGCACCGAGTGTGAAAAATATTGTCTCGCTGCACATTATCATTCTCTTCTTGTTTAACTCGCATATTCAGGGAACGCATAATGACCAATTACTTACCTTCTACAACGTATTCACAATCATTAGTATCTTTTAACTGTGGCATAGTATCACTAGCACAATCAAAGCCATCATCATCAGTTTCAATCTCCCCATCTTCGTGCATGATCATCACTCTTTGATTTGGACATTGAGATACTATATGCTCAACCCCCAAACACTTAAAATATTTAATATCTCAATTTCTTAGAGTTTGAGATGATGAGTTACCTCTCTCCTTAGCAGCCTGTGGGTGCTTCTTCAAGTTCCTGCCATCATAGGCTTTGAACCCAGGTTTCTCTTCCCTTTTCCCCCCTGTCCACTTTCCACGGAGTGGGAATTCGAGTAGTTGTGGTTCCCAGCTCGAGTGACTTTCGCTTCTTTGAGTTGTCGCTCAACTTTCATGGCCATATGCACCATGTCCTCCAACTCCACATAGTGCTGTAATTCCATGACGTTGGCGATGTCACGATTTAGTCCACACAGGAATCTAGCCATTGTAGCCTCACAGACCTCCTCCACATTAGCTTGTATTAAGACTATTTCCATCTCCTTATAATAGTCTTCAACACTCTTCAACCCTTGTTTGAGGCTTTGCAGCTTAAGGTGCTGATCTCAATAATAATGTGATGGGACAAATCGTCTTCTCATGGCAGCCTTGATCTCCTCCCAATTGGCAATTGGTCATTCACCATTCCTCCGTTGGGATAAGATCAATTGATCCCACCAAACAATGGCATAATTTGTGAATTCCACCGCTGCAAGCTTCACTTTCTTCTCCTCAAAGTAATTGTGGCAATAAAAATTAGCTCAACCTTTCTCTCCCATTCAAGGTGATGTTGGGATCACTGCTCCCTTGAAAAGGAGGGATTGTCATTTTGATACTCCCGATATTTTTATCAACTCCATCTCTGACTCTATTATTAACAAGGTCATTCTTGCATCGATTGTGCCTTTCCTCCTCTTCTTCTTCAGCAGATTCGTCTCAAGGTGCGACTGGTCAACGTACTTGTCTCCGTACGGGAGGGAATCCTATAGGAGGTCTTGTTTGCAATTCGTTGATCTGCTCATCTTGTCTATCCGTTTGGTTACAGATTTCTTCGTACACCACATGCACACGCTCGAATTGTTGTTGTATAGCCCTAAAAAAAAAGGATTGATTAGGTTCATCCCGTTGATTCTTGTGTTCTGACATGATGATGATCTTGATAGAAATACAATTAAGATGTCCTCACACACTCCCTCTCGTGTTTCCAATCAAAGAGTATCTACATTCGTGTTGCACACAAATTAATGGCTTTTACCCTCCATTACGCTCACCCACTCTTGCCTTTTGCCCCTCTTCTTCTCCCTCACCAAGTTCCTTAAAAACACAACAATTGAAAAAAGAAAAAAAACCAAAGTAGTCAATTGTAAAACTCAAACATCAATTCATATAATTAGCTCAAAAAGGGGCCAAGAAGTGATTAAGAAAACACAAAGACGGCAAGAAGAAACAACACCGTTGAAGTAATGCTTAATAGAAGAATAAATTCATTATGGAGTATAGCATGTAAGGAATCAATTCGGGTATTGATGATGATAGAAGATAACACAAGAGAATTTTTCTTTCTTTTTTTTTTTTTTTTTTGAACTTCTGTTTGCTAATTTTATTTTTTTTTTCGAAATGATGCTTAATAGAAACAATAGAACAATATTATTGAAGAAATTAATGAAATTTCAACAAGGAATATGAAGGATGAAGGATAATAACCTGATTGAGAATCAAATTGGCTTTGATACAAAAAATGATGCGAAATCCCACGAACTGAGTTATGAGACCTAGCAACAAATAATCAATTTCTCGGACTGCCCAAATCCCAAAAAAAAAAAAAAACAAACAAACAAATTACTAACTCGTTGTCTATGGAGACAAGAACTGGTAATATATATATATGTAAAAAAGAAATTATTGACCCATTGCCTATAAGAGACAAGAACCAATAATATAAACCAAACTTGAACCCACAAGGTCAAAACCTCAGCTGCTTGTTCAAAAAGAATAGATATAAGAAATAACTCTTCAATTGAAAAATTCGTCCATCTCCTCAACAAAAGTTTTGATACCTTATTTATAGAGTTATAAGGTTAATTAATGAAAAAAAAAAAAAACCATCCACATACCCATCAATAACCCACTATAAAAAAAAATTAAATGTGCTCTTAACTATACTAATAACTATTTTATTGATGTAAGCAATGACCTCAATTATCTTCCGGAATTCCTAATTACTGTCTTGGTTGATTTGGGCTTTATTTTCTTGGGCTTGGATGACATTAATGAATTTGGGTTTAGCTTAGCTCAATGTCTCCAAAGTCTTTCCAAACTTGATCTCATTTTCAAAAGTTATCTTCACAAAGCCTTTCATAGCTTGCTTGATTTATTTTGCTCGCGTCCTTGTGATTGGCCTTTCAGGTATTTGTAGTTCCTCAATTCCACTTCGATTGCATTTGTCCTCTTCAATACTCGAACTTTGTGATGGTCCTTCATCAAACAGGTTAGTAATTTGTTTGGTTGTTTTTTTTTTTATTCAAAAATTGATTATTTGTTGCTTAGTCTCACAACTTGATTCGTGGGGTTCTGCATTAGTAGTTCCACAGCCCAATAACAGTAGAATAGCACACAAAACAGCAAGAGACAATAGTGCCAACAAGGCACCAAGATCAGCAATAAATAGTACCCGCTTTTGAATACTTTAGTGAATCAAAGGTAAATCATTCTTCAAATAAGCATGACTTGCTTAAAAAAACTAATCATCACAAGATCATTTTGCTGATGCCAGCAAACATTGGCGACATACAAATGCACCATTTCATGAAAAGTGTTCACATGCACTGCAAACTTGATGTAGAATGCAGATAAGGGACATAGCAACACAAATATTGAAATGACATGAAAACGAGACTGTTTGCCCTTTTGTGTTAGGCAACATTATAGTAGGTCCTCACAACATGACTAGAGTAGCTGATAGAGATCGGGAGGCATCCAACACTCAGGAGCTAGTCAAAGCTAATGACCCTTTACAAGGTATCGGGGATCCTATGACACGATCACGGACCAAGCGAATGAATGTGGCATTGCAAGGGTTGATTGTGGAACTTCAGGAGCAAGAGGTGATTCGAATTCGACACAACTCTAACACAAGTCCTAAGCTCATGAACATCATATATCAAAGTGGGGACGAAGTGGAGGACATCGGAATTGCATTGACGACCATCAGCGAAGGAAAGGC
Source organism: Laguncularia racemosa (assembly GCA_037954665.1). Taxonomy (NCBI): domain Eukaryota; kingdom Viridiplantae; phylum Streptophyta; class Magnoliopsida; order Myrtales; family Combretaceae; genus Laguncularia; species Laguncularia racemosa. The sequence continues at coordinate 3,211 of JBBMOL010000007.1, read as the reverse complement.
CGCCAGCCTAGAATTGGCCGGCCTTTTTATCATATTGTGAATGAGATTTTTGAGAGAGTTCTCTCTTCCTTTAGTTCTTGCGAATAGAACTAATCTTGATTTCTTCATCCTAAATGCTTGGGGAAATCGATTTGTGATGGCTTAGGTTCCATTCGGCATGTTCGATTGGGGTCGGGTTACGTTTGATTCATTCGATTCAATTTTTATTCTAGGGTTTGAATCCTTATTGATCGTTGGGTCTTAGATTAATATCTAGGGTTCGCGTCATTTGGTATCAGAGTCGAGGCTCATTGAATCGGGTAATTTCTATCATTGTTCATATTTTATTTGTTCACTGATTGTGTGAATTTTCTATCATAGTCTATTAAAAAAAAAAATCATTCGTAGGAATTTGGCTCATTAATCCCATTGTTTATTGCTGTCGTCGTTTGGTCGCACAATTGCTTCTTGTGATTTCCCATTGTTCCAGATTCCATCGGCATATAATATATATATTTATACATTCCGCTACTGATTTCATTAAAGGACTCAGAATCCTTTTTCATTGTCTCCTTCGGCCAATAGATCCACTTGCTTGTTGTTTATTCTAGTCGAGGAATATCACATTCCAAATTACTAGAAATATCACATTCCAAATAGCAATTCTTGGCGTGAAATAAAAAAAAAAGGTGGGGGGGGGGGTTGCTGAATGTTGATTGAATTCCCATTGATAATTTATTTCATTGGATAAACTGTCCAAGTTCATTGTTTTTCCTGTCAAGTCGTTCATATTCCATTCCGGTCATTGAGTTTGTCATTGTTATTCGTTGCTTAATTTTTTTTTTTCAGTTGTCACATTGATTTATCCTAGTCGTTTATTTGAAGAAATTTCGTTGAGTTAGTTCTAGAACAAGGACTTGTAAAGGAAAAATAGAGTGTGAGATTAATATCGTGAGATGTCCCAAAATTTGTGTTACACATGAGTGAGTTTTCATCTTTGAGTGTAAACACGTGAGGGAGCCTACAGGCAGCACTACAATGAGTCGAAGATTTGAGAGACTTCCGAGGGGGGGAGTGAGAATGATATTTGTAGCAGCTATGTTTGTGACGACAATATTTGCGGTGACAACTGCCGCAATGATATTTATCGTTAGAATGTTTGTAGTGACAATACTTGCAACGACAACATTTGTTGTAGTGGTAATTGCAACCACTTTGTTTGAGTAACGACATGGACATTTATAGTGACAATACATAGAGTGATTAAAATTGTGGCTGTGACATTTTTATCGCGATCGCAGTAACAATGTTGGCACCATTTGTAGCGAAAATATTTGTAGCAGCTATGTTTGTAACGACAATATTTGCGGTGACAACTGCCGCATTGATATTTGTGGTTAGAATGTTTGTAGTGGCAATATTTTCGACGACAACATTTGTTGTAGTGGTAATTGCAGCTACTTTGTTTGAGTAACGACATGGACATTTATAATGACAATACATCGAGTGATTAAAATTGTAGCCGTGACATTTTTGTCGCGATGGCAGCAACAACGTTGACAACATTTGTAGCGAAGATATTTGTAGCAGCTATGTTTGTAACGACAATATTTGCGTTGACAACTGCCGCAATGATATTTGTGGTTAGAATGTTTGTAGTGACAATATTTGCAGCGACAACATTTGTTGTAGTGGTAATTGCAGCAACTTTTTTTGAGTAACGACTTGGAAATTTATAGTGACAATACATAGAGTGATTAAAATTGTGGCGGTGACATTTTCATCGCGATGGCAGCAACAACGTTGACAACATTTGTAGCGAAGATATTTGCAGCAGCTATGTTTTTAACGACAATATTTGCGGTGACAACTGCCGCAATGATATTTGTGGTCAGAATGTTTGTAGTGGCAATATTTTCGACGAAAACATTTGTTGTCGTGGTAATTGCAGCAACTTTTTTTGAGTAACGACTTGGAAATTTATAGTGACAATACATAGAGTGATTAAAATTGTGTCGGTGACATTTTCATCGCGATGGCAGCAACAACGTTGACAACATTTGTAGCGAAGATATTTGCAGCAGCTATGTTTTTAACGACAATATTTGCGATGACAACTGCCGCAATGATATTTATGGTTATAATGTTTGTAGTGACAATATTTGCAACGACAACATTTGTTGTAGTGGTAATTGCAACCACTTTGTTTGAGTAACGACATGGACATTTATAGTGACAATACATAGAGTGATTAAAATTGTGGTCGTGACATTTTTATCGCGATGGCAGCAACAACGTTGACAACATTTGTAGCGAAGATATTTGTAGCAGCTATGTTTGTAACGACAATATTTGCGTTGACAATTGCCGCAATGATATTTGTGGTTGGAATGTTTGTAGTGACAATATCTGCAGCGACAACATTTGTTGTAGTGGTAATTGCAGCTACTTTGTTTAAGTAACGACATGGACATTTATAGTGACAATACATAGAGTGATTAAAATTGTGGTCGTGACATTTTTATCGCGATGGCAGCAACAACGTTGACAACATTTGTAGCGAAGATATTTGTAGCAGCTATGTTTGTAACGACAATATTTGCGGTGACAACTGCCGCAATGATATTTGTGGTTAGAATGTTTGTAGTGGCAATATTTTCGACGACAACATTTGTTGTCGTGGTAATTGCAGCTACTTTGTTTGAGTAACGACATGGACATTTATAGTGACAATACATAGAGTGATTAAAATTGTGGCCGTGACATTTTCAACGCGATGGCAGCAACAACGTTGACAACATTTGTTGCGAAGATATTTGTAGCAACTATAAATGTCCATGTCGTTACTCAAACAAAGTGGTTGCAATTACCACTACAACAAATGTTGTCGTTGCAAATATTGTCACTACAAACATTATAACCATAAATATCATTGCGGCAGTTGTCATCGCAAATATTGTCGTTAAAAACATAGCTGCTGCAAATATCTTCGCTACAAATGTTGTCAACGTTGTTGCTGCCATCGCGATGAAAATGTCACCGACACAATTTTAATCACTCTATGTATTGTCACTATAAATTTCCAAGTCGTTACTCAAAAAAAGTTGCTGCAATTACCACTACAACAAATGTTGCCGCTGCAGATATTGTCACTACAAACATTCCAACCACAAATATCATTGCGGCAGTTGTCACCACAAATATTGTCGTTACAAACATAGCTGCTACAAAT